>OZ017740.1:256363843-257005093 GCA_963969285.1 Odontomyia ornata | reverse complement strand
TTTGCGCTTGGAGTGGTCATTATGGATCCATTTTGCATCCCCAGTCACGATCCAATGCAAAAATGATTTCTTTTTATGGCAATCAAGCAGAATTTCAGATATACAGAAGCGCCGTTCAACGTCTCTCGGCTTCAACTCATAGGGCACCCAATTACCTTGCTTCTGAATGTATTTGGCGGCTTACACACGTTTCAAAATGACTTGCTGTGTCACTCCCAACGATTTGGCAAGTTCGTCTTGTGTTTGACACGAATCCTCATCGAGTAGCGTCTCCATTTTTTCGTCTTCAAACTTTTTTGGCTTTGTCTTTGATGTCAAAATCGCCACTTTTGAAGTGTTGAAAGCATTCAAAACACTGTGTTTTCACTAGAGCATCGTCGCCATAAACTTTTAAAAGCAAACGATGTCTTTCCGCAGCAGTTTTCTTTGCAAAAAATGACCCAACAGAACCTCCCGCAAATGTTGTCTTATTCGCCAATTTTCGAAGTTTTTCATCGTGAAAAATAATAATGATGCACACAAGATAAAATTGATTTGTTGACTTATTTTGATAGCTGTCAAATGTAGCTTCAAAATGACATATATATAAAGTTCGAGCTTTCACAATATTTGTTAGTATGGACATCTAGCGTCAAATTACGGTTATCAAGTTGTACACCCAATACTATTATTAAAAAAGTTGATTGAAATCGGACTTCCGAGGTATTTGTCGCCCTTGTTCTCCTAAAGTCTCACGTCTGTGATTTTTTTCAGGTTTTTCAGGTCAAAGGTATCCACTCGCGAGAGGGGGGGACACCAAATTTGCGTACATTTCCCCTTCCCCTGCATCCTTCAAAGCAAAACTTGTCATTTTAAGACACGTTTTGCAAAGTTCTCATCAAGAGTTTTAAATTGATACCCATATCGCTTACATTTAGTGAAATTTTTTTTTTTAGGGGCCACTCCCCTATATAGGGAGACCCCCCATAAACACCTGATAAATTTCTATTTGTGACGAAAATTTGAAGAGGGCGTCACTTGCACTTGTTGAAAGAAATGCGAAGAAATATTTAATATATTTTTTTTAAACGCGATGTTACATATTTACTTTTTAGGGTTTTGTAAAATAATTTTACAAAACCCTACTACTTTCGCGACCTGTCTGTCCGTCTGTCCGTCTGTCCGTCTGTCCGTCTGTCCGTCCGTCCGTGTGTCACAGCACTTTTGTTCGCAAACTACTTAAGCTAGAAACATCAAATTTTGTATGCAGGTGTGAAGTGATGCTCTCTTCAAAGTTCAACTACAAAAAATTTTATAACGTATTTAAGGGGGGATCTCCCCATATAGGCGAGTGGCCCCCGAAAAAAAATTTCATCAAAGGGAGCCGATATGGGTATCAAATGAAAGATCTTGATGAGAACTTTTCAAAATAGGTTTTAATTTGATACTTTTTGCTTCAAGGGACACGCAGGGAGGGGAAATACACGAAAAATGTGTCCCCCCCCCCCTCGCGATTGGACACCTGTGATCCGAAAAATCGGAAAAAAATTATGGTGGTAGGTGTTCATGAGCACAACAACAACAAATACCTTAGAAGTCGAAATTCGCTCAACTTTGTTAATAATAGTATGATATACGAATTTCACATTTTCCCTAATAAAATCGCATCGGTACCCTTAAATTGAACGAAATTCGATGTTTACGTAGTCCTACTAAGGGTTCTTAAACTTTATACGTTTGATAAAAATCGAATGATATACACGGAAGTTATAGCCGTTTGAAATTTCTCCGGTTACAACAACAATAACACATGATTTTGGTATTTTATGGACTTTCAATCCAATCAGTCACTGCAGTTTTGACTTGTTCTCCTTGAAATTTTCCAATAAGGTCAATAACATTAATATTTTTGAGAATTCATGATTTGAGTGATTTTTGTCGGTTTGCAACAAAATGGCGACCGTTGAAAGTAGAAAAACAATGGATTTTCTTTAGAACGTGCACATCTCTTTGACATATTTCTTGACGTTATTCATTGCTGGTAACTGCATTTCTGAGAAGTTGCATACAAAACCCTTCTGACATGAGCGTAGGTCTGTTTACCCAACTTGTTTTATTTAAATTTTTTATTTTTTGAGAAACTTTTTATTGATAATGATAGCGGTGGTTGTGGGGGGGGGGGGGGGGGGGTTAGTAAGTGTTAGAAATAACAATGTTAATAGGTTGCATATCAAATATTTCCGCGCTTATTGCGTTGTTGTTTTCACGAGATGGTATTATCTTCGCAAAGCTCCTTCGAGCCGTTTGTTTAGGCGGGCTGCTGGATTACTACAGTTTCTTGACTTTATTCGTTGTTGGTATCGGAAGTTAAGTACAATACACTTCTGAAAAGAGCGTAGCTCTGTCGACTAAACTATTTTTTTTTTTGTTTTGTATTTGTAAGGTGAATGTAATAAGGAGAAAAGTCAGAATAAAGTAATCATTTGTCATTTGTATGTAAAATATACTTACCTCTAAGGCCTACATACATATAAGTAAATAAAAAAACAGAGGGGCCTAATATGGAACCTGCGTTCATATTCTGCACTTAAAAAGTCTGGATGAAAAGCTCCTACGATTAAATCCAAGTTTAATTTGAATTATTCTTAAATTAGATGTTATTGCGGGAAGTTTCACATAGAGAATCCATTACTGAATCAGAAACCTCCTTTGTACCGTATGATTACCATTTACAATTCAAACGTTAAGACTGTAGGTTGCACAAAATTATGTGTAGGCTGTATCGACGATATAGCCTTATCTCTCTATTAATATTACAACAAGCAATTCACAAGTTAATGACAAGGACACCCCTTCTCCATCTCATATGCTTTCCGATTCATATGTAACAATTATCTAGGTGGAATATCCTCCTACATTGAGCTAATGCTATAAAGTATACTCGTAGTTGCATTCAACAGAACCCAAAGGCTTTTCCAAGAAATACTTTCATCGATATACAATCAGCTTTACTTACCCGTTCCAAGTAGTATCTCAGCAAACGGATTGAGGAATTAACTTGTCACTCACACACATATCAGGAGTTCTTATCGTAATCGAAACTGAAATAGCATTGCATGGAATACGCCATCGTGTCAAAATGTGTTTGCGTTAAAAAGTATCCGCACTTACATAATTTTTCCAAGAACTTGATGTAGGTATGAGTATGGTTGCGTATTTCCGGAACTGTATGTACTTTAACATTAATAAATAAACTTTAATGTATCTTGCGGCTTACCTTGTTCATACATTTAAATTTAGAATAGTATGCAAAACTAAGCACTACATGGCCGCTCACGTTGGTGAGCTTTTAGTTTTCACTCCTGTTGTTTGGCGTGAAACGTGATGTGAAATTCCATTTCAAAGCCGTTACTAATTGCAACCTGGCTAATAAAATGTATGCCATCTGCACTCCACCTCACTGTTTCTCTGTTTTATTTCTAGTACAGCTCTCAAAGGCGAGTCGCAATGAGTGTACAGGTGGCTATAATGGCGATAGTGGTACTTGAGTCCACTCAATTGTGTTTTTTGTCTTTTCTCTGTGATGGGCTGTGCGAGGAAGTGCCTCTGCTACTTGATTTTGACCTTGATACCTCTTTTGCAAGTGAAGCGATGAGTCCTTGACATATTGAGGTGCTGCTAATGCAATTGTTAGGCTTTCTTAGTCCTTCTGTTTTTTTTCTTGGGCTTGTGTTGAGTCAGAGGCCAGATGCTACTTGAGCATTTTAAAGTTGTTGTTAATATGGCACTAATATGTAGGTTTTATGAGTAGTTTAGATTGATGCCAAAAGAAAGCAAGTAACAAAGCGCAGATTTGAGGGATTCTAACCCTTCCATGTAATATTGGGAATGGCTTTTATGATCGATGCATTTATCTTTTTAGGGATTTGTAAGTTTTCTCAGGAACTGGAGAAGCTACAGTCATAAAACCTTGAGAATAGTTCAGAAGTTTCTGGTTAATGAAATTTTCACAGTCGAAAACAAATACTACGGATCTTAAGGGGGGCTCCCGATATAAGGATGTGACCTCTTAAGGGCACATGTACGTGAAATTGCCCAAAATAAGAGTTTATTTCTACTTGTTATATCTCAGCATCTATCTGTAATTGTGTTTTAAAACTAAGCATATAGTCAAAGGAATAAACAAGGATAACATACAAGGTTTTAGTTTTAACTTAAGTGAATTTTTCTATATTTTCTTTTTATTTTTGAAAAACTATCAAAATATTAAATTAAATGGTTTAAATGCGGATTTTCGGCACCAACTACACGGAAACTTTTGTAGCTACTGCCTCAAAATTGTATTCTGAACCTGAAACACTTATATAGCCTTTTCAAACTCTGAAAAACTATTTTTAAAAATTAAAAAAAAAAATAAATTATTCTTTTGAAAAGAAAACAACCAGAAAAGGTTTTTTTTTGTAAAACTAAAAGTGCTATTATAGAGGTGTTATAATCTGAGTTTGGAATAGATGTTGGTATTCAAATCCATTATGCAAAATTTAGTTGAGATAACTTGAACGGTTTGGATTTTAGAGGTACCTTAATGTGGAAAAATTGAGGTTGCGGGAAAAGAAGCTCAAAGATGGGAGTAGGTGTCTGACGGGTACAAAATTCTCCAGGGCCATAATCCAGATCATTTTCAGCATCTTTTTCATCCCTGTGTCTTTTCTTGTTTCTAGCAGCTGTTCTTGCTTCTTTTGTGGCTTGCAAAGCTGCTCTATCTGCTTCCAAAAGCCGCTGAGTGTCAATGGCATGAAAGGCTTTTCTACTATTATCACCAACTTCGATCCCCAATTTTTTTAACACTAGTCCCCCCCCCCAGCAACCATCATTGAAATAAATTACTGCATCCAAAACTCCAATTAGAAGTGTTTGTAGCCCAATATACACTGACTTGGGAATTCTTTCGCACACTGTGTTGTTAAAACTTTCATTGGGGTTTTGGGTACCACCATGCAAGCACTTTTTGAGGAGGTCATCTTTGGTCGAGTCCCTGCACACACTCTTGATAGCTAATAGCACTGGTTTTGGGAGACAGCTTTTATGACTGTAAGGTTCCATTCCCGCTTCCATCTTCCTATAACCACACGATGGCTCTTTTCCTAGAGGACACAAATTCTGTTGTGGTTTGTCATTGGTTGATAGCTTGTGAAAGTAGATGGCCCAAACTGCTTTTTTCATTTCTGCTAGACTGTGGGTGTTTCTCCTCATAGCCAATCCAAAATACAGCTGTAATTTGTCAATATCTTGATATGTCAACCTGTGCTTTCTTTTTATCTCTTTCCCATCTTCAAGCTTCTTATTTCCTATTGTTTGTTTGAGTTTCCTCAATTTAGTTCCAAGTCTTTTTTGTACATGTCCAACACACTCCAATTTTTGAATTTTCACTGCCTCACCATACGGGTTCCTTTCACTTACTTTTAAAAATCCTTTAGAGTCACCATATTTCACATACCTAACACCACCCCGAGTAGCTTCAGACCTTTGAAATATTTTCAGTGCACCCTCAACTTCCATTCCCCCACTGTTACCGTCATAGTTCTTGCTGCACTCATGTGGTCCCATTTTCATAGCACATTCGTGGCAATGTTTTGCCATGCAATGTACATCTAACACTTTTCCAGTATCCACTGAATAGCAAGAAACAACCCCATTCAACGATGTATGCCCTCTTTTCTGCCAACTTCCATCAAAGGATGCTACTATATCTGATGTTTCATTTATTTCTTAAGCTTCACTTGCAGCCTTAGTCATTGAGTCATCAGCAGTTTTTTCTAGTGCTTCCAGCAAAATTTTATTTTGCACATCAAAACGCACATAGGGGGAGGGGGATCCATAACCCCGCAGAGGATTTTTACTGCTTGAGCGCCCTTCCCTGTCCTACGCAAATCATATAAAAAACGGGTGTTCACATTGAAAGTTCTATGGGAGTTCGTATCGGACATCAATGCACTTTGTTCTTCACCACATTTTTCACATTTTATCACTAACTTATTAGCTAAACTTTTTCTTGAACTGCGATGTTCGAAAACTTTGACGTAATCTTCACCTTCACAGTGCTTGCACGTGACACTATTTTGGACAAGGCCAGAGAGTTGATTCAATTGCACAATCATACTTCCTTCTTCAAAATTATTTGGGATTTTCCCAATTTAGGTACCGGAGTTTTTTTCTTGATGAACTTGAAGGTTGAGTTTGAGGTTGGGTTGCACCAGACGGGGTTAAGGTTGGACCGCAATGGCATTCACCTTGGTCACTCACTTCTTTCTTACTTTTTTCTTCGTCTTCTTTGCGAAGGGTTGAATTTCCTCAATCTAGGCATGCTATCTGAACTAAAATGCTACAAAAAACTACAATACTGAACTAGCACTGATAGGCAGCTTTTCACAAACACAACGAAGTTGTTTCCGTCACGTAACAAGGGCACCACAAAATGGTGGTCTCACGGCTTTCTGGAAACCCGTGGAGCAAGAATTACAATGCAGGTAGATGCTGAGAATGTTGCCAACATACGTATAAAGTATAAAAATATCATGCAAACAAAAAACGTAAGTGTCGGTGCCATAACATAGACAGCTTGCGGTCAGTACGGAGCCGTGCGTGAGCATTGCTCAATTTATCATGCGCCGCATTATACAAAACTATAAATTTTAGCAGTAAAATTCGTCGAACATATGTCAACCTTTACTTTTTTATAATCAAGAAAGTGCGGACTTTCAAATGAGCCATAAAAAAGTCGATTTTTGGTTGATTTTCACGTACATGTCCCCTTAACCAATTTGTTAAATATTTTTTTAATATTCGTTGTCGACACTGCAATATCGATAACGGGGTAGGCAGGGGAAACGGAAAAACTTAAAAAAAAATTGCCTCCTCCCCCTCGCGATTGGAAATTTGTGAATCGATAAATCTGAAATTAATCATAGAAGTACTTCTCTATGATAACAACAACGCCAAATATGTCAGGAGTTGAAATTCACTCAACTTTGTTAGCAACAATATGATTTGTCAATTTTACATTTTCTTGAATAAAATCGTGAGGGAACCCTTAAATTAAATAAAATTTTAAATCCAGATGGTTGCTCAGAAGATATGTCAATTGCAACAACAAAATTTCAGAAGGGTTGAACGGCATTTAACGAAGTTATGGCAGTTTGAATTTTCCTGTACTAAAAAAACAAAAATATATAACTCTTGAACAATATATGCTTTCAATTGACTCAGACACTACGGGTTTGCTAGGCTTTGCATCAGTTTCTGGAAAGATACATATCGTAAATATCTTTGAGAATTCATTCAACGAGTGAAAACTGTCATCGCAAAACAAAATGGCAACTGTTGAAAATATTGAGTTGATTTGTGTTATTTTTCCCCCAACATCAACATTTAAAGAACAAGCCATTAACTCTGGATGAAAGTATTTATTTTATAGGTGACAAAATTATTTATTTATTTATTGCCAAACAAGGCAGAGGTACAAAAATTTAAAAATATATTTTACAATTTATTGAAATTTTATGAAAGTACAATATTTTTTCTTAATCTATGAATGAAAAGATGGGATTAAGAGGATAGGGCATTAGACAACAAAGTTTTGAATTGGGATCTGGAAATTGTTGGGGAGTAATGCCACTTAGTGAGTTGAATGTTTTGCAACACCTGTTTATAGGTTCGTTATCAGCGTAAATTGTGCGATGACGCTTTTCAACCAGCAGACGTGAATGCCTTGTGAAACGTATTTTCTCATTCATTTTTGTTCTTTCAACTAAGGACGGTATTTTTATATTGCCTCTGAGAACATCAAATGTGAAACAGCAAGTTATCACCTTTCTTCGAGAGTTTAGTGAGGACATATTGAGAATACGGAGTCTATGCTCATAAGATGGTAAATCTTTATAATTCTTCGGATCATATAGTGATCTCAACGCAAATAGTAGAAACTGTTTTTGAACAGACTCAAGTCGGTCTATATGGACATCAAAGGCAGGATCCCAAACAAGGCAGGCATATTCAAGAATGGGACGTACTAAAGAAACATACAATGATTTTGAAACCCATACGTTCTGAAATTCCTCAGATCGTCGCTTAATGAAGCCAAGCAGCTTATAGGCTTTACAGAGAGACTCATCGTAATGTAAATTGAAGCGCAATTTACTATCCAAAATGACGCCGAGGTCTACTATACTGTCCACTCTGCTAAGTTTTTGGTAGTTTAGATGATAGTCAGTGATTAAAGACAGTTGGTTTATTTTTGATCATTCTAGTAGGAAACTAATCTTGTTTTGTAAGAATAGTGAGTCCTTTTGGGAAGTTATCACGTGGTATAGTTTAAGATCATCGGCATAAAATAGGTAAGGAATATCAGACAGAACTGCAGAAAGATCCGAAATGAAGATGTTAAATAGAAGAGGACCCAGATGGCTGCCCTGAGGTAAACCTGAGCAAACATCGATTTTCTTGGACACAAATCCTTGAAATTTAACAAACTGAGTCCGATTCCGAAGATATGAGTCAATCCAGTCCAGCAAAGAACCACTCATCCCAAACTTTTTCAGCTTATGAGTCATAATTTTGTGGTTGACACGATCGAAAGCTTTGCTGAAATCAGTGTAAATCACGTCGATCTGGTACCCCTTTTCCATCTCACAGAGAATGCTAGACCATTACTGTAAGATTTGCTGTCGTAGAGCGATTCTTACGGAAGCCATGCTGTTCGTCATTGAGTTGAGGCTCCACTATAGGAGACATCTTCGTACAAACTATTTTCTCAAATAGTTTAGGGATAGCCGATAGAATTGCAATACCTCTGTAATTTTCAACGGATCTTTTGTCCTTGTTTTTATGAATAGGGGTCAAATGAGATGACTTCCAGAGAGACGGGAAAATTCCAGAAGAAAGGGATGTATTGAAAATAATGTGAAGTGGTAAAATTAATTGCCCTCTGCACTGGCACAAAAGGCGCGGAGAGATTAAATCAGGGCCGGGTCCTTTATTGAAATCAAGCTCCTCAATCGCTTTAGATATTTCTTCTGTGGAAATATAGATGTTCTCAATTAGAGGTGCGGAATATATGTCAGAGGAAGGTGTATACGGTAAACAGCTGGTCGCACAATATACGGATTGAAAGTGTTTAGCGAAAAACTCACATATATCTTCAGGGTTACATGAGGTCGATTCCTGGTAGGACATGGACTTGGGAAAGCCTTGAGATTTGCGTTTGATATTTATGAATTCAAAGAACTTTTTTGGATTTTTGATGATGTTCTCACCAATTGAGTTAACATATGACTTAAATGCTTCCCTAGATCTCAATTGGAATTCTTTTGCCAGCTCATCATATTTACTTTTCAATTCAAGGCTCACATTGGTTTTCGTTTGAATAATTTTATTGAGCTTATTTCTTTGGTTTCGCAAATATCGGAGATCCTTATCAAGTCAAGGCTCTGAAAGTTTATTTTTCTTTTTGATCTTAGGTACGTATCTTTCAACGGCGTCCATAGAACACTTGTAGAAATGATCTACTGCATCGTTTACATCTAACGTTGTAAGCGTACCAGTCCAGTCGATTGCGCTGAGATGATTATTAATGCTTTCGAAGTCAGCATAATAGAAATCATATACAATTGAATTATTGTAAGATAGATGGTTTGTTTCTTCAGCAGTGGACAATTCAATAGACAGTGCGGAATGGTGGAGCCTATTTGAAAACAAATGGTCCGCTTAACTAGTTGGATTGACCATTACTTCATCGTACGCATTTGTAAAAATAAGGTCTAGCCAGTTGCCATAATGGTTGGGGGACATGTTAACTTGCTGCAAATCATTGCCATAGAAAGTGCTCATCAGGTTGAAGTCCATATGATCCTGGAGATTAATTGGAAGAAGACCTTTATCACATTCATCAGTCATGAATATCAAATCAGGTCGGTTAAAGTCACCGGAGATAATAATCTTATCTTCTACGTTGATGGAAGCAGTGAGTGAAGAAATTATATCACATACATCGTTGTACAATACTTCATTGGATTTGGGAGGGTTATAAAAAACTCCAATGTACATGTTTGATTTCGGCATTTTGATGCAGACAATTTTATGCTGGAAGGATTAGTTAGGGACTGTAGTGACGAGCTCGCTAGAAAAAGAGTTATGAACTGCAATCAAAACCCCTCCTCCTCTAGTTTGCCCAGTACTGCGGAAATCCCTATCTTCCCTATAAATAGTCCAGCTGCCATAAAGAATCTCTTCGTTTAAAAAGAGTAATTCAACCTTTCCTCTCATACCTCCGCAGTTGTGGTAAAAAAGTCTAAGGCGTTTAGAAGTGAGCGTATTATTGGGGACGAAAAAATTTATGATGTTGCTCTCTTGATCTCTGAAGCGATGAAATGTAATTTGAGCTAACATGTGAAGCATACGTGTCCAAGTCTTTTTTTGCTTGGTCAGATGTCACGCCTAGTTCTGTGTGAAATCTTAAATATAGTGCATGGAGAGCCTCGATTTCTATAGAAAGACCTTCCCGCTGGATCATAACTTTCAGGTTGGTCTTCGTCTTGCCATCAACACACGTAGTATCGGGAGCTTTGTACATATATGCTAGGTACAATCTGACATATTCATAGATTTTATGATCTCTTAGTCTAGATAAGAGATATCTGCATTCAAGATCAGCGCTCGAATTTATAGATGCTTTAACAACTGGAGGTGTGAGGGGGTCTATAAAGGAATTGCTGGTAATTGATAGATTATCCGTTGGTGCTGGCATCTGAATCAAAGGTGGGGATGAAGGTGTTTGAAAACCTCCATGTACAAAATTCGGGTATTTATTAGAAGGCGTATACACCTGCGAAGATTTTTTCGTATTTTCCGTAATACTGGTGGTGGAAAAGGAAGCCTCGATCCCTTGCAAAGGTCTGTAGTACGTTGTTCAATGTGGATCGATTCCATTATCAGTCTTGTCTGTAGAAGAAGTGGAAATTTTGTCTACAGTATTGATAATTTGGCTATGTGCAGTTAATGAAGAATTATCTGGAGTTATATTACCTGGGACAACTCTGGTATTAGGATTTTGCCTGGAAAGTGGAGTTACAACAGAATTATAAATTTGGTTACCTGTTAGAGTAGAACTAATGCTAACTGAAGATTTTTTTAAATCTTTTGCTGATTTCATCATCGTCGTTTTATTACTATTGTCCATCTCCAGCCTTGGCAATTTAGTTGCTGATTTTCACTTTTTAAAAATCATACTATCTCAGGTATAGGTTTTATTGTTAGATTTTACGTTTGTGAAAAGCCAAGCATATTTTTGTGGGATGAAAACTTTGAATGTGCGTCTACGTTTGCCAAAATGTGCCATTTCTTCTACTCTGCAGTCTTGGATTAAAAAATCTGACTCGAGTTTCCGGCGGACTCCATCCACCCCCATATTGTGAGGAACTTTCTTTAAGTAGAAGACAGCGTATGAATTAGTCCCGGTTGATGACACGTCAAGAGCATTCCTGGAGTTTGTAGCCTCTAGCTTGGATATTCTATTATTCCAGTCTTCTTCAGACCAATTCACACCAAGCTTGAATATACTTTTGTTGATAACTGGAAATTGAGCTGAGGCGTTTAGATTCTCCTTCACCGGGGAAACACAGTTACCAGGTTCCATTTGCTTAAAACAGTCCACATATTTGACTACTGTGTGTACTGTATTTCACTCCTCAAGTTTGCATTCTAAACGAGCAATTTGTCTTTCCATACTTTCTAGTTTCGCACTCATATGTGAGTTGTGTACGATGTGTCCAGCTTCTTGTTCAGATAGTTTGGTGGCCATTTTTGAAAGCATTTCACTGATGTTACTGCTACTGAAAGTATCGCTTACTGTAGGTTGACTAGAAGATAATAACTCCTTCATTGATATCAGTTGGGTGTCGACCATATCTAGAGCTTTGCATAATTTTTGATTGCTACTGGATAGTGATGTAGAAAGTTCATCAAAGCAACTGGCCATTTCATTAAAACTTTCGTCATTTGCTCTAAATATTGAATGTTGCCGTGCGATAAGTTGCTTTTTGTCGCCCATCATCACTTCAATTTGCGCTATTATGCGATCATACATCTCACTAAGCTTTTGTTCATAGCCTTGACAATCAGAGCAAATAAAATGGGCTTCCATGTAGAGATTACACCAATCTCTTGGCGCATCCATACAGGCCCCATGTAATTTACGTAAGCAGAATCCTTTACAGGTAATGTAAAGTAATATGTTCAACAATATCAAATACCTCAGGAGTCGAAGCATACTTTGTTCATAATAACATTAGAATTTTTAAATATAACATTGTTCCCAGTAAATTAATATGGGTATACTGCTTCTCCTTCTCCTCTTAGCACTACAGCCCCTCTGAGGCCTTCCCTTCCCGCAAAAAGCGCCTTTAACTTCCTCGGTCCTACCACCGTGTCCTTCAATTTCGAAATTTGAGCGGCAAAGGGATGTCTTCTTCGACCGAGTTAGACCAGTGTTTCCTTGGTGTCGCCATTGGTCTCCGCCCTTCAGTTCTTCCAATGAAGCATTTTTGGGGTTACTTGGAGCTTTGTTTTCCTGTGTATGCAGCTGGTCTTCAAGATCGTCAAAACTGAATAAAATATTTTATTTGCGAGCTGTATTCTTCGGCATATTTAATTTCTTTCAATTGCGGTTCTCGTCACTTTGACACCTAAATACACAAACTTGCCCAAATTTTCGATACTGTTTTCACCAATTTTGTGTATTTGGGGTATTTTTTCTCGACTATGTCATGAGCTTAGTTTTATTCTCATTGATTTGTAGCCCTCCTAGTTTTGCTTCGCTGTCGTGTTTCAGGAAAAGTTTTTTGGCGGTTGTTGACGACTGTGACAAAATGTCATTGTCATCCGCATAGGCTACCGCTTGTAAAGTAATGTACTTCTTGTGTCGCCAGGTAGTTTTCTGATTGGTTATTAATGCGGACTTGGGATGTTGTCAACGTCATTGTAAGATGGACTAATTTGAGTGGGATACCAAAGCAAAATATCATTTAGTACAGTACGTTCCGATCAATATTGCCGTATGCTTGCTCAAAGTCAACGAAAATTTTGGCGTACCTCTATGATAAACTCTCTGCACTTCTCAAATACCTGCTTGGCAGCTATCGTCGATCTACCTGTTTTTAAACCACCTTGATACTATTCAATAATATTGTTGGCATATGATCCGATTTTATGTTCTAAGATTTTTTTTAATATTTTGGAGGCCATACAAATAGTGATATGCCTCTATAGTTTTCGCACCGTAGCTTGTCACCTTTTTTTTGGATAGGGAATATAATTGAGTGGCCCCACTCGCTTGGCATATGTTATTGTTCCAAATGTGCCGAACGGTTTTGTGGATAGCTTTCTGAGCACTGCTGCCACCGTCTTTAATGAGCTCCATTGGAATCTCATCGTTGCTTGGAGAATTATGATTCTTTTGGGCATTGGTGGTGGAACAAACTACATCCAAAGTTGGTGGGACCAATGGAAGCTCTCCGGGAATATCTACAGATTTCGACTCTCAGGAGCTGTTCAGAGGGCTTAGGAGGCTTTTCAAATATGAAGCCCATCCATTTTAATAATGCGAAATCCGAAAATCGGCCGAGAAACGGCACATAGAAGAACAACCGCAGGATACAGCCGTCATGCAGAGACCAGCGATCTGCTTTGCGACTATGAGTCTTCTCCTGATGAGTTTCTTGTGCATCTTACTAGTTGTGTCTAGCATACATAACCCAGAGTGTGCTGACTCGATATTTTCCTTCCCCTTCCTGATCAGTATGAGCCTTGATACCTTTCAATGGTCCAGAAAGACCCCTACGCAGCAAGACAAAATTTGGAAGCGGGATGCAGTATCTCAACGGAAATATTATCTGGTCCCGGAGCCTTCGCCGTTTTTGTTGACGGGACTGAATCTTCCAGTTAGGGCTGCATCTTCCAGTTAGGACTGAATCTTCCAGTTAGGGCTGCGGGTATTTCAATGCTTTTTCACCATGGGGCACTAAACTTCCGTAAAACTTCCTGCTTCACAATATCTGGCCTTAGATTGGCATCCTTACAAAAGAAACGGTGTGCTTCTCTTGTACGAAGACCCTATGGGAAGATACACTACAAGCTGACAACAGATCCCTGTTGAGAGTAAACAACTGATGGACAAAATCGCGGAACCGTGATAATTGGAGGAGATTAATCCTGGAGGCCAAGGCCCAACTTCAGCCGTCGCACCATAGATGATGATCTGTTTTTAATCCTATGTTCATCAGCGGTGATGTTGTCGATGTTAGCACGGCAGTGTGTTATCTTGGGCTGATAACATCGTTTCAGGCTTTTCACTACTTTGTATGCTTGTCTTGTATTGTTGATCGCTGGACTTATATCGATGCTTTTCAATTGGTCATCACAGTATTTTCTTTTTTTAGGGTTTTGTACTAAAATACAAAACCCTATTGCAATCACGACCTGTGTCCGTCTGTCAGTCTGTCCGTCCGTCCGTCCGTCCGTCTGTATGTCACTGCACTTTTTCTCCGAAACTATAGAGGCTACAGCCATGAAACTTTGTGAAAAGGTCAGAAGTGATGACTTCTTGAAAGTCCAAGGGTTAATAAATTTTTCAAAGGGGTTTAAGGGGGGTCTCTCCATATAGGGAATTGACCCCTCAAAATTTTTTTTTCACCATTCGTAGTCGAGTAGGGTGTCATTAGAAAGGTATCAATGAGATCTTTTCAAAACAAGTCTCAAAATTGCCTTACAAGTACCGAGGGGGGCAGGGGAAGGGGAAATTTACGAACTTTTCGCGTACCCCCCCTCGCGATTGGACACCTTCCATCCGAAAAATCTGAAAAAAATCATGCATGTAGGCCTTTATGAGTACAACAACAACAAATACATGAGAAGTCGAAATTCACTCAACTTTTTTAGCAATAGTATGATTTATCGATTTTATGTTTTCTTGAATAAAATCTAAACGGTACCCTTAGATTCAACAAAATTTAGCAAACAGATGACTATTTATAAGATTGATCTTTTCTGAAAGATCCATAAAGATCAAATAGTATTTAACGAAGTTATAGCGATTTGAATTTTCCTCTATTACTATGGAACAATGTGCCCTGTATTACTATGGAAACATATGGCTATGGAGCCATATGCGCTTTTTACCGACTTAGACACTACAGCTTTGCTAGGATTTGCATGAAAATTTCAGGAATGATAGGTATCATGCAGATGAGTACATACAATAGAAACAAGTCGAAGGGGCAGGAGAGAGCTCCTAGCAAAAAGGCTTTGTAACCATTCTAAGATTCGAAAAAACAGGCCATGAATCGATGATTACAGTACAGAGGAGTGGCCCCTGAAAAAAAATTTCATGAAAGGTAACCGATATGAGTATCAACTGAAAGTTCTCCATGAGAACTTTTCAAAACAGGTCTTAAACTGACAGTTTTTGCTTCAGTGGGGGCACAGGGGGGGGGGGGGGAATACATGAAAAATGTGTTTCCTCCCTCGCGAATGGACACCCGTGATCTAAAAAATTTGAAAAAATTATCAAAGGAGATATTTATGGGTATAACTATAACAAATACCTAAGAAGTCAAAATTGTTTCAACTTTGTTAATAATAGTATGATCCTCGAACATGACATGTTTCTTGATTTTATTCGTTACTGGTTACTGCATTTTGTAAGTTGAGTACAAATCCCTTCTGACATGAGCATAGGTCTGTCTACCCAACTTGTTTGTTCTTATTATCTCATTTGCTACTCTCCTGAAATTTTCATAATGTTCCCTTTTTGTCCTGGTTTTGATATCTAAATATTGTTTGTATGTCTAATTCTTTTAGCCTAACACATCCTGGCACTCATCGCTTTATGTCCAATCGTCTGCTCTGTCACAGTCTTAACTGCTTCTTTTACTTCCACCCATAGCTCGTTGCATGTTTTCAGCGATGTGTTTGATAGGATATGAGCCAGCTGGTTGTGTAGGGTTGCTGTGAAATTTTTTGCCACAGACACTGTTTGGAGCCTTTTGTTGTCAAATGTCTATAGAGGGCTGACCATCGCCGAATATGCCTTTGAATTACAGCATCAATAGCTTAGTTTGATCAAGTAAGGTCCGAGCAACAATTCGGTCCTTGGTATGTGCTGACGTTAATAATGCTCGAGGCCAATCTTTGTTGCATCGGAACATGATCGGTATGGTTTTGTGTGTTGTCATTCAGTGCTATCTAGGTCATTTTATGTGTTCGTCAATGTGAGAAGCATCCCGAATATGTGGTTAGATTTCTACTACATCCAAAGTTGATCAGACGCTGGGAGGCTACATCTTCCAGTCGTTCCCCGATGAGATACCCCATCGCCAACCTTAGCGTTGAAATCACCCAGAATAATTTTTGTGTCATTTTTAGAAAATGAGTCAATTTGTCTCTCCGGTGATTCTGGAACGTTTGCTTTGTTTCTTCGTTCTTATGTTCAGTCGGGATTTGTACCTTCATCAGCCAAATTTTGAAGAATTTTGATTTTGTACCACTCGCACACATTCGCTCATTGGTTGCCTTAAAATCAATAAGTGTGATTTAAACTTACTACCCATAAGAAAAGCCACTCTAAATTCTCATTTTTTAGCAGGCTTTCCACTTTTGAATATTGTGTACGATCTCATATCTTGAATATCGTTTCCAGTCTAGTTCATTTCCTGGATCGCTAGTACGTCCAATTAATACTGACTGGCCTATTGTAAAAGGTCTTTAACAGCACCGGGGTGGTTAAGGAAGGAAACCAGTAAACACAATGTGCGACGTGGAGATCATTTATTATCATTTGGTCGTGGAATTCAGGATAAGGAATCATGGAAGCTGTGGGTTGGGGAAATAAGGGAATCCCTTCTCCTTTCTTGAACGGGCTTAAAAGCGTCAACGGTGGAGTTAGCCGATCAGACTTGACATATCCGGCAGCTTAAATTTAAGTAGCTCCTCATTCGATATTTTTCACAGGTCTGACTAAGGATGGATCTTTGAGCAACACCCGACGTATCCTTCATTCGTCTCTGGCCTTGCTTCTTGTCATAGAGCAGGTCTCGGTCCCTCAGATAGTCTCTCAAAAGCTGCATAATATATTCGGGAGCTTGAAAAGGGCGCTTCAATGTATTTAGGACATCCACCCTTCCAGCTGAGCTGAAGGCGTTTCTAATGCATTTCTAATACCAACTGTACTACCCATCACATGGCACGGCTATCTGCTTTGCGACTATGAGTCTTCTCCTGATGAGTTTCTTGTGCATCTTACTAGTTGTGTCTAGCATACATAACCCAGAGTGTGCTGACTCGATATTTTCCTTCCCCTTCCTGATCAGTATGAGCCTTGATACCTTTCAATGGTCCAGAAAGACCCCTATGCAGCAAGACAAAATTTGGAAGCGAGGTGCAGTATCTCAACGGAAATATTATCTGGTCCCGGAGCCTTCGCCGTTTTTGTTGACGGGACTGAATCTTCCAGTTAGGGCTGCATCTTCCAGTTAGGACTGAATCTTCCAGTTAGGGCTGCGGGTATTTCAATGCTTTTTCACCATGGGGCACTAGATTCCGTAAAACTTCCTGCTTCACAATATCTGGCTTTAGATTGGCATCCTTACAAAAGAAACGGTGTGCTTCTCTTGTACTTTTTTTTTGATGCCCCGCTTCAGTACATTTGTAACCTTGTAACTCTTGTCGGCTCATTCGCATCCCCGTGCGCTATGGTAAATATAATAACCAAGGCACTTAAGGCAATGAAGAGGCGCTGTTTTTTTACCCTATCGTGTAGATCATCCAACTTATTCTTACTTTTTGTTTACTTAGAAGTTGTCGGCTTCCTGTTGCCTCCTATTTTTTCTTGTCGCAGCTTCGTTTCAACCCCACTTGTACTCCGCAACTCCCTTTCGACAGTATTCTCTACCTCGGCCAAGTCTGTAATGCGGCCTATGTCCCAGATTTTGATAGTTGCCATGGGCTCAAGTGAGGCTAAAATTGCTCTTTCATCCCGAATCTTCTTGACTGCGTGACAGAATGCTTCTTTATTCATGGCCTCTGCTCAAAACGCGACCAGTATGTGGCCGTGTTGGATTGGTCGTTCTATTTAAATGGTAGTTTTGGTCTCTTCTGTAATTCATCTGGGCAAAATAGGCCATCCTTGGGTTTCACCAGGAGTGCTATCCTTTGGCGTCTATGTTGTCACTTTCTTCTCTCTGCTTCATATCAAGTAGATTTTTGTTGGGTTTCTTGGAGAAATATTTTTTCTGGAGTCTCTGAGGGGAAGTTTTTGGCAACTTTTTTGACTGAATTTGACAACACTGTCTAGAACCCTTCGTTTAATTTTCCATGTCAGATGATTATCTCATTCTTCCTCCATTTATCCCGGTCTCATTCGATTGGGCTGGTGGCCATTCTTTTTATGGTGTTTGGCAGTGGAGATGTGTGCATTTGTTTGGTAGCCTTAATCTTTGGCTCTTCTGTGGTCCCTAGATCTTCTTTGGCCTTTAGTCAGCTCATTCAATAATACTCAATGCATTTAGGAGCTTCTTCATCTCCAGGAGTCCATTTTTTACACCTTTACTAATATTTTTAGCGAGTTACATGTTGGTTTGATTTGCTTCGAAATGCTCCCCACTTTTCAGACAAGTCTTTCTTTTTGGGAGCGCTCAATGAATATTGTATTATTTAGCCTTATACTGCATCCTAAATCCAGGTGCTTGAATGTAGTGTTTCCGGTACTTTCGCAGTGATGAGAGTCTTCTTGTTCTGTTCGTTTTCTCGTGCAATGTGTCTTACTACTTCGGCGTGGTTTATTCTGCACTCCTCTCTTGTAGAGCATTCCGAAGTGCGCACTGTATGTAGCTGGTATGATCAGTTGTCCATTTGTGTTTGTTATTTAATTCGTTAGCATCTAATTGTTGATAATTGATTTGATATGGTAAAGTAGAGTTACGTTTGAGTAGTCTATGTGGCCTAGTGGTTAGAGCATGAACCCATAAGCCGAAGGTCCCAGGTTAAAATCTCGTTGGGAGCAACGTGATTTAGTTCAGGGGATTTTTCGGACAGACTACGAGTGTTCACTCAGTGGTGATATGTACTGATTTAATCAGATCATATCATAGCTGAGCAAGCACATGGGAGCATGGTGCTGACCAAACCAACTCCCGGAAAAAAAATCAATACGGTCATGAAAATCAGCTACTCTAACTATCTCTAAGCAAAAGCCCGAGAGGGGCTGTAGTGCTACAAAGAAGAAGAAGAAGAGTTACGTTTGAGCCCGCCACGAGATGGCCCATCGTAAAAAATACAATGTTGTCATATGAGAGTATTAGTTGTTAAGTTATAAATAGTTTTTCTTTTTGTGGTAGGGAGGTGAAGGCATTTATGCCCGCCGAGTCTGGCAGTGTGGGACTCCCATGGAGGATACCCTTGGACTACCCACTAAACACCTCCCCTGTCAATCTGAGAACCTAGCCTGGAACCGTTTGACACATTACTTCGGGCCAGGTCTCGTTTTGTTACGCCGTGGGGCGCCTTCAAGCTGGGGAGTCCCTTTCCTAGCGGGAGGGGAGAGGGGAAGAGGAAATGCCAGAAGAGCGATCCCCAAGCCCCGCTACCTTCGGCTGCTGCGAGTCCCTTTTATCTTTTAGGACTGCCCGAGCATAATGTGCCACCTGGTTCCATTTGTCAACTGATTCGAGCATCACCGCAACTATATTATCCGGGGTGAGCTCTCCCGTCTCCCTGTAGAGTTCCCTTCGCAGCCTGGCCCATTTGGTACACGCAAAAAATGTGTGACAGGCATTGTCCTCCTCTCCTGGGCAAAACCGACAATCGGGAGACTGTGACTTACCGATCTTGTGCAGGTAAGACTATAAACATCCGTGCCCGCTCAAAAGCTGGGTCAGATAGAAGTCAGTCTCACCATGCCCTCGATTTAGCCACGGTCTCACATCCGGGATTAGGCGCGCAGTACACCTTCCCTTCGTGCAATTCCTCCAAGACTGCTGCCAATCGTTGAGCGAGCGTTGTCTCTCCTCGCAGACAACCATCTCCCTCGCATCCTCGTTTCGGCGCAGGAAAATAGCGCGGCGCTCTCTAGCAAGGAGGGCGCCGAGTCGGAGACTGTTGGATACGAAGATGCAGTTCTCAGTGCTCCTCTTCTCTGTACCTGTGCCAATCGTTTTCGGTGTACCTCCTTGCTGAGTGCGTCGCCCCATACCTCTGCTCCGTACAGTAGCACTGACCCTACAGCACTCATCAAGAGGCGTCTTCTTGATGGGCTGGGTCCCCCTACGTTGACCATAAGTCGACTCAGGGCCGATATTTCCGAAGCAGCCTTCTCAGCCGTTGCCCTGATTTGCTCAGAGAAACTCATCTTCGAGTCGATCAGTAGCCCCAGGTACTTCACCGCTGGCTTCGATTCGATTTGTATACCTCCAATACTGATCATCCTTACTCTAGGGATTCTCTTTTTTGTCAAGATGACCACTTCGGGTTTCTCCAGTGCTAAACTGAGCCCGCGAGCAGTCATCCAGTCCCTCACTCGGCGCATTAGCATACCTAGCCTAAGTTGCGCTTGTTCAACGGTGCGTCCGGCGACCAGAGCCGCAACATCATCCGCATAGCCGACCAAGCGTGACTCATCTGGCATCTCAAGTCTCAGTAGCCCGTCGTAAGACACGTTCCAGAGGTCCGGACCAAGGATAGATCCCTAGGCAACACCCGATGTAATTTCCATCCTTCGTTGGACCTGTGTCGAGTCGTAGAGCAGGCTTCGGTCCTTTAGGTAGTTCCTCAAAAGCCGCATTAGATATTCTATAAATAGTACTATTTGAAAAATGTTCGTTCTATTTGCAGCAGTGATAGAGCGAATAAGAAAATAATAAACCAGCATTTGCTCAAATTTCAAACCAGCGTTTGATAGACAACAGGTTAAATTCTGCCGAGCACGTTTTAATCAATAGCTCGAAGGATTGAATTTTCGACGCTGCCTTTGAACTGCCATTGTCTATTTACTTTGCCTAACAAGCTGCAAGTTGATAACCGATAAAGAGTCTTTGAGACGATTTAGCCAGAGAAAGAATAATGGTGTTCCGCCAGTATGATTCATTGATTTTAGCAACATGCCAATTGAACATTTCCCATCCAATACGCCTGCAGCAACTAGTCAAGAACCGCCAACGTCACCAAACAACGCAACCGCCTCTACTATGCCAGCCGTCATGTCCGAAAACAGTGATACTAATTTAGATGCAATATCAAGGGAATACGATCGTAAGTTGCTTGACATGAAAAACGAGATTGGCCAGCAAATGCATGCCATGTAGGCGATACTCATGGGAAATAACCAGCAGCTACAAGGAACTGTAAGTACTCTTCGAGAAGAAATGGGTTAATATATAATACCGACTCAGCAAATATCACAACATATGCTGCAACCATCACAGCTGACGCAGCAGCTATTAAAGCATATACTGCAACCAACACACAACACACGACGCAACAGTCATCACAGCCGATGCAGCAGCCATCGCAACCGACGCAGCAACTGTTACAGCCGTCAACATAGCTAATACAGCAGCCATCACAGCTGGTGGAGCAGCAATCACAGCCTAGGCAGCAGCTGTCAAACTAAATGCAGCAATCGACACGATTCGTTCCGCAGTCTTCTTTTATGCCATCAGTTTAGATGCCATCGATGATACATCTGCCTCAAGGAATAACACAATCAGCTCAGTTTGATCTAACTGCGCAACAATTGCAGCGCAATACTCCGTTTACCTTACCTGAAGCTGTATACATACAGAAAAAAGTGTGCCCGCTTCAGGTTATCCTGAGGAATGGCAGACGTTTGCTGAAGCATTTGATACGACTACTGTTGAGTTTGAATACTCGCATTTACATAATATTATGCGTTTACGTGAATCACTAAGAGGCCACGCTAGAGATACTGTTGAATCTTTACTCCGCAGCTCTAGTAAAGTCCCTGCAATTATGGAAACACTAAGGGAAACTTTTGGAAGGCCGGATCAACTAATTAAAAGCCAAATTGAGAAGATACGTGCTGTGCGCCCATTACTTGAAGGCAATATGGACGCTTTGATTGAATTTGCAAACAAAATGGTTAATATGGCAGCATTTTTACAGAGTGCTGATGGCGAACATAACCTTGCCAATCCAACATTGTTAAGTGAGTTCGTCGCAAAACTGCCATCTCGCGACAAATTCAGTGGGCTGAAAAATGTATCTTGCTTGAGCGGCCACCAACGTTGCTCGAGTTTAGTCAGTGGCTTGAATGCTTGCGACGCCTGGCAAATATGGTGTCGGAGAAGCCTACTAACCCTTTAAAGCACTTTGACGAAGTAAGCTTAGCGCAAACAAAATGTTACGCCTGCGATGAACAGTGTCCCACGTTAAATAATTGTAAATTTTAATTGTAGATTTTTCTCGCAGCTAACTGTGGATAATCGCTGGGCAAAAGTTAAAGAAAGCCAGTTTGTTTTCCTGCTTGAAGAAGGGCCATCAGATGATTAACTGCGGAGTCGATGGATGTCAGAGGTTACACCAATGGCTATTTCATGCTAAGCAAGAAAAACAAATTGAGATCCAACAGGTATCAGCAACACACATTTCGCATAGTGCCGCGAGCTCCAGGAGGTCACAATTGCCAAGCAGACCGTCACGAAAGAAGTGGGAAAGTACTGCCAGTGAAGATACATGAACCCTTTGAAATCATCACCACATACACATTTGCTGATAATGGGGCAAACGTCTCGATCGTGGACCAGAATCTTGCCTGACGATCAGGTATACGTGTAAAACACAATGTGTTAGACTTGCAGTGGCTTAATAATCAAACAACTTCGCAATGAACTGAGATAGTGAACCTACGTATAAGCGACAAATCCGCGAAAATTTTTAATATGAAAAATATTTATACGTCATTGGAGATAGCATTGCCAGTGCAGACTTTTCAGTATAGTGAGTTCAATTAAAAGATTTGCCCGCATCTCGTAGGGTTGCCAATACAGGAGTAAAGCGATATACAACCACAAATAATTCTAAGTCTGGCTCACGCCTGTCTTACTATACTAGTTGAAGCACCACGTCCATCATTGTCCGCTAGACCGATAGCAGTGAAAACTCAATTAGGTTGGATGGTGTATGGACCGACAGAAATTAAATGCCCAAGCCAGATACAAGACGTTTCCTTCATTATAGAAGAGCGGATGACATGTTAGCAGAGATGCACAAGCTTAAGTCGGATGTGTCGGATGTCTGAAGTCAAATATAAAGAAAATTGCTTCAAAATATGACAAAAGAGCGTTGGGTTGAATTACGAAAACATCGTTTCTAACACGGCCAAAGTTAAAGCTACTGTTCGAAACGCTGCTGGTGACTCAAGAGAAACGGTCAACATAGAAGGTGAGTTGGAGAGAATTCTAGGCTTGCACTGGCTATCGCACTCGGATGTTTTTATTTTCAAGTTGCAATTCCATAAAGTGCCAAAAGAAATATTGAACTTTAGTAGAAAGCCCACAAAACGCGAAGTGCTTTGTGTGAATATATCCGTTTTTGATCCATTCGGTTTTTCTAGCTGACTTGGTGGTGTCAGCAAAAGTGTTGATGCAAGCAGTGTGGAAAACAGGATTGCAGTAGGACGAAACTTTAACTGATAACTTATACTGTCGTTGGAAACTTTGGAGGGAGGAGCTGCCCATAGTGAGCCAGTTCAAAGTACCACGATGTTACTTCCAAGATTTTGAAAAGACTCAGGTGGATTTGCACGTCAAGACGCAGGTGGATTTACACGCAAGCGAGGAGGCAATGGCTGCGGTAGCGTGTTGGAGAGGGATAAGTTTAAATACACCCGATACCACATTATACCGAAGCTGGAACTATAAGCAGCAGTATTGGGCGTGAGGCTTAAGGAAACAATCGTGAAGTGCCACACAGTCTAGGTAAACAAATTTGTTTTTTGGACTGACTCAAATACAGTGATTAGGTGGATCTGATTAGACCACCGAAAACATAGACAATATGTTACAAATCGGGTGTTGGAAATTCTGGATGGTAGTGGAGTCGAGGACTGGTGATGGTGTCCAGGTTCTATCAACCCGGCTGATGAGGCAACCAGGGCAAAGTTTCCGAGAAACTACGCAGCAAATGGAATTTGGCTAAATGGGCCTGATTTTTTGAAAAATGAGGAAGAGCAGTGGCCACAAGAATTTTCGACAGGTTACATCAATGATAAAAGCGACGAAGAACTAAGAGCCAACCATTATCTTTTGGCAGCGTGGCAAATAAATTTGATTGGTAGCTTGGGTATTCCGGTATTTTGATTATCTGCGTAGTAAAATACGATAAGCACCAAGAGTCAATGGAGAGCTGACATCTTTCGAAGAATTTGCAGCCGAAAAATATTTATGTCATTGGGCACAGAATTAATTTTTTGGAAGCGAACGTGTGCGCCTACAACGTAGTCAACGAATCTCTAAGAGCAGTCCATTGTTGCTATGGAATCCGCGCATTGACAAGGATAATATCCTTCACGTAAATGGAAGAATAGGTCGGGCTCAAGTGTACCAGAAGATACAAGTCAGCCGATCATCTTAGCTAAATATCATGCGATGACTTTCCTGATTGTACAATATTTTCAGACGAAACTTCATCCCATCAACCATGCAACAGTAGGCAATGAGATTAGACAATTTATTTGGGTTCCTGCATTGAGGAGCTTGGTGAATACTGTGCAATCGCAGTATATATTCTGCAAAATTTCCTGTGGAGTGGTTGACTCCATACGTTCGACCGTTTTCGTATATGGGGCTAGATTTTTTTGGCCCCATAAATGTGACAATTTGTCGAAGCCGAGAAAAAAGGTGGGTTGCACTATTTACCTGTCTAACCAGTCGTGCTGTCCATTTAGAAATTGCGGCTGATCTCTCAAGCGATGCTTGTCTTGTTTGCATTAGAAGTTTTATCAATGGAAGAGGTGTCCTGGTTCAAATTCGCAGTGACAATTTAACTAACTTTGATGGAATAAGCAAAGAGTTGCAAGGTATTCAGGGTTTTAGCGACGATGACTGTATGAAAGCCGAGCTTAGCCCACTTGGAATTGAATGCAAATTCAATACCCCCTCTAATCCGAGCGAAGGTGGAATATGGGAAAGAATGGTTCAGTCAGTGAAAAAGGCTGAACAATCACCATGTCTGGAAACGCTGCAAAGCTTCTTGATTGAGGCTGAAAACATAGTCAATGCTCGGCCACTTACTCACCTGCCTATAACGCCAGAAGAACCGGATCTCCTTACCCCGAACCATTTCTTGCTTGGCTGCACAAATTCTAAACAAATGCCATCGAAGTTTGAACCAAAATTTATGAATTTGCGAAAGCAGTGGCGTCTTGCTCAGAATCTGAAAAATGGAATGTGGCATCAATGGAAAAGGATGTACTTGCCATAATTGACCCGCCGAGTGAAATGGTGCCAGGCATCCGAGTCTATATGAGCCGGTTGTCCCGTATTTATGTGTGATGTAGATCTTTCGCGAAATAAATGGAGGCGTAGCAGAGTGTTCAAGCTACGTTATGGAAAGGATGGAGTGGTGCGTTCAGCTGACGTGAGCACAAGCTTAGGAATCCTAAAGAGACCAGTGTCAAAGTTGGCAGTTCTAGATATCGAGACCTCAACAGAAGATGGTGAATCACCAAGGGGGTGGGGATGTTGATATTTGATTTGAGATGGTAAAGCAAAGTTACGTTGGAGCCCACCACGAGATGGCCCATTGTAAAAAATACAATGTTGTCATATGAGAGTATTAGCTGTTTGAAAAGTGTTCGTCCTTTAATTATTATGTCACTGTTATATACAGTAAAAAGTAGGATTCTCATGGTAAAATGGTTGGAAATTAACTTTGACTTTACTAAAAGCTCTGGTCCGCATATGAATCTTGACACATACTGCCCAAATGCCAAATTTTTATGAGGATCTTTTGAAATTTTTCCTTACATCCTTGCCTAAGTTGATTATGGCAACAATATACAATGCATATAAATATTTGAAAATATATACCCAACTACGTGATCTTCAAAAAACTTTTCTAAACTTTATTATTCTCCATCGCCTGATGTACTTTATGCTGTAAAAAGTGAAATCAACTTTTATTACTAATTACTCAAAATATTATTCATTTTCATTCATAGCATTTACAAGTGTTTTATGCTTTTACGGATTATTGACCCACTTTCGTCTTCTACCAACTTGAAAAATAGGTTTTTTGTTCACGAGAAATGCAAATTACAATTGTTTTATATTTCGCGCTCAAGGCGAGAACTCAGAAAAAAGTGACTCCATTGCTCCAGTTCTCATTGTGTCGCTTTCCCAGCTCTACATTTTCCCATTCACACTATATCTTATAAGGTGAAAATACTTTTTCTCGATTACGATTTGTGTATTTTTACTTGCACAGTGAATGGAATTTTGCGCCATTCGAGTTCAATATTCGCAACTGACTACGTCTCAGCCGTAATCAACCACCACTTGCAGCGGAGGCAACACAGAGGGAGGAAGTAAATGTGTAAAAGAGCAAAAAAAAGAGCAAGAATCAGGACGTTTAGCGTAGGCATAGTTCCTGTGTACTTTTTCCGATTTGTCCCTTAAGTATAATCCAATTCAACTTGTACTCACAATCCCTGGTTTAACTTACCGCCTACCCACCCTCCCACATACTTTTTAACTGCTTCCATAGAATACGGAACTGATAGAGTAGAGTACTCGCTCCCTTAAAAAAGTTCGTACAACAGGAAAATATTTCCGGCCGTTCGATATTTTATTTTTGGGCACAACACACTCATACACTAGTCGAATCCGGTTGAATTCTTGTTAGGAGGATTTTGGGAAGAGAAATTAGCCTCATCCTGATACGAGGACTTGCCTAGCGTGGATAAGGGCGGATCAGGGAGTAGTGTTGATTTAAAGATTACAGTCTGGTGGGCTGGTGAATAGTGAATGAAAGGCGGAGAGTGAAATATCGCCTTACAATGCAGACTTTATCTAGGACCGTCTTTAATTCTGCTGTTTAATTGCCGAGGGAGTTTTCCACTATAGGATCTGGACACGGCTGGAAGGATTTTATTGTGAGCCAGGGTAAATATTGTGGACGTAGTAAGGTTTATTGAAGCAAAGTGTAGTCAACGAATGGAATTGGCCTTATCAGTTAATATGTGGGCGAGGAAACTTATTACAGTGTACGAGTATATTGTGATTTTCTTAGTAAGGATATGAATTTGTGAAGTCTTGCTTTTGTATTTTGTCGGTAGTATTATTCCCCTGTAGCAAATTTTTGCTCTGGAAAAAGAAAATTGCAGCAAATAGTAATGAAATTTTATAAATAAAACTTCGGAGCCAAGAGTATGAGTGGGGCTTAGACATTTAAAAATAATAGCGATACAACTTTCGGTGCGTCATCTTTTACAGTTTTAGTTTTCTTGGATTAGGTGGTACTTACATAGACATAACTTGTAAAGAAAAGCTGTTTCTTGATATGCTGTCATATTCCTGGCAATATATACTAGAAAATCGATTCTTTAATGAAGAAGGGCTGCTAGAAAAGGGATTTTCCAACCATGAAGTCTGTAATGATTCACTCATTCTTCGCTTTATTCGTTCGAACGGATTAATCTCACAATATTCCGAAGACGTAAAATGTCAAGCAGTGGCAAATAGACGACGGTCTAACAATTTAATGGCTGCTGGCAGGCTAGCTAGTTTGTCGAGGAAATGGTTGTGGACCAGACCGCGGGTAGGCCTGCCGCTCAGTTATAAAGAGAAAGCCGCCTTAAAATTTCCAAAGCAAAGCAAAGCAACCTGACTCAACCGTGCCACCGAGTCCCGAAGCGATGTGGTGTCAGAAAATATTCTACTATGACCCTAACTCACACAAACTACGCTAATCAAAGTCTAACAAATATCAAGCAAGTCACGACGCTGCTCAGATGACTCAACATTAGCACTATGCATTGGGCTCAGTCAATGTCTCGAGCATTACTAATAACACTTCCTATATGGATCTCGTAATGACACTGCATCATGTGCAAAAACTTGAGGAGTAAGTCTATGCGTGAGCGTGCCATATACATACGTCGTGCTCGTCCAGTTGGTTTGGCATTATTGGAAATAGTGCAAGTACGGATGGATTAGAATATACTATCGTTTATTTCCTATTAACTATACAAGAGTAACAAAAGATTCGCTTCGCGTTTGTCGTATTCGTTTCTCGTTGTCTTACTAGTTGAAGCACTAATGATCGACTGCGTTGTTTCGCTTATCAACTCGACTTTCACATAAAGTTTTCGTGTGTGTGCTGCCTTGCATCGTATGTTGACGGCCTGGTTGCCACGTAAGGTGTTTCGATTTGTGTGGTTGGCGTCGTTCTCCCAATAACGCCTAAAACTTCATCGCCACACCACTCCTTCCCAAGTGACATTGATGAGGTAGTAAAATGACATGATTTGTATGGTGCCTCGAACATACGTGCTTTTTGCTTGATGGGTACATTCTTGTTCCTACGCGCGGCGTATTGATTGGTGTTGGATGATGCTTTATATACACACGATGAGTTTATGAGCAGGAATAACCTGTTTAGTTATCGCCTAGCATCGGGCTGGCTGCGTAGCTACTGACGTATAGGGTGTCAAATTTACGTTTATCGGCTCCGATGTATGATCGTGAGGATATTCGTCTGCTGAAGCTTCAATGAACGCGGGCTTGAGGGGCTCCGTCAACACGTTGACTTGTCGGCCGTTTACTTCGATCGCGTAAACGACTCTCGACAGGCGAAGCACTATAAGATGTGGTCCCTTTTACGGTGGCGAAAGTTGCTTGCGAATGGCATCGACGCGCATTAAAAACATGTGTGCACGTACTCAGGTTTTTATTTATGAAAACTGGTCTGTCGCCATGACGATTTGTGTACGGGCCAAACGCTCGACTAATCCATAAGACGCCGGATGATACGGTGATGTCCTGTTTTTCATACTTCCGATAAACGCAGCCAGGGCTTTGAACAGTGCCGATTCAAACTGAGTACCTTGATCGGTAGTTTCGTTAAACAATGTTTTTGCGACGGTAGCTGTGGTCTGATCCGCAATGGGGAATGCCTCTGACCACCTAGAGAATTGGTCGATGACTGTCAAGCAATGTTTATAACCCTGCGATGGAACAGGCGGCCCCACGATATCGACGTGGATATGTTGGAAGCGAGAATCTGGCATCGGAAAAGGATGTACTGGGTTCTTTTGATGGCGAGCAACTTTGGAGCGCTGGCATGGAATGCAAGAACGAGCTCAAACGTGGACGTTTTTCTGCATGTTTGTCTACACGTATCTCTGAGCTATAGCCTTGTCTGTGGCGCGTGAACTGGGATGCGCTAGCTGATGAGATATGTCAAATACTTTCCTTCGTAACGTCAACAGAATAAAGGGCCTTAATCGTTGCAGTGACTTGTCGTATACTATTCCATCACATGAGCCGATAGGCTGGCGGACAAGTTTTAGGTATGTAGTGTTAGAACGAAGTCCTTGCAGCCTGACATCTCGTTCTTGCTCTTTCATCTGTTCAGATTCGTCGATTACTGTGGGCATCATAATCTCTTTCAGCCGCGAGAGCGCATCGGCGACATCATTACTTGCGCCCGCGATAAAGCTGATCTGGTGTGGCGACGTTTTGCTAGCAGACTGAGCGAAAACATACGTTAGCCGTTTGTGATCCGTGAGGATGTAGAAACTAGAACCTTCTAAATAGTGCTGAAAATGTCTGACGCTGGAATATACAGCTAGAAGTTCGCTATCATATATACTATATGACAACTTTTTCTGGAGAATCGCCACTGGTAGCCAATTATTATTCTACTTCTGCTCGAAAACGGCACCTACTGCAACGTCACATGCATCGGTTCTGAGTCTGAGAAGTTCACTGGCTCGACTAATAGAACAGCATCAGCGAAACTGTTTTTACAGTTTACAAATGCATTGCTGGTTTCTGGGGCCCATTTGATGACGGTTTTGTCATTCTTTTCAAGTCCAGCACACAAATCGTGGAGTGGAGCTTGTAGTACCGCAGCATTTCGAACGAACCGCCTATAGAAATTTATGGTTCTTAAAAACCGCTGAAGTTCCTTAACCATAGTGGGTTTTTTAAAATGACGAATGGCGTCCACACGTGCATTTGGGATAAATTTTACCTTTTTCGTCGATAACGTGCCCCAGATACTCTAACCGGCTGACATCCAGCTCACATTTGGCAAAGTTGATAACAATTCCCTATTACGATAGACGCTGAAATACAAGTCGTAAGTGCTGCACATGCTCTTTCTTCGTTTTTGAGGCTATTAATAAATGATCAACATAGCACACGCAAAAATCTAGTCTACGAAGCACCTCGTCCATGAACCGCTGGAACGTCTGTACTGCGTTTCGAAGACCAAATGTCATTACTGTGAATTCACAAAGACCGAATAGCGTAGTGATTGTAGTTTTTGGAGCATCCTCTCCAGCTATCGGAATCTGATGAAATGCTCACCGCCTAAATTCAGTGAGATGTCCTCAATGTCTTGCATCGGGTACTTCAGTCAGCGGTAGTCCCCGCATGGGTGCCAGTCACCATTTTTTTGGAATAAAGTGCAAAGGGCTTGCCCAGGGGCTTTTGGAAGGTCGACAAAATCCATTGTCAAGCAGGAATTGAAACTCTTGCCGTGCCACTTGTAGCTTTTCCTGATTTAATCGCCGAGGCCGGTCTGCCACTGGAGTGCCTGTCATTGTAACATAATGCTTCGTGCCATGAGTCAGAGCTACTGCAGATTTGGTGAGTTCCAGAATCTCTCGTGAGGCATACGTTAAAGTTGCGTTCACGGTAGAAATCTCTTTTTGGCTGTATTCCTTGACTTTTCTTTTAGCAGAGGCGTTTTTACTAGGATCTGATAATTTGCCATTTTTCAGATCTACCACCAGCCCGAAATGCCAAATATAGTCTGCGCCTAGAATAGGTCGTGATACTTTGGCCACGGTGAATCACCCCTGGAAAATTCGCGATAGACCCAAGGAGAGGGTTAGAGCTCGGTCACCGTATGTGTCGATGGTGGTTCCATTCGCTGCAAATAACTTGAAGCCTGACAATGAATTAGCGGGGTGCTTCCGGGATACTGAAACGACAGATTTACCGGCTCCCGTATCGATGAGGAATCTCAGCTTTATTTTACTGTCAAAAATTTCGAGGCGGCTCTTGGATGTACCACTAGCTGTCGCCTGTTGGGCTAACGGCTCGATTCGTTTCCCGCCTGCCGCTTGAAAAATACACATGGAAGTCTGCAATGCTTTGCTTTGGCTTCGAATCGCTGGTGGTAGAAACAAATTTGACTCACCTTGGACGGAGTAGCCAGCTAGTATGATGAGTGGTGCGAACTACATTTGGAAGCGATGCTTTGTTTTGAAGGGACTTGAATTCGGCTAAGCTCTGCCCCTATCTCCGCAATATTTTTCGCTAATTGCTCATACTCTGGCATTGCGTGTGACGTTACACTATTTTGAATGCATGCTACGTCTGAGGTGGTGACGCTAGTTACTCGATCCATAGCTGCTGCCAGTTCTTCTAAATTATCGCTATCATTAGCCACCATAATGGCTCGCACATTGAGTAGCAGTCACTGTAGCCACAGTGTTTTTAAAAACTCGTCTGGAATAGACTTGCCTGCCACGCACTGTAATCGGCGCAGGAACTGGGAGGGTTGGAGGTCTTCCATCTCTGTGTCAAACAACACCTGGCGCATTCTCTCCTCGTGCGAAACTCCGAACATAGCCAAAAGCCTTTTCTTTAATGCGTCATATTTGGCGGATTCAGGCGGCGATTCAATAATATCGGCGACGTGCAGTAATGTCTGCATTTCCAATTCCGCAACTACCCTGTTGAACCGGGCCGCGTCGGTGGTTACTTTGTGTAGGCGAAATTGGGCTTCGATGCGCGTGAACCAAAGGTCTGGTGTTCTATACCAAAAAGGTGGCAATTTGAATGTAACTGTACTAACTTGCGCGTCATTTTGCACTGCCATGGACGTGCTGGGGGCTTGCACTTCACTTCCATTTACGTTGAGTAATATGTCCGGCATCGTCGGGTCACCAATTTAAGAAATAATGCAAGTACGGTTAGATTAGAGTTTACTATCGTTTATTTCCTATTAATTATACAAGAGTAACAAATGATTCGCTTCGGGTTTGTCGTATTCGTTTCTCGTTGTTTTACTAGTTGAAGCACTAATGATCGACTGTGTCGTTTTTCTTATCAACTCGACTTCCACATAAAGTTTTCGTGTGTGTGCTACGTCGCATTGTACGTTGATGGCCTGGCTGCCACGCAATTTATTTCGATGTGTGTGGTTGGCGTCGTTCTCCCAACAACGCCTAAAACGTTCGTCGCCACAGCGTTAACCCACGAAGCTAGGGTAAATCGAAAGAGCATATATACAAAATCGCTTCTCAAAAACCTTCAGCATTGCTGCTAGTCACCGACAGTTGGCAGCGTAAAAATTTCCCAAACAATTTCCTGCCCTAATTCATTTTTAATATTAATCGTTATTATGGTTGACGAAGCAAAGAGGTAAATGCACCCAATAATATTTTTACATAAATATCCATGGCCATCAACAAGCAACTCACTCTTAATACTATGCTTGTTCTGCTCAATGCCCTTGCCCAAGTAGAATTGTCTTAAGACATTTAGCCCGAAACTGACAGATCTTAAAAAAGTGTTCCAGCCCGGATCTAAGCAGCCGCACGCATCAATTTCCAGTGCCCAGACAACCAGCACGCATGATCAGTGGCCACACAACTAGCACGTATCACCAACCAGAAGACCAGACAACCAGGCTAGTTTCCGGCGACTTATAGTGCTACTTGTAGCGTTGAAGTCCCCCCGACGAGCACGTTGCCATCTGCGTTCGAGACAACACCCTCCAAAGCATTAAGCTTGGCTTGGAAACATGATATCGGTTCGTTTGACGTTAGGTATACGGTAAAAAAGGTGGTCTCTGAGCTTCGAACCCACAACGAAATCACCCCGCTCGTCCACAGATCTCCGCCTGAAAATCACTCTTCCGAGCTCACATGACGGCAGTATCAGTTTCACCAGGAAACCATGATGCAGAAATTTTATCGTGGGTTTGTTCACTCAGTAGCGAAAAAACGGATTTCATGTCCTTCGCAAACTGCTCGAGCAGGTTTTGGGAGGTTGAACTGCCGTGAAAGTTTACCTGCAGGATACGGGTTATTCAAGTTCTGATTTTACATTAGCTAGGGCTTCCTAGAAATGCGACATTTTCCTGATCTATAGGCGTTCTCAAGATTCAGACTTCAATCGGCATCCTTGCAAATGATACAATATGTCTCCTTCGCCCCGTCTTTTCTTATATGTCCCACTTCGCCACATTTGCAGCAAAGGGAACTCCTATCGGGTCCTTTGCATATTTGCGTGGTGTGAGGCATTTGAAGCATTGATGAGGTACTGATCTTTTCTGTATCATGCAGATGACCCAACCTATTCTTACATTGCTCGTATTTAGAAATTGTTCGGCATCCGTTTCAGTCTCGTCAATAAACTCCATCTGTTGTCCCCTATGGCTTTCTCGTGTCAGCCTCATTTTGATCTTGCCCATGCTAAGGAGCTCCCTTTTGATTGCCTCTTATATCTCAGCCTTGTTCTTGACAAAGTCATTGTTTTTTATTTCGAAGGTTGCCATCGACTTCCTTTATTGCGTCGCAGAATGCTTCGTTATTGTCGGCCTCAAGTCTGAATTCGACCAGTATGTGGCCGACCAGGTAGATCCTACTGCTTTTATACCAGTGTTGGTGTCCTCGGGCCTTTCATATCCCGCAAAACTTTTGCATAGGATCGGCCATCTTGGGGTTTTACGAGCAGCGCCTCCAGCCGTAGTCTTTGTCGGGACTATTTTCTTTCCTGTTTCGCATCAGGTCTTTTGAGGGAGTTTCTTTGCGACTTTCTTCGATCCTTTTGTCAGCCCTGTCTGGAATCCCTGATCTAGCCTTTGACGCCCATCAAGTGCCTTGTCCTTCTTTCTTTCATCCCAATCCCCCTCGATTGGGCTAGACGCTATTCTTTTATTGATGTTTGGTGGTGGAGCTATCTGCGCATGGCCTCATTCTCATTGGTCCACGTGAACATACATCAACGAGTATTGTAGTATCGATATTCGGGTTCGGATGGATCATTCGTTGGCTGATGATTATTCTAATAGTGCCGTAAATCAACCTACCTCAGAACATACTGCCCCACCAATTGTGGCTATGTTGAGCGAAATCGTAGCTCAGCAGAATTAAAAGGTTCTTCTGGATAGGAGCAAGCGAGCCATTCCCAAAAGATCGGCAGTTATTTCCAACAGTTCCCTTTTCTTTTCTAGAGGCAAAAATATAACAGGCTTTCGCCCATTGGTATCAACGGTGTCGTTATCAGCTGCTTCCGTTCTTATTTCGACATTGTCTACTCAAACTTCGGATTAAAATACAGATTTAACGTTGTCAAGGCTCCACTTCAAATATTTGTTTCTCGCCTGTCCTATGATACTTTTGATGATAAAGTCATAAACTAAATAGAAGATAAGCTAGGAACAAAACAAAGAAATCATAAATTGCCTTAGACTTACGAAGGCAAATCTACCGAATCAGATCGTTGCTTCTTTTAAAGTAACCATACCTGAGTCCTTTGCAGTCATTTGCGATTCAGAGTTTTGGCCGCCTGGTGTTATTGTCAAATTTTTTAATTTTCCAAATACAGAACAACGGTTCCAAAAAACTTAATTAATAAAACACCTCTTTTGTATCACTTTTCAATTTACTATTAAAATGTAGAGGGTCTAAGAACTAAGCTTGATCAACTATTTTTAACAGACACTCTGTCAACTGATAATGTAACATGCTTGATTGAGACATGGTGAAATAATAACATTCTAAATTCAGAATTATTTTCAAAAAACACAATGTATCGATGTGACTGCGATACTCTTGCAATTATGAAAAGTGATGGTGGTGGAGTATTAGTAGCAGTAAGTTTGATTGAAGTTTGCTCTGGTAAGGCCTTTTCCAAAAAAAAATATTAAATTGGCACAGAGAACTTACTTTTGTAATCTGGAGAGCTATTTGTTTGCCAATAACGGAAAGCGTTTCTGGTCTTTTATTAGATCGTTTAAATCTTCGCATGGCATTCCTCATGCTATTTATTGGGATCACGTTGTGGCTTCAACTCGTCAAGCAATTTCGGATTTGTGTGCTCGGTTCTTTTCTTCTACCTTCTCTGCGCCTGCATGCACTAATTCCTTCAAGAACAAATTTACATTTCTCCATTCCTTTATTTTCTTTCTACGGATCACACAGAATTTGAATCCTTAATCGATTCCCTGAATCCTAATATAAGTCCTGATCCAGAAGGACTCCCCAACATATTTGTTAAATGGCTTGCATCCTCTTTAAGTGTTCCCCTTCCCCATCCCTTTAATCTTAATATTTGTTTTGGAAACTTTCCCACTTGTTGGAAAGAAGCAAACATTGTCCCGATTTCCAAAAGTGGTGACCCTTCATCCGTGGCTAATTATCGCCCTATGTGCCTGCTATCATGCTTTCTAAAGTTGCTGGAGCACCTGATTCACAACCGACTGTCTGATTTATTGACTCCCATGATAACATCTCAACAACATGGGTTCCTTAAGGGTCGATTAACAACTACTAATTGAATTGAATTTTCCTTTAAAATACTCGTACTTTAGATAATCCAAATCAAGTAGATGTCATCTTCACCGACTTCACTAAAGCCTTCGGCACTGTAAATCATTTAAGCTATAAATTGAAGTCTAACGGAATCACTCGTCCTTTTCTCGTGGATGTCTTCTACTAGCTGCTTGCCATTCTTCCCTTCATCTGGTGTTCTGCAAGGCTCTGTCCTTGGTCTCCTGTTGTTTTTATTGTTTATCAATGATCATCCGTGTGTAATTAGGCCACCTTGTCTTCTTTCGCAGACGATTTAAAGTTTTTCATGCGGTTAAATCCCTACAGGACTGCTTCAATCTTTGACAAGATCTTATTGCCTTCAGTAACTGGTGTAAATCAAATCTTCTTTGCCTCATCATTGCGAAATGTCACATAATGGCCCTTACACGTAAATTATCTCCCGTTGTTTTTGAGTTATCTCCAGTTGTTTTTGAGCGATACTCCCCTCCTAGCAGTGAGTACGTTTAAAGACCTAGGTGTCACGTTTGATCCGTTACTCAAATTCGATGCGCATATTTTGAATGTAGTATCGAGGCCATTCAGCAAATGTTTACTCTGTCTTTATTCTACAAGTTTCATTTACCCTACCAGTCCTATCAGCATCATTTAACCTTCTTCTGTCTTTCTACCTTGAAGTCTCGTAGAGTTTTCTTAGGCCATTGTTTTTTGTATCAACTCTGCTGCTATCTTTTTGATTTGAATTTACGTACTGAATTTGGTACCCCACAAGGGGTATACCCGTCGGAATGGCGGTGCCATTTGCTCGCATTGATCTATATTTTCACCCACCTACCTTACTTATGATAAGAAACCTCGATTCACTTGAGCTCGGTCCATTTTCCTCTTCTTATTTCTGTTTCAAAGCTAGATTAAAAGATACTGTGTTCTTGTTTTGCTTTATTCCACTCTTTTCAAACTTATCATTTGTTTTAACACATTACCTCTTGATTTGTATTTTGTTATTTTGCAATTGGATTTTGTGTCTGTTAAATGGTTAAATAAATAAATAGCCCTCAGCGCTTCTTTAACCTTCTGCTCTTGTTCAGCCTTCTGGTCCTCTTCGGTCTTTAACTAGAGCCTCCGTCAATACCCTATGCATTCTAGGAGCCCATTCTTTACACCTTTGCAAATTTTTGGTGAGGCGTATGCTGATTTTACCCTCGTCAGAACGTCTTCCACTTTTCGGGTCAGCCTTTCATTTTTATATCGAATGGGAATTGTACTTTGCGACCTCTTTTCTTGTGAGAGATTATTGGCTTCCGCTCTGGAGTACAGTATTTTAACCAAGTTTTGACAGTGGCGGTGAAATTGCACAATATCTAGTCACTCCTTTCTTTTTCTGCCGTGATCACTTTGTGGACCTCAGGATGGTACGTTATTATTTCGACATTGAAGACCATTGCCTCGAACACCTCGAATTTTCTATGTTCTTCATATTTTCTTTTACCGGGCAAACATCTGTCACGTCTTGCAGAGCTTCCCGCTCTTCTTCTTTAGGATGCTCTGGCATTCACATCGTTTTTGCAGTGCCCAAACGCCGCAGGAATTTCGATTTGTACAAGGCCATTCGTTGTTCTCCGCTTTTTGTCCATCGTCGTCGTTGGTACCATTCTCAATGTGCTATCGACCCAGCGGCATGAAGAAGAAAGGCTATGGCGAACAGCGGGAGATGTTTTAAAAAGTATACAATCTGCTTGCGACTCGCCAAAAATCAACAAAGCAGTAAACGTTGGGCTCCTTGAACTAGAGGAGCTCCTAGACCGCATAGGGTATTATCGGAGGAGCTGGTTAAAGACCGAAGACAACCAGAAGGCCAAAGAACAGCAGAAAGCTAAAAAAGGCTGGGGCTAAATCTAAAGGGCATGCACAGGTAACTCCACCATCAAAAATCAATGAAAGCATGGCGTCTAGCTCAAAAGAAGGAGATCGGGATAAAAGAAGGAAGAAAGAGGCACTATATGGGCGTGGAATGCTAGATCAGGGGTTCCAGATAGTGGTGACAAAAGGAGCGAAGAAAGCCGCAATAGAACTCTTTCAAACAGTGCTAGAAAACAAAGTTCGCACGGACGCCCAACAAGAAAAAGACCCAATGCGAAACAGGAGAGAAAGAAACCACGACGTGCAACAGGCACTGCTCGTGAAACCCCAAGATTGTCTTTCCTACGTGGAAGTGCCACGGAATATCGAGGGAAGCTTAAGGCCCAAAGACACTAACACAGCCATTAAACAGTACGCCCAGCGCTGCCGGGCCACATACTGGTCGAACTCGGAGCAGAGGCTGACAATAGGGAAGCATTCTGCGACGCAGTATAGAAAGGCCTCAGGAAAAGCGCAACTATAGCCTCGCTCAAGCTGATGGCAATAATCAAAATAAGAAACATTAACTGCGTCACAGACCTGGCCGAGGTAGAAGATGCCATCAAAGGGGAGTTACCTAGCGTGGAAAGGATCAAAGCCAGGTTGAACCTAGAAAACCAAAGGGGACACGTATGGCCATATTTGACTTGGCCGAAAAACACGCTGAACAATTTCTGAATAAGAGCAAAGTAGGAATAGGGTGGGTTATATTAGGACACCTCAAAGAGCAGCGCTTCTTCAATGATTCAAATGCCTTGGCTATGGTCACACCGCACAAGTATGCAAAAGACCCGATAGGAGTTCCCTATGTTACAAATGCGTTGAAGTGGGACATAAAAGAAAAGACTGTACGAAGGAGGCCCACTGTATTCTTTGGAGGGATGCTGATCTAAGACCTGATTTTGGACACGTCTTGGGATAAGGAAAATACCGAGTTTTCCAGGAAGCCCAGCCAAGGCTAAATCAGAACTTTGATGATCCGCACTCTGCTAAATCTACACCGCAGTTCAAAGCCCAAAATCTGCTTGGGCAGTTTGAGTGAGACATGGGAGCCAATTTTATGCTGCTGAGTGAGCAACACTATGCATCATGGTATCCTAATGAAACTGCGGCCATCAGGGTTCAAGATTGTGACTTTGCGACTATGTGTGGGTCCTGTATTCAGGGACCACCTTCTTTAGTGTGTACCTAACGCCGAATGAATCGATATCGTCTTTCCAAGCCAAGCTTAATGCTTTGGAGGGCACGTTCTCGAACGCCGACGGGAACGTGCTCATTTGGGGAAACTTCAACGCTAAAGCAATCGAATGGGGCATGCTTCAAACAGATCCGCGCGGAAAACGAATCCTAGAAATGTCGGCCAAGATGGTGCTTGTCATACTAAATACTGGAAATACGCCGGCTTTCTACCGAATTGGCTGTGAAGGAACCATACTGGACGTGACATTTGACTCGGTGGACTTAGTACGGAGAATACACAATCGGAGATTATTAGAAGACTACTCAGCCAGTGATCAGTGCGTTCCGCTTGAGATCAGCGATGTTGTCTCCCGACGTCCATGCTCTCGATGAAACATCGGAAGAATGGACGTCGAGAGGTTTGTGCTCATTGCAGGTGCTCCGTTGCAGAGAGATTCGCAGGGAACGAAAGAAATGGCAGCTCAAGACGTGGTGAACTCAACCATGAGCATCATCACGACTGCTTGCAACGCCGGTGGTTAACTGAGATCGCTGAAAAGCGAAAAGAGTGTCACAAGTGGCGGCGTGAGGCTCAACGGGCATGGAACTCTGACGAGGCATGCAGCCAGGTAGTAGCATCTAAATCTGCCAGGAAACGACTTTGTAAACTGATTAACAGCAGCAAGGCTCGCTGCTGACAAGACCTAGTAGACAATGTGAACAAGTATTCGTGAGGCCTTGGCTACAAGCTAGTTATGCGGAAGCTTGGCGCCTTACGGAAACCTTGCATATAAGATGCGGAAAAGATGGAGAGATGGTGCAGGCAGTCTTCCCCGCCCATCCCGTCCGCGTTGACATTGTCCATGATGAAATAGCTGGACCTAGGACAGGCGGTTCTTTCAATGAAAGCAAGGAAGGCTCCAGGTCCAGATTGTGTTCCAGCTGAGGTGTTGCAACTTGTCTATCACCATTGTCCTGACTTGTTGCTCAGCACATTCAATACTTGCCTATGGGACGTTGTTTCCCCGATACGATGGAAAGTGGTGAGGCTCGGGCTAATGAGCTGGGGAAAGAAAATACCGGACTGCCGTCCGCAAACCACCCGTTACGTATGCTAGATACTGCTGAAAAACTACTAGAGAAACTCATCAAGGGAAGACTCACTGACGCGATTCGTGCTGCTGGAGACCTATCTCTTCGGCAGTACGGCTTTAGAGTAGGACGCTTCACCATTGATGCGATTGCAGAGGTGGTCAGGGTGGCCCAAAAGGCAGAGGCATATAGCTGCACCAAGCGACGGATTGTCCTGTTAGTGAAACTTGACGTCAGGAACGCTTTCATCTCCTCTAGCTGGATGGATATTCTGGATACACTGGAAACCCCTTTTCAAGTTCCAGAATATCTAATGCGACTTTTGAGGGACTACCTGAAGGACCGAAGCCTACCTGACACAGCACAGGGTCAACGAAGGATGGAAGCTACATCGGGTGTTGCCCAGGGATTTATCCTTGGTCCGGACCTGTGGAATTTGTCTTACGACGGACTACTGAGACTGGAGATGCCAGGTGAGTCGCGCTTACTCGCCAAACAAGCGTCATCTTGACAAAAAGATAATCCCTATAGTAAGGATGATCAGTATTGGAGACATATGAATCGACTCAAAACCAGCGGTGAAGTAACTGGGGCTACTGATCGACTCGAAGATGAGTTTCTCTGAGCAAATCAGGGCAACGGCTGAGAAGGCTGCTTCGGGAGTGTTGGCTTTGAGTCAACTTATGGCCAACGTAGGGGGACCCAGCCCATCAAGAAGACGCCTCTTGATGAGTGCTGTAGAGTCAGTGCTACTGTAAGGAGGTATACTGAAAACGCTTGGCACAGGTAGAGAGAAGCACTGAGGACTGCATCTTTGTATCCGACAGTCTCTGATTCAGCGGTGATAGTTATTGCAGGCGTAATACCTGTCGCCCTCCTTGCTAGAGATTGCGGCCTTATTTACCTGCTTTGAAACGAGGATGCGAGGGAGATGGTCGTCCGCGAGGAGAGACAGCGCTCACACCACGATTGGCAGCAGTCTTGGGTGAATCGCACGAAGAGAAGGTGGACTGCGCGGATGTGAGACCATAGCTAAATTGTAGGCATGGTGAAACTGACTTCTACCAGCTTTTGAGCGGGCATGGGTGTTTTCAGTCTTATCTGCACAAGATTGGTGAGTTATAATCTCCGGATTTTCGGTCGGTCGGTCGGTTTCCTCGTTTTGAAAAGTGACCAGCAGCAACTAATCAATCAATTGTAAATAAAACGAGGAAAAGTTGATTTAGTTTCGGTTCCATAAATTTTATTTTACCCTTTTTAGTTTTGAAGTCGGTTTTTTTTCTGAAAGTGTTTTTATTTAACTATCACTTCTGATGGTATTTACGATAGAACGGATATAAAAACTGAAAAGATCCACTTCATAAAGAGTGGTATTAGGTTTTCCACAGATGTTAGGATTTCAAACTTGAATTCTTTATCAAGCCCATCTGAAAACTTGAATTTTTGTTGATGCTTCCAGGATTCTTCATTTTCAATCAGCCTAAATGCGAGGATAGTCATCTTTGTGTTAATAAGTGCATATTTTTTGTGGGTTTGCTCTTACATGAGGATTGATTTTGCATGTTTTACTGCACACCAGAACATGTTATTTTCGTGTGTTTAGGTTAAAGGATGTCGTTCAACATATTTTCGCTTATATTATGACATTTACCTTGCTGGTAGAAACTCTTTGGCAGCCCTGTGTTCGCTGAAAAGCTGTTCTGATAAGAGCGCTCTTCTCCTTGCTTGATTTTTTATGAAATTAAATTAGCAATAAAAATCTTAACTTTCCCGTATTTATTTTTTCCTTCTTATCATAAGTTCGAAAGGAATATCTGCATCGATAATTGCACAGATGTCTAACTTAAAGGTTGCGGCGCAATTCAAAACTGTATTTTGATCCTGAGTTATCTTTGCAAGTTCTTTTTTTCTAATCCTTATTATGGTAAAGTCTATAATTCAAAATAATTCATTCCAGGCTTACCTTCTCTATTTGCTCTCCTCTCTGGTTAGTTTCACCTTTCTGTTCAGTCCTATTCAAATTAAATGGTAGCCGACCCAATCAAACCTAAATGAAATCAATCCCATAATTTTCGTCGATTGTAATAGAAAGTAAAATAAAAAATAAACACCAGTAACGACTATTTACTGATCAATATTCCACGGAACCTTTTATTTTGCCTTCAAACAAAATTATTGAAATGTGAATAGCCTCAATTTGTATTCCGAACCAAGACGGCAATCGTAACGTACACATCCACCCCCACACACTATGGAAAAATGAAGAAATGAAATGAAATTGCCGCTAGACGACCTATCCCAAGGATGGGACTCAATTTTTTCTTGGTTTTCTTTGCCCCAGAAGTTTTAATTTTCCCATTTATCCGGGGCACCCCAAAAAATGATTCCACAACCCATCATCACTCGATTGGGATGTTAAGGATTCTTGCGTCCCTGAAGCTACCCCACATCCTCGCTATTGGTGACTGTATGCAGGAAATGAAGGCATTCCCGATGCCTTTCACCCTTCATTTGAGGCGGGGACGGGCAGAGGGAGGGTAGTAGCCAAAGCGGAAGAAGATGTTGAAGCAAGTGAACAATTTCTTATGTTTGTAATCTGAAATATAGGAATGAAAATCGTACTTTGGGATCGTGCTTCGAATCGGCCTTCGAGCATAATTTATGTAGTGAAATTGCACAATCCCAAACTCTCGTGCTGTAACGGCGGAGACTTTAATTCTGGGACGTTTTGTGGGAAATTATTTTTGAGGTTTATGACTGCATGTTATGTACATGGCTACAGTGAATGATTGTGGGAATTGTACTTATTAGCAGGGGAGTTAGAGTGAATAATTAAGGAATTGAGTGAATAATTCAATCTGCTGGCCTTAGCAGTAAGCGTAAGAAGTAATGCAGAAGATAAAATTGGTTATGAAAATCTGAATTTTCGCGAGTGGTAAATTGAAAATGAATTGTTTTCCGAATTTTTCGGTGATATTGAAAATAATTAGTTAGCAATCAATCTGACTGTTCTGCACAAGGCTAGAAGTTTGCAGAAAGATGATTTCATATTGGGTAATGAAGAAAATATCGATCTGACAGATATCCTGCAGTTGCGTCATTATACCGTTAATCGTTGAAGATGTTAACGGAAATTTTATCAGGAGTTAATTTACATATGTATTAGTCTAAAAAAATGTCCAGTCCATTTTGTTGGTTGCAAGTGCATGCCAGTCCGTATTAAAGTTGCCATATGGGGGCAATTCATAACGTGCTTTTACAAGGCTATTATTTTGATATAATATCCTTGAAGCAATTTGAAAAATATTTGCAAACAGCTAGTCCATTCCGGTGGTTGCATGTACCTGCCAGTCCACAGTAAAATGTAGTAGACCATGAAAGTACTCTCAGCAAAGATAATTCTTGCTTAGATAGGATAACTAAAGAAAGAAGGACTTTTGACACATTTACACCGGATTTGCTCCCTTACCCAAAGAGACCCCGAATGATGGAACCTTTATTATCGTTAACTGATCAAAGAAGTCAAAAGCATGTGGAATCTTTGCCTCAATACAAAAATTGGATACACTATGGATAATTTGCCACGCTTTGAAGATTCCAAATACCCCAACGTGGGTTGGATTGAACCATAAAGTAGCTGAAGACATCAATAGTTCCATGCAAAAAGTTAATTATTTAACACCAAAAATTCCATCTGTCATTGAAACAATGAAAACTAGTCAAAAGATTGCCGAAGAGTTGAACCAAACATACTTAGAGGTTACCTATGACTTTGCCATTGTGAAAATAGCCCTCCAAATGCATTCGGTTGAGAAACCATTATATGATAATTTATTTATACATCTTGAACCATTTCACGATTGAAAAATTTATAAGTGGCAGTGGCTTAATGACAATTGCTGTCGACAGTGAAATTATAGCAAATGGGTCTGTTGATGGATTTATTCAAGGAAAACACTTCAACAGATGCAAACGCTTGCATCCACTCGTGGCATTAGGACTAGAAACACTATATTTTGACTTATTTTTGAAGAAAACGGGGTTTTCAATAGACAAAAGTATAATCACTGAATTAAGGTAAATAAGCCAAGTGTTAAAATCTTATAAACTGAAAAATTTTCAAAAGCTATTAACACATATATTGCACACAAGGACCGATGGAAAAAAGGAATATTCGGTAAAACTGCTCAAACATGATATATATTGATTTGGTCAATTATTAATGATTATTGAGTCGCAGTACCAGATCAGGCGATTTTCAATTATTTGAGTACATTTTGCCCAAAATTTCAAGTTTATTTTTTGTAACGAACAAACTAAACTATGAGCAATGGCAACAAAATATCATGATATTTTATTAATATTAAATGAAACTCATCCAGACTTGGAGACGGCTATGAATGCTTGATACCTTGGTGTTCGTAGGACTACTAGGTCCTTTTAAAGACAATCAATAGACTTTACGCTTGAGTAGACAATAAATGCAGATGAACGGAGAAGGTTGACAGGTGTGATTCATTTCACCAACTCCATTTCAGCCCGATATTTTTTTTTGTGGCAGGGAAGTGAATGCCCATTTAAGGCGTTCACCTCCCTACCACTAAACACAGACTAAACATGACCCACTAAACACCTCCCCTGTCAACCTGAGAACCTAGCCTGGGGACCGTTTGACACCTTACTTTGGGCCAGGTCTCGTTTTGTTACGCCGTGAAGTGCCTTCAAGCTGGGGATCATTCTTATAGCGGGAGTGGAGAAGGGAAGAGGAAGTGCCAGACAAGCGACCCCCCAGCCCCAAGACCCTCGGCTGCTGTGAGTCCCTTTTATCTTTCAGAACTGCCCGAACATAATATGCCACTTGGTTCCATTTGTCAACCGATTTGAGCATCACCGCGACTATATTATCTCTCCCTGTAGAGGTCTCTTCGCAGTTAGTCCCATTTTTTGCACGCAAAAATGTGTGGTAGGCATTGTCTTCCTCTTGTAATGATTTTCTCCTTTTTAGGTCCGAACGTGGAACCGACCTCTCATCGGTTCTAGACGTTAAGTCTGAGTAGTGCCAACATATGGTACCAACCGGTCAACCAATCCGTGCACCGTAACCCATTCACGCGGTGGCTGCTTGTCGGCCAGCTAGTTCGGAGAGGATTTCGGTCGCGGGTCTCCGAATGGGTTACGCTCCTTTACAGAATTCAGCCACCTATACACGCCCGGTTTTAAACGCGTTACTAAGCCAAAACCATACGGAGAAGAAACCTATTCTACGTTACTCCGTATTTCTTCATTAACCAGTCAAAGAACAAAAACTAATTTTTATTTCGCGTTCCCGAATTTCCGACGCGGTACCGAAAAGTATACTACTTTAACTCATCCCGACGAAAGCTACTCTAATAAAACGACAAAACAACAAAGTTACCGCGTACCGCGCGCGACGCGAAACCGACCTCAGCGGATTTTTCGAAACCCTACCCTCGCGACGGCATACCTACCCTGCACTTCCTTTCCCGCTGAAAAAAAGAAGAACCACTGAAAAGGAAAGTCGTGATTAAATTTAGCAATCCATTTTAATTATTTAAACTGATAAAAATACATTCCTTCTTTTAATCTCATATGCGCGTAGTCTACTTCTAAAAGAGCACTAAAATTCTAATAAACAGAGAAATTATATAGAGTTGTTGCTATTTAACGGAATATAGATATTATTACTTAGCATCGTGAAAATAAACATCATCCTTTGTGTGATACAACGAAATCTTGAACAAACTAGTAATGTAAATTTCATTGTTAATAATTATGTGAGCATATTTGTTTATACAATAGAATATAAAGTTGGTTTTAGTTTATTAGAAGGGCTGAAACTCATTCTAAATTCTTGCGAAATTAAATAACAATATTATAAAATTATTTCTAAAAATTACAATTCGAAAGAATTCGAATTCAAAGTTAACTGGAATGGACTTATGTAATTTTTAACTCATTAAAAAAAATCTTGCGAAATGGGATAGTAAGTTAAAATTATGTAAATCTAATAAGAAATTAAAATGTTAGAATAAAAATAGCGTTTTGTAAGATCGAGTCAGAAACTTGAAGTTAACTAACTTATAAGTTATTAAATTTTTCCCTTTTTTTTTTTTTAGTTTTTTATGCTCGAAGTACATATGTTATCTGGAGTAAACAATTTTATTATTAAAATAGTTGCATTTATAGAAATCAACAATATGAACTTCATAGTGCGAAGTGGATAAATTATTTGTGTACGATCAAACGAATGAAACATTTTTGTTAAATAAATTTAAAAATATAGCGAAATTTGTTTACGCTATGAACCAACTCAAAACTATAATTAATATTCTAAAATGTTCCAAGATCTTTTATTGGTACTTTGAACGAAGTAATAAAGCATCTTCAATCATGAAGAAACATGTTAAAAATTACATAAAAATTATTCAAATATGATTAAAATTTAAAGTATGTTGCATGAACAAATGAAGTTTAAAGTAACATATATGTTGAATAAATAAATACTTCAAGGTTAATGAATAAAATAACCTAAAATTGAAAATAATTTTATGGAAAACTTAAAATAGTTTTTTTTTTCGGTCAGCAATTCATTTTAACTTCATTGTATTCTTCAATAAAAGAGAACCATAAAACAATTTTCAGATAAGAGTTAATGTGTTCAAAGTGACACACTTTTTGAAGATTATGAAACGTGTTTGCTTTTATAGAAAAGGACAAATTTCGTTTTTATCTTGTACTTGCGTCGAAAACAAGTTTACTTTACAAACATGCTACGTTACATGAGTTTTTTTTTTCTTAACAAAAAAAAAAAACACTGCGCCGTTTTACATGCCATTTTTAAAATTTTTTTTTTGTCTTCTAAATTCGTTTATTGGGGGTGTTGCTTGAAAATTTCGTCTTAAATAACATAAACACAAAAACAAACTTATGGGATGTACTGGGAGTTGGTCACAACACTAATGAGGCCTCATTGTGAACTGCAATATTAATGTTGTTTTTGTTCATTTCTTTCACATTTTACATTACATATGAATTGCGTAAGCTACGAGTAGTATATTCAGTAGAAATTAGGCAATTTTGTCACTACCAAAGTCATTAGAAGCGTTATCACAAACGAATGCACGCGACAACTAACAACACCGCATTGTAAAAAAAAGTCACTTATTTTCTAACGAAGATTTCTATCCAACAAGCTTAAGCTCATCATACCATTATTTACCCAAGTTTTTTTTTTTTTTTGTTAAGACGAAACAAAATTGCGTGCCCGGCACGTAAAGCAATTTCCACTGTGCCAGTAAATTCGGAAGGAAGAAATGAAAAAGCAAACACTCTCTTCAATACCGTATGCTTCGAACCAATCACCATGCACATTGAGTTTAGAGTATTGCATTAGATTGTAGGAATTTACAAAAATTGTTTGTTATCATGTCCAACATAATTCTAGTCCTTAAATTAGTGATCACCGTTTTGATGGTTTCGAGCCGATTTTCTCCTCGTCATGATTCGCTGGTTGCTGGAAACAGGTGGGGCTGAAACGATGGTTGTATGCGCAGAAATCTCTTCATCATCACTTTCATCGGCTATTTGAGTGCCTTCTTCGTTGAGATCGATTGACAAGACCGACGAACGACGCTCTTTTTCTTCAAATTCTTATTGTTACGTAAAGTACAACCGTGGGTACTGCTATTTTCACTCGAATCACTATCGTAATTTCGCTTCCGTTGACTATTTGCAATTTTATTATCTTTCCTACTATTGTTACTAGCACCAATACTTTCCAGGTAACTATTGCTACTTGCCATCGTTGTTAAATCATTTTGTGCTTTGTCTGTATCACTCCCAATACCATTAAGATTCGTTGATAAGTCATTATGGTTGCCGTCATACACATTAGTTTTACGTGATGATTCTTCCGACATTAAATTGCTAGTCCTAAGAATTATGCTATTATTACTGTTATGGACACTATGATACGTGGTGGAATTTTATTATATTTTGGCGTTCATTCTTCACTAATGCCATTTGAAAGAAGCAAAGGCCGCAATGATAAAAATAAATATGACAGAAATATTCTATCTTCTTTGCACAGTAAAAATAAAAGAAGCATCCACTTAAAATAATATTTCGTACCTGTTAACGTAATGGCTGCTTTCCACTCTTCAATGAGAGATTTATTTTGGTTTTCTAGCTTGTGAGATGGAATGCCGATACCCTGGCGGTTATTAAATGCTCAATGAATCATCCACCGAAGACGCATGGTCGAAGCAACTGTTGAAACTCTGGCCATCTAACACCCGAACCAAATAAATTAAACAAAAATATGCAAACTGCAACTTAAAATGCACTTCCACTTTTAAAGGTTATCTCCGAATGACACTTCCAACCAGTCCCACGTTTCTATCTAATCGATGTTTTGATGGCAACTGTGGGCGGCATTGCCAGATAGATATGCTTCGAAATGTATCGGTGTTTAATTAATATTATTTTTCAAATATTTATATCCACAGATATAAATATTTGAAAAAAAAATATTTTCTGCGCAATGATATCCGCACGAAAGATGAAGTCCGCTTGCACTTCGAAGTCATACCTATCTGGCCGGTTGCCAGGGTTCGGGATCGGAATCACTTCGATTCCCGGGCGTAGGCGTCATATTACACTCTCCTGGGCAAAACCAACAATCGGGGGGCCGTGACTTACCAATCTTGTGCAGGCAAGACTGAAAACACCCATGCCCGCTCAGAAGGTGGATCGGATAGAAGTCAGTCTCACCGTGCCTTGGATTTAGCCACGGTCTCACATCCGGGATGAGACGCGCAGTCCACCTTCCCTTCGTGGATTTCACCCAAGACTGCTGCCAATCGTTGAGTGAGCGCTGTTCCTCCTCGAGGACAATCATCTCTCTCACATCCTCGTTTCGTCGCAGATAAATAGAGCGGCACTTTCTAGCAAGGAGGCCGACAGGTGTCACACCTGCAATAACTTTCACCGCCAAATCAGAGACTGCCGGATACGAAGCTGCAGTCCTCAGTGCTCCTCTTCTCTGTACCTGTGCCAGGCATTTTCGGTAAACCTCCTTACTGAGAGCGTCACCCCATACCTCGGCTCCGTACACTATCACTGGCTCTATAGCACTCTGCAAGAGGCGTCTTCTTGATGGGCTGGGTGCCCCTACGTTGGCCATAAGTCAACTTAGAGCCGATGTTCCCGAAGCAGCCTTCTCAGCCGTTGCCCTGATTTGCTCAGAGAAACTCATCTGCGAGTCGATCAGTAGCCCCAGTTACTTCACCGCTGGTTTCGATTCGATTCGTATGTCTCCAATACTGATCATCCTTACTCTAGCGATTCTCTTTTTTGTCAAGATGACCGCTTCGATTTTCTCCAGTGCTAAACTGAACCCACGAGCAGTCATTCAGTCTCTCACTCGGTGCATTAGCATACACAGCCTAAGTAGTGCTTGTAAAACGGAGTGTCCAGCGATCAGAGTCACAACATCATCCGCATAGCCTATCAAGCGCCGCTCATCTGGCATCTCCAGTCCCAGTAGCCCATCGTTAGATACATTCCACAGGTCCGAATCAATGATAGATCTCTGGGCAACACCCGATATAACAGCCATCCTTTGTTGGCCCTGTGTCGTGCCGTAGAGCAGGTTTCGGTTCTTCAGCTAGTCCCTCAAAAGTCGCATTAGATATTCTTGAACTTGACAAGGATTTTCCAGCGTATCCAGAATATCCACCCATCTAGCGGCGTGAAGGCGTTCCTGACGTCGAGTGTCGTCAACAGGACGATCCGTCGCTTGGTGCGACTATGTGCCTCTGCCTGTAGGCCGCGCTCGCTACCTGTGCAATCGCATCAATGGTAGAACGTCCTGCTCTAAAGTCATACTGCCTAGGAAATAGTTCACCAGCAGCACGAATCGCATCAGTGAGTCTTCCTTTGATGAGTTTTTCTTGCACTTTCTCAGCCGTGTCTAGCATACATAACGGGTGGTATGCAGACGGCGATTCGGGATTTCCTTTCCCCTTGTTGATCAGCACAAGCCTCGCCACCTTCCAACGTACAGGGAAAACCCCGTCCCGTAGGCAAGCGTTGAATGTGCTGAGCAACAAGTGAGAATGATGGTGATAGACAAGCCACAACACATGGACATGGAGCCTTCCTCACTTTCAATGAAAAGACTGCCTCCTCCAGTTCCAGCTGTATGAAGAGTGGACACTCGACTGTTGTTTCACCATGGACAGCGTCAATAAAGACAGGATGAGCGGGGAAGAGTGTCCGCACTATCGCGTCCATCTTTCCGCATTTTGTATACAAGGCTTCCGTAGGGCGCCAAGCTGCCGCATAACTAGCTTGTAGCCAAAGCCCCACGGATCTTTGTTAACATTGTCCACTAGATTTACTTGCAGCGAGCCTTGCTATTGTTCATCAATTTGCGAAGGCATTTCCTGACCGACTTAGATACTGCTGCGTGGTTGCTTGCCTCGTCACAGTTCCGGGTTGAGCATCACGTCGAAGCTTGTAACACTCCCTTCACTTTTCAGCGACTTCAGTTGACCACCAGTACACTGGGGCTTGCCGTGCCGAGAATTTCGATGGAGCATTGAAGCGCAGCAAGCAGTCGTGATGATGCTCATGATTAAGTTCACCACGTCTTGAGCTGCCAGCTTTTCCGTCACCTCTGACGCTTCCTGAATCTGAAGATAGTACATAACAACACCCGTAAGCTTTGCTCATTACTTGGTGCTACGAAAGATGATTCGCCAAAACAAAAAAGCGGAATCTACCAAGTCAATTGCACAGAATGTGATAAAAAATAAATTGGACAAACTAAACGTGCTGTTGAAGTTCGCCTGAAGGTACATTAACGATACTGTTGATATGTTAAATTATTATTTAAAAAACGTAAAATTTCAAAGGGCAGAAAGGGCTTACCTAAATATTATAAAACGCCTTGGTGCGCATGTAGGAAAGGCGGTTAACGCCGAAATATTTTTAAGCGGATCTTGTAGAAAGAAAAAGGCAGCGTGTAACGTTTGTTAGGTTTTCAAAAGAATGGCCTTTATTTTTGATTTTCAATCTTATTTTTACTAAAAATCTTAAATCTAAAAAAAACATATTTACATAATTTCCTATTCATACAAAGACATTTGAAAAATCTATTCATAAAAAAAGTTCTACATATCTAAGATATATTCTAATCAAAAATATTTGGTCACGTGGACTACACAAGACCATGTACATTTCCCTAAAAAGTTTTAACAAAAAAAAATTTGTTGACGGAAAGTCAAGTGCACATTCCTTTGCGCAAGATTTTCCGACACATAGCATTGTATACGGTCACGTGGACCGCATACCAATCAAAAATATTTCTATTGTGCATTTCCATCGGAAGGTCAAGTGCAATTTACCATTGCGCTAGATATTCCGATGTATGATGTAGGATGCATGGCTTACGAGGCAAATACTTCTTGCCCTGAACGTTGTGGCAGAGCATATCTACTAACAAGCAATTTCACATAGAACAAATTTCGCATCTAACGGTAGTTAACGTGAAGACAGATTTGTGTATGTATTGCGTAAAATTAGAGATCGATTTGTGTATGTATTGAGTAAAATTTATTTTCCTCTCAAATTGTTAGAAAGGAAAGAAAGAAATGCAAAATAATTTCTCTTATGCTATTTTACGTCCCTTTCTAATCTGAAATACAGCTGGTGCAGTTGCTTGTTAGTATATATGCTCTGGTTGTGGTCACGTGGACCACATATACACATGATTCATTTACTTCGCTTATGCGAAATTTACACTTGATCCGTATGAGGAAGGTTAAGTACAATTTTTACTTTCCTCATACGGAAGAAATTTTAATGAACGTTAGGGTGGTCGCACATTCGCGAACTTGTGTGCAGATCCTAAAGGGGTCTGCACATGTTTTTGTTTTTTTTTGAAATTTATTTTATGTAAATTTGTTTCTTCTTTTTTGTTTGTTTTGTTTGAGGGAATGTACTACAATACATAAAAAAATAAAGATGTTAAAGGGATCGCTGCACATGCATTAGATTTAAACAACACAGGAAGACATTACACGGGATCGCTTATAAATAATTTTATATTGCTAAAAACAGTAACTAATCCGCGAAAACTCGACGCGTATGAATCGTTATTCATGCATGTAACGGATAATCTTATTAATAACGATGATAGCCCAATAAATTCATGTTTATTTCAATTGGCTAAATAATGTGTTAAAGGCTACTTTTATTTTGCATCGATTATTATATATTATATGGTGTTAACACATAATAGGACAGTAATTTTATATTCACGATAGTCTGATAACAGAATTTTTCATTTTTATTTAATCCGAATAAATTATATAGAACCAATAAGCCGTTAATTGTTAATGTACATCAATTTTATTCATTAGTGTCATTAGTAGTTTCGCGCATAGCGCTGAAGATGGTTGGCAATACCGACCGAATTGCATCCGTCTGATTTCAACTGATTTCACACCAGTCCGTCGTCAAAAACAAAACAGTCAGATGCGCCCTGGCTAACTTCTGAGGTTTGTCATGCTATTAAAAGCAAAGAGAGGGCCAGAATGAACTTTAAGTTGGACGGGTGTGGCAAAGCTCGCGATCATTATTCTACGCTCCATCCTCAAAACCGAGATTAAAGACCGCGTTCTGGTTCTGGCCCTACATTCGCTCTCTTAAGTCCTCCCCCTGTATATTTGACAATGTTTTCTTCAGCAACTTAACAGGCTCCACTCCAGAGTCTGTTTTTCAACTGCTCACGAATTTCTTCTCTTCTTCATTTAATACTCCACCAGCCGTGTGTAACTTTTCTCCAAACTGTCCCCATCTTAAGATTCTGGGTAGCGATTCCATATGTCCCTCTGAAACCGAAACCGTCATCAACAATTTAAAAGGGTGCATTGGCCCTGGCACTGATGGAATTCCTTGCTTTTTCTTTAAATCCCTTTACTCTGAACTGTCTCTTCCCCTTTCCATTTAGTTCAACTTCGGGCGAATTCCCTGCATGTTGGAAAGTATATGTTTCCAATTATAGACCTATAACAATACTCTCTGGCTTTCCCAAAATTTTGTACGCCAAACTTTTTCCTATTGTATCTCCTTTGCTTTGTAGTTAGCAACATGGTTTCATTCCAGAAAAATCAACTACTCCTAACTTATTGGAGTTCTCAAATTTTGTTGCCAGAGCGCTTGAGTCTCATGCTCAAACGGACGTCTTGAATATTGATTTTCACAAGGCTTTTGATACAGTCCCTCATAATATACTACTAATTAAGCAGAAATACTTTTTATTTTTATTTTTTTTTGTCGGGAGGTGAATGCTGTTTATGCACAGAGTGTGGGACTCCCATGCTCGCAAGAATTGGACTACCCACTAAACACCTCCCCTGTCAACCTGAGAACCCAGTCTGGAACTGTTTGACACATCACTTCGGGCCAGGTCTCGTTTTATTACGACGTGAGGCACCTTCGAGCTGAGGGGTCCCTTTCCTAGCGGGACGGGAGAGGGGAAGAGGAAGTTCCAGAAAAGGGATCCCCCAGCCCCAACGCCTCCGGCTGCTGTGAGTTTTTATATTTTAGGACTACCCGAGCATAATGTGCCACCTGGTTCCATTTGTCAACTGATTCGAGCATCACCGCAACTATATTATCCGGGGTAAGCTCTCCCGTCTCCCTGTAGAGTTCCCTTTGCAGCCTTACCCATTTTGTGCATGCAAAAAATGTGTGGGGGGCATTGTCCTCCTCTCCTGGGCAAAACCGACAATCGGGGAACCGTGACTTACCAATCTTGTGCAGGTAAGACTGAAAACGCCCATGCCCGCTCAAAAACTGGGTCAGATAGAAGTCAGACTCACCGTGCCTTTGATTTAGCCACGGTCTCATATTTGAGATGAGGCGCGCAGTCCACCTTCCCTTCGTGCGATTGACCCAATGCCAATTGCCAATTGTTGAGCGAGCGCTGTCTCTCTTCGCGGGCAACTATCTCCCCCGCATCCCCGTTTTGGCGCAGGTAAATATCGCGGCGCTCTCTAGCAAGGAGGGCGACAGGTATCACACCTGCAATCAGTCTCACCACTGAATCAGAGACTGTGGGATACGAAGATGCAATCTTCAGTGCTCCTCTTCTCTGTATCTGTGCCAAACGTTTTCGGTATACCTCCTTGCTGAGAGCGTCGCCCCATACTTCTGCTCCGTACAGTAGCACTGAGCCTACAGCACTAATCAAGAGGCGTCTTCTTGACGGGCTAGGTCCCCCTATGTTGGCCATGAACGACTCAGAGCAGATATCGCCGAAGCAGCCTTCTCAGCCGTTGCCCTGATTTGTTCAGAGAAACTCATCTTCGAGTCGATCAGTAGCCCCAGTTACTTCACCGATGGGTTTGATTCGATTCAAATATCTCCAATACTGATCACCCTTACTCTAGGGATCCTCTTTTTCGTCAAGATTACCACTTCGGTTTTCCCAGTGCTAAACTGAGCCCGCGAGCAGTCATCCAGTCCCTCACTCGGTGCATTAGCATGCCTAACCTAAGTTGCGCCTATTCAACGGTGCATCCAGTGACCAGAGCCGCATCATCAACCGCATAGCCGACCAAGCGCGACTCATCTGGCATCTCAAGTCTCAGTAGCCCGTCGTAAGACACGTTCCACAGGTCCGGACCAAGGATAGATCCCTTGGCAACACCCGATGTAATTTGCATCCTTCGTTGGCCCTGTGCTGCGTCGTAGAGCTGGCTTCGGTCCTTTAGGTAGTTCCTCAAAAGCCGCATTAGATATTCTTGAACTTAAAAAGAGTTTTCCAGTGTATCCAGAATATCCACCCATCTAGCGGAGTTGAAGGCGTTCCTGACGCCGAGTGTCACCAACAGGACGATCCGTCGCTTGGTGCGACTATATGCCTCTACCTTTTGGACCGCGTGCCCCACCTCTGCAATCGCATCAATGGTAGAACGTCCTGCTCTAAAGCCGTACTGCTGAGGAGATAGGTCCCCAGCAGCATGAATCGCATCAGTGAGTCTTCCCTTGATGAGTTTCTCTAGCACTTTCCCAGCCGTGTCTAGCATGCATAACGGGTGGTATGCAGACGGCGATTCGTGATTGCCCTTCCCCTTGCTGATCAGCACAAGCCTCGCCACCTTCCATCGTACCGGGAAAACCCCGTCCCGTAGGCAAGTGTTGAGTGTGGTGAGCAGCAAGTCGGGACAATGGTGATAGACGAGCCGCAACACCTCAGCCGGAACACCATCTGCACTTGGAGCGTTCCTCGCTTTCAATGAGAGGACTGCCTCCTCCAGTTCCGGCTGTGCGAAGAGTGGACACTCGACTGCTGTGTCACCATGGACAGCGTCAACACGGACGGGATGGGTGGTGAAGAGTCCCCGCATCATCGCGTCCATCTTTCCCGCGTCATGTATACAAGGCTTCCGTGGGGCACCAAGCTTCCGCATAACTAGCTTGTAGCCAAGGCCCTATAGATCCTTGTTTGCATTGGCTACTAGCTCTTGCCAGCAGCAAGCCTTGCTACTGTTGATCAGTTTACGAAGGCATTTCCTGGCCGACTTATATGCTGGCAATCAGTTGCATGCCTCGTCACAGTTCTGCGCCTATTGAGCCTCACGTCGAAGCTTGTGACACTCCCTTCGCTTTTCAGCGATTTCAGTTGACCACCAGTACACTGGGGTCTTACCGTCCGGGGTCTTCGACGGGGCATAGAAGCGCAGCAAGCAGTCGTAACGATGCTCATAGAAGAGCTCACCACGTCTTGAGCTGCCAGTTCCTCCGTCCCCTCCAAAGCTCCTTGCAGGGGCTCACCTGCTGTGAGCACCTCGACAAACCGCTCGACGTCCATTCTTCCGATGTTCCATCCAGTTGTAGAAAGCCAAGAGAACGGACGTCGGGAGACAACATCACTTATCTCAAGCAGAATGCACTGATGATCACTGGCTGAGTAGTCCTCTAATACTTTCCAATTGTGTATCATCCGTACTAAGGACTCCGAGGCGAATGTCACGTCCGGTACGGTTCCCTTACAGCCAATACGGCGGAAAGTCGGCGTATTTCCAGTGTTTAGTACGACGATGGCTCATGGCCGCCATTTCCAGGATTCGTTTTCCCCGCGGATCCGTCTGAGGCATGCCCCATTCGATTGCTTTAACGTTGAAATCTCCCCTAACGAGTACGTTCCCATCTGCACTCGAGACAGCGCCCTCCAGAGTATTAAGCTTGGCTTGGAAATATCATATTGATTCGTTCGTCATTAGGTACACACTAAAGCAGGTGGTCACTGAACACCGAACCTACACGAAACTATCCCCCCGGCCTATAACTCTCCGCTTGAAAATCACTGTTCCGAAACGAGATGGTGGCAGTACCAGTTTCATCAGGGTACCATAATGCAGAGTTTTTATCATAGGGTTGCTCACTTATACAGTCGGCTTTCATGTCTCTCACAAACTGCTCAAGCAGATTTTGCCTGTCGCAAACTCCTCAAGCAGATTTTGCGCGGTTGAACTGCGGTGTAGGTTTGGCTGCAGGATTCGGGTCATTGAAGCTTTGATGTTGCCTTGGCTACGGCTTCCTAGAAAACCCATTATTTTCCTGATCCCAAGACGTGTACAAAATCAGGTCTTGGATCAGCATCTTTGCAAAGAATACAGTGTGCCTCCTTCGTACACTCTTTTCTTTTATCACCTTGAAGTCCCCTGACAAAACTGGCTAAAGCTTAGACGTAATATGCCTAGGTCATGGGGTTCATAGCATCTTGACTCATCTCAATTGATCCCAATTTGGTGAGAATTAGTGTGAGATGATTATAAGCCTCTTGGTTGAATTGAAATGTCGAGTGCCTCCCTTGTACCAACCTTGTCATCTTTTACTCTAAGGTGCCAAGGTCTCTTTTGTCGGCGTAATGCAGCGTCAGACACTTTGAGATTTTGATCTCTTTCAGTGGAGAGTTATGCGATTCAAAGGCAATATCTTGTTTTGAATCATGGACAATATACCATCTTATTTAGGTGTACCCTTCAAATGGTCGGAACTAAGCAGGATTCTTTCGACGCTCCTCCGCCAAGAGCTGAACTCGCCAGGCTCTCCGGAGAACGTCCTTTGGCATTTTACAATGTCGGGGATTTTGTCCATTTTAGACAAGTTCCCGTCATTGTGGACTTTTACTGGCGCACCGTCATCGTTATTGATGTCAGAGGCAGGGTTCATCAATGAATAAACGTGCTCTCTTCCCTGTGTTCAGAGAGTCTCCGTTACTACCCGCGAAATAGTTTGTTTGAGATCAATTTGTGGCATGTTATTTGGAACAGCGTTATTATTACCACAAGATCCATATTATTAGGACCCGGAAGATTTAGGTCAGGTTGTTCCTCGGGAATAAGATTATAATTGAGTCGCGCTGGACGAATCAAGTTATTGGCATTTCGCATATTTATATATCACTTTTCTCCTCAAGAACGCCTTATTGCAGGCACTCACTTCACTTTAAACGTTATAATTTTCAGGGGGAAAGGCGGCTTCAGAAAAAGGGTATTTTAATGACAAAAACTTGGTAGAATCTGAAATAAAAGAACTCTGAATGGGAATTTTTTTGACCAGTTGTAGATATTTGGTAATGTAAGTGAAAAGAAAACAACAATAAAGCAATGTCCGAAAACCACCAATTGCCAGCAATATATAAGTACGAAACCTTTTGTTAACTTTAAGGAAGTGCGTACACAAATTTTAACTACCTGGTTCACACACCTTCAACCTGAGTTCAAGAAAACACGCGAAATTCGAAAAATGTTGAACTTCAAATATATGCGTATTAAAGGTGTTTACAGCACAAAATAAATATTTAATTAGTTTAAAACCATTTAAATGAAACACAAGATTTGTTATGAAGACTCATCTAAATAACCCTTGCATATGTGTATATACCGTTTTTTTTATTTTTACACACCTATACTATAATATTATGAAAAAATTATGGAAAGTTCAGACTATTTAGAAATTCTGTATTTCGGCAATAAAATTATAGTTCTTCCCTTTAAATATTTTAATTTAATTTGCACTGAGGATTCGCTTTATGATCGATGTTTTAAAAAAGATGGAAAAATATAACGATAAGATTCCTCCGCATAATCATTTAAAATCGGCACGTTAGCACAATAATATTCTTTTCAAAAGCAGTAGTTTCTTGATATTTGGCGTAATTTCACAAAAAAGTACACTTAAATTACTTGCAAAATTATTAATTCTGCGATGAGCATAATGTTTATTTGATGTTTAATTCCCGCATCAAACATTGAAATTTTTGAGGGTTTATTGATCCTGTTTCCTGTGGTTAAGGTTTCTTGTCAGCTGGATTCCTATCCTTGTGTTGCTTGGCTCTCTTCTCCAACGATTTCCTTTTTGCTGCTGCTTGATTTATATCGGCTACTAGGTGAACCGCACACACGTATCCTCGAAATTCGGTTATTTCGGTTCTCGTCGTCTAGGATAACAACTCTACTCTGCGCCGTCTAGGATAACAACTCTACAAACCATCAGCCAGCCTCAGCTTGGACGTTAGGACTTATTAGACTTGATAATTTTTAATTGTCTGTCCTATTTATAGATTTATTGTTATTATCCTTTTACGCATGTGGATGCAAGTCCCTGCTCTGGCGCTAGTTAATACTCCACGCAGGGAATCATAATAAAAAAAAATATTTTTTTACGGCTGAGTCTGATGTTTCTTTATAAAGATCCGATTTACAACTGACTTAATTCTAAAAATATTAAAATGAAACTTCATTCTATTTTGTTGCATCGGTATAAATGGTTTCTCATGGAATATTGTATTGCTGCATGACTGGAAACGATGTATCCAGGTATAGCAGATCTAGGCGTAGAATAAGTATTTTGCTGTGGGTTAAGGTGGTAACTTATATCCTCTATGTTTTCATCTCATTTCTCATACTTTCAAAAGACTGGCGAGCTGCAGCCGGGGCGAAGCTTAAAATGCGCAGCCCACTGGCTTGATATAACGAATGTTCTTTGAGAAACATCGGCGGTACACGCTATAGAACCGGTCCATATATGGTGTACTTATTCGACAGTTTTGCACGAATTTCTTTAAAACTTGTTAAACTACCCACATAATAAATTTCCTTGGGCTGATGCTCTACCGATGTAACGTAATCGTGGTTGCGTTAATCAAAAATAGGGATATTAAATTGGCGGCATGATTTTGACATTGATAGTTTTTAATGCAACACTGGAAATTTCAACAAGGCAACACAATTCCAGCTTAGCTTATGCAAAAGCAAGCTATGCTGTGCTACGATCTTTTACTTTTGAGCTTTCATTTTTAATCATTCGCGCTGCTTGACAGAGCCATTAAAGAGGCGTGTTGTTCAAACTATTACTGCCTACAATCAAATTCTATATTTCAATGAGTGGCTCCTACACAGCAAAAACAAACCTTCGTCCCTTCATTTATTACAACCCTCAACCCAATCCCACACAATTTCGCGAAGGGCACTCTCAGTCGCGCCACCCTGGGGACATTAACTTAATTGCGAGAATACGCCTGTGAATTGAGATTATTTTCGACTCCCATTAAGGCGATGTCATCTTACGCATTAGATAATCTCATATCTCTGCACGGCATTCATTATCGCAATCATCTTACTGTAACAGTTTTTCGTGCATTCAAAACAAGCAATTAAAACTTGGCCATTGTCAAAGAAATTCGGACAAAAAGATCTGGGCGCAAAATATTGTAAAATGTTTTCACAGTTGGGTGGAGTGAAAGACAACCCCGAATATAACTCCTCCGTTTCATCCGCCTTGTCGCACATCCTTACATTAAACTTTACTCGCTTTTATTCTTAATCATTTTGAAGAAAGTCTTTTTTCTTTCATAATTTTTCCCATTGCCACTGTTGAATTTTCACGCCAGTGAATGAATGGAGGGAAGAGCCAAGTGAGCGGGAAGAGAGAAAGCGTTTCATCACTATAGCTACCAAGGAAGAGTTCCAGCATTTAAAAGACGAATTTATTTCATTTCCTAGAACGAGCTCTATGCTGGGTGCACAGTCACTACTAGCATCCCCAGCCACTGTTCGTTGGTCCCCCTGGAGCTCGTACTAGTCCTTGTTGCCACCAGACTGCGACATTTAATTTGGGTTGTACATGGAAGAGATTGGGCTCGAGACATGTTCAGAGTGAAAGAGCTATTCTTTAAGATGCAATGCTTGTACGGGATGTCCTAGTCTGTTCGAGGTCTATGTAGATTTTTTGCTCTTCTTATCTTCGTTATTTCTTAGTTCAGTCATATCTAGAAGGTAGCTAGTAGTGAAAAGATATGAAGGACGTCTGCTATTACTTACAGTTCGAAGGATGTGGCGAGAATAGTTGGATGTAGGGCTGAGACTGGATTAGAGTACATTAGTATTTCAGTATAGTGAGGAACAACAGTGGAAAACAAGAAATATTTACTTTTGAGTTTTGAGTCTGCTTCCACGTTTGTATATGGCGATGGTAATATTATTTATAATTAGGACTTTAGACTAGCTCATCAAATCCTATTATAATTGAAATTTATCTATCCACCTATCAGCCCGTCATGTCTACAGGAAGATGTTAACAACGAGATAATTTAAAACATTGTCCACATCTTCTAAAAAAGAATCTCCCTTCCAACGATGGTGAGACTTATGCATTTTTTCCTGCAAAGGCTTCAGTGGGATTTAAAAGAAGTTGAGGAGGCAAAAGTATGCTGGTATCAGAAGGGTTTGGTAACCAATCTACGGCGTGTATTTTTTTCACCTAAATCGTTCAGTAATACACTCAAGACTACTATTGAAATTCATTTGAAGTTACCGCCATTTTGCTTGGTTTCATACATAAGCCTGTTATTCGACGTACTAGTAACAAAAGGCTTTTCTCATTTCTTTAATTTTCGTCATGAATATAACGCCAACATATAATGCTGCAATCAACGGAAACTCTGATCTCTATAATTTTATTGAAACACAAAGGTTCGAAAAATATTTCATTGAACTATTGGAAAAGCAATAAACACTGAGTTTAAGGGTATAATCGATAGTGCCCTCAGACCGGGGAACCAAACGCGTCCCCAGGGTTGCGGATAGGGGAAGACCTTTCTCGAAAGGTTCCCTGCGAATAACCAATAAGCAGCCGTGGACAATGGTCGGCAGTGAAGGGAGAGTCTCAGGACAAATACTTGAGTGTCAATGATCTTCACTATGACATGACGAAATATATGGCGTCATCAATTATCCATATATCCTGGCAGTAGGTAAAATGCTATGGGAACGGAAACCCAGACAGAAAACTAAATCATGAAGGTCCACAAGGGGAACCAAATTACGGTGCAGGGGGTCGGATCCCCAGTACCGGCGGCAGAGGGTAGTGAGCGAGCAGGCTCCCGGCCGTCGTCATCCAGCGACCGCAATGTTATAGAAGTGGTGAACTTGGCTTCTGTAACAGATATAACTACAAGCAAACAGGACGCTAGCACGGAGAACCCTTTCAGGCAAAAACCGCTGTTGGCAAGAACACCGATAAAACAAGTCACCGATTGCGGGGGGAGGCAGCAAACCCCAGAAACACTGTCAAAGTCAACATCACAGGTTAAATCATCGGAGACAGACCACGGACGGACTAACGAACGAAAGAAGGCAGAGTGCGTTGTGCAACCTGGCATCATTGCGGCCTTTGGGTGCAGTAGAAGGACTATGCGCACCCCGGAGCGTCCAGTGCAAGACGTACACAATCCGGATCAAGCTGCGACACCAACAGAGGCCAGTGTAAGACTGGGGGAGGGAGAAGTTTTGCCGTTGGCCGACGCCACTTCAAACGCGACCCAAGCGATAGAAGCAAAAGGGCTAGGAAACGGGGGCCTCTCCCAAGAGGTGGCGCCAAATAACACAATCGCCCTTGACCGCGCCGAAGAGGAGCGGCTTACTCGGAAAGCGGGGAATATTGTCAAACAACTGAGGGCTGCCTGCGAAGTGCAGAAAAACATAGGCAAGAGTGTCAAGAATGGCATTCTTGAACTGGAGGAGCTTTTTGACCGCATAACGCACTACAGGCGGAGGTGGCTTGCAACCGAAAAGCACCAAAAAGACACGCTCTCCCTCGCGGCATCAGTGGGTCCTAGCAGCAGCAAAAGAATGGCCGGTAGCCCAATTGAAGGCGACCGTGAGAAAAGGAGGAAGGACGAGACCATAAACTAAGTTGACACTCCAGGCGAGGAGTTTCATGTGGTGCGAAACAAGGCAGCGAAAAAAGCGGCCAAAAAGCTACTCCTAGAAAAAACAGACAAAATGGTCAACCACGAAAAGAACAAAGAACCCCCCGATATACCGCAGAAAACAAAAAGCGAACCGCGGCGCAAACCCTTGCGAGAGGCACTGCTTATTAAACCCACTACGGGCCGAACCTACGCAGATGTCCTCCGTGAAATTAAAGGAGCGGTCAAGCCAGACGACACCAAAACTGCCATCAAAGCAGATCGACCAACCCGGACCGGTGGCTTGCTGGTGGAATTCGGGCCAGAGGCCACAAACAAAGATGCATTCCGTGACGCGGTTCAAAAGGTTCTTGGAGATGCGGCAACGGTTGCCTCGCTCGAACCAATGGCCACCCTGGAAATCAGAGACCTCGACTGCGTCACGGACAAAGCTGAAGTAGAGGATGCCATCAGGAGGGAGTTCCCCAGCCTAAGTGAAGTCAAGGCAAGATTGACACGTGAAAACACAAGGGGGCAACGCATGGCTATTGTCGAACTAGCTGATAAAGACGCCCAGCAAATCCTGGCGAAGGGCAAAATTAAGATAGGTTGGGTGATCTGCAGGATACGGAGAAGAGCGATCCCTATCCGCTGCTTCAGATGCTTCGAATACGGACACACCGCGTATAGTAGTAGGGGACCCGACAGGAGATCTCTGTGCTTCAAATGTGGTGAAACGGGGCACAAAAGGAAGGAGTGCACGAACGAGGCAAAATGCATTCTTTGCAAGGATGCTAAGTTTGCACCCGGCGACCTCAAACATGAGCCGGGGACAGGAAGATGCTGGGTTTTCAAGAAGGCCCTAACTAAAGCCAAATCGATACTCAAATGATCCGTATCCTGCAGGTCAATTTGCACCCAAGCACAAACGCCCAGGACCTACTTGAGCAGTTTGCGAGGGATAAGAAAGCTGACCTCCTGTTGCTGAGCGAGCAACATCATAACAAGGACTCGCAAGCGTGGTACCCTGACGAATCTGGTACCTCGGCCATCTGGGTTCGAGACAGCGCCCGCCTTCAGGTGCAGGGCCATGGACGTGGGAATGGTTTTGTGTGGGTGCGGTGTTCAGGGATAACATATTTCAGTGTTTATCTGACGCCTAACGAGGCAATGCGAACTTTTCGAACCAAACTCGATTCCCTGGAGGACGCTGTCTCGAACACAGAGGGCCACATGCTGGTCGGGGGAGACTTCAACGCTAGAGCCATTGAATGGGGTATGCCACAATCCGACCCAAGGGGAAAGCAAATCTTGGAGATGGCGGCCAGAACAGCGCTTTTTGTCCTAAATACTGGTAACACCCCTACTTTCCGCCGCTGGGGTTGCGTAGGAACCATACCCGATGTGACACTCGCTTCGGAGGCCCTGGTACCTAGAGTACACAACTGGCGAGTACTAGAGGACTACTCGGCTAGTGATCACCAGTATATAGCGGTTGAGATTCACGACAGTGCCACTCTGCGTACATATGCCCAAACTTCAATCCTCGGATGGAGGACTGGGAGGATGGACGTTGAGAGGTTCGCTGACGCGCTTACGGCAGGCGCACCGTTGCTGGGAGCTCCGCCAGGGAGTGGAGGGCCTACAGCCAAGGACTTGGTGAACTCAACTATGAGTACCATCATAGCTGCTTGCAAGTCTTCCATGCCCCGTCGGAGACCCCGACACGGTAAGCCTCCAGTATACTGGTGGTCAAACGAGATCGCCGAACAAAGAAGCGAGTGTCACAAACTTCGGCGAGAGGCCCAGCGGGCGCGAACACGGGAGGAGGCAGACACTAGGCTAGCAGCATACAGGTCTGGCAGAAAATATCTTCGCAGGCTTATTAACAAGAGCAAGGCCCGATGCTGGCAAGACCTCATGGACGATGTAAATAGGGATCCGTGGGGCCTTGACTACAAGCTGGTCATGGGGAAACTTGGTGCCCTACGGAAGCCTTGTATACATGACGCAGAAAAGATGGACGCGATAGTGCGGGGACTCTTCCCCGCCCATCCCGTCCGTGTTGACGCTGTCCATGGTGAAACAGCAGTCGAGTGCCCACTCTTCACACAGCTGGAACTGGAGGAGGCAGTCCTCTCCCTGAAAGCGAGGAAGGCTCCAGGTCCAGATGGTGTTCCAGCTGAGGTTTCGCAGCTCGTTTATCACCATTGTCCTGACTTGCTGCTCAGCACATTCAACGCTTGCCTACGGGACGGGGTTTTCCCGGTACGATGGAAGGTGGCGAGGCTCGTGCTGGTCAGCAAGGGGAAGGGAAATCCCGAATCGCCGTCTGCATACCGCCCGTTATGCATGCTAGACACGGCTGGGAAAGTGCTAGAGAAACTCATCAAGGGAAGACTCACTGACGCGATTCATGCTGCTGGGGACCTATCTCCTCGGCAGTACGGCTTTAGAGCAGGACGTTCTACCATTGATGCGATTGCAGAGGTGGTGAACGCGGTCCAAAAGGCAGAGGCATATAGTCGCACCAAGCGACGGATCGTCCTGTTGGTGACACTCGACGTCAGGAATGCCTTCAACTCCGCTAGATGGGTGGATATTCTGGACACGCTGGAAAACTCTTTTCAAGTTCCAGAATATCTAATGCGGCTTTTGAGGAACTACCTAAAGGACCGAAGCCTGCTCTACGACACGACACAGGGCCAACGAAGGATGGAAATTACATCGGGTGTTGCCCAGGGATCTATCCTTGGTCCGGACCTGTGGAACGTGTCTTACGATGGGCTACTGAGACTTGAGATGCCAGATGAGTCACGCTTGGTCGGCTATGCGGATGATGTTGCCGCTCTGGTCGCTGGACGCACCGTTGAACAAGCGCAACTTAGGCTAGGTATGCTAATGCGCCGAGTGAGGGACTGGATGATTGCTCGCGGGCTGAGTTTAGCACTGGAGAAAACCGAAGTGGTCATCTTGACAAAAAAGAGAATCCCTAGAGTAAGGATGATCAGTATTGGAGATATACAGGTCGAATCGAAGCCAGCGGTGAAGTACCTGGGGCTACTGATCGACTCGAAGAGGAGTTTCTCTGAGCAAATCAGGGCAACGGCTGAGAAGGCTGCTTCGGGAATATCGGCACTGAGTCGACTTATGGCCAACGTAGGGGGACCCAGCCCATCAAGAAGACGCCTCTTGATGAGTGCTGTAGGGTCAGCGCTACTGTACGGAGCACAGGTATGGGGCGGCGCTCTCAGCAAGGAGGTACACCGAAAACGATTGGCACAGGTACAGAGAAGAGGAGCACTGAGAATTGCATCTTCGTATCCAACAGTCTCTGACTCGGTGGTGAGAATGATTGCAGGCGTCATACCTGTCGCCCTCCTTGCTAGAGAGCGCCGCGCTATTTACCTGCGCCGAAACGAGGATGCGAGGGAGATGGTTGTCCGCGAGGAGAGACAACGCTCGCTCAACAATTGGCAGCAGCCTTGGAGGAATTGCACGAAGGGAAGGTGGACTGCGCGCCTCATTCCGGATGTGAGACCGTGGAGAAATCGAAGGCATGGTGAGACTGACTTCTATCTGACCCAGCTTTTGAGCGGGCACGGGTGTTTTTAGTCTTACCTGCACAAGATCGGTAAGTCACGGTCTCCCGATTGTCGGTTTTGCCTAGGATATGCCTGTCACACATTTTTTGCGTGTGCCAAATGGGCCAGGCTGCAAAGGGAACTCTACAGGGAGACGGGAGAGCTCACCCCGGATAATATAGTTGCGGTGATGCTCGAATCGGTTGACAAATGGAACCAGGTGGCACATTTTCTCGAGCAGTCCTAAAAGATAAAAGGGACTCACAGCAGCCGGAGGTGCTGGGGCTGGGGGATCGCTCTTCTGGCATTTCCTCTTCCCCTCTCCCCTCCCGCTAGGAAAGGGACTCCCCAGTTTGAAGGCGCCCCACGGCGTAACAAAACGAGACCTGGCCCGAAGTAATGTGTCAAACGGTTCCAGGCTAGGTTCTCAGATTGACAGGGGAGGTATTTAGTGGGTAGTCCAAGGGTATCCTCCATGGGAGTCCCACACTGCGAGACTCGGCGGGCGTAAATGCCTTCGCCTCCCTACCACAAAAAAAAGGGTATAATGAATTTGTTTTTGTCAAAATCCGTGTAGGACACTGGTGCAGCTTGTATGGCACAAGTAACAACGACCTATAAACAAGACCGAGCTCAGTTGACTAGCTTCGCTTAATGACCGCATACGCGTGCTTGTCGACTAGTTATTTGCGGGATCATATGAGGCGGGTTTTTGTCGAGCCACGAAGCGACACTACAAAATATTTATCATGCGTGCTCTACTCCACAAGACGTACCGATAAATTTTTATTATCTTTAGAAATGTTCTATGATGTGTCAATTAAGCTACTCTACAGTAATTCAAAATTTGTTTTTGTCTCCTTATAGTTGGCGGACACGGAAACTTGAGACAAATGCCAACATTCCACAAAAAGCAACCGTTAATTTCTCCGAAGAAGGTCGTTGCATTACAAGGGGAATGTCAAACCTAAAGATGTTAAAGTGGCTGAAGTGAACCATTCATCTCTGCCTAAAGGATAGAAACTTGACGAATGTAGTTAATTTTAATTTTGTCAAACAAAAAACTAAGCAGTTTCCACGGGTTGACCTCTTAATCTCTTCAGGAGCAGCCTCTCCTGATCACCACGGGGCTGCTCGACTGCTTATGTTCTATATCTTCGATGCCGACCCAGACATGCAGAAACTGAAGGATTTTGCTCTTCACTACTGAAGAAACAATTGTTTCCGCTTTGGAGAGAGGGTTATTGTAATTTTAGGCTCCTCTCCTTGAATACAAGTTCCTGTCTTCTACAAAAGGATGCTAATAAAAACTACTAACTAATCATGAAAACAAACGGGGTGTTGGTCAGGACTAATTGATGATGCGGATTTTATCACTGCCGGTCATCAGCTTGGCTCCCAGCAAAAATTGATGCAATTTCAAGCAGTGTATTTGAAAGTCCCAGGCATCACCAGTTTGTTCAAAATTAGAACTGTCCGACTTCAAACTGTATAAAAACGTGCAAACCTTGCATTTGGCAACATTAAGGGAGGTAATGCTCTATAACATCATAGGCATGTTCAGGCGGCAGAGCCATCATGAACGAAGAATTCCAGAAGATGCTATAGACCTTGCTATACAGAGGACAAGACAAACAACACAGCACCAGAAGAAAGTTTATTGGTGACTCTATCTTTACTTTACGGAACCCTGTAAAGTATGCTACGTTAATATGAAATGATGATGACAGTAAAAATTGAATTGGTTCATCTGCCGATAGCAAAATTAAAAATGTGATAACTCGAAGGAGAGTGTAGTTGTTTCCCCTTCGGGCCCTACGTTAGGCGCCATTTGTAATTTTTATTATCTTTAGAAATGTTCTATTATGTGTCAATTAAGCTACTCTACAGTAATTCAAACATTTTTTTGTCTCCTTAAAGTTAGCGGACACAGAGGCTTGAGACAAACGCAAATATTTTACAAAAAGCAACCGTAACTTTCTCCGAAGAAAGTCGTCGCGTTACAAGGGGAATGTCAAACCTCAAGATGTTAAAGTGGCTGAAGTGAACCACTTATCTCTGCCTAAAGGATGGAAACTTGACGGATGTCGTTAATTTTTATCTTGTAAAACAACAAACTAAGCAGTTTCAACGGGGTGACCACCTTATCTCTCAGGAGCAGCCACTCCTGGTGACCACGGTTCTGCTCGATTGCTTACGTTTATTACAAGGCCATCCCCATGAGTTTATTTGAGATATTTATTTCCTCAGTAAACATAAAGACCTACTGTTACGGGTGGTGTAGAGGCATTAATACTAGCTCATCCCTTACACTACCATATCAGTCGCGTTATGCAGTAAAGAAGACAATACTAAGCCCCACTCGATTAGGGTTTTCTTTAATAATTTTCTAATGTACTTGTAGCGATAATTTAAGTACTTGTAGTCATAATTTAAACAAAATAACCCATACTGGTAGACAGTTAGGCTGTCGTAAAAGTATATGCCACATCAGGTCAAGCAGTAACCGAGCAACAACTTAATTCGGAATGTCTTGAACTACTGGCCAGCAATATTCATATCCTGAACGAGGAGTATATGTAACGTACACCAGGGTTAAACGTCGTTTAGAGACAGAAAGCGCACTAACGATACGATTGACTACAATATTGTGTGTCATGACTGATACAAAGATTGTATGCAGCTAAGGATAAAGAAGGCAAATGAACATCTAAAGCCGACCAAAATTCCGGCAGTGGTAACGATGTGTAATGATTTTTTTTAATGCCCGTGTAGGACACGGGTGCCGATGGTCTGGCATAAGTGTCAGCGAGCTATAAACAACACCGAGCTCAGCTAACTAGCTTCGCTTAATGACCGCGTACGCGTGCTTAACGACTAGCATTTTTAGCATTTATTTATCATGCGTACTCTACTCTACAAGACGAACCGATCAATTTTTATTGTCTTTAGAAAAGTTCTATTAGGTGTCAATTAAGCTACTCTACAGTAATTCAAAATTTTGTTGCCTCGTTAAAGTTAGCGGACACGGAGGCTTAAGACAAACGCCAACATTACACAAAAAGCAACCGTTACTTTCACAGAAGAAGGTCGTTGCATTACAAGGGGAATGTCAAACCTTAAGATGTTAAAGTGGCTGAAGTGAACCACTCATCTCTGCTTAAAGGATGGAAACTTGACGGATGCAGTTTACTTTACACTAGTAAAACAACAAACTAAGCAGTTTCGACGGGGTGACCACCTTATCTCTTCAGGAGCAGCCACTCCTGATCACCACGGGGCTGCTCGACTGCTTATGTTTATTACAGATGACTATCAAGATAACGAAGGTGAAAAGGATGACAAAGCAGTAGATGAAGACAACGCGATCGCAAATTAAGCCAATAATCCCGTCAATGGAAAACGTGAAAAGCGGATTAAAAGATACCAAAATCACACCATCATTGTCATCATGACCACAAGTAGTGGACCAAGCTTCTGCGTGGAAGTTGAGTTTAGTGTGATAAGTCGGACAATGTTTAACAATTCCATCAAAGGAAAACGTGAAAAGCGAAAAGCAATGTTTCTTATAGCAATAATTAGCTATTTAGAAAATTTATAGAGAAGCCATTACCTAGCACGCTGAAATAATTTGGCAAACTATTAAGGTTTATCAGATATTCGCCTCCAAGCGTACTTGACGAGTCGTCGTATGTCCAATAGCACTAACCAAATGACGAAAAACCGGAAAATCACTACTCAACTTCACAACGTTTTATGTGGTGAAATTACTATTTATTAGTAAACAACTTTATCTGGCATTGCAAACTGTCAGAGAAGACATTCAGCCGTAATTGGGGTGATCGCCACCAGAGTGGTTGAAGGTGGAGTGGAAATTACGGCGAGTTTGAGTAGAACTACTCTGCCGTAATAGGAAGAACCACTCCGAAGAGGAGGCTGAACCCGAGACAGAGAACCCGGTCGGAGAGCGGTAAAGTGACCATTAGAGGCAAAATTATTTAAGAGCGGGACGAATAACGCGCCTCCGCTTTTTGGGTTTTCGACTTGAGCGGTGTTGAGGTTAGTTAGATTTACAGGAGTAAAAACCAGCGTGTCTTGCTTAAGTGGTATATTCAGTGCGCCTTTAATCCTTTTTACAAAAGAACACAAATTAATGATAATGCAGTAATCTGATATATATGTAATAGAAGTGAGAGAGAAAGAGCAAAAGAATTTTAGAACTAGTATTGCATTTTTACAGTGTTGTGTAAACGTATTTCAACAGTCGCCCACAATACAAGGTCGCTCCATTTCTCTTTCCATTGTAACAATTTAAATTAACATTTCATTATTTTTCAGAATTCATAATACACAAAAATTAAGTTATAAATGCACCAAAAAATTTGATTCGTATTTATGATAGTCCAAGTAATTTAACGAATTTTGGTTGATTGTTCTTGGCGAGCACTTTCGTCACAATGTCAGCAACCATTTAGTGGGTAGATGCGTATTTGACGTCTATAATGCCCTCATTGAACATTTGTCTGATGTGATGAACGCGCACATCAATATGTTTTGTGTGCGCATGGTAAACAGGATTCTTCACAAGTTGTAAGGCACTCTGGTTGTCTCCATAAAGCAATGTTGGTCCATTGATGATGTTGAAGACTCCTTAAGAAAATAATTTCTTTCGTTGCTTGGGACATCGCAAGATACTCTGCTTCCGTAGAACTCAGAGCTACGACATGTTGTCTTCGGGATTCCCAAGATATGGGGCCACTACCAAGTGCAAAAATACAGATTCTGTATAATAAGTAACCGGACTGAGCCTGCCCCGCGCTGTCAGAGCGTCTGTTAACTGGTATCTGGTGCTGTAGTGGTAGTGGGGGTCTAGGTAAAGGCAACCGGGCTGCAGCAGTTGCCTCCAAGTGCTTGGAGAGATAGTATCGAGCGAGAGCGGAGTGCGTGTTCAGTTACGTCGTCGGAGTGAAAACGGAGCGTATGATCGAGCAACCGAACCAGAGTTTTTTAAGCCACGTTATTACAGGAGAAGAGACGTGGGTTTTCGAATACGAGATGAAGTGGCAGAGTTCGGAGTGGCACACACTGGCGTCACCACGACCGAAAAAAGCGCGCATGAGCAAATCGAAGGTGAAGTCGATGCTCATTGCTTTCTTTGACGTGAAAGGCATTGTTCACAAAGAGTTTATGCCACCCGGCCAAACTGTAAATGGCCAGTACTAAAGAGAGGTGCTCCGTCGACTAACCGCCCGGGTTCGCCGAGCCTGTCCGGAGATTGCCGATTCGTGGATCCTCCATCACGACAATGCGCCGTCGCACACCTACCTGCTCGTCATCGAGCAGTTGGCCAAACAGTCGAGGGCAACGTTGCCACAGCCTCCTTACAGCCCGGATATGGCACCAGTGGACTTCTTTCTCTTCCCCAAGATCAAGATACACCTTAAAGGGACGCGGTTTGGGACTTTGGAAAACGTTCAACGTGCTACGACGAGGGCTCTAGACAGCATCGAGGTTGCCGACTTCCAGGGAGCGTTCGGGCATTGGAAAATCCGGTATCAGCGTGTTATTGACTCCAATGGGGACTACTTTTAAGATTTCTAAAAAAAAATTTACATATTTTGCCAATAAAAAATCTCCTGAGGTCAGTCCGGTTACTTATTATTCAGACCCTGTATATCCCGTAAATGACTTTCTTTCATCATTACAACCAGCCCATCAAAGAATGACCTGTTTTAGAATAAACGATTTTTAACTTGATAGTGGAGTTTAAATATTTCAAAATATGCCTCGCAGACTTCAACTGCGCTGAATGTAGATCCTGATTGAATTGCGATAGCCTTACTACGCAATGTAATATGTCCGGTCGCGTCATCAGTGCCAGGTACATAAGAAATCCGATTATTGACTGATACATTTTTACGTCAGCTTTTTCACAGTTTGTGCAGTGGCTGCAAGATATTAAGATGTCGTTGATGTCGAGTTACATTCTAACATACGATTCTCCTGAAGAAGGTTTTTGATGAATTGTTCTTGGTTAATTGTTATGTCTCCTCGTTCTTTATTTTTGCATATTTTAATTCTTAGAAAGTATTCTGCAGGTCCTTTGTTAATAATGTTGAAAACAGATGGTAAACTTCTTTTGATGTAGTTTAAATCATCCTGATGAGAGCTTGCGATCAGCAAATCATCGATATAAACAACAATTATGTTCGTTTTTTCGCTCTATTCATAATATAGGCACAAGTGTTCATTTCACATTGAATGGAACCGATTTCCTTCATTGTCTCATCCAACTTCTTGTTCCATTCGTGTCCGGATTGTTTTGATCCGTAAAGGGCTTTCTTTAACTTGCATACTTGCTCCGGATATCTTTTATCAATAAAAGTTTTCGGCTGCCCCATATATATCTCTTCCTCGAGTGTGCCTTTAAGATATGCAGCAGTTACATCCACTTGATGCAACAACAAATTAAATTCAGTAGCCAACGCGAGGACACATCTTACTGTCGAATAACGTAATCAATATTCACTTTTTGACCACACCCTTTCGCCACAAGTCTTGACTTGTAGGGAACTATTTTTCCTTTTTGGTCGGTCTTAATATTGAACACCCATTTACATTTTATGAGCTTCCACTCTTTCGTCGAGTCTACCAAATCCGAGGTTTGATTCTTTATGATGCCATTATATTCTGCTTGCATTGACTTTTTCCACTCAACTGCTTGTGGACTTGAAGGCGCATCTTCCACAGTGAGGGGGGTTTTCGCTCGGTCTACATCCATCAAGTTAATTGAGTTTTGTTTTCCGGTTCGAATTAGTCGCGGTCTTCCTGGTTTACCTGTCCTGAGAATTCTGGGTCCACCTCCTTTATTATGGGATTTCGCAATAGGTTTTTCTTTATCTTGTTCATTTTCGTCTTGATCGCTTTCGTTAACTTCATCACTGTCCATGGGTTTGTTTGGTGATATAGTTTTGCTACAAGAAGTCTCTCCCTTTGCCTCGAATGTTTCACTTCTCACATTTTCTTCTTCGGGTTCATTATCGAAAATAACTAACTGATAATCGTTATTCTCATTTGTATCACATTTGTTTTGCAAAAATGTTACATCTCTGCTATTGTACATTTTTCGTAAATTGGGTTCATAAAGCCGGTAAGCCTTTGCTTCTTCGCTATTTCCCACAAACATAACTAGTATTCCTTTCGGATCAAATTTCGACTTGCTTGTCTGCTTATTTAGCATTATTGCTCGGCATTCGAATTTTTTAGATGTTTTACTGTTATTTTTACTCCATGCCAAGCTTGAAAGGGTGTAATTTTTTCAAGTAATCAGGTAGGCGCTCGGTTTTGCAAATAACATGCCGTATTCACAGCCTCCGCCCAATACGACTCCAGTAAATTCGCTTGAATCAACGTACACTGAGCCATTTCGATCTGCTGCAGTGTGTATTCAGCACTTAATTGCCGACGGATACCATGCTGATTGAGATATTCTGTGAAATCACGACTTAAATACTCATTTGCGTTATCGCTGTGAAACATTTTTAATTTACACCCCGTCTGGTTCTCTGCGATTTGCTTAAATGTTTTCAGCACACCAAGTATTTCACTTTGTTGCTTCAAAAATGCAACAAAAATCATTCTGGTGCAATCGTCTATGAAAGTGGCAAAATATTTCGCTCCACCGATCAAATTCTGTCTCACTGGACCATATATATCACTGTGTATAAGTTCAAGTGGCTTCTGACAACGATTTTCCGAAAATTTTGTAAACGGTTTCACTGTCGTCGTTCCTTTTAAACAATCTTCGCAGTTTTCTACGCGGTCGACACTTGGAATGTTTACGTCAAGTCTGTTCACCGTTTTATTGTTATACAGTTCACAAATACCTTTTCTATTTAGATGACCATACTAACTATGCCACTTCAAACAATCATCATTCAATGCACTATTTATCGCGTTTCCACTCGCATATTGTGCATCATTGGTGCAAATAAACAAATTACCGACCCATTTCGCTGTTAAAATTACCGACTCGATTTGGTTTTATTAAACACTGCTTGCGTTCGAAACTCACTGTCATGTTTTTTGCTGTTGCTTTTGACACTGAAATAAAATTTACACAAAGATAAGGTACAGACAACACTTCTTTTAGATTTACCGGCTAATTTTAAGATGTTAATCTCACTGTACCTCTGCCTTTTGCGTCAATTGTTTTATTATTCGCGAGAAAAATTGTTTCCTAGTATAATTCGAACTCAACAAACAATTTTTTGTCGTTGCACATATGAGCTGTCGCCCCGTTGTCAATAATCCAAGTATTATTCGTGATCGATTCATTCGAAGTGTTCATTTCGGTTAATGAAACGGATACCGGTTTTCCTTTTCGCTTACTCCTACATTCGGCCACGAAGTGGCCTGTTTTGTGACACACAAGGCACTCTTTTTTCTTTCTGAATTTGTCACTGTCTTTTGCTCGGGTATTCCGTTGCTCCGATTTCGCTTTTGACATTAAAACATGTTCGAACTCTCTAATTTCGTCTTTTTTCGGCATCTCTCCTGCGGCTTTTGTCGATCAAGTTTGTTTTTAAATTTTCGAAAGCCGGCAACTCATCTCTTGTCTCCATCGCAACTACATAATTGTCGAATGATTTTGGCAGGCTCGCTAATAGAATAATATATAGTAGGTTTTCTTCGACTTCGATTTTAATTTTTCCGATATGTCGACAAAATCGTGTATATGTGTGGAGATAGATGAACTCTCCGCCATTTCGAATGACAAAAGTTGCTTGAAAAGCGTACTTTTGCTACCAGGCCCAGCAGGTTGATGAATTCCCCGTAGAATTTTCAAGGCATCTTTTGAACTTTTAGCGTTTTTAATGTGAATAAGCTGTGATACACTTACATTCAGGATATTGGAGCTAAAGCTTTTTCGCCTTTGTTGGACCATTCCACTCTGACGGTAGCTGCGTCGGTTTCCTCCGGTTTCGGGCCATTTACATATTTCCACACAAATTATTGCAGCTTCTAGCTGCAATAATTTTTATCGTGCAGTTTTTCAATTATTGAAACAGCGGTCGCACTCATCTTTCGCGATCACTACTTTTTATGGTTTCACGAGATTCACTTGAAATTTTTTCCTTTTTAACTGCTATTGCATGGTCAGGGCCCATAACCTGTTGAGGTTAGTTAGATTCACAGCAGTAAAAGCCAGTGTGTCTTGCCCAAGCGGTATATTTAATGCGACTTGATTCCTTTTTACAAAAGAACACAAAGTAATGATAATGCAGTAATCTGATATACATACGAGTACATGTAAAAGAAGTGAGAGAGAAAGAGCAAAGGAATTTTAGAACTAGTATTGCATTTTAACAGTGTTATGTAAATCTATTTCAACAAGCGGAAAAGGTGAAGTGGTTGTGGATCAAACGGATGACGAGCTCTTTGTTGGATTATTTGGACTTGGTTGAATCAGTTGTGGTAAGTGTGGACGAGACGAAAGGCGGCTGTCGAGGTAGTGGTGGAGAATTCAGAAGCAGAAGCACGTACGAAGGCGTCGAGAAAGAAGTCGTAGACAAGTGGCAAATCATGTAGCGAAGAAGGAGCCCCTTCGTTCTTCGTAGAGCCGCAAGTCTTTCGAAAAAATACTTCTTTTTCTTTTTGCTCGATTGCAATCGTTTAGTTTTATTTGCTATTTGCATGAAGGAATTCGAGGAAAAAAATTATAACTCTAAAGTGGCTAAAGAGTGAATAAAAGTGAAAATTAAGTAAAGATAAAATTTTTTTTTGTATGACGCTTGAATTTGACCAATATAAGTTTCAAGTGATAACGGGTGTGGTTTGGGAGTGAATCCGCGAATTAAAGTGGAACGTTAGGGGGAGGTGTCCGAAAGGGCACCCGTAGAATGTGACAAATTCTCGCAGTCCTAATTTTGCTGGATAGAGTTCAAGAGGGTCATATAATGCTCGTGTTGTAGCTAGAATCTGTTGTTTCGCATTGTGGAAAGCGATTCAAGTGTCCTCTTTCGTGCTGTCAGAAAGTGAAACCGGCAAGCCGTATTATTGCTTGGCGGCTTATTGTGGCCCTAGTGCACAAGCAAGTGGCGCCCCACTCCCATCTCTGGACGAGCTTAATCGGGTCCGCAAGTCCCACTGGAGCACCCTATTCCTTTTGGGTTTAACACTACCTCTATGTTTTTTGAGATGTCGTGACCAACAGGTGTTTCTATCCGTTTCCTGTACCCCTTGCTTGTTCTTAGGCAGGGGAAAACCATGAAAGGTAGATGGACAGCAAATAGAAAAGCTGGTGGATCTGTCTAAATTATGTGGGATTTTCACCAGTACAAAAACCTAGTCTGTTGACCACTGGAGGCCCGAACTGGAAACCGCGAAAGCGATCAACAGACTAGGTTTTTGTGCTGGTGAAAATCCCAGGTTGGCAGTGCATGTTACCTTCAGGTGTCCACTAGCTTTCTTGATCATCCGTCATTGCGTTGAGAGTTCGCAAGACATCCTTCCTGCCGCTTCAGTCGTTAAACTGTTTCAGCGTACTGGGAAACTAGTAGCCAGTTTTTTGCACTGCTCAACATTCTTCTGAGCATCGGGTCTGGTTCAACGGCACCAATACGTTTGTTTAGTCCAAGCTTTTGAGCTATAAATAGCCCACATTCAAAAAATGCGTGCTCAGCATCATCTAACTTTCCTACGCAGTAACTATATAAAGAATATCTTACTATCCCCACTCGATGCAGATGATTTCAAAAACATCCGTATCCTGAGAGGAGCTGGTATAAGTAAAATTTTATTTCTCCGTGATCTCAACTAATCCATGGTTTGATGTTTTTGATTAGCTTGACCTTCTACTGGCCTTGATTGATCACACTCCAATTTCACTGCCATGTGATAAGTGTATGCACATGAGCTGCTGTAGGTAGGTATTTTTCCATTCTAAAGGTAGCAGGTCAGTAGGAATAACACTCGCAATCATCAGCGCTGCACTCTCCAAAACCGTTTGGTAGCTACTCACAATTCTAAATGTCACCTTTTTTTTATACATTCAGTAAGTGCTTTTTGTATTTCTTACATCTCATTGCATCAGTCCATGTCTCTGCCCCATAGAGTATTACAGAATGTGCAGTCGACACTTGATTAATGGGGCCCTCCGATATTTGCCATGACTCTGGTTAGGTTTGCTATCGCCTTTTCACTTACATTACGGATATGTACCCAGTAGGTGGGCTTCGAGTCAAGGGTTTCTCTTTGATATTTCACTGTATGAAAAGTGGTGAATTGATTTCCAATCGTAACTGGAAGATTAGTTGGAATTTTTTTTCCTCGTTAAGATGATAATTTTGGTTTTGCTACTGCTAAATCTAGCCCACGGTTGTCAAGCCAGTGGCCAATTCGCCTCATGCCCTGATTGATTTTCAGCTGCGCGAGGTCCACCGTTCACGATATTAATACTACCGCTACGTCATTGGCATATCCGACTAAGAAGGTTGCGGCATTTCTAGACTGAGTAGCTCATCTAGGTTGCATTTTGCAGATTAGGCCCAAGAATAGATCCTTGAGCTACACTGGCCGTGAGTCGTTTCTTTCTGGGTCCGTCACAGGTTTCGAATGAGACCACCCAATTTTCGAGGTAATCACTTATCACAGCGTTTTTTTTGGTATGTGAAACCTACTCTTAAGAGGTTTCAGGATATTAATCTTTCTCATTAAATTTAAGGCATTTTTTTGTTTCCAGGGTAATCAGAACGAAGATTAGCCTGGCTTGATGGTAAGCTTTTTCTGCTGTTGTTACTGCGTTCACTGCTTCGTAGAGTGCATTGATCGTTGAATATCCTCTTGGAAAACCTTGTTGTTTCAATGAAAGATCGTCTGCAGCCTTTATTGCGGTTGAAAGTTTTGCTTGCAATATGCTTTCAAACAGTTTTCCAGAAGTACCCAGCATACAAATTGGTCGGTAAGCTAACGGGGAACTCATATCGCCTTTGTTTTAAGGCATAAGCACGAGTTGGGCCACTTCTCATCGAGTCAGGACCGTCCCAGTCAAAAGACAGGCGTTAAACATTCGCAAACGGAGCGCTGGGTCGCTTTTAACAACAAATTTAATTGCTTCTACTGTTATACCACCAAGACCCGGTGCTTTCCTGTTCTTCATTTTCTAGATGGGATCCGAAAGTTCTTCCTCAGTAATTTCAGGGATATTGCACTGCAGTAGGGCATCTGGTTCATCCCTCATTTCTCGATATGTTGGGAAAACAGCACCAATAATGTGGCGCAACTCATTGGCTTCAAGTGCGTTGCTGGGTTTCATACCGCTTAGCTGACGTATTATAATCCTATAGCCATCACCCCATGGGTCAGTGTCTATTTCTGGCTTAGTGCTTGTGCATTGCTTTTCTTGATCGCCCTAGAAAGCTCTTTTTTAGCTACAAGGTGTTTTGCAGCAAATATTGCTGCCTCAGACCTATTTCTTGCTCAATGCGCTCTGCGCCAAAGTAAGAGAGCATTTCATCTGAGGGCTGCGATTCCATCAGTTCACCAGTAAGCCTGCTTTTTCCGGCAAAATTTCTTTCGGAGGGGCATGGAAGTGGTACATGCTCATCGGATGTATAGCATACTGGCATTAATCTTTTTTGCTGCACGAGTCCCACCCAGAAGCCCCTTTGATGTAATTATGGATTCAATAAATTTACGTTTATCCAGCTTACTGACATTCCAACCATATCTTTTACATGGTCTATTCATTTCGGTGGCTCTGCTTTTTACGTCGAAAGTTATAATGTTATGATCGCTTGCAGTGTACTGCTCCATGACCTTCCACTTTTGCACAAAGGCAGTGAGGCCTTCCGAAGACATAGTCACATCTGAAATTGACTCACCAAAATCGGGTCGTTGATATGTGGGAGTTGAGCCTTCGTTGAGGATGATTAAGTTTAGTCTGGCTGCCATTTCAACAATAAGGCATTCCCATTACAGAGCCCTCGCGTTGAAGTCGCCGTGTATTAAAAATTTCCCAGACATATAACGCACCGTATCTTCTAGGTCAACCAGTTTCTCCTGGAAACACTTATTGGATCATTCGGTGACAAGTAACAGCTGACAATGTTTATATCCGTGATTCTTATCCGCACAAATCCGTTAGCGCAACCATTCTTGCGCACGCAGACTTGCGTGGGGTCAGCAACCCAGATAGCAGCATATCCAGTTAAGTTCGTGAGCCAGTTGTTGGAGTTTCCTTTGCAGGCTGGCTCGCTGATTAGCATTGGTTGCGTCTGAACCCCCTGAGTGAGTTGTATGAGTAGATCTTTCGTTGCCTTGTTACGGATAATACACTTTTGAGTTTTGATGTTAACCCTCCGTTGGTTGCATTAGTTTACCACCTGAAATTGATCTTATTGAGCCTAACAGACTAACAACTTTTAATTGCCATACCTTTCATTGTTCTCAAGTTTGGGGATTACACATCACACTAACCTTCCTAGGGATCTATATGAAGTGACTTTTAAAAAATAATTGGAAAAGAGTTCGTTTTATTAGTACGAATACATGAAATGCAGGAGTCCATTATTTTAACCCTTCATCGTAGGCACTTCAACATATTGCTTAAATACGCCGAATAAACACGTTTAGAAAATTTTAAAAACTCCTCTGGCACCGAAACTAGATATAGACGTTTTTAGTCCAACTCAGATTCGCATGATTTAGGTGCCTCAGAAGAAGTTGGAACATTGACAAGTTTGCACTCATCGCAGACTTAGTTAGCGTGGCTGAGATAGATTGGCTTTTTGCAATGAAGGCATTTGATCTTGTTTAACCTCCTAATACCAGTTTCAACCATACAGGTCATTTACTTACGTCGCTTGGAAGGGGAGAGGGATGATTTTCCTCCATCGTCATCATCGCATAGGGGACGGAACCTGTTCAGACGGATTTAGAGGCCAATTTTCCAATTTTCTTTAGGCTCCTTCAGCTCTGGAGCCGTAAGCTCATGGGCCAAGTTTTGAGGAACAATTTTCTGCGCAACGGCTATAGATCATTACCGAGGATTCTTGCCCGCTTCACCATCGTGTAGCAGATGAACATTGCCCAATGCTTGTTTTTTTTTGGCATACGTTATAATTTGAGCACATTTAGTCGGCTATATTTACCCAACTTTTTGTGGAATTAAAGCATGTTATGATCTTTGATTTCTTCTGATGTTCGGATGAAGGATCGATCGCGTCGTGATTATGAAGCGTAGAACATAGGATGACGTTTGACGATGTCCGAAATCAAAACTTTCCCTTTATTGAAACCAAAAGTGCTACTGCACTGTTTTCTTTCTTTGGTAGTTACAAATTTCTATGGCAGCTCTTTCTCATTTTTTCTGACTGTGCCAACGAAGGATAGCTTATATTTTTTCAATTCATCAATGAGAATAAAATCTGCGAACCTATTGTCTGGTGTTACGTTACGCCCGCTTTCGAATCAGAGCTGAACCAATCAAATGACGACATCACTTGGTTTGTTCCTGACTTGAAAAAGGCATTCAGGCTGCCTTTAAGCAAAGATTTCAAGGTCGCATGCATATGCCATGTTGCCATCAACAATGGGGAAACATTTAATCTAGTTTTGGCGGAAAGGACATTGACTTCTGATCTCGGGGACCGTTTCGTTTTGAAAATGATTCAAAGATTTTATGGATGAAAGCAACCCTTCTTCAACCAGAATACTGGCCACTCGAATATTAATTACACCGTTCGAGGCAACCAAAAGAAGAAATTTTCGTCGCGCGGTGAGCTCTCTTCCGAGACTATAATAACTGGTCACCCTAAACCTTTTTCAAATATTAATTTAAATTTTGATATTCGATATACTTCTCATTGCTTCTATCTTTATTATCAAAATGTACGTGGCATACGAACCAAGCTGGAAGCTATTAAAATTGCCTCTTCCATTTCCGGCGATGATTTCATTTGTTTAACAGAAACCTGGCTGACTCCTGATATTGCCAGCAGTGAAATTTTTCTATTATATGATGTCCACCGAAATGATTGAGATCGTTTGGTTTCAGGTAAATCTGACGGTGGTGTACTTATTGCTACTCATATAGCCTTAGACAGCAAACTCTGCTCTAACTTTTCACCGTCACTTTCAGTAAAATGCATCACTGTCTTAATCAATATCTTTCAAGCCGTGAGTTTAGTATTGCTTTGTGTGTATATCCCTTGCAATGCTCCTTTCCGTATTTACAACCGTTTTTTTCTGAATTATCTTCGTATTTCTGTAGCATCAACCCTCTATACACTATTTTAATCTGCGGTGACTTTAACATGCCTTGCCTAAGGTGGGACTCAAGCTCTTATACCCTCTCATCCTTCAATGATCTCTCTATCCTGTCTTCTTCTTTTTTATCACTTTGCTCCCTATAGCAATTAAATATGATCCCAAACGCTAACAATCAACTGCTCGATTTCATCCTTACTACCAATCCTGCCTCTATCTCCTCGATCACAAAATCCCCCTCCGTATATGTACAACCTGATCCCCATTATCCTCCACTTGAGGTTCGTTTATCTTTTCTCACACCTTAGTCCAAACGCACTCCTTTTTCCCCAAGATTTAATTTCCGCAATGCCAACAATGCAGCCATTCAGCTTGAGCTGGATAATATTGACTGGAATTCAATGCTACAAAAGCTAGATGTCAATTTAGCGCTATCAACTTTCTATGAGAATCTCAGTAGCATAATTACAACCCATGTACCCATCTGCCGTTCCCCTAAGCCCTTTTGGACATACATATAGTACATGCTCTGAAACAAAATCCCATAATCCTAACATCTTCTCAAGGCGTAACTACCAAGCTTCTGATAGGCAAGCTACCTGTGACCTTTTCGCTCAATTCCTCCACATTTAAGGTTTCAAACCCCACTATGTACTCATCATGGACTTCTCCTTCCCCTATTATGCACTCTATCGTGACCTCTCCAACGGAAATTAAAAATGTACTGCTTACTTTTGACATAAATGGTGGTCTGGGTCCTGATGGAATACCAAATCTGTTCGTAAAGTCATTATCTTCTTCATTATCTACCAATATTAGCCTTTCTTCCTCAATATTTCAATATTAGCCTTTCTTCCTCCTGCTTTCCCGATTCTGGAAGCATGCTAACATCTTTCCGATCCATAAGTCTGGAGATCGTAGAGAAACCTCGAACTATCGTCCGATTTCTTTGCTGTCTTGTTTTGGCAAGCTCCTTGAGCGAGTTGTTCATAATAGAATGCACGATGACATCAGTATCCTGTTTGCAAATGAACAATATGGCTTCATTAAAGGTCCCTCGACACTAACTAATTTGATAGGACTTACGAATACCATCTCTCTTACTTTCGACAAGAGCCAACAAGTCGATGTCATATACACCGATTTTGCTAAGGCCTTTGACAATGTTGATCACGGCCTTTTGGCTAACAAACTCCGATCGTTCCGCGTTTTCGAATCAATCCTCTCTTGAATCTTATCCTTCTTATCCCATCGCTCCTGCACCGTTACATGGAGTAATTTTTTTTCGTCGGACTAATTTAGCCCAAAATCTGGTGTTCCTCAAGTATCAATTTTAGGCCCTTTGCTATTCAACATTTTCATTAATGATCTTCCCCAATGCCTGTCCTCTAATTGTCTTCTTTACGCTGATGATTTAAAAATGTATCGTTCCTTTAACTCCAGCAAAGACTGCTCATACCTTCAAAATGATCTTGACAATCTCCGAAATTGGTGTCAAGGTAATTTACTTCCTCTTAACATTTCAAAATGTTGTCACATGAGATTCACCACCAAAATTCATCCAGTTTTATATGAACACCGGATTGATGGATCGCTGCTTGCACTTGTGGACAAATTTAAAGAGTTGGGAGTAGTATTTGATCCAGGTTTGAAATTTAACATCCATATCACATGCATAACCACTAGAGCTTCACGTGTCGCTGGTTTTATTTTACGATCCTCTAGCAAGTCTTTTAGCATTTCAACCAGCGTCCATCTGTTTGTACTTCTAGCACGGTCAATCCTTGAGTATGCCTCCCAATTATGATCTGCGCACTATACCAATCTATCGGATGCTTTTGAGACTGTACAGCGTAAATTCACACGTTCTGTTTTCTACAAATATAACCTCACTTACAGCTCCTAGGAAGAGCACTTACGGATAGTCAACATTCCTTCACTCAAAAAAGGAGAGAATTCTTAGACCTGTGCTGCTTATTTAAATTGTATCACGGTATTCTTTCATCCAACCTTCGGAAAAGGCTTTATATACGTCCCACCTCAAGAACGCGTTCAACTGAAATATTCATTATACCCTTTGCTCGTACCGATATTTATTTTAATTTATTTTTAGTACGCGTATCACGTCGTTACAATGAGCTCCAGCTGGGTCCGCAGCCAGATTCCTTAAACGCTTTTAAAAGCATATTGCATAATATTCTCCTTAGCTCGCAATAGTTATTAGTATTTTATATTCTTGTTTTTTTTCTTATTTCAAATTGCTCATTTTGTTTTTTCGCATGTATTATATTTAGTTACCTATTTTGTAATTGGATTCACGGATCTGCAAAATAGTGTCTTCGTTGAAGTAGAGTGGTGAGGTTATGGATGCAAAGACGACGTATCAGGAACTTGAACCGTCTGATACTTATCACTCGACCAAATTTTTTTATGCCTCATTTTGTTTACCTCACATTTCCTCCAAACTTTGCCTATTCCCTCTATAGGCTCCTGCTAGGTGTAGCAAGCCTCTGTATGCCCTCACATCGAAAATATCGGTGTAATTCGCATCTCTCTCACTGGAAAATTCATCCTTGATACTTTAGATGTACTGATTCATGCATTTCATTGAAAAAAAGATTCCAATATTTCTTTGCAGTGTAAGCTTCTTTAGTAGCTTGTATGACCCCTGATAAGAAAATTAACATATTTCTGGTCCTCTACACTTAGCATTCAATGCTGGCCTTTTTCGTCATTTGGTCATCTTATTTCTTCCCAATGAAAATGCCTCTTCCTTAGGAAATACAAACTGCAAACTGCATTCAAAACTAATAGTAAGATTTGGAACAAATTGAAACCAAACACTGAATGACACATCAATATACGAGAATAAGGGCATATACAAACTAACCTGCAAATACTTTGACATGGTATGCATAGTAAGGACCACATGGATTCTAATGACAAGATACTCGTATAAAGAGCACTTATGACCTTTCTTATACAACAAGGCAGGCTCCAGCTATGCGACATACATACAAAGCCACGCACACGAGTCTGACACTATGACAAACTCTATGGTATTGCTACACAAATAAAACATAGGACCTACACTTGATATCCTAGAAAGGCTTGAAATATATAAAAACATAGAAAAATAGCCGGCAACATTATCAAAGAACAACTTATTACCGATTCCGACGCAATTTTTTCAGTACTAGACGACACTCTCGGGCAGAAACGGAAGCGAGATGAAACAGAACAAACGGACATCCAGCAACCCAAAAAAACAGATATCTCTACCTGACTAATTTAGTACTTACCTGCTTAACCCATCCTACGACTACATTAAGTCATTCCCCTCAATACATCCTTTAGATACTGAAGACGACCCAAAGGAGTCGAAACGCGTCTGCTCACACAAAAAGCAAAAACTGACGGCTTTCAAAAAAAGAAACAGTTTTCTTAAAATTTAAGAATTTTTTAGTTGGATATTCTTTGATTTTGTGAAAAATTTAAATCTTATACTTTGCTGTAAATATTATGACTAATGACAAATTACATTTATAATTTTTTTCAGAGTTCGAAATTGGGCGCTTAAGTTTGGCGTGGATGTATGGGAATTTGGACGCCAATTTACAAATATGAATAACATTAAAAATGTGAGTATTGAATTACTTATATATAAATATAATTCATCATAGTATAAGATAGTATATAGAGGAACATTTACCAATGCATTAATATTTTTCCAATGGCACATCAATATGGGGCGATTGAAAGCTGTTAATTTAATTTTCGAAAAAAAGTAAAGTTTATAATCTTTATCAATATATTATATTCAAACGAAACAACTGTCAATATGAAATAAAGTCCATTTGTTTTCAACGTTCAGATTGTTATTTTACATCTATTAACTGCACCATCCATAATTTAAAATGCAACTGGTTTTCTCCGCTCTTTTTGTCACCACTGTATGAAACCCCTGATCTGGCGTTGTGCATCCATCAAGTGCCTCTTGTTTTCTTATTTTATCCTGATCTCCATCGATTGGGCTAGTCACCATTCTTTTATTGATTTCTTATGTTGGAGCTATCTACACGTGCCCTTTAGATTTTGCCCCCAGCGCTTTTTTTAGCCTTATGCTCTTCTTTGGCCTTCTGGTCCTCTCCGGCCTTTTATAAGCTGCTCAGATAATGCCCTATGCGGTCTAGGAGCTCTTCTAGTTCAAAGAACCCAATCCTTACTGCTTTGTTGATTTTTGGCGAGTCGCATGCAGATTGTATTCTTTTCAGAACGTCTCCTGCTTTGTCATGTCGCTGAACGGCAATTGTACTTTGCGACTATCGTTCTTGGGAGAGGTTATCGGCTTCGCACTACGTCGCTTTATTTCCTCTGGTCAATCCTGTCCTTTCCTGCCGTAATCTCTTTGTGGACTTCAATTGCGTCGGTAGAGATCGCAGCCGTGACCATCAAATTCTCGATGTTCTTTATATTCTCCTCCACCGCTCGAACATTTGACGCGTCCTGCAGGGTTTCCCGCTTTTCCTTTTTAAGGACACTCTGGCGTCACCACCTCTCTCAATCTGGACAAGACTGTCGGTTCATTGTATTGATCATCGTTTTTGTCGTCTTTAGTACCGCTCCCGATGCGTTGTTAACATCGTGGCTGAAGCCACAGGTAGTGTCGACATTATTATTTTTGCTTTCCTTTTTTGGTTTTTTTAAATCTTTGTTTAGGGTTTTTGATTGCTCCAGTTTTGTTGGATCCCCCTCAGAGCCACTATCTCAGTTAGTGTGTGTGGTCGCTTTTTTGGTCCCATGGTTATCTTTGCTGAGCAGGGAGGCCATGCGAGGGTCGTCACATGCACTTATCGGGACAAGTGCTCAGAGCCAGACCAGCGCTAATTGGGAGTCCGTTTCAATCAAACCTACACCACGAGCCCACTGGTGCAAACTTCGAGCGTACTTTGAAGCCTGCAAAGGTTTTACCGGGAAGGAGGCGGTATGATAGTTGGATTGGAGCCATTTGCACATGAGTGTCACCTCGGCGCTACCGTGCAAAGCAACTAGGTCCAAAACATCATATCCGCCATTATCTGTCATCCGAGGAGGGAACCTCACGGCTCCCCCTATATCCTCGGGTCCATGGAGATGGCGCTCCCCAAAGAATGCTAATTACGTATCTGATGGCCGAGATTGCCAAAAAAAAAAAATAATTGTAGCAAACACTTGAATAAAAACACTTTGGTTACAATACACAAATATTACTTTTATTAAAAAACACATTAAAACTTTGAACAATAATTTTACAATTTAGATATTCAGTCGACCAGAGTTTCGACTTACGCGTCGCGGTACTGGGGGCGAAGCCAAGCATCCAAATGATTTTTATGCAGGTAATCTGCTGATGCAGCGTGAGAATGAACTTTGTAGTTTTTAGGTAAATCTGCTGATTCAAGTGCATGTGGCGAGCAATTTCCGTTTTCGAGTGAGAAACTTGAGGAAATTGTCTGCACGTTCCCGCTTAGGTTTGCGGATTTTTCTTTTGAGGGAAAACTGAACGGATACGTAACTTCTCCCCCCTTACAATGAGGATGCTCCTGAATTCTTCATTTAACATTTACTTTAAAATTATTTTGTCCTTTTTTGCAAAAAATTAGTATGAAAATGATCATTGAGAGTATCAAACTTAGATTACACATATAGGAAACTTTTTTGTGAAATTCCAGTTCTTTAATTTTTTCAATATTTTTGATATTTTTCAGAGCAACTTCTTCTAAAGTAAGTTTTTCAGTAAAATTTTTAAATACTTCATTTGAAGGGTAGAAAAATCGTTCTAAAAATGTTTCCTATACATTAGAAAAATAGTGGTCCAAAATTTTTATCTCACAGTTGTTAAAATGTATCAAAACATTATTTTTTAGCGTTAATTTTCTTTCATCGCAATTTTGAGTAATATTAATTCTATCTGCATTTTTTATAAGTAATGTCTCATCGTCAACTTCAATAATTTCTGTATTTAAATTCGTAACTAATTTACAATTTTGACTATAAACACAATTTTTACTTGTAAATGCTTCGTTCAAAGATTTCGATTTATCAAAGGTATACGAGTACACGATATCATTGTACTTAAAAATAGTTTCTGAGGGGGAATCGATTTCTTTATGCTCTGAATTGGGCATTGGTATAATTTGTCTTAAATTTATCTGAATGAATTGACTTGGAATTTTTATGGCAAGTTTCAAAAGGTTATCTTCCAATTTCGCTAATCCCAATTTTATGTATTGCATTTTTGTCAAGTCAATTTTAAATCTTTGGATTTCTTCGTCTGTTAAAATGTTAGGATTCAAAAGGCCATGTCTTGCGGAAGCTACGTTGTTCAAGATATGTTCCAGTTTACTTTTTAGGATTTGAATTTTAAAAAGTTGGTCGTAGTACATGTTGTCGTTAATTGTCTGTTTTGATATCGTATTAAGTCTCGAAATTATTGTTTTGCGGTCTGTTTCGATAATGTGTTTCAGTTTTAAAATTGTCTGGTTAAATGCACTGTTAATTGCAATTTGCTGGTTAAGTGTTGTTATTGCGTTATGTGAATTTGTTTCCATCGTCTTGAAATGGTCTTCTATTGTCTGTCTGTCTTGTTCGACCCGAATAACCATTTTTGCGTTGTTCCTACCAAATTAATTAGACCTCTTTTTCTTCTGTTTGTTTTAGGAATGATAGTGTTCATTTTATTTTTCAAATGAGTTAATTCTGTTAAGGCGCAGCCCCCAGTGAAACTGAAAATTTGGGTAAACTTTACAGCCGTTTACCTCGGGAACGTTACGAATATTTGCAAAAATTTTTTAGCAAGAAGTCACAATGAACCTTTGGTTATCGAATCAACTCATTACATTTTGCAAAAAGTTTGCTGCAAAAGCTATTAAATTCAAACAAAATAGCATGTTTTCGTTGAAAAATGTAGTAGATCTCGGAAACTACTTAACGTACCGAGTTGATTTAAGCTACAGTTCTTAGATCTAAATCATTTGCAGTGAATTAACTCATCAAAAATTTAAAAAAGTTTTTTGTAAAAAAATTTCTAGAACAAAATGTGTAATTTGCACACACTGAACAAATATCATGCATGAACATTGATTTGTATCAAATTCCTACATTTTGTTCTAGGAATTTTTTTGCAAAAAAGTTTTTTAAATTTTTGATGAGTTAATTCACTGCAAATAATTTAGATCTAACAACGGTAGCTTAAATCAACTCGGTACGTTAAGTAGTTTCCGAGATCTACTACATTTTTTAACGAAAACATGCTATTTTGTTTGAATTTAATATCTTTTGCAGCAAACTTTTTGCAAAATGTAATGAGTTGATTCGATAACCAAAAGTTCATTGTGACTTCTTGCTAAAAAATTTTTGCAAATATTCGTAACGTTTCCGAGGTAAACGGCTGTAAAGTTTACCCAAATTTTCAGTTTCACTGGGGGCTGCGCCTTAAAAGCAAATGTTTGTGGTCACCTTCTAAATACTCTATGTTTGTAGAGAAATCGTTTAGGATTTGTAAAATTTCCGTTGTATTTATTATATGGATAACTATGTTGTATTTGCTAACTATTTCCGTTTTGTCAAGTTGAAGTGCGATGAATCCCGTCTGTTCAGATATTTCTTGTAGGCTTAGTCGTCCTGTCACTGGTGTAGTCAATATTAGTAGAAGCGTCAATGTAACCATTAAAACCTGAAAAATTAAGAGAATATTTTTCCTTGTAGGATTTCTAGGATCATTTTCTTTCGGAAGTAGGGTATATTTTCTTGTGAAAACGTTACTTCAGAGTTACTTGTTATGTATTCAGCAATCATACAGCTGGACACTCCGCAATCATTGTTATTTGTTTGCTGGGGTGTATCAGCTAAACTTTCTTTTGCAAGCTCAGAAACCTCAATCGTCACTTTTCTTTTATCCATGGACTCTTTTTCTAAGCAGTCTTCTAAAGTTTTGTTGATTTGCGGGTTTGGGTGACCCATGGAATCGTAATATTTGATACTTTTACCCCTAAAATCGATAATACTCATGCACCAATGTACATTATTTATATTGGTTGGAATTAGTAAAATATCGTATGAAAAGATATCAAGTCCTCTGGTCCATCTACGGACAGCACCATAACCTCCTTGCAAAAGGCGAGGTAAAAAGAAAGTATTCATTGTGTAGACACTGGGCAGATTTCTTGCTGTTTCCTGTTGTGTCCGTTCCACTATTAAATTCATGTAAAAGTTGAAAATGTTATCATTCAACCAGTTTCCTTACCGTAGTGTATTTATATGATGTCTTGTTATGTTAAGTTTAAGTTTTGAAACTAGAATGTCATTTTGGTGTCCGTTATTTAAAGCTTTTTCTATAGTCGATTCCTGTTCTTGTGTAATTATATTCTCGGTATGACAATCAATGTTTGTAAATTTTCTTGGCTTCTTAATGTTAGATGGATGTACGTTTTCTAGCTTTGCTTTCCTGAATCTGGGTAAGTGTTTTTGTCTTTCGGCTCTTTAGTTTTTAATGAACCCTGTGGACCTATTTTCAATATAGTCTTCTCTTTTTTCGTTCGATTTTTCTAGCCATTTTTCTTTGGTTTCTTTTAAGTTTTTCTTGATTTTTTCAAGATCGACTTTTTGGTGTTGGACTTCAATAGGGGTAGCTTTAATTGTTGAGTGAAGCCTTCCATTATAATTTCTAACTGCTTTCTGGATCAAGGTTCTTGGGGACTGTCCTTTCTTTTGTTGGTGTAATATGCGAAATTTTTCAACAAGTGTAGAGTGTAAACGTTCAATGTCGGCTAGGCCCGTATGACTGTGAGCTTTTGTAAGATGTAACTCTACATTTTCTTTATTGAGAAAATACTTTATAGTCACACCATTAAATTCATTGCCTGCCACTATCTTATTAGGTTTCCCCATTTTAGCAAACTGCTCTTCTAGTACATCAATTATAGTTAAGTGATTTTTATCCGGCAAGTAATATACGGTTCCAAACTTTGAAAATTTGTCAATAATCGTTAAAAAGTTTTGATTTAGTATTATGTAAATGTCAATATACAGTATCTGATTAATATCTGTTGGTGTCTCGGTCTCTTGAAATTTCGGCTTGATGGGTTTTCGATCGTATTTAGTCCCCTGACATATTTCGCACTGATTTATAACTATATTTATGAGTTCCAATAGTTTAGGATAATAAATTCTGTTTTTGATAGCATTGAAAGTTTATAGAATTCCTGAATGAAGACTTTCTTTGACGTGATATAATGAAATTTGTCTGACTGCTTCCACTTCAGTAGCTACATCCTGAGCTCTGTAGGAACATCTTATAAATTTTAGCGTCCCATCGTTTGAAAACATTTCGCGAAGTTTCTCTTGGACAATATTATATTTGCGGTCTGAAATTTCGGAGTAAATCCCAGTGATACCCTTTTTGATATACCTCCGAAAAATGTCATACAAATTTTCAAAATCATGTTCAGCAATATAGATTATTCGTTTGTTATGAATCGTTTCGAAGTCTTTTACTTTATTATTAGTCAAAATTAATTGTGTCTTATACTTATTGACTATCTCTTCTTTAATAGGAATATAGTCGAGTAATTCCTCTTCAGCGGAGTGAACTGTTGCCATATTGGTGTCCTCTTCTTCATTTTCCACATTGAAAAGAACTGGTATTTCCGAATAAAAGTTTGTTTTAGTCTTTAATTTTTCTGCTTCGCTCAGATTTTCTTCCGACTGATTAAGTCTACTGAGAAAATCTGCGACATGATTGTCTTTACCCTTAAGGTATTCTATCTCAAACTGATATTCACCTAACTTAAGTAGCCATCGCTGATGTCGGGGAGAGATATCCTTTCCTCTATATTTGGAATGAAAATATTTTATTGGTAAGTGGTCCGTCAATATTGTAAATTTATTACCGTACAAGTAGGGTCTAAAATAGTTGACCGCCCACATGATTGCAAGAAATTCTTTGTCAGTTGTGCAATAGTTTCGCTCATGGCAATTTAACGTTCTAGATGCGAAACATACGGGGCGTCCGTCCTGAGAAAGGACAGCACCCAAAGCATAATTGGAAGCATCCGTAGTTAGTTGAAATTTTTTTGTAAGGTTTGGGAATTTTAGAATAGGTGGAGAGCTTATGAGAGACTTAAGTTTTTCAAAGGCCGCTATATAGTTCGGATCTTTAATATTAATTTTGCTGTCTTTTCGGAGAAACTTTGTCATTGGCTGTGCTACTTTAGTGTAGTCGCGAATAAATTTACGGTAGTATCCCGTCAGACTTAAGAAACTTTTAATTTGTTTTTCCGTCTTGGGAAGTTTTATGTTCTGTATAATTGTGATTTTTTCAGGGTTCGGTTTTAATCCCTCTTTTGTTATAACGTGACCTAGAAAATTTGTTTCCTTTTGCATAAAGGAACATTTGTCAATTTGTACTTTTAATTTATGAGATCTCAAAACGTTAAAAATATCAGTCAAATTTTTAATATGTTCTTTTAGAGATGTGCTAAAAATCAAAACATCATCTAAGTAAACCACACAAGTCTTGTTTATGAAATCACGAAGAATGTCATTCATAAGCCTCTGAAATGTTGCAGGAGCGTTTTTGAGACCAAATGGCATTCTTATGAATTCATACAATCCGTGTGGAGTTACGAATGCAGTTTTATGCATATCTTCTTTTTTTATAAGAATCTGGTGATATCCTTTAGCCAGATCTATTGTCGAGAAATATTGTGCTCTACCCAACTTGTCGAGGATAGAGTCAATATTGGGTAACGGAAACTTATCGTCTATCGTTACCTCATTAAGCCTCCTATAATCAATTACAATCCTGTGCTTTTTTTCGCCTGAGTTATCAGATTTTTTTGGTACTACGATCAAAGGGCTTGAATATTTCGAGTTGCTTTTCCGAATTATCCCTTGGGATTCCATTTCAAATATTTGGCATCTTACCTCTTCTTCATGTTTTGGTGGGTACCGATATAGTTTCGAATTTATTTGTTGATCCGTTGTAGTTTTAATCTCATGCTCTATTGAGGTTATACTTGTCAGTCTATCTCCTTCTTTGAAAAATACTTCTTCATATTGTTTAATTAATTTGGAAAGTTCACAGCATTCTTCAGGATTCAGATGATTGAGCTTCAGTCGTTTCATGTAATTTTCGTCAGTGGTTTCGAGCCAACATATTTCTTGACTTGAATATGGGTTGTTAAAAAATCGAATTGGTTGTCCGTTAAGAGTAATTATCTTATTTTCTATGTCTATTATTGTTCCAAGAGCATCGAGTAAATCCATCCCTACAATAAAACTATACTTTCTATTTTTTAGGCTTCTAACCTTCCATCGAATATGACCCCCTAACTGCGGTTTAATTTCAATGGGAGCCGGGGTATGCACTTCGAAATTAATGACATCTTTTCCCGTAATTGCTGTAAAGTAAAGAGGTTCAATTGGAACTTTACGGAATTGATGGAGATTTTCATCAATAATGCTAAAAGAAGAGCCAGTATCGATAAGCGCTAGAAATTTTGTTTGGTAGATCGTAATTTCAATCAAAGGCAATTCGTCCGAGGCTAGTTGTAAAAAAACTTAGATCTTTCGGATGAATTACATTCTGTGCCCAAATAATCATTTGATCTCATTCGACTCTCAGTATACGTATTTGGGTTTGAACTCAAATTACTTTCATCCCATGCAACGAAATTTCCTTCTGGTTGGGGACAAACATTATTTTCATCAGATCTCATTCCCTGTAAGTTATCCACTTCCATGGGCTCACCCGGTTGATGTCTCCTGGTGCCTGAATATCTTCGAGAATGTCCTTGAGAATTATTTGGTCTATATTGACCAGAAGTGTTTTGATTAGGATTAGAGCTAGAATTTTGTCAAATTTGTTGGCTTTGGCTTCTATAAACATGATTTTCTGGTCTAAGTTCATTGTCTGTTTGGTTTTTTGTATGTTGTTTGTCGTTTTGTCCGTAATTATTTGGGTTCATACTTTGGAAGCCACTTTGTGTATTCTTTTTAAATTGTTTATTGAATGGTTTTTTGGAAGACGAATTGGAAGACTCCCCTTTTTTGTATTCATGCCTTATGCAAGAATTTTCAAATCGTCTTTCCCTCATAATTGATAAGATTTCATTAATATTTGATAATTTGTATATTTTATCTAAAAGGACACCCTGTGTCATCTCTTTAACACTATTGACAAGAAGTGAATCGATATTGCTTAAGTCAATATATGGGTTATCTTTATAATAGATAATTATTTCATCTGACTTAAATTTAATTCATTGTATTTCTGTGGCAAGTTCACTCACCGAATTTGCTCGCATAGTCGTTATTTTCCTATAAATGTCTGCTGGTTCCATTTCCGGCTTGTACCTGAGCTTTAGGTTTGTTTTGATGAGCTCCCAATTGTCCGGCTCCGGTATGTTGATAATAGCGCTCTTTGCCTCTCCTTGGATTTTTACATAATAAATCGTTCTGGTTGCCAGCTTCTTGTATTCCGGGTCGACCACATGGTTTAAATAATATTCCGTACTTGCGATGAAGGCGTTTATAGAAATGTCTCCCGTTCCCGAGAAGGTATTAATGTACCGCACTTCTCTGAGTATTTTTTCGGAATTTTCTTTCGCCGTATTTTGGATGGTCATCCTATGCAAGGCAACTCGAAGTTGTTCAATTTGTGCGTCACGTTCCTGAAGCGCCTGGTGAAGTGCTTGCATTTGTTCTTCCATTTCTATATTTTTGATGTCACACCGTCCAGAATTAAAAACCTTCCACCTTTTGGATTTTCTATTGTCCGTAGACATGCAAAACTTCACTTCACTTCACTTCTTTTTTTTGTGTTGGATTTTACAGTGATTTAAAATTGCACATATTACTTTTTATTTATCACTTATTATAAGGTACCTTGTTCGGAGCACCTTTGACGAGTAGATTAGGTCAATGAGATTTTATTATCACTGATTCTTCTCGAATCTTAGTAGCACTAGTTCTTATCGAACTTTAATTCACTTTATTTTTATTTAGTTTTTTAAAGCACTAATTCTTTTCGAATTTTATGTCACTTTTTTTTATTATTCCCGCAATTGAGGTTCTTAAGCAAACACTTTCAATTTTTTTGTTTAGGTTGACCGACTGCGCCAATTACGTGTCTGATGGCCGAGATTGCCAAAAAAAAAAATAAATGTAGCAAACACTTGAATAAAAACACTTTGGTTACAATACACAAATATTACTTTTATTAAAAAACACATTAAAACTTTGAACAATAATTTTACAATTTAGATATTCAGTCGACCAGAGTTTCGACTTACGCGTCGCGGTACTGGGGGCGAAGCCAAGCATCCAAATGATTTTTATGCAGGTAATCTGCTGATGCAGCGTGAGAATGAACTTTGTAGTTTTTAGGTAAATCTGCTGATTCAAGTGCATGTGGCGAGCAATTTCCATTTTTGAGTGAGAAACTTGAGGAAATTGTCCGCACGTTCCCGCTTAGGTTTGCGGTTTTTTCTTTTGAGGGAAAACTGAATGGATACGTAACTTGCTAGCCTCCAGGAGTACTCTTATCGACGGCAATTCCCGCTGCGGGAATTTCCTCAGGAACGTGGGGCGGAACCCCCCAAAGAATGCTAGCCTCTAAGAATATTCCTGTCGGCCAGCATTCCCCCCGCGGGGATGATTTTAATGTCTTGACCAGCTTTTAAAGGCAATGATTTGTAGCAATTTCCTCCGATCCCCAACCAAAACGGCAATTGGTTAGCCCTCATTTTCACAAATGCACGTGACGAAGTAGTGGCCAATCCAACTGTTGACAACAAACACCTTTTTCCCAACTTCCGCTTTATCCATTGAATTTTCTACTCCTGCTTCAGTAAATCCCATCTCCTACAATAATGCGATTGTATACGACTTTCGTAATGGCGACTATAATAGTATTAACAGCCTTCTATCAACTTTCAACTGGATTGACACTTTGTCAACATTAGACTTGGATCAAACGTTACTCACATTTTATCAGATAATTCTTTACGCTGTTGATTCATTTCTACCAAAAAATAAGAAAAAAGACGAGGTTTTGGAACCATGGCTGGAGAGTGACCTCAGACGTTTGCGAAATCAAAGAAACAAATTACATAAAATATTTAAAAAAAGAAGCAATAATTTTTGCAACGACATTAAAAGAAATTATGACGAGATTGCTAATGGGTTTAAAATTAAATCACGAGACGCATATCAATCTTATGTAAATATTTTAGGTGAAGGAATCTCTTGGAATCCCAGAAAATTTTTTGAATTCATAAACGTTAAAAGTAAAATTCATAGTTAATCTTCAGCAATGTCATACAAAGATTCCGTCTCTTTTTCTCCAGATCAGGTCTGTGAAATTTTTTCTGAATATTTTTAAGCAGTCTACTATGATTCTGGAAACTTCCAAAACCTCCCATTCTCTGAATTAGCACCCGAATCGATAGTATTTCAATAGCTGAAGAGGAAATTCAACAAATCATTGAGGTTCTTGACCTGAATAAGGGACCTGGCTCTGATCTTATTCCCCCTTGTTTCTTGGCTTTGTGTAAAGATAATTTGATCCACCCTCTTTTCATTATTCTCAATAAATCACTTTCATGTGGTATCTTCCCCTCGCAATGGAAATCATCTTAAATAATACCAATCCATGAAAAAGGCGAAAAGTGGTCTATTGAAAATTACATATGTTATATAAATTATACCAAAGCTTTTTGAAACGATTGTACGCAATAAAATTTCACCACTTATTGAACCATATCTCAACGACGAACAACATTGTTTCCGAAAATGCAGATCTACTACCACAAACCTTTTTGTCAAGTTTCAAGTTCATTTATCCATCTTGGTCCATCTTTCAGTAGCACTATCAGATATACCCCACCTTTTTTATGCTGATGATCTGAAGGTTTATCATATTATAAAATCTCAATTGACGCCTCCTTTCTTCAATCTAAATTCACAATTTTGCTCCACTCAATTTGGATAAATGCCATGTTATAAGTTTATTAGAAGAAAGCATACCATCCTGAATGACTACCAAATCAGTAACACGAATTTAAGCAGAGTCGAGAGCGTAGTAACATAGATGTACGCGTAGCCCTAGACACGCAGCATCGGTTCAGTCTTCAATACGATGAAGCACTCTATAAAGCTATGTTACATCATCAGAACATTAGAGTTCCATATTTTGTATACTTTTCCCCGAATGTATCCATTGTGGTTCCGTTCGCAGCGTATAACTTGATTTCTGCCATGCCAAATATACGCCCTTGTGTCCACCAGAAATAAGGTACCACTGTGGTGGTCGCGAATAACTAAACGGTACTGTTTCATATTGCCGTCACACATTGCACCGACATGTAACGACTTTTTTAGTTTTCTGAATTTTTATCATAATTACATGGAGCTTTGCACTTTTTTCGTACCGTTTATGATAAAAACAGAGTCTCGTCGAAACATATGAACGTGAGCGCAAACGCGAGCGATAGCGAGATAGACTTTTATATTGTTTGAAGTTTGATTCCAATTTGCTGATCTGTTTGCGTCCCATTATCCCTCGAAGTTTGGCATTTGGCTTCCGTGAGACATTTGGCTTCCATGAGAGCTGCAGTCTCTGCATGGGCTGAAACTGTCAAAATCGCACGTACTTGTTCGAGTAATTGACGAAGCCACAAAGATCGCACTGCTTCATCCGATAATGGATTAGCTGCCATTGATTTCATTTCGCGGTATAAATGACATGCAAGTAATATGCCGCTGCGCATTTGCAAGCTTCGCTGACGACACGATGATGCAATTCAGCGCGGAAATGCTAAACAGCAAGCGTTGTCAGTAAGACAGCTAAGCGGAGTTGAGTGGAAGATAAAAGTCGGGCAACCACGGTTTTGCGACTTCGACACAGTTGTGGGCTTTGCAAAGATTTTTCTTTGCGTCTTCCCTGTTCATAATTTAGCTGCCAGATACCTCGTGCGAGTAAGTTCGAACCGTCCATTAGTGCGGGTAGTTAGTTTGGTTATATTTATAAAGTAAACCTCTCGCAAGTTGTTCAAAACTACGCGGCATTAGTGTCTCTCCCACGACAGTGTACTCGTAATATCAACTCCATTCTGACAAATAATTATGTGCGAATGTTAAAAACGTTGCGCGGCGCACTCTTGTTTATTACCTTAGTGGTTTTGGTCCCAACATTGTGAGTTGTACTAACTTTTGACGTTATTGAAGAGAGATCTAAATTTAAGGCACTATGTAGGGTGATTGTCATATGGTTTAACTATCCGGAGCCGCAGTACCTCGGAAATAAAACGAAATTGATCCATCCTCACTTAGTACTCGGATTACCTTTGGGATTTCCGATGATCACTGACAGTAACAGACGGGAAACGTGTTAAATTAGAACAGAAAATTGAGCAAATACAAATATTGACCAAATCCGTTGATTTTCCTTGGATACTACATATGTTTAGTTGGACATTTCCCTGTTCCCAGAGCTGACTCTATATAAGGTAAGCGACAAAGTAATCTTGTGCAAGGAGGAAGTGACATGAGTAAGAAAGAATAAGAGTGGTCGACATATTTATGGCGAGTTGAATATCAAAGTGAAATCTGCATCGAGTAGCTTCTGGCAACGGAGCTAATCATATTTCATCCCCGAGGAATCATCATATATAGACCTATTTAACAATTGAATAGAACATTCATTCTATTTTGACGGTGAAATAGGACATCTTTTAATCTTTGATCGTAAATTCTAGACTAACAATCTTCGGTGACATTCATCTGAGTAGAAGACTTTAATTGGTAGAAGTGAATTATAAACAAAAGCGGAGTGAAGCAAACTGTAGCTTATCATTTAGATAAAAGTAAAGTAACTGACTTTCCATTTGAAACAATACAAAACAGGTATTTAAGTTGAAATTAAACAAAAAGGTGATATTTCGACATGAAAAAAGTTTTTCAAGTGATTTCTACGTCTAGCACTCATTGCGTGTAGACGTGTTTTTTATCGCTCCTGTCATTAATTTTAAAAATTAATTAATTTTTCACAAAAGTCAGTTGAAAATAGTTTTTTTTAATTGAAAACCATCACCGTCGAATCATTCGAACATTTATCGAATACCTGAAATTCATTTCCTGAAGAAGTATCAAAAGTGGAAATACTTTCAAGGGAACTCCCGGTTTGAGAACATTCCCTCTAGTCTCGCTGAAAAAGCAACGAGATGGAGGAGCCCGATGGCTTCAGCCATCAACCAGAACGATTGTGTCCATCGCCAACGATGACGGGCGAAAAAAGCTTAAACGAAGATACAATAATAACGAAGAAAAACCGCATATTTTATCGGTCATCGAGATCGAGCAGTTAATTAAAGATAAGGAGAAAGCTGACAAGGTTGAGAAAGAAAATGAACAGCTTAAACTTCGAATCAAATCACTAGAAGCACTCGTTGGAACATTGACGTTCAACAAAGCTCAAGAAAGCAAGAAAGGAAAAGAAGCAAATTCAAAAATTACTGAAGATAAGCAAACTAAGAAACCGAAAGAAGAAGCTGATCAAGAGGATGTCCTCAGCGCAGGCGGAGCAAACGAGCGCAGGAATTATCATGCAGCGCTAGCTGGACTAGAAGATACGATGAGTATTGAAGAGGATCCAGGTAAAACTTCTGATTATTGTGCTGCTAAGCTAGATAATGGATTTATAAATACTTAAAAATTCAAAATAGGGAGAAAAAACCAAAAGTTTTATCTGCTTGTCCGTCCGTCAAGATTAATCAAAAGAAAGAAAAAGTCCCACCAATCAATGTATTTGGACAAACGGGCAAAGTTATGGTTCGGCTTTTGGCGGCCGAAAATAAGCTAAATGATCAAAAGAGTCAGGCGTTGAATTCTGGAGGTGTACACGAATAATTTAGACATTGTCATTCAGCCACCAATACCTAGATTGCTCTGTCTCAGCTCGATCAGCTTCAACGAATCTAGCAAATGAGTATCCCCATAGGAATTGTTGGTCTCGTGAACTCAAACTCCCATCGATACATGTGATATATGACTGGAACGCCGTCAGAATCAAAAACATATCGATTCATGTCCAAATACACAAATACTTTTGGAGAAAATAAGCCAGTACCGAGGCAAGTCGCAATGTACCCGTCCGTATGGTGGAATGACTGTGAAACCCAAGGATTTTCACTCACAGTCACAGATCTTGCGATATGATTCCGAAGAAGTTTCAACATAAAGGTATCGACTTTCATCACTTGAGCAGTTTGATAAATTCTTCTATTCGATATATAATGCTTCCAATTCGTCTCAGGCTTTCGGTACAAACCAGTACATGCACGTAGACATTACTTTTAGTGCCTTACTGAGCATGATTTTGACATGTTCAGTATAATACAGATACTGATCTCAATGAACACCGACCTATCGAACACAAGGTTTATGTGGAACTCGTTCTAAACTACCCTCGCCAGCCATGATAAGGAAATCTTTCCAATTACGTTTCAGGTATTGACTGACCCCCTGCAGCGTCGTCCGGAACAAGACTGTTTCACACTTCTGTGCATTGATTTTCATTCGCCAATTGTCAGTGTACAGCTGCACATCATTGAACTTTTTTTGGAGATTGCTCTGAACTATTATAGCTTTTCGGTCTGCCGTATAGATGATCAGATCATCATCAAACGCTAACAATGATCGCGTTGGCGAGAAGTTAAAATCAAAGCCGTTCAATAGCTTGCGAATGAAGATTGAGAAGAGCAGAGGTGCAGTAACTGTTTCCTGCTGTAGACCATTCAAGACCTTGAATTCGCGCATTATTGTCAGATTTCCATCAGTTACAACAAACAATTTCCAGTATAATATATTGCACATCATGGCGACAAGGTGTCTGGGGAGCTTGTCTTGAAGGAGTTTAAAAACTAGTCCATCTAACCACACCGTGTCGAAGGCTTTCTCCATATCAATGAGACGTGCTCCAGCACATTGTCTATCATTTAGTTTCCAACCGATGTCTGAGGTTACTTTCGTTATTGTATGTGTGGTTGAATGCCTGGCACGAAAACCAAATCGGCAATTTGGCATCAACTCATATTTCTCAATGTGGGCATTTAATGCTCTGTTGAGTATCACTTCAAACACCTTTCTGATGTTAGGCAGCAAGGTGATTGGGCGATAGCTTTTAGGGCATGAACATTCTTTTCCTCTCTTCAAGATCGGAAATACCTTGGCCTTTTTCCACTCATTTGGGAAATATGAATTGTTCAACATGTTGTTGAACAATATGCAATAATTTCTAATAGCAACCTCAGGCAAATGTCAGAGAACTACATTTGGAATACCATCAGTACCACATGATTTCTTGTTGTTTATCTTGTGAAATATAAAACAGAAGTCTTCATAGCTGACAAAACAATCAATAAAATTCAAGCTCGGTATGAGGTCAGATGTTAATGTTTCATTGAAATGAAGAATTGATTGGCCGTTCAGGCTCGATTTCAAGTCGGAAACTTTTGCTTTAACGACCTTTGAAAATATTTCGTTCCCTCTCTCAGGGTTTGGTAGATGAACCAATTCAAAATGTGTTCCAATCAGGGCAAGTTTATCTAGTCCCTCACATATAATCCTGTTTTTATTTCTATCCGGAGTTGCACTATCAATTTCGATACCAGCCCTATCGAGAAGATTTATCTCATCACTAGTGACTTCAAGATTCGATACCTTCACTCGAGACTTCTTGCGGAATATGCTATTCACTTACTTTCGCGAACACGCGATCTGGGTCCTGTGGGCTAATACCCCTCAATTTTTCCGCCCATTGATTGCTGCCCTCACTCCTAGAGTATGACCGGATTAAGTTCCGGACATTCTTCAGGTGTAATTTCAACAAAGCCAACAAGGGATGGTTGTAGTCCAAAAATCGTCGATAAATATTGTCGACGCGTGTGAGAAGAAGGCTTTTCAATCTTTTCAACCTTGCCATGGTTGGTGTTTCATATTCTTCCCTATTGTTTCGATGTTTAATCTTGGGAACTACTTTCTCAATCGTTTCCAACGTCAGCTTCTCTAACTTCGACGAATAGACATCTATTTCATCGTTAGTTAGATGACTGTCATTAGGAACCATTGAGCAAGAGTTGCCACCATCAGAAGGGGGACACTGCTTCTGGTACTCCCGATTAAACTTCTTTTGAAACTTTCCCCAGTTTGTTTTTTTGAAATTCAACCGATGATTTTCATGTTGGACTGGAATGAGGAAGAAATCACCCCTGTGATGATTGATTTCCATTACGATTGCGTTATGGTCGCTATCGTAAGGAAGCACCTGCAGTTTCCGTTGAGGACTATTAAGGCTGATTTCAAGTCTTGCATCAGCAATGCAGAGGTCCAAATATAAATTTGCCCTAGGGTATGTTGGGAACTCCGACCCAAATAGATTGCACCTGTATTCAATTTGGTTCTCTATTATCCACGATTTCAGGAATACACCTCTAGGATTACTAGTGGCGTTCAGCCATGATGTATGCTTGGCGTTCAGGTTACCAGCAAGAATATAATAAGTATGCAGCCTGTTCAATTCGAGTATTTCAAACAAGGAATTGAGTTCCTTCTTGAGCTTGAGAACAGTTCCACCAGTTGCATAGGCAGAGATAACGAAGAGGTTATCCCCACCTGGCAGTGAGATTTTGATAACGGACACCTCAAGAGATTTAAAGCTTTTGAATTCGACTTTTTCAGTATTTGGAAACAATAGGGTCTTCGAACCAATATCCCGGTGCCAGCTCCCCCATCACCTACTACCCTATCGTTTCTTACGAATTCAAAATCCTTGAATGTCATGAAGTGCCATGAACTGAGGTGGGTTTCGGTGAGAAGCATGACGTCAGGCTTTTGCCAAACAATGAACTCAAGGAGATAATCACGCCAATGTAAAGTAACAATGGAGTTGACGTTGATCGAGATGAGATGAATCCTATCCATGGGAATGTGACTGGATGACAAATTATTTTGAGGCTTTTGAAACCCCTAAACGATGAAAAACAAGATTAATTTTCGTATCTTGCCTGTCGATTCTTTCCAATAGAGAATTTAATAGCTGTAAAATTTTGAGAAGCAGTTCATTATTGCCACTTACATTATTTACAAAATTTACCGCATTTTCTGCTGGTCCTCTAGCGGCTTGTGCAAATGATACTCCGGGCTTGACGAAGTTCGGAGCTAAGACACTGCGGTGTAGTTGTGTTTGCTTTAGGACAGATTTTAATCTCGCATCCTGATATCGGGAGATGCCTCGATATGATGCCGGGTGACCAAAAACACCGCAGTTAACACAATATAATTTCTCTTTTGGCTCCGTCTGAGTCAATTTTCACTCACCGGGAGCATGCACGTCCTTGCATTTGACGTATCGGTAATGCATGGTGCAGTTGGCAGCCGAATGCCCAAATCGTTGGCAGCGATCGCACTGGTTGATTTCTCGTTTCTGGAGGTGTTCGTTGACTCACCACTCGGAAATTTGAATATCTGATTTATTGAAGAGCGCTTGGACTGCTCTTATTTGATATTTGTACTACATAAAGTGGTAAATTTTTTTTTTTACCGTCGACCTCCTTTTCGCGAATGTTTTAACTGAGATTAATTCGATTTGTGCTGCTGCTTCCTTAAGAACCGGAAGAAGATCGACGGTATTTCTCCGCATCCAAGCCCTTCAACAAGAACGTCTGGTTTTTTCCGCTTTTGGGGGTATAAGTGAAGTGCGGAACCTCCCCAGAATTTAAAGCATTTTTCGCTGATTTGAAATCAAGCAGTGATTTCGTTCTGATAGATAGCTTCTCGAAATTGATTCGTTTAATTTCAAAATTTGTTAATTTGTTTTTGGCTGCCAACAGCCGAACCATGTCCTTTCCGCTTTGACCGAAGACATTAATTGGCGGAACTTACTCTGTATTCTTTACTTTTTGAGGAGAACCAGCAGAACTACGGGCTGGTCTCGTCTCCTCATTTTTATTTTCCTCATTTTTATTTTTTAAATAAATTATTAAATTATCATTATCTTTATTACCTCCATTTTTTTCATCTACCTCCATATCCTGTTGGAGTCCGTCCAGCGCTGCAAAGGAATTCTGGCTGTTGTTAGTGCCTCCAGCACTTAACACTTCTTCTATGATGATTGGATTAGCAGTTTTCTTCTGCTTTACTTGCGTATCGATATTTCGTACCAGTTCAGTATCTTGCACTTTCTTTGCTGTCTCGAACATATCTTCGTACGTTTTGATTCTTAATTTTAATTCTTCGATTTCAGCTTGAAGTCGACTCACCTCCTACCTATCCTCGACCACTTGAGTCTTACGGCCGCCATCTGCGGAGTCCTGGGTGCTCGTGTGTCTTTGTTTGTACACACTTGCTGCCAATTTCACTTTGTCACTCTCCCCGGGGCCCCCCAACGGAGGGAAGCCGTCGGGCTCCTCCATACAGCAGTCCCGAGTTAGCCTTTCGTTTGTTTCCTGTTGTTGATTTATTGATATCGTTGGTCGATGCCTTCGACGATAAATTCTTCCCCAATAAAATCAAAACTTGCTTTTGACTGGCTTTAAAAAAATTATTTCAATTTTTTGAAACTGACTTTTGTGAAAAATTAATTAATTTTTAAAATTAATGACAGGAGCGATTAGGAATTGAGCTCCTCCTTGAGCTTGAGAATAGTATATCGTTGGTCGATGCCTTCGACGATAAATGCTTTCCCAATGCCGCTTGGTCCTTTGTGCCACCCAGACAATGTTTAACACATCGGTATATGTTGCATTTTCCTCAAGGATCTCCAATCTTTCTTCGACATCAAAGATTTTTTCATTAATTGCAGCGGCGGTCGATTTTAATTTTTTCTCAAACATTTCTAGTTTATTAGAGAGGAGTTTGTATACAATTTTAGAACTTCTATCCATCTCTTCAAATTCCCTTTTGTCAGCTGACATATTAACATTTAGATCATGACTATCAGATGCAATTAGAACAGCGACAATCATATCGCAGCATGCTTTATAGACACGGTTTTGCACGTACACTACAGTACTTTGTGCATTTAGCTACACCTTCTGTCAATGTGGCCTTTTTATCAGGGCATAAATAGCACTTGTAAAGCATGATTGTCTGTAGTAAAATCACTATTGAGATTGAGGTTATATAGTTTGAAAAAGACTTAATCACACAAAATATTTTTCCAAGGCGAAATACGTAACAATGCGAACTTTTTTTTTGAAAATTTAAAACAATTTACACCTCGTAGACTATATTTGTTTGAAATAAAATGAGAGGATCAAAATTTCACGACTCGCCACTATGGGAAAATTAATGCCTCCTCTAAGGCTCCTCAAGGTAGTCATCTTGGTCCACTGCTTTTCAATATTTTCATACCAGATCTTTCAGTGGCACTATCAGATATACCCCACCATTTTTATGCCGATGATCTGAAGGTGTATCACATTGTAAAATCTTATACTGACGCTTCATTTCTTCAATCCAAATTTAATATTTTACTCCAATGGTGCAAGGTTAATAAACTTTCACTCGATTTGGATAAATGCCATGTCATAAGTTTTTCTAAAAGAAAGATACCATCCTGAACGACTACTAAATCAATAACACGAATTTGAGCAGAGTCGAGAGCATAGTAGATGTAGGCGTAATCCTAGACACGCAGCTTTGGTTCAATCTTCAATACGACAAAGCACTCTCTGAAGTCAATGGGATGCTAGGTTTCAGCAAAAGAAAAGCCAAAGAATTTGAGAATATTTGGGTCACAAAATCATTGTATGCCTCACTGGTTCATCCCATTCTCGAATAGGCTTGTGTGATCTGGGACCCTATTTTTGACACTCACAGCAAAAGGTTGGTGTCTGTGCAAAAAAAATCTTCACTCTTAGCTCTAATATCCCTCTTGACCCCAGAGATTTCCATATCCTTCCATCCTACGATAAACATTAAATATGGCATCGCTAGCTTCCAGGCAAACTGCGTTGTTCTCAGGGTTTATTTTCGATGTCCTTAGGATTAATATTATTTGGTACAGTATACGATCAATACTGTCGTATGCTCGCTTAAAGTCAACGAAAATTTAGTGAACGTCTATGTTGAATTTCCAGCACTTTTCAAGTACCTGCTTGACTGTAAACAATTGGTCTATCGTAGATATACCTGCTCTAAAACTACCTTGATACTCCCCAATAATACTGTTGGCATATGATCCGATTTCATTTTCTAAGATCTTTGAAAATATTTTGTACGCCGTACAAAGTAGTGATATGCCTCTATAATTTCCGCACTGTAGCTTGGCACCTTTTTTGTGGATAGGGAATATAATTGATTGGCTCCACTCTATCGGCACGTGCTCTTATTCCAAAATGTGCTGGATGACTTTGTGAATAGCTTTATGAACACTACTGCAACTATATTTGATGAGCTCCACTGGAATCTCATCGATGGCCGGCGCTTTATTATTCGTTTAGGCTTTGATGGCGGAAAAAACTTTATCCAGACTTGGTGGGCCCAATGGAAGCTCCCAGCAGACATCATAGACTCCGATGTTCTGGAGCTGTGCGGAGGATTAAGGAGATTCTTGAAATATGATGCCCATCTTTCTTTAATCTTGGTTTCATCAGCGATGATATTGCTGATGTCCGCCTTCTCTTATCTGTGATAAGACCTGTTTTATGCTATGGGTGTGAAATATGGACCCTAACCCAAGCATCCGCAATTATATTGAACGCCTTTGAGCGACGGGTCCTGAGCCGAATAATCGGAGCAAAGCTAGACGGAGACCAATGGTGAATTCGATAAAACTATGAGCTCTATGAAATTTTTGACGAGCCGGAGGTCTCAACGATTATATGACTACGGAAACTGGATTGGGCTGGTCACATGAATCATATTGTCGCGTGTTATTGGTTCGCGGCCTATAATTTTAACGTTCCGGGAAAGTGAAAACGCAATGTCTTTTAATTTAAGTTAAAAGAGTTTATTTAATTCAAGAAAGTGCACAATAATCAGTTTAACACTTTCACTAATTTTAATTTTCACTATTAAAATAAAATCTAACACTTGTCCATAAATTTCTTATCGCAATTGTCTTCTAAATCACTTCACTATTACGAAACACACTTCCTACACACTTTCGCAGTTCTTATCGCGGTCGAATGAATGATTCCCCCATTCATTCAGCTCGCCTTTATATAGGGTCTCTACCTACTCACCCATTTCTCGCACATGGGCGAATGTTCGACCGAGAGGTACCTGGTACGTTCGAGCAAATTCATGAATGGAGTGACGTCACTTGCAGATGTTGATCATGCTTGTTGGGTTCTCGTGATTTCGAGTGAATTCGTGTTCTTCATTGTTGTGAAAACAATTGCGACAGTAGCTCGCAAAATTATTTGTACATGTAACACTGCCCCCACCTCAGTTCTTTTCGCCCCGAAAAGATGCGTCGCCAGTTGTAGTCAATTCTCCCTGGGTGTAATATGGGGCAAGACGGTCCAGATGCACGATTTTCATTTTAGCTCTCGGCTTACGATGTTCCTGTATTCGGTATACGACGTCGTTGATTCGCTTTGTAACTCGGTATGGTCCCTCCCAATTATGTTGCAACTTTGGAGACCTACCCTTTCGCCGTTGCGGGTTATAAAGCCACACCAAGTCATCTTGCTGGAAGCCAGTAGAATTAGCCTTTAGATCATACCTGGTCTTCATGCGGTCAGTAGCCGATTCGAGGTGTTTTCGCACTGTCCGATGTATCTGGTTCAACCGTTGTCTTAGATCACTTGCGTACTCCGAGACCGTTTGGGGTTTCTCAGGGGATGTTCCGAACTTTATATCGGCTGGCAAACGAATAGTCTTTCCAAAAATGACTTTGGCTGGGGCTTGGCCCGTCGACGCATGTTCAGCGGCTCTATATGCCATTAAAAATAGTGGGATATGTCGGTCCCAGTCCCTTTGGTTCTCGTCAACCATCTTGGCAAGGTGTTTATTGAGCGTGCCGTTGAAACGTTCGACCATTCCATCGGATTGGGGATGCAGCGGTGTTGTCCTCGTTTTCCGTATTCCCAGCTGCTCGCACATTTCGCTAAAAACTAGTGACTCAAAGTTTCGGCCTTGATCCGAATGTAGTTCACAAGGCACGCCGTACCTGCTGACCCAATTTAACACTAGCTGTTCGGCTACAGTAGTTGCTTCCTGGTTGGGAATGGGGTAGACCTCGGGCCACTTGCTGAAATAATCAGCTACAACCAGCGTGTATCGATTTCCCCATTCAGATTCAGGAAAGGGTCCAGCGATGTCAACAGCAATCCTTTCGAATGGCACGCCTACGTTATAGGTTTGCATTTGTCCCCTCAGTCGTCGTTTTGGGCCTTTGACGGAAGCGCAAATGGTGCATCTGCGACACCAGTCCTCTACGTCTTCTCGAGCGTGGAGCCAGTAGAATCTTTCCCGCAATTTCGCTAAGGTTTTGTTAACACCAAGATGGCCTCCCGAGGATCCTTCATGCATTTCCTTTACCACATCGTGGATTCGGCTTTTGGGTAGTATAGTTTGCATCCTATAGGAGCTGCCATCCGCCGTTTCCCATTTCCGCTTGAGTACACCACCCTCCACCTGAAGGGAGTTCCATTGTGCCCAATAGCTTTTTAGGGTTGCGCCATGCGTTGAAACGTCCTTCCACTCTGGTCGCCCAGTCGTCTCCTTCCATACGAGCAATGGTCCGATGTCTTCATCGGCTAGCTGGGCATTTCGAATCTCCTCCGATGACCAACCTTCATCGAATTCGGCCGTTATCAGTCGCAGATCAACGGGCGGTTCCTTTTCCTCAATCCGTCGGCAATGCTTGCAGTTAGCTGGACATGGGCGACGAGATAGGGCGTCAGCATTTCCATGAACTCCGCCCTTTCGATGAACAATTTCGTAGTCGTATGACTGCAATCTTTCGATCCATCTCGCAACTTGTCCCTCGGGGTTTTTGAAGTTAAGTAGCCATCTCAATGATGCATGGTCCGTTCGAAGAACAAATTTCTGGCCATATAGGTACTTATGGAACTGCTTGGTGGCCTCTATTATAGCCAATAGCTCCTTCCTGGTCACACAGTAGTTCCTCTCACTTTTTGAAAGAACTCGACTGTAATACGAGAGGACTCTTTCTTCGCCATTGATCTGCTGGGAGAGTACAGCTCCAATACCGCCGTTGCTTGCATCGGTGTCAACCACAAACATTTTTCCGGGTTTCGGATACGCCAGTACGGGTGATTCACATAGCTTTTCCTTCAGGGTCTCAAAGGCTGTCTGGCATTGTTCATTCCAGACATACGGACGATTTTTCTCGGTTAGCTGATGAAGACACTTAGCTATTTTGGCAAAGTCTTTGACGAATCTTCGATAGTAGGTTGCCAGGCCCAGGAAACTTCGTAGTTGGCGCTTGTTGTTTGGTGTTGGCCAGCTTTTCACGGCTTCAATTTTCTCAGGGTCTGTTTTGACCCCTTCAGCTGATACGACATGTCCCAGGTATTTTACTTCAGCTGCGAAAAGGGTACACTTGTCGGGACTAAGTTTCAAATTTGCCAGTCGCAGTCGGGAGAAGACCTCTTCTAAGTTCCGCACATGCTCTTCGAACGTTCTCCCGATGACGATGATGTCATCTAGGTACACCAAGCAGGTTTTCCAGGTTAGACCACGTAGCACGTATTCCATCAAGCGTTCGAAAGTGGCTGGAGCATTGCAAAGCCCAAACGGCATCACCACGAATTGCCACAATCCGGTCCCAACTGAAAATGCGGTCTTCTCTCGGTCCTTCTTGTCAATTTCTACCTGCCAGTAGCCACTCTTGAGATCGAGTGTAGAAAACCATTTTGCGTCGGCTAAAGTGTCCATGATGTCATCGATGCGTGGGAGCGGGTAACTATCTTTCTTAGTGACGTCGTTAAGCTGCCTATAGTCGACACAAAAGCGAGTGCTACCATCCTTTTTCTTTACTAGAACTACAGGCGCGGCCCATGGACTTACAGAAGGTTCGATAATGCCTTGCTTTTCCATGTCCGAGATCAGCGCGCTCACTTCTCCTTGTTTGGCTATAGGGAGACGTCTTGGTGCTTGTCGAATCGGCTTGGCTCCCTGTGTATCTATGACGTGAGTTACCAGACTCGTTCGGCCTTGGTCATCCGGGCTTGTTGAGAAGATGTCACTGTACTTGGTGACCAGATCAGAGGCTCGTTTGAATAGCTGCACCGGCAATTTGACTTGCTTCAATATTGCAGACGTGGATTCCCGGGCTTTGTCTGTGTCTTGCCTCCTTTTCCAATGATGGTTGTGAGAAGCTTCCAAAGAGGTGATGGTGGAAACAGGCTGGCAGCTGCCGATGACTTCTCCCGCTTTGATGCTCGTGGTTGAGTCTGCGGTGTTAAGGACTCTAACCGGCACATATCCGTTCCTTAAAGATCTTACAAGGCTTCGTCCTACAATCAAGCTGCGCAATGCGGATGTCTTCGTTGGCTCTATCAGATAAGATCGGTGGTCTCCAGAATCACCATCAAGCTTGGCCCATACAATGCTTTCGGAGGAATTCGGTACATCAGTGTCAGTACATACCACTACATTCATCTTGGGGATTTGGACGCTAGGATCCTCCATCAGTACTTCGACATTCTGCCATTTCAACACACGTTTGCCCAAGTCTAACGTGATTCCATGTGGTCGCAGAAAATCCATTCCGAGAATGCAGTCATCCATAATGTTCGCGACCAGAAAATTATGTCGGAACACAAGGTCTCCCAACTGTATCTGGAGGTTGACCTCTCCATGAACAGGTGCAGTTTCTCCCGTAGCTGTCCGTAGTGAGAAAATTCTGCCCTTGTGAAGTTGTTGCTGTCTAACTAGGTCTGGTCGGATAATCGATCGGGTAGCACCAGTGTCGATTGTTATGGTGCAGTGTTCTCCGTCAATTTGACCCGGAAGGCATAAGTCCGCTTCTCCACGATGTAGTCTTGACACGGTGATGGTGGTGCTGGGGACTTCGATCCTCCTAGTCAACCTCTGCCCCACAAATTTGGCTCTTGCAGTTTGATGGTCCTCCATTCTAGGCTCCTGACACGGTCTGAATCTCCACCATCCTGGACAATAGCTCCATTTTCTTCGCTTCTTACAGTCTCTTTGCAGGTGCCCTTTTTCTCCGCAATCCCAGCATCTAGGCGCACCATTACCCTGCGGCTCTCGCTCATTTTCCACGCGCTTACACCTGCACTCGTCTGCCGCTACCTCACGAACCCGGGCAGTGGTACGAGTCACATTTTTCGCTGCCTCAAAGTTCAGACTATAAGCCAATGCGGCCTTAACCGTTTGCTTTTGAGCTAAGCGCACGGCTTGTTGCAATTCCGGGTCTTTTAGTGCGTTGATGAATGCCTCTGTCGCTGCATCATCTCGATGTTCTGGGTCGTAGGCTGGATAAGCCAAAAGTGCCAGTCGCTCAATATCTTGGGCTAGCTGCTGTAGGGTTTCACCAGACTTCTGCATTCGATGCCTTAGCTGTGACCGATAAATCTGCTTTAGATGATCGTCTCCATAACGCATGTCGAGCGCATTCATTATAGCATTCGGGTTTGAGTGCAATTCAACGGGGATCGTCTGCAACAGCTCGGCAGCTGGGCCTCTTAGAGCAAGAATCAATGCAGTTGTTCGTTCCTGTTCATTCCAGTGATTTATGCGAGCGGCTGCTTCGAACTGGGTTTTGTAAATAGTCCAGACCGTTTGCCCATCGAATATTGGTGCTTGCACATTTCTAGATGAGCTTCGCGCTGCTGTTATAATTGGGGCTGGTGAGGCGGTTACTATTGCCTTCGCTGCTTCCAAATCCTTTTTCACTTTTTCCATCTCATGGTTGACCTGGCTGATCTCAAGGTTGATTCTCTCCTCGACCTGGTATACCTTCTCCTCGACGCATTTAATTTGGCTGTTGAGACTACTGAGCTCCGCTTTTATTTCGGTTGACTGTTTTTCCAGCTTCTGTGCGATGTCCACCTTGATTTCGAACGCTTGTTGGTCTAGCTGCGCTGATTGTTCGCTTAGCTTCGCTGATTGTTCATTTAACTTCGCTGTTAAATTGGATGACTGTTGTCGCTGCTCTTGCTGCATCAGCATCAACATCTGCATCAGCGCATTTTCTGGTTCCTTTGGTTTCGGTGTTTCCGCGTCTCCATTAAGCTCCGCCATGGTAAATTCATTTATTTTCAAATGTTAGCTTCGCGGTTATTTTTATTATTTCGGCTTTTATTTATTTTTCCACCAGTTTCCACGTTATATTTCACTATTGTGCATTTTTTTTAAACGTTTTTCACTTTCAAAATTTTAATCTCACTTCTCGACACCATTGTCGCGTGTTATTGGTTCGCGGCCTATAATTTTAACGTTCCGGGAAAGTGAAAACGCAATGTCTTTTAATTTAAGTTAAAAGAGTTTATTTAATTCAAGAAAGTGCACAATAATCAGTTTAACACTTTCACTAATTTTAATTTTCACTATTAAAATAAAATCTAACACTTGTCCATAAATTTCTTATCGCAATTGTCTTCTAAATCACTTCACTATTACGAAACACACTTCCTACACACTTTCGCAGTTCTTATCGCGGTCGAATGAATGATTCCCCCATTCATTCAGCTCGCCTTTATATAGGGTCTCTACCTACTCACCCATTTCTCGCACATGGGCGAATGTTCGACCGAGAGGTACCTGGTACGTTCGAGCAAATTCATGAATGGAGTGACGTCACTTGCAGATGTTGATCATGCTTGTTGGGTTCTCGTGATTTCGAGTGAATTCGTGTTCTTCATTGTTGTGAAAACAATTGCGACAGTAGCTCGCAAAATTATTTGTACATGTAACAATATGTACGAACAACGGATACCCAAAAAGGTATTCGTTGGGAGAACTGAAGACCGGAGACGAGTGGGAAAACCGAGGAAACACTGGTCTGACTTGGTTGACGAAGACAGTTCATCGCTGCTCGGATTTGGAAAAAGGAGGACACGGTCAATGGACCGAAACAGTTGGAGGCACTATTTGCAGGAAGCGAAGGCCCGAGCGGGGTTGTAGTGCTATGAAGAAGAAGGGGTAATATTTATGTTATATCTATTTTCGAGATAGTACGGCTAAATAACACTTTTAGAACTACCAGAAATACTCCCATGCTTACCACAAGTACCCACCTTACCATGTATGCGAATAATGAGCCAATTAAAAGATGTAGCAAGGCATTTAAAAAATTCAGAAATCAGAAATTCATTCCTCTACCACTTTCAAGATCCTTTTCAAATCGAACATTATACAAGCTTACTCTTTCCCGATACATCGTTAATGTTCAAAATTTATAACTGTCATATAATCGTAACTTAATTTTTAATACTGATGCCAGGTTTGGCAATAAATAAATAAAATAATCGAAATTGTCGGAAAATTTAATGATATAAACGAAAATTTCAGCATGTACGCTTCGATCCGAGTTTGCTCTTCTTAGTCATGCCAAACAAAAGATTTGAACCTAGAAATCTTTTTCAAAGCGACAATTCGTCACATAAAGAAACAAATTACTCCATTTAAAACATACTTCAGTAACTCAATAGAATTGAAAATTACTTTCGCAGAAAGTTTCCCTACTACATCATTTCAAAAGTAACGAAAAAAAATGTACGTCACTCCTTCTTAAAACACAAGTTCCCTTGCTTCCTACAGTGAACAAAACTACGATACAACAAAACTGACAAGAAGGAAATCTATATAACAAAGAAGGAACTTCATAAGGACAATGTACTTCTCGTGCAGAAATATCTACACTAATAGATCTTCCAGATGAATTGCTACCAAAGTAGACGGGCAAACGTGTTCATTTCCATGTACGCGAATGGAACAAAATCCAATGAAGAAGAAGTACAACAATTTATATATCGTCGTAGAGGAGCATGTTTGTAGGTAGGAACAGAACATACTTATACTCGTACGTATTATAACTGAGGACTTGAGTACGTGAGGACAAGTAGACGAAACTTACTAAATAGCGAGGATACGAAGGTTCGCTGGGTGTCCTCCGTTGGAAGGGAAGCTTGCATAAACGCGTCAGCTTATTTTCGTCGGTTACATTGGGGTAGGTAATTTCAGTGACACAAACACACTTTATGAACAGACTATCAACGTTATGAATATGAACGTTGTGACAGTTTTCGTAAGTGCTTTGCAAATTGTTCTAAATGAGTATGAGTGCATGAGTCGATGTGCTGGTGTGTATGTTCTAATGGCACTTTAGTAGCAACACTAGAATTAGATGATGAAAATGTGAAATGAAAATCTTGGGTGGGGAGGGAAATTTGCATGTGAAGAGGAGGAAAACCATTTTGCAGAGTGCGACTCTAAGTGAATTCTGCTTCGAAATGAGAACTGACTCATTGAATGATTAACTTCAACATGCTCTTGCCAATAGATTGCTGGAAAGCCAATTTTAATTGCTACTAGTTTTCCCGTTACCATCTCATTGAAAATAACGGAATGCAACTATCTTACGAATGATACAGTAAGCACTTTGCTTACGTACATAACCACTAATTTTTTTAAGACAAGTTGTAAGCTTTACGAGTGTTTTGTACAGTTTCCTCGCTTAAAGTAGCATTCAGGGAAAATTTAAGTAATGAATTTTGATTTATATATATAATTTTTTCTTTATTAGAATGTATGCGGTACAGAGGCCTTATAATATAGTAGGTGTTCTGACAAAGTCGTTTCACCATCGTTTGAATATTACTTAAAACTATGCATATTATCGTATTTCTATGTGATTATTACAATTAGCTAGAGAAAAATTTAGGCAAAAACCGCTACTGAACTTATACTAGCTTAACATAACTATCTACTTATAACTAGCTAAATATATGAGGCTAGGTTACGGCCAAAAGATAGGTGGTAGCAACTGCTGACATTGGCACTGGAATTGCACACGAAACAACAAAATGGGGCACATTTTATTTAATCTCGCCAGAGAGACAAATATCTACGTGCATTTTCCTTAGAAACCCACGTTCTACTCTGCTCGTGGAGTCGGTTCTTAGTGACCAAAATATTACTCCTTCTGAGTTGAGTGTCTTCCAAGCCCTCTCATCTCCACATCTACCTGTACTTTTTTCTTTAGAAACGACGAGAAGTAATCACAATGCACCAAAAACATACTACTGCTTTTAAAAAACAAAATGGTCTGGATTCCGGAGTTTTATTAATCAAAGAGTGACCTTAGCACCATGAACGATAGAATCGTTCAATACTCCCTCAGTATGTGAGGAGCAAATTGAAGAATTCACAAACACTATTTGGCAAGCTTTCGAGTTTAGCGTTCCAAAGCGATCAAAAGCTTCCTATAATTTAATAGAATTTGATGAAGAAACCTACAAGCTAATAAGGAAGCGTAATTTTTTGCGGCGTAAATGACAAAAAACCTGCATAAGGTATCTCAAGATTGGTGCTAATATCCTCACTCTAGCAATTAAGAATAAAATGAAGGAGCTCCGGAATCTCAGATGGAACAACATGCTAACAAATCTAGACTATAACTCGCGGAAAGTCTAGTTTTTAAATAGAATTTTTAAGCGAAAGTATCATGTGTTACCGTATTCGATTACAAATAACAACGAAGAGCATATTTATTCTAATCAAGGAAAAGCAGATATACTTGCAGATAAATTTAAGCAGTTCCATAATATCTCCAATTGGTTCTGCAACAATTTAGCAGAAATGATGGTGGCCAAAGCTTTGGAACAACAACCTAAACAAACATCTTTACCTCCTGGTGCATTAATAAAAGCCAGGGAGTTAATGAGTTTACTTAAAAAAGTTAAAAACGGTAAAGCACCAGGTATCGATGGCCAATTGAATATACTACTTAAAAATTTACCCAAACAAGGAATAGTATTCTTATGCCACCTATTCAACGCTTGCCTTAGGCTCTCCTTCTTTCCATCCATCTGGAAACAAGCTCTAGTCATACCTATCCCGAAGCCTGGAAGAGATCCGCACTCTCCCGACAACTACAGGCCCATTAGCTTACTACCAGGATTAGGTAAGCTCTTTGAAAGAATAGTCCTGAAAAGAATGAATAACTTAATGGCTAACAATAATATCTTACCTGATTTTCAATTCGGCTTCAGAAACAGACATTCGACAGAGCATCAGCTCTTCCATGTTACGAAGGACGTCAAAGCAGCGATGCACAAAAAATTGTCTGTAGGTTTGGTGACACTGGACATAGAAAAAACCTTTGATACAGTCTGGCATGATGCTTTGGTCTATAAACTTCAGAAATATAACACACCACCATACTTGTTGAACCTTTTACAAGCATTTTTAACTGATAGGAAGTTCCAGGTCAAAGTAGGGGAAAGCATTTCCCCAGTGAAAAGTATATCTGCCGGTGTTCCGCAAGGCTCCTGCCTAAGCCCATCTCTATATAACATCTATACGTCTGACTTCCCTTCTTTACCAAACTGCCAAGGTGCAGCTTTTGCAGACGACATTTGCGTATACAGCATAGGCGCAGATCCAACTTCCATTATTTCCAGCCTTGAAACGGCGTTAGAACTTACTTATCAATACTACCATAGATGGAAAGTTAAAATAAATGTTGCAAACACGAAGTCAATATACTTCACCAGGAAGCGTAAGCCTGCTCACCTACCCAAGCGGCCAATAAATTTTTAGGGCACACTATTCCTTGGAGTGAGGATCTTACTTATCTTGGACTTATATTCGATAAAAAACTAACCTTCAGAAGACATATTGAGCATATTAGCTCCAAAGCGTTTAAGGCCGTGCTTTCGCTTTAGTCCCTTCTTAATCGTAATTCACGTCTCAACACCATGAATTTTGATTGAACGGATCTAATCTGATTTAAAAAATGGATTAAATTATTCTTTACTTCAAAGGCGGACACAGCCCGAAGTAGGCATCTCGAAAAAGCAGAGGGTCCCAAAAGTAAGCTTGTCAAGTTAAAACCAGTAGTAACCAGATAAACTCATAGCTTCTCTGAGCAAATTTGGGCAACGACTGATATAGGCTATTGGTTCTGATTTGGCGTATGACCAACGTAGGGGTAGGGGAAGGTGGGCAAGACGGGGTCCTTAACGTTTCAAGAGTAATAAAATGGATATTTTTATTAATTTAAATCTTTATTAATTTTAAATTACTCCTACATAGTTCATCTTTGGAAATAAGGAACTTAAGGATCTTTTCACTCATAGAAACATTAGAAAGTGGCCAATTATGTCAAATATGTCCAACGCCCCATCTTACCCTCTACGATGGATAAGACGGGGTACCCTATGGGGCAACATGGGGTATAGGGGACACATTCTATTTTTGTGTGCAAAACTCGCAAACAAATACTGCCTCGTCATCCTCGTAATCTATGCCAGCACAGCTACAGTGTGCCCAATTCCCGCAGAGAGAACAAGCGGCCTATCCTTCATTTGAATCTAAGTAAGTATTTTCCATGACAGTAAAAACAAGTGATATTATTTTCGTCATTGTCACTTTCTGATGGAGGATTGAACTTTTTGTTGGTTTCTTTTCTGTTGTTTTTCTTAAGCTATTTGGTTTTCTTATTCTTTTTTTACTCTTTTGCGTGCCTTTTTTTCTTCTTGTTATCTTCTGACAGTTTCTTTTTGTTCATTGTTTCCTCCAATTTATTTTTAAATGGGGAAGACGTTATGATAGGCGATTTTCCTCGTTTTCTTCGCACGCGCGAAATTTTGCGAGCTGCAGGATAAGGCAGCAATTGCTAAGGGCGAACAACAGAAAATACTGATTGCTCTGGTGGAGTAGCTGGCCTGTGGTCTATTTTTATATTTCTCGTCCAAGTTGAGCATCCGGGCTCAGGATTCATGAAATTTACAAGCACTGAGCTAGCTGTTGTGATAGAGGGTGTCAAAGGGACAACAGGCACGTGAGATGGCTATGCTTCAATATCAGATGGTGCTATAGCAACAGGCATGGTATATATCAGTGGTTTATCAATAGTTTCTTTATCAAAATCTCCAACTGCCAAAATTGAATTTACTGTTGCAGCCGTTACCATCTCAGGAACAACGAGTGGTCTATTTAGCGCAGCAGCACGGTTGTTCGTTGTCGTTGTTTCAGACAATCCTTCATTGATGAATAACCTGTCAGTTTATGCGATATCAGCCGTCAATGATGGAGCAAAGGCACGGTTGGAAAAAACTGTTGGATCGTATGGCCAAATGCCATGTTTCTTGAAGCCATTCACCACCGTTGCCATTGTAGAAGCCTGAATAAAGGCTTTACTAAAAATTTCTGCCACTTGTCGCATAGTTACAATCATCAGCCAAGCTGTGTTTTGTGGGTCGTAGTATGTGCTCCAGGGCCTCATATATACTACATCCAGAACTTGAAGTCGATGAGTTGTATGAAGGGGGAAACATAAAATAATAACCCCATTGTTACGAGCTTCATTAATGAGGTCCAAGTTTTGCGTGTGGGTGCTGTGGCCATCTATGTTACAACAACAGCACAGGTCGATCAACCGTTGCCCCACTAAGTTCAACAAACTTCTTAAATCAGCCAAGGAATAATTCAGCTGTCATCCAGACAGAATCGCTGCAAACACCCCAAGCTACAGGAGCAGTATTGAGCATTAACTGTGGGTCCATTCTCTTTCGTGGGGACATAAGCATTGGAGGCATGTGTTGACCACTCGCACTAAAACATAGTTCCACAGTTATTGTCGTACGTCTCTCCGCAGAAGTTATAGATCCCACTTGTTTTCTCCCTTTTCGTGCAATTTTTTTTGACTTGGTTTTTGGTACCACTGACACTCCTGTTTCATCACAATTATAAAATCTTTCCGACGAAAGCTTATGCTCATCATAAACGTTGTCGAGGAAGTTGAAAATCTGTTTAACAGCTCGTTTATTAAACCCAGCGGCATGTGCGGCTGAAGTGCTTTCTGGTTTTCGTATGGACAATTCTGGATGCCTGCTTAAAAACCGCTGCACCCAATCTTTGCCAGCTTCTTTTCTTTCAGAGTTGAAGAAATTTTGCTTCCCATTTTTTACTGCCAGAGAGTACGCTAAAGCCCTCAAATCTTTTGTTGTGAGTCCGTAAAGGTGACTCTCCATATTCATGATATAGTTGCAAGGCCCTTTCTCTTCATCATCAGTAAATGTTCCCTTTTTTGGACCTAAAGGAACTTTAATCGAAGTTGCAGTAGTAGTAGGATCTTCTAGGGTGGCACGAACTACTTTAACTTTTCATTCAATGGTCGTTTGTGGCACAAAATATGTTTTCGCCGCTAATTTGTACCCCATTTTCCCTTCGATTACAACATCTAACGCATTTTGCATACTATGTTCACTCCAGTTTCCCCTCTCCGACTTTCTTCTATAATTTTTCCATCCTGAAACAAGATTAAAAACAAGGAAGTTATGAGGAAGCATAAACTGTCATAAGAAAATAATAGAATTTCTTCGAGGAACACGATGGGGTACTCTGTACCCTATCTTGCCCTCCAATGCTTATTTGAATAAAAAAACATGCCTTTAATGACCAATTCAGAATATGGACACAAACATGTTCTAACCTGCTGGTGTAATCATTGATAAACAAGAATAACCTTCAGTTCGTTCTAGAAAACTAATATTGAGGTACAAAACACAATCGATGTATAACGCGGAAATCACAACTAACTTGACAGAAACCGAGTTTTTGGCGCCAAAGTTAAAACGCGTGAACTTATAAGCCGGTCACTGCGCTGACTGATGAGAAACATGCCGGCGCATCATTGAAAGCCAGCGCGGCTGGGGTTGATTGTTTGTGTGGCCGTTAAAATGCGTTGCCCCATCTTGTCCCCTCTTCCCCTACCCAACCCATCATGAAGGTGACTTTTAAGGAGTGCCTTATAGTCTGTGCTACTGTACGGATGAGGAATATCGGGCGGTAGTTTCAGGTTAGAAAACGAAGATTACATCTAGATATCTGACAATCTCTGGGTAGGTGGTGCAGGTCATCGTATGGGTGATACATATCGCTCTCATTGTTCGAGAACACATCAATATCTACATGCATCACAACGAAGGTTGTTGGGAGGCAGCCACTCATAAGGAGAGACATTGCTCACAACGGTTAGCAATATCCCGGGGTGAGGTCTGCAAGAAAAAGATGGACCGCTTGCCTCATCCCTGATTAGAGGTGGATATTTTTAAGCGTAGAGAAAACGGGACCTCTTTAATAATATAAAAGAGCTCTCTATGGGTAGCCAAATTGACGGGTTGCTTAGATCAGTTGACAAGTGGAACTACGTGGCACATTATATTCAGTCAGTTCTAACAGATAAAAACCAATAACCGCCTGGAGATGATGAATTTGGAGAAGTCTCCTTTCTCGTAAACCCTCCATCCATGTCGCTAGAAAATTGGTTTCTCTCACTCGTTGGCGCTTCAAGGCATAGCTTATTTATTTATTCCATCTAACAAACTGAATAATCCAATAACAAAATGAAACGCAAAGAATAAATACAGCAATATTTAAATGAAAAAATAATAAAATGACGATAATTGGAAGATAAATTAGTAGCGCGTCTCTTAGTTTTTTCTTAAATGCTATGTAAGAAGAGGGGAAAGGACCAAGTTCGAAATTCTTATAATTTCGTACGGTTCTTAAAATTGCTTAGTGGAAAAAATCAGTTCTAGCATATGGGATAACAAAATAAGATCCGAGATGTACGAGATGTTTGTCAGAAACGCAGCTCAGAAAAAATATTTAACGGGACTTGAAGGTGGCAGAGTTTATACAAAAAACATTGGGCTAAATAAGTTGTTCGGGGTATTAGAAATGGATGAGATAGGAAGGATAAACGACTTTCATAGGGCTGATACTGCAAATTGAACTTAAAGAAAAGAAAATGCGTAAACTTTCTTTGAACAGTTACTAAAGAAGACACGAGATAACAGAACAGTATTCAAGAAAATAGGCGGACAGAGAAGATATGCTATTAAATTTATGTACATCCCTAAGGATAAGCTCGGAAACTCTAGACAACTTAGTAATTACGAGGTGTGCCAATTATGATTCGATGAAAACCGTATATTTAAAAATTATTCTACATTTCTGAAATCTCCTTCAAATTATATTAGTCCCCTTGGGCAGCTATACAACGATTCTAGCGCGTTTTCCATGCTTCATAACATTTCTGGAACGCTTCGACCGGGATGTCCGCGAGTACCCTCGTCACGGCCGCCTGGATGTCCGTAATTGACACAAAATGGGTTCCTTTGACCACCGGTTTTGTTCTAGGGAACAAAAAAAAAGTCACAGGGTGACATATCGGGCGAATAAGATGGCTGTTGCAACATGATTATCCCTTTAGCGGCCAAATACTGGGACACGCTGAGGGCGATGTGGTGTGGTTCTTTGGAACCATCTTCACGCACAACTTTTTCATCCCAAAATCGGCGGTTCAAATTTGTCTGACTGTTTCACGGTTCATACCCAGTTCCGATGTGTTTAACGCCGATCTTCACGGATAAGGGCACGCACCCGCTGCGCATTCGCGTCAGTCCGCACCTCGACTGGTCTCCCGCTCTGGGCTTTGTCTTCTACGCTTTCACGCCCCCCCTAAACTCTTTATGCCATCGAAACGCCTGGGCACGACTATGAGCACTTTCACCATGCAATTTTAGCGTACGTTTTCGAAGCTGTTTCACCTAATCTGGCGCCAAATTTTATCACGACGTGTTGCTCTTGATTTCGTTTCTCCATTTTCGTGACGAGCACCACCAACACCCGTCTACTCAACACAACACAGCAGGCGAACTAAACAAGCTGGAGCGATGGTAAATATACCAATAGGGAGAAGCAGGATGCCGGGGAAGGAGAAGGGAATTTCAATGTCACAGGTTTACCATAAGCGCGGCAATAAAATTAGTCTCATTACTTAATTGTCACATCTCGTACATTTAAAATATGTGTATCAAATTTGAGTTATGGATTAAAAGCTACACCAAAGTCTTTATGACTAAACACTTCAGAGAGCAAAGTAACATTTAATATATAATTAAAATTATAGGAGAATCCTTGAGAGAAAAAGTCATTTTATGACATTTAGTAATGTTAAGACAATAGTTTGAAACACATTTATTTAGAAAATTCAGATCAGTTTGGAGGAGCTGACAGTCTGAATGGAATTTGACTGCTCGAAATACTTTGAAGTCACGATCATACAAGAGGCAAGAGGAATCAATTACAAAATGGAGATCATTTATGAACAACAGAAAGAGCAGAAACGCAAGAATTGAACCTTGTGAAACACCAGATGAAGGATAAAAAGGACTAGACGTAGTACTAGAGAGACTTACTCCCCAGGGACGACACGATAGATAAGATGACATCCAAGATAGAAGAGCACTTGAGATGCCAAGAGCTTCAAGCTTACGAAAAAGAAGAAAATGATTCACAGTTTCAAAGGCCTTGGAAGAATCCGTGAAGGTTACATCAAGTTGCGGTTGGTTATCCAAAGCTCTTGCAATACTTTTTGTGAACTCCATTAAATAAGAGGTACTGGCCTTGCTGCTCTGAAGCAGTAATAAGAGCTAATGAGTTTGCAAGTCGATTATGAACCAGTCGTTCACTTTTAAAAATAGGCACAATATTAGCCGTTTTCCAAGGGTTAGGGAAAGTACCAGTACTCAAACAGATTAAAGAGGAGAGATAAAGGAAAACTTAGCGATGAGGCTAACCACTTTACAAATATGTTTGGCAAAACATCCGGCCCATGGCTAATATTTGGACCAAGAGCATTGGTCAAAGATTCGACTTCAGATAAATTGGTACAAATAAAGGAAATTGGAAATGGAAGACGATTAGGTAAGACAACAGCATGGTCAGCTGCAACGGGATAAGAAAAAGTCGAAGAGGAAAATTGGGCAAGTGAGTCAGTAACTTCTTGAGGAGGAGAAACCTCGGTAACATCGAACGGACCTTACTAGGATTGGAAGAAGAGGATTTGAACGACCTAATATAGGACCAAAAAGGCTTTGTATTATTAGCCACCAGAGAACTATCCAGTCTTTAGAGCATATTTGGTCTCTTTTTTGGCAATAGCACACAACCTGCTAAGGTTAGATCTAGCTTCAATAGTGCCCAGTATTTTAAAGACACGATGTGCCTTATCTTTCGCTCGTAGTGCACTAAGCACTCGCTTTGTTAACCAAGGTTTTTGATTTGCTTTACGGGATGTCTGAAGAGGTGTAAAACAGCGAATAAGGTTATAAGTTTCTATGTACAATTTATCTGAAGCAGCCTAACAATTTAGGCCCCTAAAGAAATCTACCCAGTTGACGAAAAGTAATTGTGTTTTAATAGCTTCATAGTTCTTTTATATTTTTGAGTACTATGAGGTTTGTTAAATTTGATTTCATCGACTATATGATCTATAGATAAAGGAGGATGATGCCGATCAGGAGGAACATACGGATGTACGGCTTGAGATACAGATAAGTAGTTAACTGGAACATTTGATAAAACAAGGTCAAGAAGACAACCATTCGGATTGTGGATATGATTAAATTGAGAACAGGGTTATAGAACAAGGATCAAGTGACGAGCTAAAGGGTTTTCCAATAAGAGGTGTTATTTTGGATAGCCCGCTATCTGGGTAGATGTCACTTTTGAAGCTGTCATTTTATGACATTTGACAAGTAAAAACTACGCCATTAATAAAAAGGGAACAATGTACGCTTCAACGATGCACTGAAACTATTACAATTCACTATGAAAATGGTGAAAACTTGGCAGAGACGGTTCGTAAACCTCGAACGTTTTTGGGTCGTCGTGAAGCACCTTGTCGGACCGCAATACCGAAGTTGGTGGAAAAATTCGAGCTGTTGGGACAGCTTACTGATGTGAAGAATAAAACCCGTGCACGTCGCTCAAGAACAGCCAAGGGTATTGCTGCTGTATCCGAAAGTGTTGAAAAAAAAAACCCAGATTAGTCCATTCCTCGTCGTTCTTTGGAATTAGGCATTCCACAAACGTCATTACACCGGATTTTGCATAAAGATTTGGGTCCTAAGGCTTATAAAGTTCAGTTAACACAAGAACTCAAGCCGGTCGATCATCAACAACGTCGTGTCTTTGCTGATTGGGTCCTTGAAATGCATGAAAATGATCCGGGATTCCATCGAAAAATCATCTTGAGTGATGAGGCCCATTTCCACCTCGGTGGCTTCGTCAACAAGCAAAATCGTCGCATCTGGGGCTAAAAAAACCCAACAGTTATTGTTGAAATCCTCAACGTGTGACTGTTTGGTGGGGTTTATGGTCCGCCGGAGTCATTGGACCTTACTTTTTCGAAAATGAGGCTGGAGTAACAGTTACGGTGAACGGATTGCGCTAACGAGAGATGATTAATGATTTTTATGGCCAGAATTGAATGGTATTGATCTAGACAACCTTAACTTTCAACAAGACGGCACTACGTGCCACACAAGCAACGAAACCATTGATCTTTTACGGGAAAAGTTTCCGGACCGTGTTATCTCTCGAAGAGGTGATCACAATTGGCCACCGAGATCTTGTGATTTAACACCTTGCGACTTCTTCCTCTGGAGCCACGTGAAAGAGAAGGTCTACGCCAACAGCCAAGCGTCAATTCAAGACCTCAAAGATGGAGTTCGTGAGGCTATTGAGGACATAGGGCAGCCACTTTGTGATTTGGTTATGGAAAATTTTATGAAAAGGATATGGTCGTGTAAGCGTGGTCGTGGTGGTCATTTGCCTGATTTTATTTCTCACTATAAACGGCATACCTTTTTCTTCATAATGAAATAAACATTCGATCATTTAAAAATGGCATTTTTCTTTTAATATCAATATAACACCTCTTATTGGAAAACCCTCTAGAAGGAATAGGATAATTCTTTCACTCTATGTATGGTAAGAGGGTGTCGCAAAACTAGATAAGAGGATTGATATTCGAAAAACGTCTCATAAGCAGTTGACGATGAACTACAGGGAATACGAATAGACGAAATCAAAAACTCTGATTATGAAAGAGAGAAATTTTGACAATAACACATTCGAAGGTAGGAGAAAAACAGAAATCAGAACGAAAAGAACTAGGTAGAGTTTTGCTAACTGCAACCAAAACTCCACCATCATTAGCCTTATTAGTAGCAATTAGGTCGCGGTCACATCTATGTACAATATGATCAGGAAACATTTCACTGCTGAAAAATGTTTACATTCAGCCTAGTCTCGGAGAAGCAAATAATAGAATCATTACTAATTTGGTGTGAGATATAGAGTTCCTCAAGCTTGGACCTTAATCTTTAGTTGAGGGTAGCTGTAATGATTTTTAAATTTTGTTCGTTCGTTCGAGAAATTTCCCGAAGGAAATCTCAACCGAGCTCTCATCGGTTCTAGATGTGAAGTCTTGGGATCGTGACACTGCACTGTACACATCAGTTCGACAAGTCCAGACACTCTTAGTCGACTCCGAGGTGGGTGCTGGCTAGCTAGCTAGTTTGGAGAGGAATTCAGGTCTCAGGTCTTACGTGAGTAGACTAAGTCCGAATTACAAAAACTCAGTCGCCGGTTTAAATGCCCGATTGAAACGCGTCAAACAACTTCCAACGACTCTACTTCTAACTACGTTAACTTCATTCCGAGGAATCGGGCCAAAGACAATCGCTGAACAAAAAATACGTGCTTCCAAAAAATAATAATCTACTCGAATTCAGTACCAAACAAATCTACTAGAACAATGAACACAAAACTCGAAATATGGCACCGCGTACCGACCGCATCACGAAACCCACCATTCGCGGATTACTAGACCACTACTCTCTCGGCGGCATACTCATCCTTCACTTGCATTATCCTGCTGAAAGGGAGCGGGTTTGCTGGAAATGGAAGACGTGAGTAAGTTAGCAATTCATTTTGTTTTTATTATTTTCATTGATCATTTCCGTTCTATCATAACTCAAATTCAGCCTTATTCCTTTGATTAAATTAATAGCGAATATATGTATATTTGAGTTTACCTTAAATTAGTAGGATTTTTAACAGTTAATCCAAGTTTGTTTCAATTACTATTTTTCTAAGAAAAAAAAAGTTAATTTTATGATACCATAGAATATTTGATTTCATGCAATATTCATTCAAAATTTGTAAGATTCGCACTTTAACTTAAATAGAACATGTATGTAAATAGATCCAATTAGTATTTTCCCATGACCACCATTGTGTCTTCGTATGTTTAAAGTTGCTAGTGTGCAGGTAATTTCAGGAGAGTTAAAATTTGTTTGTTCGACTGATAGGTAGTCTCGATGTAGAATGGCGGCCCCTGTGCCTGCGTCGCTTCTAAATACTTGGTAGTTTTCTATTCGGACATTGTGTGTCGGTTTTAAGACTGTTTTGTTAAGAAAAACTATGTCTAGTTGAATGGATTTTGTAATGTTAGACACGAATATTCCTTTGTCATGGGAAACTAGAGAGTTTATGTTGAGACAGATAGTAATCATATTATTTACCCCCATATAGGTTAAAGTATAGCTCAATGAGCAAAACTGGCTTATCCTGTGTTGGCGTGCCGTCGTATTTCGGCCAGAATTGGGTAACCTGTTTTAGGAGTTCCCCTGGCGACAATCCTAAAACTTGGACTGTTTCGTAGTGGAGTCTTTGAAGGGGGTTCTCTTGTGGTATTGCGTTCCGGAGCATAGTTGAATTTCTTCCACTCGTGACTTCCGAGTATTGAGGTACTGATTGTGCTGATGTGGCTGTTTCTATTGGTGTTTGGATATATTTGAAAGATAGGGTTGAAAGGGGGGTTGTTTTTTTATTTTTTTAAATCGGTATCTTGTCTACCAATCTTCTCCTTTCCGGGCATCCGGAGAAGTTTGATGGGCGGCCTTTCTCTTTGCAGAGGACAGAGAAAGATGGGTTACTTGTTTTGTCAGTGTCCTTTCTCGGGCATTCTTGGGATTTGTGGTCTTCTTCACAAGCTACACATCTTGCCTGGAAGGCACAATTCGTCAAGACATGACCGAAGCGCTGATATCTATAACACTGGAGTGGGTCACTTCTTCTGAGCTTTCCCATGTCGCTTCCTGATGAAGGATGAAACCGAGCTTAAGGAGGCGGTTTTGGCCTTCTTTTTGGTTAAGGATTATTTTGTATAAGCCTTAGTTCACGCCGTTCGCTTTAGACCATCCGGTGTTCAGCGGCGAGACATTGTCGATTTTAATGTCCGGACATTGTATTTTGATGTCTTCTCTAACCTGTGTAGCTCCGAATGCCAAGTCTACACCTCTGAGTATGATTGTATATATTTTGCGTTTCGTTGGTGTGAAGGAATAACCTTCCGCTTTAGATCTGCAGATTAAATCCAGTAATTCATCATGGATGGCAAATTTGTCAACTGTAATTTTTAATTTGCTCATGGTCAAGCGAGTAATTCTATACTTGACTTTTGTAACGGTCATTGCTGTGATTCCTTCTACAAATATAGGGGGACTCCATGATTTTTGCTTTTCAGGGGCACACGTGTTTTGCTTGGAGGTTATGTTTTCTTCTCCCGAAAGAGGCGCTTATGGGTTTGGATTATGGGGGTTTGGTGCTTGGATAAGAATGGTTACTTTATTTTAATTGCCAATTTACCTTGAACCGTTCTAAATCCTTCCAATTTCGTGTTTATCAGGTCGATGATTACCCTGTTTGAAACGTTTGTTGCAGCTTGATCTACTTCCATTATTGCTGGCGGTAGTATTTCATTCTTGGCCGCTTTCGTTCTTGGTGGTAACGCTTTCTCGTCATTGTCCGCATTGGACCATCTTTGAATAGTTGGGGACTCGCTTTGTATCTCTGCTGTTACCAGTTTTTCAGGCCTGATTTCCTTGTATTTTATTGCAAATTAATGGTCAATATCACAAGAGACTCTATATAAAGCCGAGCTGAATGAATGGGGGATAGAGTAGTAGTAAAAACTGTGTTACCTTTCTAATAAGAAGAACTGCTTCTTCTGATAACAACTTTAATAATAATTAAATGACAATTTTCATGATCTTTAAGTACAATATTTTTGCTTTACAAAGCAAATTATTTGTCATATATTTCTTATGAACTTTTACTGCACGCGCTATGTGGTCAGCAAAAATGGTCCGCGAATTTCGGTAATTGATTTGCGCGTGTAAAGAAAATATGCAAAAACAGGAAATCAATGTTCCAATTACATTTAGAGTTATTCTATGAGATAGGTAAAAAATGAATTTACGATAGCGCGTGCAGGAACAATTGCAGACATAGGAATTGAATATCATCGGAATGATTTTAATGTAAGAAACAATATTTGATGACAAAGGTTGATTGTTTGAACATACTCCCGGCCGTTGAAAGCGCTGAGGTTTCAAGACAGTGTATTCCGGCGTGTTTGAAGTCGAAAGTCGATGGTCCTTGGGAAGGGTTGTGGTTTCCTTAGTGATGCTTCTGGTCCTGGTGATGTTCGTGTTTTGTAGCATCTTGTGGTGAAGTAAATGACTGTCAAGCCGAAGATGATGACCAATGCCAAATATCCTGCTGAGACATGGTAGATTGTGGAGTCAACGTGATGAGGAAGAGAGCTTTGTTGTTTGATTTGCAGGAGAGTGGTTTTAAGCTGAACAATGTCATCCGAATTGTTTGCTATCTTCATACTGTGGAAGTTTTCTTGAGGTTCTAAGTGCTCCAAAATGATGGTGGAGTTTAAGGCAACTGATGGTAGGTAAGAAAGGTGGATCCGATTAGTAAATTGATGGTGGGCCATGATCGTCAACGAGCCTTGTCTTATGTTGCAGTTGGCTTTAAACATCAGAGAACCAGATCCAGTTAGAATAGTTTGATAACTGTTGTCACCACAAACTATGTTTATAGACGTTTCTTCTTGCAGATTGTAGATCAATGTATTCTTGTTGTGAAGTTGAATCCACATATTTGAGGAGTTGGGAATGACCTTGAGTTTGCAAACTTGGGGTAGTGTATGCACTTGGTTTAATAATTTAAGTTCGCATTGAGCTGGCCCAGTATCTCGGTTGAATATTTGATGTTTTTTATTGCACAGGTATTTATCTTCACTTGTTAATAGGCATGAACTAATTTCGGCTTCGGACATGATGCTGTATTGATCTTTGTGTAGTGACACAGCTTAAAATGTAGTATTCGTAACAATGCAAGCAAACTGTTCCCTTAGTTTAAAAGTAATAGGAATAACTTTGAATAGCTGGAACACCTCTACGTTTAGCAAGGGTATGTTTATTTTGAAGATGGCCTTATCCTTCGTGATTATTGACTGAACAGTCATAATTGAGTATAGTTTTAGCAGTGAAATATACCCAGATTGATTCGGTACGATTAAGGAGGCTGGTATATTTTCTCGGATGAATCTTAGTTCGTTTTGTAGCTGGTCTGGCCGCAGGATGAGAGGGTTCATTTTTCCATTGTGACTATCTATAGTGACACCAATTAATGCGGTTTGGATGCGTTGATATGCCATAAGCAGCAGAGTGAAGTGGATGGATAACGTGTTGAAAGCTTGTATGAGACCTTGGTTCTCCAGAATATGGCTGGTTTTATTAATATTTAAGCGGAAGTGTTCTAGATAAGTTTCGATGGATTTTGTTTGTTCCTTTATAAAGGTTCTGTCTTGGTCTAGGAGATTTAGGGTGGAATCTACGACGGATGTTTGATTTTTAATCAGCTCTATAATGTGGTTCTCATTTAAATTAATTTTGTCAATAGTTGTTGCCATTTCTTCTGCGTAGCCCTGGTCCAATATTCCGAATAACTTGTTACTCATGGTTCCAATAAAATCAAAAGGCGATCGCTTCTTCCGGATTTCAGAGCTTCTCTCAAGCAGCAAGTTATTATTTGCCTGTATGGTGCTTAGCTGGGATTGAAATTGTGCTAAGAGGAGCTTACATCGTCCTTGGTTGTCGGTTTCAGTCTGCTCGCAGAGTTCCTTCAGGCGTTTGTGGTTGTTTCGCAGGTTTTGCATATCCTTCCAATATTCGGTCATATTGTAATATGCTATGATGTTCCAAGTGTCCGTTACCATTGAGACCTTACCGATATCCTCAAAATAGACCGGCGCCTCCTTGGTAAATGGTCTGATCACGATAGTCTCGTTGATTGGCTGAGTTGTTGTTTTGATGCTTGGTACGCATAATATTACTAGCACTAAGGCGAGTCTTTGGCGTTCGTATTGTTGGTGGTGATCGTGTCTTTTTGGATTGAACGTGCTTCGTTTGTACTGTGGTATTTTGAGACGGTTGGGAGTCTTGACTCTCGTGGAACTTCTTCAGGTCACTGCAGCGAAAATGAAGGGCTGGGCTTGTCAACCAGTTAGAGTTTATGGGGAGAATTCGATGTTTGCTTCGTTTTTTGACCGTTTTAGTGAATTTTACCAGCGACGTACGTCCATCGTTCTCGCTAGCAGTAACAGTTAATGAGATTTCAGACGATTTTAAATGATTATTGGTTACATTTGATGTGCTTGAATCCTTCAAATCTGATAACTCTTTTGATGTACAATCGATCCTGTCTTCATTTGAGCCTTCAGGGGGATTTATGACCAAATCTCTTTGTGGCTTCTCAACGTCCTCCTTCAAATCTGATGGTATTGTGACTGTGTAGTCGATCCTTTTTTCAATTGAGCCTTCAGGGAATTTTTTCGTTAGGTCTTCTTCAGTCATGTCAACTGGCAAAGGACATAAGTTATGAACTGCTCTTTTGAGTACTCCTCTTCCGGTTTTGACATCAACTACTCTAGTAAGTCCATCTGATCCTTCATAAAGTTTGATGATCCTGCCAATGGCCCATTTAAGAGGGGGTACGTTGTCTTCTTTTAAGAGGACTAATGTCCCCAAAGAAATTTTTGTTGTCGACGTCTTCCACTTGTTTCTGGTCTGTAACTCTTGTAGGTATTCTTTAGACCAACGTTTCCAAAATTCCGATTAGCAGGCTTGGACTAGCTTCCATCTTTGTAGTAGCTTGATGTTGGTTTCTGAAGAGCTTGGAATTGGCAATGCGTTGAGTGGCTCCCCAATCAAAAAATGACCCGGTGTTAGCGCTTGCAGATCGTTTGGATTATTAGAGAGAGGAGTAAGTGGCCTAGAATTCAGAACCGCTTCGATCTCTGTTATTACTGTGTGCAGTTCTTCATATGTAAGTGAAGCTCCAGCAATCACTCTTTTGATATGGTACTTTGCAGATTTTACAGCGGCTTCCCAGAGTCCTCCGAAATGAGGTGATCTGGGAGGGATGAAAAGCCATTCTATTCGTTCTTCTGAGCAGTACTGTTGAAGCTCATTTTGATTTTGTTTATTTAGAAATAATTCTTGTACCTCCCCAAGTTCGTTTTTGGCTCCTACAAAGTTTGTGGCATTGTGACAATATATCTTCGTCGGACGGCCTCTCCGAGCAAGGAATCGTTTTAGAGCACCAATGAATGCGTGCTTTGTGAGATCCGACACAAGTTCCAGATGAACAGCTTTTGTACAGAAACAAATAAAAACGGCAATGTATGCTTTTGTGGGCCTTTTTCCTCTAATACAGTAGTGAATTTGAATTGGGCCACAGAAATCAACACCGACGTTGGAAAATGGACAAGTTGCTTGAACTCTTTCTCGTGGGAGGTTCCCCATAATTCGGGAGTACAATCTTGGCCTGGCTCTGCAACACCGCATACATTTATGAACAATCTTTTGTGCCAAAGTTCTTCCACGTAATGGCCAAAATTCTTGCCGAAGTATTCGAAGCAGCGCGTGAGGACCGGCATGAAGATTCCTTTCATGAACATGTTGAATCAATAGATGCACAATCTCGTTTGAATGTGGCAGTAAGAGTTGATGTTTTGCTTCATATATTGAGTCAGATAGCTCGATTCGTCCTCCTACTCGAAGTAATCCTTTGCTGTCCACAAAAGGCTTGAGCGAACTGAGAGAATGTCCGGTTGGCAACATCGGATGTTTTGCCAAATGTTTTATTTCATCCATAAAGGCGATATGTTGGATTTCATAGACAATATAGTGTAAAGCGTTGTGAAGCTCCGCGGGAGTTAGTGGTCCCATTAAGGTGTCATCTTTTGATTTCAGATTGTGCTTGAAGCGATGAATGTAGGCAGCTGTACGCTGAAGAAATCTGAATGAGTTTCGATGGTTGATGCCGCTTATAATTGGTGAATGTGGTTGTACTGAAATCAAAGCCATGGGTTTCCGTTCTTCGTCTGTTTCCAAGTATTTGACTGGGGGCTTTGGCCATTCGTTGTTTGGGAGCTCCAAAAATGTTGGTCCTCTAAACCAAATGCTACAGTTGACAAAATCACCGGGGGTGGCACCTCTATAGAGAATGTCTGCAGGGTTTTCCTTCGTCGGAACGTGCCTCCATTGACTTAGTTTGGTATTTTCCTGGATGAACGCCACTCGATTAGCCACGAACCGTTTTAACATTGATGACGATCCTCTTATCCATGACAGCACTATGGTTGGGTCGGTCCAATAAAAAACGTTTTTGACTGGTGCACACAAAGCCTTCTGCACTTTGACCACAAGTTTTACCATCAGATGAGCAGCACAAAGTTCTAATCTAGGAATTGTTGTTTGTTTCAGTTGCGCTACTCTTGACCGAGCACACAGAAGATTCGTTACATACTCTCCATTTGAGTTAGTTGAGCGTATATAAACTGCTGTTCCAAATGCACTTTCACTTGCATCTGAAAACGCATGTAGTTCGATATTGGAGGTATCGCCTGACATTGCACGTCGTGGAATAATGAGTGAATTTAATACTTGCAGCTCTTCACGGAAATTACACCACCTTGTTGATAACGACTCCGGAATGGGATTATCCCAATCAAGTTTGAGCTGCCACAACTCTTGGATGAAGATTTTTCCCTTTGAAACAATAGGGTTGACGAGACCTAAAGGGTTATAGATGCGCATAAGATCACTAAGGACGCTACGTTTTGTGACTTTATCCACTGCTGGGAGATCTACCTGGATGCCATAAGTGTCGGTATGGGGATGCCAAATTATACCAAGTGATCTAGTGTAGTGGTCATCTTTTGTATTTGACGTGGTCATAGTTTCCAAATCTGCTTTTGGGATATGCTGAAGTAGTTTAGGATGGTTAGCACACCATTTGCGCAACGAAAATCCTCCTTCGAGAAGCATGATCCTCAGCTCGGATTGAATGCGCACGGCTTCCTTTAAATTGTTAGATCCAGATAAAATGTCATCAACGTAGAAATCCTTTAAAGCAACACTAGCTCCCAGTGGATAATCTCTCTGCTTTGTTTCAGCCAAATACTGTAGCGTTTTGGTAGCTAAATACGGTGCACAAGCGGTACCGTAGGTTACTGTTCGTAATCTGTAATATTTGATTGCTTCGGTGGGATTATCTCTCCATAATACCAACTGGAAGTTTCTGTCTTCATCAGCGACTAAAATTTGCCGATACATTTTTTCTATGTCTGCCGAAAAAACATATCGGTGAATCCTGAAGCGAATGAGTATTTCAAATAATTCATCTTGAACCACTGGTCCCACAAGAAGCAAATTGTTAAGGGATACATTGCTTGACGTTTTACACGAGCCGTCGAAAACGACACGTAACTTTGTCGTTGTGCTAGTAGGTTTCAGCACACAATGGTGGGGCAGAAAGTAATGTACCTTTGGAATCCTGGCTGGATCAATTCGTTCCATGTGCTTTAGTGCAATCAACTCGTCCATGAAGTCTTGATATTGACGCTTAAGCTCGGGATGACGTTCCAAACGGCGCTCTTGGCTTAATAATCGTCTGATTGCGACTTGTTTCGATTCCCCAAGAGAATCAGGTGAGTCAGAAAATGGAAGTTTGACTTCAAATTTTCCCTCTGAGCCTTTTCGAATAGTCTTCAGAAAGTGTTCTTCACATTTCCTCTCTGCGTCTGACATGGCCGAGGTTTTGGTTTCGACTTCTTCCAACTCCCAAAAGCGAGTCAATTGTTCTTCAATGGAGCTGGAGGCAATATTGCAAACAGTTGAGAGTGGGAGCTGTGTTGTTTTCAATTTTCCTAAAACGATCCAACCGAGAACGGAATTCTGTAGCGTAGGGAGATCAGCGGAAAGTTTTATCTTCTCTGAAGACATCAAGTCGGCGTAAATCTCGGCACCTATTAAAATGTCAATCCTTTTGGAAGTATTAAAGTTGGGATCGGCTAGATGTATGTTTGCTGGGATGGGCCATGAATTCGTACTGCAAGTCTGGTCCGGTTGGTATGAAGTTATTTCTGGCAATATTATAAATTCAAGTGCAGTAGAGAAGTTGCTGACTTGGGATTGGATAGTAAGACTCATTCTCCCTTTACTGTGCAGTTTTGAACTTCCTATTCCACAGACATCAATAGGATTATCAACTCGTCGAAATCCAAGTTGTTTAAAAAGGCGCTCAGAGATAAAATTCAGCTGCGATCCTGAGTCCAGAATTGCTCTGCAAATAACGAATTGCCCGTACTTATCCTTGATTTTAATGGATGCAGTGCCAAGGAATACATAGTGTTGCACTTTTTGTTGGCTTGAGGCTGAATGACTCATGCTGATTTCGTTTGCTATGGTAGGTGTCACTGGCTCAGTTTCAAAGTGAATCAATGTATGATGTCGCTTGTTACATTTCATACATGATCCAGAGCTACAATCCTTACGTATATGCCCTTTCTGAAGACAGTTGATGCAACACTGAAGTCTTTTGACCGTGCTGAACCTGTCTTTTATGGTCATTTGCAAAAATTTCTGGCATTGCCGTAGATTCTTGCATTCCTTTTTGCAGAGTTGACACAGTTGTTTCTCCTTTGCGGTGAAAAGAGCGGCGGGCCTTTTGTCACCTTTAGGTTTCATCGCAGAATCCCCTAGACCCTCCAACATCTGGAATCTTGATTCGATGAAAGCCAGTAACGTAGAAAGTGGTTGAACTTTCCGAGGATCGGAAAGTGACTGCTCGAATAGCCGATGGGTTTCTTTGTCCACCTTCTGAAGACACATGTGGACAATTAATGGATCCCAACTGCTTGTATCAATTCCAAGATTCCTGATACCCAGCAGTGTCTCATTCACTGTGTCATGAAGTCGTTTGAGAGAGGCACCAGAGTCTCGAGCAGCCACAGGAACATTTAACATGCTGTTGAGAAACGCAGTTACTATCATCCGTTGATTGTCATAGCGTGCCCTAAGAATTTGCCATGCTGTGGCATAATTTTGCTCGGAAGGTTGAAGATGTTGGATCAATCTACCAGCTTCGCCATCAAGGTTGGCCTTCAAATAGAACATTTTCTGCACACTTGGAAGATTCCGACTGTCCACTAGTTGTGTGAAAGGCTCTGCAAACGAAGGCCACTTGATATAATCGCCATCGAAAGTTGGTATAACAACCTTGGGCAACCTTATTGCTGCTGACCCTTGCCTTGCCTCCGTACGTGATGGCTGTATGTTCTGCATGTCCAACTCCATAAGCTTAACAACCGTTGCATTGTAGTTGTCTTCCAGCGTGCTGAACCGCGAGGCGTCATAGTGTGTGTTTTCAGCAACCAATGCGTGATGATTGCTTGCTATTGATGTCCAATAACCACGCATACTCGTGAGGTGCTGTTGGTAGAATTCGTGAGAGCGGGCAGGAAGATCCTTCAAATCCTTTGAGACAGTAGCCATCACCATTTCCAGTGATGATATTAAAGACTCCTGAATGATGAGCCTTTTACGGACCTCTTGTGAATCTCCTCCGGGGGGCGAAGATGTGGTTGAATCATGGCCAACAGCGGAACTGTTGACTACCTTTGCTTCCTCAAGACCATCCTCCAGCTCACCTTTGAGTTCCTCATACACGTCTCGGACTTGGCCAAAGAAATCTTCCTCAAAATATTGATGATCTGCTTGCCTTGAACGAAAACTTTGCAATTCTGCATCTCGCATGACGAATTTCTCCCATTCCGTGTTAAATTTGTTGATTCGATTCTTGAAGTATCGCACAGTCTTCCTTGATTTCGAATCCTTGTAGAAATTCACCAACATCCGTTCAAGAATTTTTCCAGCAGATGATTGGTCCGGCAGCAGCTTCTCCATATCTAAATGATCAAAAGTTTAGTCTGGGGTCACCAAAAAATGTTACCTTTCTAATAAGAAGAACTGCTTCTTCTGATAACAACTTTAATAATAATTAAATGACAATTTTCATGATCTTTAAGTACAATATTTTTGCTTTACAAAGCAAATTATTTGTCATATATTTCTTATGAACTTTTACTGCACGCGCTATGTGGTCAGCAAAAATGGTCCGCGAATTTCGGTAATTGATTTGCGCGTGTAAAGAAAATATGCAAAAACAGGAAATCAATGTTCCAATTACATTTAGAGTTATTCTATGAGATAGGTAAAAAATGAATTTACGATAGCGCGTGCAGGAACAATTGCAGACATAGGAATTGAATATCATCGGAATGATTTTAATGTAAGAAACAATATTTGATGACAAAGGTTGATTGTTTGAACAAACTGCGATAAGTGTAGAGTGCAAATTGAAGGCGATATTGATTGATAGTGAAGTAAAAGATTTTCGTGATATATTTGTAGAAAGTTGAAACATAAAGTGAGAATGCAAGTGAAAAGTGAATTTCTAAAAAAGGGAAATTGATAATTGTGCATTCTAAGTAAATAAACTCTTTTAACTTAATTTAAAAGACAGTGCGTTTTTACTTTCCCGGAACATTAAACATATCCGCCGCGAACGATAACACGGGGCAATGCAGTAGTTCATAACTTAATTGTTGATCAGTTTTATATCAGTTGTAAAATAAAATGTTCTATCTTTACTTAAACTTTAAAACGCGATAAAAACATGGCTAAAAGTACGTTTAAGTTGTTTAGTTTAAAACAAATTCTTAAATGATTTCTTATCGGTTGGTTGAAGGCGCAAATATCAATTCACAGCAAAAAATTGAAATCCCACCCCACATTCTCACCGTTATTAGATAAAATAGTGTTTAAAATGTAATGTAAAATTAAAATTTTCCCGGGATTACAACCTTTTCAAATATGTACAATTACCTCACAGTAACATTTAAAACTCACAGCAAATACGTTTGGACTTAATTTCGTTGACAATGATAATTAAATCCTAACTTGAGTTGTAACTAAAGTACACTCTAGTGAATTACGTTATTGGATCATTAAATTAAATTGGTTGCTTTTCTACTCATTTGTTTTTGTAAAAAAAAAAAACAATTATTGATGATCCATTCAACGCTTACGATAAGTAACACTTTTTATTTTATTGTTTTCTTCTTAAGCCTTCTTTGTTTTCTTATGTTTTCTCTTACTCAAAGTGGAGGCATCATAACATTTTAGTTTGGTTTTAGTATTTGAGGATGTAGAATCTTTAATTTTATTTCAATAATGGAGAAGTGGCTGAGAAAGGGTTGGGAATGAAATGCTTTTGGACGGGTTGTTACATTTAACTGACCAATTTGTTTTATTAAGTTAATAAAGCTTTTTTTTCTACTCACAAATTGACTCCGACGAAGCTCTGTGTGGAGTGTAGCACAACGAGAGTAATCATCCCAGCGATACCTGATGCCAATACAATTATTCCTGGGCCAGTTGGGACAAGGTTACTCGGTTCTGCAGATGAAGTAGCTAACATTGCATATGATGTAGAGAATTAGCAAAGCCACTATCCAAGACACGATAAATATGTTCATTTGGCTTAATGTACCAGTAGAATTATCGCAGACAAATGCTTAAACAGAACCAATTCATTTCTTAAATGGACACATGAATCGTATGGACGAACAAGGCATGAATCGTATGAACCCAAAAAGGGTTCAGTTGGGAGAACTGAAGGCCGGCGGCCAGTGGGAAAACCGAGGAAACGCTGGTCTGACTCGGTCGACGAAGACAGTTCATCGCTACTCGGATTTCGGAATTGGAAGACGCGGTCAATGGACCGAGACAGTTAGAGGCGCTCTTTGCAGGAAGCGAAGGCGCGAGAGGGACTTTAGTGCTGAGAAGAAGAAGAATTTCTTAAATTCAAATTCCTTAATCAAAGCTCAATACCATAGTAATCTTAGATGCGATAAATTTTCAACCAGCACACAGGCGGGGTCAAGCACACCTCGAGACACCACTCAAGTCACGCCGAGACTTCGAGTCCACAATGGCAGTTGGTTAAGTGGAGTTGAGCCGTCGTTGATGGAGCCACTTAGAAACGGTCTCAGATGCCAAATTAGATCCTTTGCGCTGTGTGTGGATATAGTCCAAACACTTTATCTAAAATCGTCTCTGTTACTTCAATTTTACCTACCTGAAATTGAAGTGTGGGCTCTTCTATTACGTCCGCCTTACAATGATAATTGTTTGGTGCTGGTAGTCTCATAGGGAGCTATTACTTGGAGAATTTCGGGTTTCTACCCTCGCATTCCCAGAGTCATGGAAGAAGTTTTTGACATAGGTCAATTGTAAGTTCCTTCTATTTCGCATTGATTTGCGAAACTTCCGTATCTTTACTGCTTGATTTTTTTTGCATCATACGCGAAAGCAGAAAATAGTTGTTTGAAGGTTTCTTTGTCTGTAGCTTTACCAAAGATATTTGTAGTCTCCTGTTGCACTTTGGAAGTCAACTGGAGGCTATGTTTATATTTTAAGCGTTACGCGTCGGAAAATTTCATGCAATTCACACATATCTTTATAGGAGCACACTATTTGAATATTCGTAGAATAGTTTAATGCACTCAACACTACAAGTATTACAAGGACAAAGATAGTTATTATTAGCACCGAAAAAATATTCAAATCTACAGCCCCTTGATTACACAAAAGCTTGGAAACGTCACTTTCATGAAAGTTGCGAAGGGTCACAAAAACCATTTTTATTTCTTGTGTGGTTTCCACTAGAACTATGCAAGGGTTGCTACTATGCTACTCGATACCGATAATATTTGTAAAACTCACCTAGGGTGACCAGATGACATCACTGAAAATATAGGACATTTTGATCTCTAAAAAAAAAAAAGGTCGATAAAAATGGAAATAAATATTTTCAAAGTGAAGGGTACAAATAATAAGCCTAATAAATTGTTTCGTTATTTTATTGTGATGTTGTACCGATCGCAGGTATCGTCGTAACACACATTCGACATTTAAGGTTTTCTAATTCGTTAGATCGTTAGTTATTCACAAAAATCGAAAAAAGTACTGCACAGTTATAGAAAAAGATGACAGTTTGCGAATATGAAAAAGTCAGTATTTTCGCGAGTCACCAATTTGTCTGAGAAGTCTGGAATTTTCTGGTCGCAACAAATACTTGTAAGACTCGGAACAAGAAAATTGTTTGAAATTGAACTTCACGGACACAATATCTCGCACAGTTTTGACGCTGAGTCTATTCCTTTCTTTTGTCCATTGAGCCTCTATCAAAGAAAAAATTCTTTCACAGTTCGCATTGTGACCTGGTATTGAGAAAAAAAATGATGCGATCCTCAAAATTTCAGTAAAACAGTCAGTGCATGAATTCGACGCGAAGAATTCACAGATTTTATCATTACAATTTTTTCTAAAAAATTCGAGATCGGCAGTAGACTGTTTTTTCTCTATGAACCTGATCAAGTTCATGGTTTGATCGAAAATTTTAGTATCATCTATCTGAACTCCTTTTCCCGCCAGATAGTCAACGGTGTCCTCAATGCATTCGTAGGTCAATAGGCATTCCATTTTGAAATCCAGCCATTGGAAAATCTGGAATGATACTTGGATGAGCTATGCTATATTATACCTGAATTTCAAAATCATATCTTCCAACATGCATAAGTTCATGAAATCAATAGTGAATTTACCCGAAATTCTGACAGAGATGCAGTTCATTTCAACAAATAATTCTCAGCTTCTTCGTAGACAGTCATCGTATTTTGAATGAAGTCATCGCATTCCCTATCTTTCCCTTCGGCTCTCAGGTCCGACAGAGTTTTTCTGATAGGAATTGGAAGAAATTTGTGTACAATTCTGTCACGCATCGATTGAGCCACATCATCAACAATATTGAGAATCTCAACGACACTGTTATTTTCTTGCTCCAATTTTCTAATTTTGTCGTGGAAAACGGACATCAAGGAATGTACGAAAAAAAGATAACATTCCGCGAAATCATGACGAAAAAAGTTCTCAACCATCTTCGGGGGTTTTTCTTCAGACAAGAAATACGATTTCAGTGACGGGAACATAGACAATAATCGTTCGACAACTGGCAAAAGACTCAGCCACCGAGTTTTGCTGTGATAAAGAAGATCTCTTTATGCTATGTTGACGAAATCACAAAAATCTTTGAGTGTCTCAGTCCGATCAGTGTAAATCGAGAAAAATTGATAAATCTTGAAGGCAAGCGAATCGATATCGAACAATCCATATCGACTTAAGCCATGCTGGGCCGAATTGTGAAGGATATGCGCTGAGCAGCCGAAACCCAGGATATTAGGATTGATATCCTTCTTTATGATGGCGTGGATGTTGTTGCTGCCTCCACGATTGAGACCACCAAAATTAGAATTCGTGTTGTCAGCAGTGTAGCATGTCAGTTTTGGTTTGATAACATGGCCATCAGCAACATTTTCGAGAGCTTTTGCGACAGTGTCCGCTTTTTCGTTTGTCGTTTCGATGAGGTCCAACATTCGAACTTGGATTCCTTTTTGGGTGTAATCGAAAAATTGGGCAACGATTGGAAACAACTTTATATGGCCGTGGTTGCTTGCGTCCGTAGATATACTGACATATAAAGCTCTCGCCAGTTGATTATCGACGTTTTCAATCACGTGAGGTGCAATCACATTGCACAAAATGGCCTCAGTTTTGGTTCGGGCACATGTCATTTTTTGCGCGATTTCCGAATCCCCGAAAATTTCACGAAGCAAAACCGATGTGCAGTCTTGGGAACGGAAGGATTGATGATGCACGGTGACATGAAATGCGAGGGCTCCTTCGCATGCATGTATTTTCTCTTCTAAACGGGTGAATCGAGGTATCATGAAATTGGCTGCCGATCTTGTCGTTGAATTCTGTTGGACATTGTCCTTATGCTTTTTGGTATTGAGATGTTGGTCCAACTGAGTCGTCCCTGACAATCGCAAAAAAATTCTGTTGTGGACTACGAACCCATTATATTTCAATATGAAAAGTATCGGATCTGAGAGGCATTAGTTAGAAACTTTTAATTTTTATTTAACAAAGACCAAAGTCCAAAACCGAAAAACAAAGAAAAAGAGAAGCAGTAGATTCCATACGCATCAGAAAAAAGAAAATAAGTCACCACTTACCACTGTTAGCAACAGAAACATTCTTTCTACAAAAAACACACTCTGCAACTGTATGGTTGTCGGTCTTACGGTAGCAGGAGTATTTTCCTTCTTGTTTTCCTAATAAATCAGGAACGTGACATTTTCGTCGCGACATTCTGAATATTTTTGCCGGAACGTAAGCAAAACAAACGCCCTTCTCACTGACACAGAGTTGCACGGACAGTACACGCACTTACACCCACACGCGCGCGAGCCATGAAGAGACAAGGCTTGTGAATTGTGATTTGTGATCCGGCATTCGCTGACCAAGTTGCGTACGCTTACGTCGACTGAAACGCGCCAATTTCAAATCGTTTGCATCAGTAAATACGTCCTCCAGAATTGCTGACTTTTCTTAGTTTGTAGATAATGATAAAAAACGTGGAAAAAAATGTTGCATTTCGCAGAAAGTTTCGGGAAATTGCGGCATTTCGTACGTGGTCAAAAATATAGTACATTCGTGTTATTTTAAAAATAAAATAGTACACTAGTACATCGAGCTGAAATATAGTACCTGTACTATTAAAATAGTACGTCTGGTCACCCTAACTCACCCCCGTATCAGGGTTCGAGCTTTGGATTTCCCCCTTGTTTGGCTTAAGTGATGGACTCGCATTCGGATCCGCTGCGAGCCACAAACTCTGCTAATTTATCAATCATGGTCCGAGAACTGTAGTTTCACGGAGGATGAGGCAGATCTATGTTATTGAACTAGCTTTTATCACCTCAAATATTCAAGTACAGTTAAACGTAGTACTTAAAATAAAATATGTAGAGCGCCTGCACTTATTTTAAAATTAATTCATGAACAGTAAAACGTCCACACACGAACGCCATTTGCAATTCCGGTGCAGTTGCCACGAGCTGTCAGTTTTCTTTTTGCTTCTACATCATCCGTCGACGTTGGTGGCGTTCAGTCAAAGAGATCGGTGGGTATGTTTTAATTCTTTCGCCACCCGTCAACGTCAGTGCGGTTCAGTCGCAGAGATTTGTCAAGGAACCTTATCAGCTGGTTGAGACATTCATGAATAGGGGTGACAAACGTCTGCGGAATAACGATCGATCGGGATCGTGGTTGCCACAAAGCCTTATCTGAAGTAATGTGTCAATTGGTTTTCCATAGAAAAAAAAAAACTTGTATATAGTGCAAAAAGTCATGTTCATGCCATAGAAGTTTTTCCATATTTTTTGCTTTGCCAAATTTTACGGCAATTTTCCTAAAGATTTCGGCAAATCAATCAAGCTTTCCCCTTTATTGATTTACCTCTCTCCCCACTACCCTCCCCGTCATTCTGAAACTATAATTTTACCTTTATATTTCATCATTTAAATTTTTAATCTGGTCATCAAATTAATTTCAAATGTTCACACAAGGCGAGTCGTCAAAAATGTCGAGTGAAATTCAGATAATTTCCAAAAAAATGTTATTATCCCGATCACAGACAGGAAACGGAGTCATTGTACCAATGAATCAGGCGCGCAATGGTGTGGCGATGAGAACCAGTCTGTACATCAAAGATAAGAATACAGGTTTGTTTTTCTTAGTTGATACCGGCGCAGGTATTTCAGTAATGCCATGGTAACGGAATGTCAGAACACCCATTTCGACGCTGTTGAAGCAGTTCTACAATCAGTACTAACGGCAGTAAAGTTTTGAAACTGAAATCCGGCCCCAGGTGTAATTTCACTTAGCAATTCTGCATTGCCGATGTTTCCTGCCCAATAATAGAAGCCATTTTTTTTAAGTTTTACTTGCTTTTGGGACATATCACAAATCGTTGCATATTTGACACAATGACTAAATTGTTGTCTCCCAGACAAATTACGGCCACCAAATATGAATGATTTTCGACAATGACCAATACATTGAAATACCACGCTATCCTTAAAGATTTTTCGACTTTGACTAACCCATCGTGTGATCCAATCAACAGGATACATGAAGTCCGGTATCATATTGTCAGCAGTGGTCCACCCGTAGCAGAGGGATCCAGGAGACCCTCCCCAAAGAAAATCAGAGCAGCGAATAATGAGTGCCAATAACTGTTGAATAAAAGATATTGTCTACCGTTAAATAGTGCATGGGCTAGTCCACTACATTTAGTGCCAGTGAAATAAATCTTGGTGCCCATTCACCGATAGGTACTCCATAAAATTCATCGAAAATACTATGGGAAACTCGATGGAAAGCGAGTGTTTTCAAACGGAGACCTACTCAGCACTTAACAAGAGATTCCGATGTTCGAAGAGGATATTACGAAAACAGCCGCGATAACACTTTTTGGTTTGTATAAATTTACTGTTATAAAGTTTGGCCTTCGAAGCGCAGCCCCAATTTTCCAAAGATTTATTGACGAAATAATACGAGGAGTAGATTTCTGCTCAAGGCATTTTGACGTTATTTTGGCCCATTCGGAAACCGACGGGAAACACATGGAATACGTCTGGATCTTTTTGGAATGATTTAGCTCGCAAAGTGTAGTGTTAACACAGTGAAGTGTTTATTTGGAGTTGACAAAATAGAATACTTACGCCGTAACATCAACGACAAAGGAATTTAACTTCTTGATTCTCACGTTCAAGTTATCAAAACATTTAAACAACCAAACTCGATTAAAGAGTTAAGACAATTCCTATAAGCTTAAAACTTCTATCGGCGCTTTTTGTCCAACACTACTAGTCTCCAAGCATTATTGACGGAGTATTTACGTGGTGGCACGAAGACCAAAAATTCTAAAATTGTTTACCCGGAAAAGCCAATCGTGGCCAATCGCTGCTAAAGCGATTCTACGTCTAGCATTCATTGCATATGAAAGTGTTTTAAATGATTCTATGTCTAGTCAAAGTCAAAGTCAAAGTCAAAAGCGCTTTATTTAATACTAATCGGTATAAATTTTAAAAGAATATAAAGCAAAATCCAAACAATAACAATAAAAAACTTAATGGCCCAAATGGCTCTCTAAATTTGTACCTTATCATTAAACACATTTAAAAAACAACCTCTAGCAAATTCAAATCAATGAAGATTGTTACATATTTTTAAAATTCAATTGGAAAAAGGAGAAAAAACCAACCAACACTATTCTAAAATTATTTATCATCTTAACACTACAGTGAACTTTGATCCTACACCTAATATGTTGTAACTTAATTCTAATAAATGCAATCAAAAACTTTATCTTATACTAAAAAAATCTATAACTATGTTCCTAACCTAAGCGTTTTACCTTATCTCTAACTTAATATAATAAACATAATATAAATCTAACCTATCCCTAATTTTTAACAAAAATAAACAATAACACTAAATGTAGCAATAATGAGCTGAAACTCAAAAACTAAATAACGAAAAACACCAAAACTGAAAATAAACACGAATAATTTAGACATTGTCATTCAGCCACCAATACCTAGATTGCCCCGTCTCAACTCGATCAGCCTCAACGAATCTAGCAAATGAGTATCTCCATTGGAATTGTTGGTATCGTGAACTCAAGTTCGGAGGATATTTTATCTTCTTATCGGTGGCCCGTCGATATATGTGATATATGACTGGGACGCCGTCAGAATCAAAAACATATCGATTCATGTCCAAATGCACGAATGCTTCTGGAGGAATGAAGCCAATAGCGAGGCAAGTCGCTATATACCCGTCTGTAGGGTGGAACGGCTGTGAAATCCAAGGGTTTTCACTCACAGTCACAGATCTTGCGATATGATTCCGAAGAAGTTTCAATATGAAAATATCGACTCTCGTCACTTCAGCAGTTTGATAAATTCTTCTATTCGATATATAATGTTTCCAATCCGTCTCAGGCTTTCTGTACAAACCAATACATGCACGAAGACATTTCCTTTCGAAAACTCTTAATCTTTCCATAGTACTAGCACTCTGGTTGTACCAGATCTGACATCTATATGTCAAAACTGCTCTAACCAGTGTCTTGTAAAAGATAATTTTGACCTTTTGATCATGACTACTTTAAGTGCCTTACTGAGCATGATTTTCACATGTTCAGTATAGTACAGATACTGATCGAGATAAACACCGAGGTATCGAACACAGGATTTATGTGGAACCCGTTCAAGACTACCCTCACCAGCCATGATGTGGAAATCTTTCCAATTACGTTTCAGGTCTTGACTGACCCCCTGCAGTGTTGTCCGAAACAAGATTGTTTCACACTTTTGCGCATTGATTTTCATTCGCCAATTGTCAGTGTACAGCTGTACATCATTGAACATTTTTTGGAGATTGCTCTGAACTATTGTAGCTTTTCGGTCTGCCGTATAGATGATCAGATCATCAGCAAACGCTACCAATGATCGCGTTGGTGAGACGTTAAAATCAAAGCCGTTCAATAGCTTGCGAATGAATATTGAGAAGAGCAGAGGCGCAGTAACTGTTCCCTGCTGTAGACCATTCAAGACCTTGAACTCGCGCATTGTTGTCAGATTTCCATCCGTTACAACAAACGATTTCCCGTATAACATATTACACATCATGGCGACAAGGTGTCTGGGGAACTTGTCCTGAAGGAGTTTAAAAATTAGTCCATCTAACCATACCGTATCAAAGGCTTTCTCCATATCAATGAGACATGCTCCAACACATTGTCTATCATTTAGTTTCCAACAGATGTCTGAGGTTACTTTCGTTATTGCATGTGTGGTAGAATGCCTGGTGCGAAAACCAAATTGGCAATTTGGCATCAACTCATATTCCTCAATGAGGGCATTTAATGCTCTGTTGAGTATCACTTCAAACACCTTGCTGATGTTAGGCAGTAAGCTGATTGGGCGATAGCTTTTAGGGCATGAAGATTATTTTCCTTTCTCCAAGATCGGAAATACCTTAGCCTTTTTCCACTCATTTGGGAAATATGAATTGCTCAACATTTTGTTGAACAATATAAAATAATTCCTAATAGCACCCTCAGGCAAATGTCGGAAAACTACATTTGGAATACCATCAATACCACATGATTTCTTGTTGTTTATCTTGCGAAATATGAAACACAAGTCTTCATAGCTGACAAAATAATCAATAAGATTCAAGCTCGGTATGATGTCAGATGTTAATGTTTCATTGAAATGAAGAATTGATTGGCCGTTCAGGCTTGATTTGAAGTCGGAAACTTTTGCTTCAACGACCTCTGAAAATATTTCGTTCCCTCTCTCAGGGTTTGGTAGATGAACCAATTCAAAATGTGTTCCAATCAGGGCAAGTTTATCCAATCCGTCACAAATAATCCTGTTTCCATTTCTATCCGGAGTCGTACTATCAATTTCGATACCAGCCCTATCGAGAAGATTTATCTCATCACTAGTGACTTCAAGATTCGATACCTTCACTCGAGACTTCTTGCGGAATATGCTATTCACTTTCGCGAACACGCCGTCTGGGTCCTGTGGGCTAATACCCCTCAATTTTTCCGCCCATTGATTGCTGACCTCACTCCTGAAGTATGACCGGATGATGTTCCGGACATTCTTCAGATGTAGTTTCAACAAAGACAACGAGGGATGGTTGTAGTCCAAAAATCGCCGATAAATATTGTTGACGCGTGTGAGAAGGAGGCTTTTCAATCTTTTCAACCTTGTGATGGTTGGTGTTTCATATCCTTCCATATTGTTTCGATGTTTAATCTTGGGAACTACTTTCTCAATCGTTTCCAACGTCAGCTTCTCTAACTTCGACAAATAGACATCTATTTCATCGTTAGTTAGATTCCTGTCATTAGGAACCATTGAGCAAGAGTTGCCACCATCAGAAGGGGGACATTGCTTCTGGTACTCGCGATTAAACTTCTTTTGAAACTTTCCCCAGTCTGTTTTTTTGAAACTCAACCGATGATTTTCATGTTGACCTGGAATGAGGAAGAAATCATCCCTGTGATGATTAATTTCCATTACGATTGCGTTATGGTTGCTATCATAAGGTAGCACCTGCAGTTTCCGTTGAGGACTATTAAAGCTGAATTCGAGTCTTGCGTCAGCAATGCAGAGGTCCAAATATGAATTTATCCTAGGGTATGTTGGGAACTCCGACCCAAATAGATTGCACCTGTATTCAATTTGGTTCTCTGTTATCCACGATTTCAGGAATACACCTCTTGGATTATTGGTGGCGTTCAGCCATGATGTATGCTTGGCGTTCAGGTCACCAGCAAGAATAAAATAGTTATGCAGCCTGTTCAATTCGAGTATTTCGAACAAGGAATTGAGCTCCTCCTTGAGCTTGAGAACAGTTCCACCAGTTGCATAGGCAGAGATAACGAAGAGGTTATCCCCACCTGGCAGTGAGATTTTGATAACGGACACTTCAAGAGATTCAAAGCTTTTGAATTTGACTTTTTCAATATTTTGGAAACGATAGGGTCTTCGAACCAATATCCCGGTGCCACCTCCCCCATCACCTGTCACCCTATCGTTTCTTACGAACTCAAAATCCTTGAATCTCATGGAGTGCCATGAACTGAGGTGGGTTTCGGTGAGAAGCACGATGTCAGGCTTTTGCTTAACAATGAATTCAAGGAGATAATCACGCCGATGTATAGTAACAATGGAGTTGACGTTGATCGAGATGAGACGAATCCTATCCATGGGAATGTGACTGGATGACAAACTATTTTGGAGCATGTTGACCTAAACTTTGAAAAACAAAATTGATTTTTTGGTCTTGCTTATTAATTCTATCTGAAAGCGATTCAAGTTGCTGGTAGATTTTAAGAAGCAGCTCATTATTGCCACTTACATTATTTATTTTATTTATATTGTTGTCTGCTGGTCCTCTGGCAGCAAATGCAAATGATACCCCGGGTTTGATGAAGTTGTGAGGTAACAGATTGTGATTTACTTTGGTTTGCTTTGGGGAAAATTTCGCTCTTGCATTTTGATACCGAGGGCATCCTCGGTATGATGCTGGATGACCAAATGTACCGCAATTAACATAATACAATTTTTTTTTTGGCTCCGTCTGAGCCAATTTGCATTCACCGGGGGCTTGGATATCTTTGCACTTAACACAGCGATAGTGCATTGCACAATTGGCAGCCGAATGACCGAATCGTTGACACTTGTAACACTGGTTGACCTCAGTTTTTTGGAGGCGTTCCCACCTCACAACTCTAAAGTTTAAGTACCTTACCTGTTGGAGGGCACTCGGACTGCTGTCGTTGGAAATTTGGACCAAATAAAATGGTAATATTTTACCTTCTACAGTTGATCTCCTTGTAGCAAAATTTTTCACACACATGAACTTAACAGCTGGTGCTGCTTCCTGCAACATCTCAAGGAGATCAACTGTATTCTCCCCACAATCCAGGCCCTTCAACAGGAAGGTCTGATTTTTTTCCGCCTTTTGGCGTATATGTAAAGTGGGGAGCTTGGACACTATTAAGAGTATCTTTCGCCTGTTTGAAGTCAGCCAGTGTCTTTGTCTTGATCGAGAGCTTAGCACCGGTCACTCTCTTAATTTCAAAGTTTTCGATTTTATGTTCGGCTGCCAATAACCGAACCATATCTCCTCCACGCTGCCCAAAAACGTTTATTGGAGGAACTTTTTCATTTGCCTTATTAATTTTATTAGGAGGACCAGCAGACACACTGGTTGGCTTCTTCTCCTTTTGCTTATTTTTTAATTTTAAATATTTAATGAAATTATTATCGCTATCAATATTACCTATCTTATCGTTGCTCTCTATCTCGACGTCCATTTCTTCGTGAATTGCAGACAGCACCGCATAATAATTGGCGCTGTCGTTCGCTCCTCCTGCGCTCAGGATATTTTCCGCATCATGGATTGTCTTGCTCATATCTTGCGATTTCGTTTTATATGTTGGTACTCCTTTCCCGTTGGTCTTGCTTGTTGTTTCCTGTTTTTCATTCTTCTTAGTTAGTATCGGCTCTTCTTTGCCGGACGTATTCTGTGGCTTCGCTTTTTGTTTGCTCCCATTTGATAACGTCCGGACCATATCTTCCAAACTCTGTATCCGGAGTTTTAATTCGTCATTTTGTTTCGTAACCCTTGCATTCTCCATGGTTACTTTTTCATAATCTTCGCTTGAAATCGTAATTCACTTTCCATGCTCACAATTGTCTTGTTCATTTTTCCGCTTGTTTATTTTATCATTTGTAATTTTCAAAATGCCTGGCTCTGGGTCCCCCAGCGGTAGGAAGCCGTCGGGCTCCTCCATCCCCCCGGTGAAAAAACTTTTTTTCTTTCTTTAAACTTTCTCGCAGGTAAAGTCCAGATACTCGATAAATTGTTCGAATACTTCGACGATGTAATAAGTTTCTTTATAAAATTACTTTGTAATTGACGTTTTTAAAAATTATTTTAATTTATAAAAATTCTTGACAGGAGCGAATTAAAAACACGTCTACACGCAACGAGTGCTAGACGTAGAATGATTCTATGTCTAGTATTCATTACGTATGGATGTGTTTTTAATCGCTCCTGTTTTTACAAAAGTTAGTTGAAATTAATTATTTTCATTGAAAATCATCACCGTCGAATTATTCGAACAATTATCGAATACCTGAAGCTTCTTTTCTAAAGAAGTCTCAAAAAGTGGAAAGACATTTACGGGCAGTCCCGGCTTATGAACATTCCCTCGAATCTTGCTGCAAAAGCAACGAGATAGAGGAGCCCAATGGCTTCAGCCATCAAGTAGAACGATCATGTCTATCGCCAACATTGACGGGTAGGAAAAAACTAAAACAAAGATTAGAGAGTTTGTAACCCCAAAGGAATAAGGGTGCTCTAGCGGGGCTTACGGACCTGGTTCAGCTCGTCCGGAGACGGGCGTGAAGCGTCACTCGCTTGTCGACCAAGGCGCCAATAAGCCGCCAATCAAGGATACGGCTTGCCGGTTTCTCTTTCTCGCAGCACGAAAAAGGCAACTTCACCACTACACTTTTTATGTCACTGAGAACACTCATGCAACTTAGCGCAACCGCTTTTGGCCAGAAATTTAGAATGGCTACAAATAAACACACTTTCCTCGGAACGCCCTAACGATGGAACAAAAGCTATTTTCAACACTATACTGCTTGTCTAAATTTCTCTGGATTTATCTAATAAAACCCTTCTTTTCCTTTTTTTTACGATTGTGGGACTTGCAAGGCAAATTAATATCTCGTGAATTTTAATTTTCCCCCGTGATTTACCACCCAAGTCGCACCCGTTACAACCTGAACCTCAAATTCAATTGAGTTATGTAAAGAAAATTTACCTTTTTCTGGATTTTACCTTTAATTATGTTATGAAATAAAATTCAATTACACAAACTCATCTTTTGTTTCAAGTTTCGTCATGTGAATAACTAATTGAACTTCACAATTGTAATAGAATAAAAAATAAGAAGTCTTTAAGAGCAAAACTTACTGGTCTACAAGCCCCTTCTTTGCTGCTTCCGTCGACGTTATTCAAATTGCTTTGTCACTTGCTGCTCCGAATACTTCCCTGTCTTATTCCTACGTTCTAGTGTTCCACAATGTCGTAATCCATCTAGTTCGCAGTTGCTACCATTGATTTTTAAATCCAGCCAACGCTCGTCGTCTGTCTTATCTGCCGTCACTTCACTTTTCCACCTTCGATTCGCCAAATCTATAAAAAAGAGCAGGCGTGCGTGATTCGTCACGCTCTTATATAATCACCCTCTAACGGCTACTTTACCGCTCTTCTACCGAGTTCTTTGTCTCGGGTTCAGCCACTTCTTCGGAGTGGTTCTTATTATTCCTGAGGAGTGGTTTCACTCAAACTCAGCGTGATTTCCACTCCACCTTCAACCACTCTGGTGGCGATCACTACAAGCACGGTTGAATCGTTTGTAATGTCAGATTAAATTGTTTATCAATAACTATTGATGTCGCGAGATAAAATTGCGTGAGTTTAAATAGTGTTTTTCTGGATTTTAATCGACGTGATTTATCTAGTGCTAGTGATCGTACGACGCTCCATCAAGTACGCCTGGAGGAGTAAATAGCTAGTCGAGGGCAATGCTCATTTGCGTGTAACGTATTAAGTCATTGGAGAGAGTTAAATAATTGATACCAAATGTTACGCCCGTATGCTTTGGAGGCTAGATGGATGAAAAGTGCCACCTACTGGATTTAGTTCCTTTCATCCGATTAAAGTTTATTTACTCATTTATGTGACAAGTGGTCAACAGCAATGTGAGAGTAGCATGAGTAATTCAGAATGATGGGAATCATAGAAGAAAAACAGAATTCAACATAATGTTTAAAATTATGCTACACGCTTGTTCATAAGGTGTCCTAGCCTGTTTTTGGAGTAGGCACGTAAAAGCTTTTTTGCTTTTCGCGTTCTCCTTTGACGGAGCTGGTCGATATTGCGACTTAACTTTTAATCAGCTTTTCGCGTTTTCTGCTTTCTTATCCTCTTCACTTACGTTTTCTTCGTCGTCTTCGTTATTGCTGCCGGAATTTTGATCAGCTTCGGATGTTGACTCGCCTCCTTAATCTTTAGCTGCAGGCAATCCTTAATCATCGGTCGGTACATCTCCGCAACTCGTCTCATTAGTGTACTTTCGGTCTCTAAACAATGTTTAACCCTGGTGTACATTTGTTGAAGGAAATTTCGATAGTATTTGGATATGTGGCGATATACTTCTCGTTCAGGATGTGAATGTTGCTGGCCAGTGGTTCAAGAAATTCCTTCTAAATTAAGTTGTTGTTCGGAAAACGCCGGACGTGATGTGGCATATACTTTCGCAGCAACCTGCTCATATACCAGTATGGGTTATATTTATTTTTTGTTTCTTATAAAATCATGACTACAAGTACTCGTACTTAAGTTACCGCTGCGGGTACAATTAAAAAGTATTAACCAAAACCCTAATCGAGTGCGGCGTAGTATTGACTTGTTAAACGAGGCACGCGACTGATATGATAGTGTTTCCGGTGAGCTAATGTTGATGCCTCTCTACTCCATCCGTAACAACAGGTGCTCAAAGCCAGACCAGCGCTTATTGGGAGTTCATCTTAACTGAACCTACGTAACCATCTCAAAAGTGGAAATTCCGAGACCAGCAAGGATTTTACCGGGATGAAGATCTTATGATAGTTGGTATTACTGTGCTGAGCTGAGCAGCTAGGTTCAAATTATAGTGCCCACTAGCCCAAAACGTTACCTCTTTTTCAATGTTCAAATCATAGTCCAGATATCATTCAGTTTCATATTCTGGGGAGGAGACTTATGGAAACCTCAACTTCCTACGGTGCGTGGGGTGACACTTCCTAAAGAATACTACTTGTAGCTTCCAATAATACTAATGTTAACCAACATTTCCCTTGCGGGGAACCTTTGGAAGTCAGTTAAAAATAATCTAAAATTTAAATTACTACTTGAAAATATGTTTAAATTGACCAAAATATTTTGCACTGTGTTTGCATTTGAAGGCACTTTGTGAAATGTTTATGGAGACCTAGTAGAATTCAACTGAGATTCACTTCATTTTTAATTTTCTGCCATGTTTCGTTTGCTGCCTTGCCTACTTAATTCCTGCCATTTCGCATAAAACATTAAACTATAATGAATATTTGTAAGAATTTTTTCATTGAAATGATTAACTTCCTTACAGTTTTTACACATTGCTCCATAGTTGAATCGAACAAAAGGAAGAACGTAAAATAAAGTGTCCGTAATGGCTTTCATCACACCTGCGACTTATCCTTGGGTGCTGCTCGTGGAACCTAGGCCAAAAAGCATAAAACTTTAACGAGCATTTCAATTCTGATATCGTTGCAAAAGACGAAGAAGAAGATAACAAACATATAGATAAGCTTTCAAGGTACACATAATGGAAAGCATCATCTTATGCAGCTTCCTTGAGCGTATAATTCGTCTCTTTCTCTGTCGGTTTTCTACTTGGGTGCGGTCCACCAAAAGCATTTTAGATTTCTTGCGCTCATCTTATTCTTATTTTAGAGATTGCAGTTAAAAGGAAAAACTTTTATTCCACTACGACATCAATTTCCACTGTCCTTAAATTGCTTTAACTTTTAATGCTCTTGTCCTGTTCTCTTTTGATTCGTCTACTTCTTTTTCCTCAGCTCACTCCCCTCATCGGCTCGCTTCCGTCCGTATCCACGTCCATGTCCGCGTCCATTGCCTGATGACGGCAATCCTTATGCCGTTGCTCCACATCTAGAAATCCGAGAATTTTTCACGACATCCGATCCTTTCATCTCGTCTTGGGGTAGTTTTCCTCCATCGATTGTTGTTACTTTGTTGCCCTCAAGTTGCTTTCAGACTGTAAGTACTTGTGTATAGATACCGATTTCTAGTAAGTGTACAGCAAAATCCTGTGCTGTGCAGTGTTGCGAGTTTGTCCTTACGCTGTTCTTCTGGTACTTTTTGCTGTTTAGTTAAGCGAGGACGTGTTGGGAATCTTATTAATATGAGGAAAGGCTATCCTTGAGTGGATGTCGTATGTTGTTTGACCTATTTATGGAGCACGGCAACGATAAATCGTTTGGGTTTTCATTGGTAGGTGAAACAGGAGCCCAGGAGAAAAATCATCATGCTTAAAGGATTCATGTATAATAAACTTCGTGAATATGTTACGAAGTAGGTCTAAGTCTAGCAAGGAATTGAGAATTCAAAATCGGAGGTACGAGGCGAACATTTTAACGTTCGAAAAAGACGTGCTTGAGGCGCCATCAAATAAATATTTTAACCCTCATTTAACGGTCATTGCCACAGGGTAGCGAATCCAACATGCCTCCCATTGATTGTGTATGCAATAAAAAAAATGATTTCATAATTTCATGACCATTCCGCGTCACGATAAATGTGACCCAGACCGAGAACTTGTGTCCCGAACTCCCCTGAATTATACATGTTACTTGTGACGGTTTCAGGACGCCTTTGTGTCCAAGTGCTCCAGCTGAGGTGTCGGAGTTGAGAATGAAAAATGACTTAAAAGGACAAATTATTGCGTTATTGAGAATTCGTTCTTCGTCGGGGGATGAGTGTGTCTAATGTTTGACGCTTTGAACGTGAAATGGTATATCTTCTTCGTAAATGGGGTGAAATTTGGTATTTTGTATTCAAGGAGGCCACCTGAACCTACTTGCGTGACTAACGTCGTCGATTGGTCGAATGATATGTGAGGCTACAGTTTAGAATGTCGAGGCAAAAGCAGTTTTGTGTTGAGCTTATTATTTATGTTCAAGAATTGTGGAAATTTAATAGTGATGTATTTTTTGGTTTTCATTTATATGTATTCATGCTACTTTGAATTTTTAATGCCTAGCAAGAAAGAATATTGAAGGTTACAGCTTGTATTGAACTCATTTGCTGCCCCGTATTGGCTCATTCAAGTTTTCATGTTTTTTTTTTTTTTTTTTTTTTTTGTGGTAGGGAGGTGAAGGCATTTATGCCCGCCGAGTCTGGCAGTGTGGGACTCCCATGGAGGATACCTTTGGACTACCCACTAAACACCTCCCCTGTCAATCTGAGAACCTAGCCTGGAACCGTTTGACACATTACTTCGGGCCAGGTCTCGTTTTGTTACGCCGTGGGGTGCCTTCAAGCTGGGGAGTCCCTTTCCTAGCGGGAGGGGAGAGGGGAAGAGGAATTGCCAGAAGAGCGATCCCCCAGCCCCAGTGCTTCCGGCTGCTGTGAGTCCCTTTTATATTTTAGGACTGCCCGAGCATAATGTGCCACCTGGTTCCATTTGTCAACCGATTCGAGCATCACCGCAACTATATTATCCGGGGTGAGCTCTCCCGTCTCCCTGTAGAGTTCCCTTCGCAGCCTGGCCCATTTTGTACACGAAAAAAATGCGTGACAGGCATTGTCCTCCTCTCCTGGGCAAAACCGACAATCGGGAGACCGTGACTTACCGATCTTGTGCAGGTAAGACTGAAAACACCCGTGCCCGCTCAAAAGCTGGGTCAGATAGAAGTCAGTCTCACCATGCCTTCGATTTAGCCACGGTCTCACATCCGGGATGAGGCGCGCAGTCCACCTTCCCTTCGTGCAATTCCTCCAAGACTGCTGCCAATCGTTGAGCGAGCGTTTTCTCTCCTCGCGGACAACTATCTCGCTTGCATCCTCGTTTCGGCGCAGGTAAATAGCGCGGCGCTCTCTAGCAAGGAGGGCGACAGGTATCACGCCTGCAATCACTCTCACCGCCAAATCGGAGACTGTAGGATACGAAGATGCAATTCTCAGTGCTTCTCTTCTCTGTACCTGTGCCAATCGTTTTCGGTATACCTCCTTGCTGAGAGCGTCGCCCCATACCTCTGCTCTGTACATAAGCACTGACCCTACAGCACTCATCAAGAGGCGTCTTCTTGATGGGCTGGGTCCCCCTACGTTGGCCATAAGTTGACTCAGGGCCGATATTCCCGAAGCAGCCTTCTCAGCCGTTGCCCTGATTTGCTCAGGGAAACTCATCTTCGAGTCGATCAGTAGCCCCAGGTACTTCACCGCTGGCTTCGATTCGATTTGTATATCTCCAATACTGATCATCCTTACTCTAGGGATTCTCTTTTTTGTCAAGATGACCACTTCAGTTTTCTCCAGTGCTAAACTGAGCCCGCGAGCAGTCATCCAGTCCCTCACTCGGTGCATTAGCATACCTAGCCTAAGTTGCGCTTGTTCAACGGTGCGTCCGGTGACCAGAGCCGCAACATCATCCGCATAGCCGACCAAGCGCGACTCATCAGGCATCTCAAGTCTCAGTAGCCCGTCGTAAGACACGTTCCACAGGTCCGGACCAAGGATAGATCCCTGGGCAACACCCGATGTAATTTCCATCTTTCGTTGGCCCTGTGTCGTGTCGTAGAGCAGGCTTCGGTCCTTTAGGTAGTTCCTCAAAAGCCGCATTAGATATTCTGGAACTTGAAAAGAGTTTTCCAGCGTGTCCAGAATATCCACCCATCTAGCGGAGTTGAAGGCATTCCTGACGTCGAGTGTCACCAACAGGACGATCCGTCGCTTGATGCGACTATGTGCCTCTGCCTTTTGGACCGCGTTCACCACCTCTGCAATCGCATCGATGGTAGAACGTCCTGCTCTAAAGCCGTACTGCCGAGGAGATAGGTCCCCAGCAGCATGAATCGCGTCAGTGAGTCTTCCTTTGATGAGTTTCTCTAGCACTTTCCCAGCCGTGTCTAGCATGCATAACGGGTGGTATGCAGACGGCGATTCGGGATTTCCCTTCCCCTTGCTGACCAGCACGAGCCTCGCCACCTTCCATCGTACCGGGAAAACCCCGTCCCGTAGGCAAGCGTTGAATGTGCTGAGCAGCGAGTCAGGACAATGGTGATAGGCGAGCTGCAAAACCTCAGCTGGAACACCATCTGGACCTGGAGCCTTCCTCGCTTTCAGGGAGAGGACTGCCTCCTTCAGTTCCAGCTGTGTGAAGAGTGGGAACTCGACTGCTGTTTCACCATGGGCAGCGTCAACACGGACGGGATGGGCGGGGAAGAGTCCCCGCACTATCGCGTCCATCTTTTCCGCGTCATGTATACAAGGCTTCCGTAGGGCACCAAGTTTCCCCATGACCAGCTTGTAGCCAAGGCCCCACGGATCCCTATTTACATCATCCACGAGGTCTTGCCAGCATCGGGCCTTGCTCTTGTTAATAAGCCTGCGAAGATATTTCCTGCCGGACCTGTATGCTGCTAGCCTAGTGTCTGCCTCCTCCCGTGTTCGCGCCCGCTGGGCATCTCGCCGAAGTTTGTGACACTCGCTTCTTTGTTCGGCGATCTCGTTTGACCACCAGTATACTGGAGGCTTACCATGTCGGGGTCTCCGGCGGGGCATGGAAGACTCGCAAGCAGCTATGATGGTACTCATAGTTGAGTTCACCAAGTCCTTGGCTGTAGGCCCTCCACTCCCTGGTGGAGCTCCCAGCAACGGTGCGCCTGCCGTAAGCGCGTCAGCAAACCTCTCAACGTCCATCCTTCCAGTCCTCCATCCGAGGATTGAAGGTTGGGCATATGCACGCAGAGTGGCACCGTCATGAATCTCAACAGCTATATACTGGTGATCACTAGCCGAGTAGTCCTCTAGTACTCGCCAGTTGTGTACTCTGGGAACCAGGGACTCCGAAGCGAGTGTCACATCGGGTATGGTTCCTACGCAACCCCAGCGGTGGAAAGTAGTATTTAGGACAAAAAGCGCTGTTCTGGCCGCCATGTCCAAGATTTGCTTTCCCCTTGGGTCGGATTGTGGCATACCCCATTCAATGGCTCTAGCGTTGAGGACTCCCCCGACCAGCATGTGACCCTCTGTGTTCGAGACAGCGTCCTCCAGGGCATCGAGTTTGGTTCGAAAAGATCGCATTGCCTCGTTAGGTGTCAGACAAACACTGAAATATGTTATCCCTGAACACCGCACCCACACAAAACCATCCCCGCGTCCATGGCCCTGCACCTGAAGGCGGGCGCTGTCTCGAACCCAGATGGCCGAGGTACCAGATTTGTCAGGGTACCACGCTTGCGAGTCCTTGTTATGATGTTGCTCGCTCAGCAACAGGAGGTCAGCTTTCTTATCCCTCGCAAACTGCTCAAGTAGGTCCTGGGCGTTTGTGCTTCGGTGCAAATTGACCTGCAGGATATGGAACGTTTGAGTATCGATTTGGCTTTAGTTAGGGCCTCCTTGAAAACCCAGCATCTCCCTGTCCCCGGCTCATGTTTGAGGTCGCCGGGTGTTAGCTTAGCATCCTTGCAAAGAATGCATTTTGCCTCGTTCGTGCACTCCTTCCTTTTGTGCCCCGTTTCACCACATTTGTAGCACAGAGATCTCCTGTCGGGTCCCCTACAGCCATACGCGGTGTGTCCGTATTCGAAGCATCTGAAGCAGCGGATAGGGATCGCTCTTCTCCGTTTCCTGCAGATCACCTAACCTATCTTAATTTTGCCCTTCGCCAGGATTTGCTGGGCGTCTTTATCAGCTAGTTCGACAATAGCCATGCGTTGCCCCCTTGTGTTTTCACGTGTCAATCTTGCCTTGACTTCACTTAAGCTGGGGAACTCCCTCCTAATGGCATCCTCTACTTCAGCTTTGTCCGTGACGCAGTCGAGGTCCCTGGTTTCCAGGGTGGCCATTGGTTCGAGCGAGGCAACCGTTGCCGCATCTCCAAGAACCTTTTGAACCGCGTCACGGAATGCATCTTTGTTTGTGGCCTCTGGCCCGAATTCCACCAGCAAGCCACCGGTGCGGGTTGGTTGAACTGCTTTGATGGCAGTTTTGGTGTCGTCTGGCTTGACCGCTCCTTTAATTTCACGGAGGACATCTGCGTAGGTTCGGCCCTTAGTTGGTTTAATAAGCAGTGCCTCTCGCAAGGGTTTGCGCCGCGGTTTGCTTTTTGTTTTCTGCGGTATATCGGGGGGTTCTTTGTTCTTTTCGTGGTTGAGCTCTTTGTCTGTTTTTTCTAGGAGTAGCTTTTTGGCCGCTTTTTTCGCTGCCTTGTTTCGCACCACATGAAACTCCTCGCCTGGAGTGTCAACTTCGTTTATGGTCTCGTCCTTCCTCCTTTTCTCACGGTCGCCTTCAATTGGGCTACCGGCCATTCTTCTGCTGCTGCTAGGACCCACTGATGCCTCGAGGGAGAGTGTGTCTTTTTGGTGCTTTTCGGTTGCAAGCCACCTCCGCCTGTAGTGCGTTATGCGGCCAGAAAGCTCCTCCAGTTCAAGAATGCCATTCTTGACACTCTTGCCTATGTTTTTCTGCACTTCGCAGGCAGCCCTCAGTTGTTTGACGATATTCCCCGCTTTCCGAGTAGGCCACTCCTCTTCGGCGCGGTCAAGGGCGATTGTGTTATTTGGCGCCACCTCTTGGGAGAGGCCCCCGTTTCCTAGCCCTTTTGCTTCTATCGCTTGGGTCGCGTTTGAAGTGGCGTCGGCCAACGGCAAAACTTCTCCCTCCCCCAGTCTTACACTGGCCTCTGTTGGTGTCGCAGCTTGATCCGGATTGTGTACGTCTTGCACTGGGCGCTCCGGGGTGCGCATAGTCCTTCTACTGCGCCCAAAGGCCGCAATGATGCCAGGTTGCACAACGCACTCTGCCTTCTTTCGTTCGTTAGTCCATCTGTGGTCTGTCTCCGATGATTTAACCTGTGATGTTGACTTTGACAGTGTTTCTGGGGTTTGCTGCCTCCCCCCGCAATCGGTGACTTGTTTTATCGGTGTTCTTGCCAACAGCGGTTTTTGCCTGAAAGGGTTCTCCGTGCTAGCGTCCTGTTTGCTTGTGGTTTCATTTGTTGGATGTTTTTGATCTGTTGATTTTATTTGCTCCATTTTATTGGGTCCCCCCTCGGAGCCGCTATCTCCGTTCGTGTGTGTAGTCGCCTTTTTGGTCCCATGGTTATCTTTGCAGAGCAGGAAGGCCATGCGAGGGTTGGCACAAGCCCTTATGGGGACAAGTGCTCAGAGCCAGATCAGCGCTAATCGGGAGTCCGTCTCAACCGAACCTACACCACCAACCCAATAAAGCACTAAACTGCATCAGCAAAGTAAATTCATACGAGTATTCACAAAATCCTTATAAGGCTCATATTTCAAAACGTGGACGCTGATAAAAACAACGGAAAAGCGAATGAGTGCTACAGTGATTTTAAAGTGTTAAACGTCTTCAAAGGATAGCAGCGGTGGAATGCTGCAGCAGTTAGCTAACGATCAGTGCTCAGCTGGAAACGGCATGGTCTAGGGACGCGTACATGTGGTGGCAGGCTAGCTTTTTCCAACATCAGGTGTCGAACTCTTTTCTTTAGTAACAAAACGACTACAAAACCTGAACTGTTTTGTAGTCGACTTGTTATTTCGATCGGAGCTAAACGGATTAACAAAAGAAAAGTTTCAGGCCAGAATCAGAGGTTGTTACATTTTTTTACCTACTCTCTTATTGGTACCGCACGCGATAAGGTGTGCGGCTTCGTAATTGAAGAGAAAAATTGTGGTCTACAATAAGAGGTGGAATTGGTGCCCCTCGTACCCCTCCGAGCCAGACATAAGGTCCCGATTGTACAAGTTTACATACAAGGGCTCTCCATCTCGGTGAAAGCCCCTACAATTAAAAAAGAATCACAGCGCTCTGACTTAGTAAAGGAAGGAACCTTGCCAACGTTGCGGGTCTCGTACTTGTGGTGGTTTTAGAAAAGAGAATACCAACTTTTCTTTTTAACTCTTTCCGTCTTGGTGGCTTGTGTCACTGTTCTGGAATGAGAATTAGATGTAGATGAATGAAACGCCAATAATCGTGCTTGATCAAGTTATGATTTATTCAGTAATTTTTAAGGTCTTTGTAAAAATTTTTTTTACAAAGACCTACTAGTTTCGCGACCTGTCTGTCCGTCTGTCCGTCCGTCTGTCCATCTGTCCGTCCGTCTGTCCGTGCGTCGCAGCTAATTTCCTCAGAAACTGTAGAAGCTAGAGAGCTCAAACTTTGTAGAAAAGTCAGAAGTGATGGTCTCTCAAAAGTTAAGGCATTACCAGAAGTTTTAAAATTTTTTAAGGGGGGTCCCCCCTCATAACGAATTGGGGTATAAAATGAAAGGTCTTGATTAGGACTTTTAGAATCTGAAATAAAAAAATCATTTTATGAATTAGGGGGTCCCGAGGAAGGCAAAATGTACCAAACATTTGTGTCCCCCCCCCTCGCGATTGGACACCTTTGAGCCGAAAAACCTGAAAATTATCACGAACGTGGGTCTTTATGAATACAAGGGCAACAAATACCTTAGAAATCGAAATTCGCTCAACTTTGTTAATAATAGTATGATTTGCAGATTTTACATTTTTGCCCATAAAATCAAAAAGGTAACTTTAAACTTCTTGAAATATATATGTTCACAAAATTTGATTGAGATCGAATCATAATCAAGTGAGTTATCGCCATTTCAATTATATGGAAATACAACAACAATAACACGTGTTTATGGTTGATATAGGGTTTTCCAATAGGAGGTGTTATTTTAATATTTAAAAAAAAATACCATTTTTTTAATACAAATGATCGGATATTTATTTCATTATAAAAAAGAAGATATGCCGTTAATAGCAAAAAATAACATCAGGTAAATAACCACCACGACACGCTTACAGGACCATATTATTTTCATGAAATTTTCCATAACCAAATCGCAAAGTGGCTGCCCTGTGTCCTCGATAGCCTCACGAATTTCATCTTTGAGGTCTTGAATCGACGCTGAGCTGTCGGCGTAGACCTTTTCTTTCACGTGGTCCTAAAGGAAGAAGTCGCAAGGAGTTAAATCACAAGATCTATTCAAAATAACACCTCTTATTGGAAAGCCCTACATATATTTAAAATTGACTTAGGCACTTCTTTCAATTTTCGTGACAATTAAGGAATAGTGTTTATCATTTAAGTTAGATTAAAATGGCGGCTGCACTGTGCTTATGAAAGAAACTGTGCATCTGTTGTGTAAATTTGAGCGATTTCATATCCAAGTATTGGATGAATAATTCAAGTTATCGATTCACGCCATTAGAAAACTTGTTTCTAACCCTAGGATGTTTACAAAGACCTTCTGGTAGGAGCACTCTCCTGCTTACTCAACTTGTTTCCCTTATATTACAAATTATTGCTAATAGTACAAATTCACAAAATTGCTTACTTCTAAAGTTCATTATTTTCATTGGAATTCACAGTTCAATTACTTGATGGAAATTGCTTACCATACAAAGTTCATTAACTTAAGCTACAACAAATGGGTGTTCAATGTATTTACATTATTTTGCTTATTCTACAAAGGTCATTAGCTTGATTTGTGCAAATTAATTAGGTCGAAATGAGTTTAAGTTGTTAATGCTGCAAATGCGATTATATGCAAAGGTGAATGAATTTTGATTGTTTACTGAAATGGTTATGCTATGGTGTTTAATGTGAAATGATTCTTATGTTCTAGTTTTAACATTGCCGCCCGCCAAGAACCTTCCGAGGTTCTTAATTAGTGTCATACCAGGTTGATCGATGTGATTTTGTCGTGATAGATCTTGTTGTAAAACGTCGTCGAAACAGGAAGACGCATCCGGATACGATACTTAAACAGATAATGACAGAGAGGAAGATACTGGTACCATGCTGTCAAACGGTGGACCAGGATGTTGACTGGTAAGTTTCGTCGATTATGCTCGCTTGTTGGATGTAAAATCCTAAGGACTCTTCAGACTTGACAAGGTCAGGTATCACGAGATCAGGTATAACTTGTGGATCGGTCGTTTGGTTGAGGACGGGTGGATGTGGAAGTACGTAAGTTGACAGGTTTCTTGTAAAAGCTGACCAAGTAGTGGTAAAAAGTGAATTTTCAACTTTTAGGCTGCATTCCTCTGTGAGCTTAATGATGCCAGTACCATTGAGAAGGACATTTCTGCGTTCGCCTTAACATAATGTCTAACCAGGAGTTGCTACTGGGGCAGTAAACATCCAAGTATTGGCATCGTGGAGCTGTTTCCATATTATTTTAGTTGATCTGAATGTGTGTAATGGGCATGGTTCTCTACCGTAGACCTTGTGAATTTCGTTGATGACGCAGTTTGGTTTTTGAGTTGACGACATAAAGGATGTTTATGTCTGCAAGATACTGATCATTAGATAACTTAAATAGGTCGTTAACCGAAGTTTCAAAGTATTGTTGTAAATTGTAGTTAACGCCTAAGGTTCGTGGTGGGATGCCAAATGCATGGAACGTGAAATTTCCAAGGTTTTATGGGATTGGTGTTGGTTTGATGACATCATATGGCCGGTTGTCAATAAAAGGCAGGAAGGCGAGTAGGTGGATGCTGTTGTTGTCTGATGAAAATTGAAGAGGCTCGAGTGTTCTGCATATTATTTGGACGTGATCTGGTAAGGGTGACTGGGTTCTAATAATGTCTACCATGGCATCGCTTGTTTGGATGTAATCCTAGATAGTTGTTTGTGAAAAGAGACTGGATAGTATTCTCGCATATTTGTGGTATACTTCTCGTAATTAGTTTTCTGCTCGTTGATAGGTGGATAGAATGATAATGTTGATTTTATTGTGATCTGCAGTCTTATACCATACGCTGAATTCATTGATGCGAGTTAATCCATCGGTAATTGATTTTGAAATCGTTTAAGTTGCAGGTCGATTCTCCTTGAAGTGCTGTTTAAAGTTCTTCTTAATGATTTTCTTCTGGTTGTCGTTGAGGCTGCTGATGTCTTTGTAATCTTCGTCGTTTACCCCAAATACAGCTGTTAGCAGAGATCCGAGTGCTCCACGCCGTTTTCTCTGATGGGAAAGTCGTAATGTGCTCATTTTGCGGGTAATTTCATCTTTTAGCTCGTCTAGCTGCTGTGATAGCTCATGGCAACCAATTTCGGCGGTGATATCAGTGCGATATTGGCAGAGTCCTCGAATTTTTGCCACTACGGTTCCTACGTTTGTTTGGTCGTGGTTCAAATTACTCCAAGGGAGTTGGATTTGCATTTTGAAGGCTCCTCTGTGTATTTGTGCGGCTCCCAGTTGTTCGATATAAAAACCGGTGGATAGTTGTGTAATGTTAGCATCACAATGTGTCTGCGGAAGAATGTAGCAGAGCACCAAACAGGAGTACAGGAGCGTTATAGCTTTATTAGATGTGGTTATAGATTTTGGCATAGGTTTCGGAGATTCTCTTCGTTGCCTTTTTGTTTGGTTGTGTTCCACCAAGTACTCAGTCCAGGTGTCCCCAATGGGGGCAATTTTAGTTCGTTTACTTCGGCGTAACGTAGATGGTACTACTGGTGTTCTTGTTGGAGGTGGTTGTGTAGGAGCTTTCACTGGATGTTCAGGTTCTGGATTGGCATTTTCAAACGGTAGACGGCAGATCTTGGTCACAGGGCATCTAGTAACTCTACCGTGTAATTTGATGGATACAACTCGAACCATACCATCAGCACCTGGATGCACTTCTAGCACTCTTGCGAGTGGCCAATGAGTTGATGGGAAATTTTCAGTTTTAACGAAAACGATGTCGCTAATTTGTAAATTGGGTCGAGTTGTCATCCATTTAGGTCGTTGCTGTAGTCTGCTGAGGTATTCGAGCTTCCAGCGGTTCCATAAATGTTTTTTGATCTGTTGTACTGCTTCCCACTTTTTATCGATGGGCTTCTTGTCGGGGATTGATGGTAGTTCAAACAAATTACTTCCTGTCAAAAAGTGTCCAGGAGTGATCGCTGTGTGATCGTTTGGATCGTTACTTACTTCGCACAGAGGTCTTGAGTTTAAACATGCTTTAATTTGGGCTAGAAGAGTGTAGATTTCTTCAATGTTTAACAATTGTTGTTCGATGGATTTTATCAAATGGCGCATCATGGACTTCAATCTAGCTTCCCAGAGTCAACCAAAATAGGGACTTCCAGGAGGAATAAATTTCCATTGAATCTCTTCATTGACAAGATTATCCTTACACTGCTTTGAAGCCTCGGAAAAAGCTTTCCTTAACTGTCGGTCACTGCCCACAAAGTTTGTACCGCAATCGCTATAAATGGTATGACATTTTCCTCTGCGCGCGTCAAATCTCCGAATCGCCGCGATGCATGCTGGGGTGGATAGTTCACTTACAGCTTCTAGATGGAAAGCTTTTGTAGAGAGGCACACAAAGTCAGCTATATAAACTTTCGTCATCTTAGCTCCGCGTCCACCATCGCATTTGATTGTAATTGGACCTGCGTAGTCCAAGCCTGTTTGCGAAAAAGGTTTCTCCATTTGAAATCTTGGCGGAGGCAATAGCCCCATTAGTTGGTTGTCTGGATGGGCTGTGGTTTTGAAGCATGTAACGCATTCGTGCAGTATTTGTTTGACAAATGATTGAGCATTAGTGATCCAAAATTCTTGTTGAATTGTTGCTAACACTAATTGTAACCCCCCGTGTAGCATTTTTAAGATGATCCTGTCGGACAATGAGTCTTGCAAACGAATCTCTTGGAAGGATGGCAGGACGTTTTGCAGTTTCAGGTATTGGTGCGAACTGCAGTCTTCCGGTAGTCCTGAGAATGCCATCAGAATCAATATGTGGAGATAGATACTTAATTCATCAGCAAATGCATGTTGCTGAGAAAGGCGTGCGCAGGCCATTTTTGCTTCCTGAAGCTCCTCAAATGCCAAAGATCCGATTCGTTTGCCGGTTTTATGTGACGCGTTGTATTTGAAGCGACGTATGCACGCCAGGACTCTTAAAAGTTTTGGCAGACCCGAGTATCGACGAAATATTTCTGGCTCTTCAGTAGGTTCAATGGCAATTGCTCCAACAATGCGTATTTCGTCTTGCATACCCTCGTGCTCTGCTGCTGACAGTGCTATGCTTGACGGTGTTGATATATCGTGAGTTGAGAGCCACTGTGGGCCTTTCCACCATAAGGATGATTGTATGAGTTTGTCTGGCAAGATTCCTCTTGAAGCGAGATCCGCCGGATTTTCGGTGGTGCGTACATAGTGCCACTGGTCACATTTCGAGCTTTTTTGGATTCGACTTACGCGGTTTGCTTAAAAATATCTTCCACGTTGCTGAAGGTCTCTGAATCCACGCTAGAACAATTTTGGAATCCGTCCAAAAACAAGTCTTGACATTCGTCCACTGGCACGCTTGTTTTAACTGCTCCATTGTTTCCAGCATCAAAACGGCATCGCAAAGCTCAAGTCATGCAATTGACATCTTAGCTATTGGAGCGACCTTGGATTTTGCGGTTAATAAACATGATGATATCTGACCTTCTAATGCTAGGACCCGCAAGTAAATTGCTGTTGCATAAGCTGTAGTAGATGCGTCGCAAAATCCATGTAACTCTAGGTTGGTGGTTCTGGACATTCGATTCCATCTAGTTTCAATCCAATCCTTGACAACAGCTGGGGGAACTTCATCATCCCAACCTAACTTTAGCCGCCAGAGGTTTTGCATCGTAATTTTTCCGGTGACAATACAAGGTTGCAGCCAACCGAGTGGATCAAACAGCTTTGCTACCTCCGATAAAATTGATCGTTTAGTTAATTTAGGTTCTTTGGAATGTTTCACTTTGAACGAAAAGCTGTCTTGCGCTGGATGCCATTGCAATCCAAGAGTTTTGACTTCGTCCAAAAGCGCTATTTCCAATGGCTTTTGATTTTCCCGATCACTTTCTGGGATTCGTTCTAAAAGAGCCTGATTGTTCGCTGACCATTTTCGAAGATGGAAGCCACCCTTGCTTAATACTTCCTTGAGCTGGAGTTGTATGAATTTTAGCAGAGTGATGTCATCTGAGCCAGTGAGGAGATCGTCTACGTAGAAATCCTGAAGAATTATTTTAGCGACGTCAGGGTATGCATCCTGCTCGTCAATGGCCAGTTGTTGAAGAGTACGAATTGCCAAGAAAGGTGCGCATTATGTACCGTATGTCACAGTTTTAAGTCTATAATGCCCAATAGGTTCCGTGGCATTGAATCTCCACATGATTCGTTGATATTCACGATCCTCTTCGTGAACTTTTATTTGACGGTACATTTTTTCGACCTCGGCAGTGATGACATGTTGATAGCTCCGCCATCTCATTAGCAGTTGTATAAGGTTCGGTTGTATCGTGGGGCCTACTTGGAGTAAGTCATTCAATGATTTCCCACTGAGTGATTACTGCGATGCATTGAAGACCACACGCAGCTTTGTAGCGGAGCTTGTCTCCCTGATCACTTAAACAATAACAGTCAGTGTTTTGTATCATGTTGGTTGGAATCTCCTCCATAAGGCCAAGTCGCAGGTACTCCTCCATGAAAGCACGGTACTCTTTCTCTCGATCAGGGTGACTTGAGAGCCGCTTTTCCAAGTGTCGGAATCGAATGTACGCCATCCGTACTGATTCTTTTAGATCGTGACCCTGGTTGACGTTTGATTTGTATGGCAATCTAACGGTATATCTTCCATCTGAACCTCTTGTCGTGGTTTCACTATAGTGTCTTTCGACTTCAAGGTCTTCTACAGTTTGTTCAAGTGCTGTTGATGGTTCTTCAATTTCCCAAAATCTTCTTAGGCTCTGTTCTAACTTTTCGTACGCTACAAAGGAGATTGAGCCTGGTTCAATGTTTGTGCCAGCCGTTGATCCAAACAAAACCCAACCAAGTTTTGTTTTTTGCGCACATGGCTGTCCTTGAATAAAACCATGATTCAAAATGTTTCCGTATATGTCCACTCCGAGAAGCAAGTCAATTTGTGACGGACGGTTGAAATCTGGATCTGCCAATTTTAGTTTTACCAAATGAGCTGGTAAGTCGATGGTAATATATGTAGTTGGTAACACGGCGGTAATTTTCGAAATGATTAGCGCCGAGAACTGAAGTAGATTGTCTTTCCCATTTTTTCCCAAGTTCGCTGTGACTTCTGCTACTCCTTTTGATGTTACCGCTTCTGAGCATCCAATTCCTCCAATGGCAATCTTACAGTGTCGTCGTGTTAGTCCCAACCTTTGAACACTCTGTTATGAAAGACTTTTGCGAGCCAATGTCCAGCAATGCTCGAAGGTTGATCATTGTCCCATCGTTGGCTTGAATTGGAATAAGTGCTGTAGCGAGTAGTACTTGCGTATTGGAGAGCAGTGCGTTGTGTGTTTGTGTCTGAGTGTTAGCTTTATGTTTAATAACCCCATTGTCTATTTCATGCAGGAGCGTGTTGTGGCGTTTTGGGCAGAGTTTACAGGTCCTTTTAGACGGACATTGTTTAACGACATGCTGTTCGGAGAGGCAGTTGAAACAGACTTTCTTGTTTCTCACCAATTGTCGTCGTGCATCCACTGGCACTTTCCTGAATTGCTCGCACTCAAACAAACGATGATGACCATTGCACATGACGCAACGGATCGCTTGAGCTTGAGCAGTGTGCGTTAGAGTCCTCTGAGATGACTTTGTAACTTCCCCTGGATTGGACAATGTTAGTGATTCTAACATTGTGAATCTCTCGGTTAAGAGCAGTATGTATTTTTCGAGTTTCGGCATGTCTTTGCTTCTACTTGTCGTTCTTTGCCACTCTGCCCTGGAATCTGTATCGAGCTTGCTGCTCAACATGAAGGTCATAATAAGATCAAAACCATCGATCTTCAATGTCTTCAGACTTGTGGTGAGCTGGTTGGTTGTGTTGACTATGTCCTTCAAACGATGTGCATCGTTCGGCTGGCATTGGCTAGTGCTCCACCAACGTTGCATTAACTCTTGCGCGATGAGTTTTTCATTGTCATAACGTTCACATAACAATTTCCATGCGGCTTCATAATTTTCACCCATTAGGCTCAAGTGACTAATGATTTGCTCGGCTTCTCCCTTTAAATTGCTGCGGAGATACTGCATTTTCTGCACGTTGGACAGTGTTGTACTTTGATGCACCATACTCTTATAAAGGTCACGAAACGCTATCCACTTTGCATAATCCCCGTTAAACGCAAGGATCTTGATTCACTCAAGCTGAAGACTCTCTCCTGAACTTTTTGCCATCTGCGATGACTGAGCTGAGGTTCCAGCACGAAATCTGTGCATTCCGTCCTTAAAAATTGTCTTATACTCCAAGACGAGATCCTCTATGTTTACATAGTACTCCATAAAATTTTTCATCAGTGCTTTATCTCCCTCTTCTTTAAGCGTGCGTAAGTTTGGAGATGGTTCTCCTCACAGGCTTTCCATTGCTCCTCGATTCGCTCTAGCCGAGTCTCGAAATAGGCTAGAGAGTGGCGGCTTTGACTGTCCTTCTTGACGTTGGCGATGATCCTGCTGATACTGTCAAGGCACAGTTTTTGTCCTGCGATAAGATTTGCCATGATTGGTTTGTCCCGTTGTTGCGTATATTAACTCCTTGTCTGAAATTCCGGCTAAAATCCGGCTCGACGGACCAGTCACTAACCACCTTTTTTTGATTTTTTGTATTAATATTCACGACATCTTGTGATCTTGCATTGATGTTTTACAAATGTTTAAGCTATGCTTGACACAATGCAGCCATTCCACGGAGTTTCAAATGAATGATAGTTCATTTGTGTTTAATTTTTTTACTGTGCTAACGTATTTAAGTTCGAGTGTGCGGTAAAAAAAACTATAACACGTGCTAGTAAGCTTTTCTTTACAATGAGTTTCATTTAGTGTATTTTTTTAAGATCTATTTTATACATTTTCACTTGGAAGAGTATTACTTTTGTGTTTTTAATGTATTATCAGAAAAAAAAAAGTAAACTAACCACCATGACTGTAACAAGTTTATGGTGATAGTTGTCATGTAAACAATGTAAGGTCCTAAAAGTGTTTTTTTTTGTTTATAAAGTATGTCGCGCTTGCTAAATGAAAAAGAAACATTAGAATACTTACTGGAAGACATACCTTCAGGTGACGAGAGTATCTGCAGTGATGAGGAGTATCAAGAAAATGCTGATGCGCAGCCAGATCTTCTTGCATTAGGTGATACGATTGGAGAAGTTAAACCAACAGCTTTTGAAAACAATGAACTTTTTGTGTGAATTTAGATTCTATAGAGCCCAGCACTTCATATTTCATCAGACAGGTTATAATAGTCCCAAAATGGAGGAAAAACTATAGAATGGACATACCTGGTAAGCTATGTGCAACTGTGGGCACATCCGATTACATACGTTGCATGGAGAATGTTACACCGCTTCTACTGTTCAGCCTTTTTTGGACAAAGGATATGCAGGACATGATATATTTCCAAACAAATTTTTACGCCACACAATCGGAAAAGCCTTATTCACCCACCACAACAGAAGAACTGAATATTTTTATTGCCTCGAACATGGTGATGGGTATAAAAAACTATTGAGCTGCCGAGATTACTGGTCCCCAGCCCTAGATTTACATACTAGCTATGTTTTGAGGTTCATAAACTTCAACCGGTTCAGATGGTTTTTGAATTATTTGCATGTTAATGACAACAGCTTTACAAAAACACATCTCTGCTTGATATTATGTGGACTGATTTCGAAAAACGCTATCAACCATCGAAAAAAGTTGCAATTGATGAGAACATGATTAAGTTCAAAAGCAGGCACTCTCTTAAACAATACATGCTATGAAACCCATAAAACGTGGGTATAAGATCTGGAAAGCAAGGTACTAAAGTTGAAACTGATTTATGTGGTATATTTTGACAACTACTTCAACAGTTATCCGTTGCAAGTAGATTTACAAAAACACAAAATTTAAGCCTGTGGAACCGTTAATTCAACCAGAAAGCTTTTACCGACATTGAAGGATGACAAGCAATTACAAAGGGGAAAAAGTGATTTCCAGATTCGCGACACAAATATCAGTATGCTGAAATGGAAAGACAAGTGATCAGTATTAATATTATCAAATTATCATGGTCCTAGAAATGTCTGCAAAATTAATCATAGAGAGCAAAATAAAACCAGCATTGGGGTATCTTGTCCAAAAGGCATCAAAGGCTACAACGCATATATGAATTCTGTGGACAAATGTGACCAGCTAAAAGGGAGCTACAATATTAAAATATGACGGAAAATCCTACAAGTGATAGCACAGGATTTTTCTTCATTTTCTTGATTGTTTAGTCGTTAATGCTTTTTAATTTATAAAGAGCTGCAGTCATCTTAACGCCCGCACCTATGTACCCTGAATCTGACAGAATTCAGACGCCAGGGCCTTTTAGCGCCAGCATATGTTAAGAACAAGTAGAGGTGACAATCAGCTCCGAGATTTCTTTTCCAGCGCCAGCTCTTATAAAACCATTCGGAATCCAGTTACCATCAACCTGAGAAAAGCACTTCAAGGAGATGCTGCAAATGTAGCAATAAAATGTCTCCAGTGCATACTATATGGCAGTGCAATACATAAAATACATGTTTTCCATACTTTCACAAAAAGTAATTTTTGACCCGACTACGTCACATAAAAGAGAGTGGATTTGTCAATGCACATATATATTTTAACGTTTATGTCGTTTGTTGAATTGAACTTCTATAAAAAATTAATGACAAGTTAGGTAGACAGACCTACGCTCATGTCAGAAGGATTTTGTACTCAACTTCTCAGAAATGCAGTCACCAGCAACGAATAAAGTCAAGAAATATGCCAAAGAGATGTGCACGTTTGAAAGAAAATCCTTAGTTTTCCTATTTTCAACGGTCGCCATTTTTTTGAAAACCATCACTCATGAATCCCCAAAAAAAGTTAATGTTATTGACCTTGTTTGAAAATTTCAAGAAAATCCAATTAAATCTGCAGTGACTGATTCGATGGAAAGTTCATAAAATACCAAAATCATGTGTTATTGTTGTTGTAATTAGAGAAATTTCAAAGGGCTATACTCGCAACTTCCGTGTATATCATTCGATTTTCATCAAACTTACAAGGCTTTTGTAGGACTACCTATATATTGAATTTCGTTCAGTTTAAGGGTACCTATACGATTTTATTGGGGAAAATGTGAATTTCGAATATCATACTATTATTAACAAAATTGAGTGAATTTTGACTTATAAGGTTTTTGTTGTTGTTGTACTCATGAACACCCAGTTCCATACTTTTTTTCAGATTTTTCGGATCGCAGGTGTCCATTCGCGAGGGGGGGGGCGGGGACACATTTCTCGTATATTTCCCCTCGCTGTTTTGCTCGCTTGTTTTGAAAATTTCTCATCAACTCCCCTAGATGGGGAGACCCCCTTAAATACCTTATACAATTATTTTTTAGTTGAACTATATACAAAATTTGGTGTTTCTAGCTTAATTAATTTGCGAGAAAAAGCGCTGTGACACATGGACGGACGGACGGGACAGACGGGGCGCGATTTTAGTATGGTTTTGTAAAATTATTTTACAAAATCCTAAAAATACTTTCGCGATATTGCAGGTCAATTCTTTACATGTACGACTGAAGTAGGGATACCAAATAACGACTATTCGCTCAAAATCAACAAAAGCTATAATTGGGAATTCGGACACGATTTTCAAATTGAATGGAATTATTGTGAAGCTATCCAACGCCGTTAGATGAGCCACTATGCCAACGTTTAAGTACACTTCGTGGCGTATTTACATAAATTGGCTGGCTGAAACCTTATAAGTACCTATGTTAAAAATCGGGGTCGCATTCTCTGGGGAGCGCCGCCCCCACGGACCCGAGGATATGGGGGGCGCCGTGAGGCTCCCTCCTGGGATGACAGGTAACGACTCTGATTGGATCTGGACTACGCTTGGACAACGAACTGGAATTGATGCTTTGGGCTGGCGGATGTGATGGTTTGGACCTAGTTGCTTTGCACAGTAGCGCCGAGATGAAACCCGTGTGTGAATGGCTCCAATTCAACTATCATACCATCTCCGTCCCGGTAAAACCTTGGCAGGCCTCGGAGTATGTTCGAAGTTCGCACCATTGGGTTGGTTGTGTAGGATCGGTTGAGACGGACTCCCGATTAGCGCTGGTCTGGCTCTGAGCACTTCTCCCCATAAAAGCTTGTGCCAACCCTCGCATTGCCTTCCTGCTCTGCAAAGATAACCATGGGGCCAAAAAGGCGACTACACACACGAACGGAGATAGCGGCTCCGAGGGGGACCCAATAAAACTGGAGCAAACAAAATCAAAAGATCGAAAACATCCAAAAAATGAAACAAAAAATAATAACGAAAACGCAACCAGCGGGTGCTGCCACGATGTTAACAGTGCATCGAGAGCGGTACTAACCACGACAAAAATGAAGAATAACACAAGGATAGTGAAGGCAAACAAAGAACGGAGAATAGCAGACAGTCTGGTTCAGACTGAGATTCCTGCGGCGTTTGGGCGCAGCAAAAAAATGATGCGAACGCCAGAGCGCCCTATTACGGAAAAGCGGGGAATTCTGCAGGACGCCTCAGGTGTTCAAGGCGTGGACGATAACATAAAGAGCACCGAAAGTTCGATTGTCACTGCTGTGATCGTTACCGAAGTGACCTATACAAGGGTCGCAAATCCCGACATTGCAACAAAAAATCCAGAAGCCAACGAGGAGATTACGGCACTTAAAGCAACGAGTGACCAGACACCGCGTGAATGCACCGCCGGCGTCGAAAATGTGGCGGAAGTACTGGACTCGGAAACGGAATGCGATAACCTCTCCCAAGGATGGTTGCAACGTACAATTGCGGCCCAGCGATACGAAGAAGAAAAGCTACTCCGAAAAGTGGGAGATGTTCTGAAAAGAAGACAATCTGCATGCGACTCCCCAAAAATCAGCAAAGCAGCAAAGGTGGGGCTTCTTGAACTAGAGGAGCTCCTAGATCATATAGGGCACTATCGGAGGAGCTGGTTAAGGGCCGAAAACGAACAGAAGGCTAAAGAGGCGCTTGGGGCAAAATCTAAAGGCGACACGCAGATAGCTCCACCATTAAAAGTCAATAAATGAATGGCGTCTAGCCCAATCGAAGGAGATTGGGATAAAAAAGAGAAAGAAGAGGCACTTGATGGGCGTGGAGCACCAGATCACGGGTTCCAGACAGTGCTTAAAAAAGGCACGAAGAAAGCCGCAAGAAACTCCTTCAAAAAAAGCCAGAAAGTAAAGTTCGCACGGACACCCAATTAGAAAAAGGACCTGATGCAAAACAGGAGACGCAGAAGCCCCGACGAAGACCCCGGCAGCAGGCACTGCTTGTAAAGCCCCAAGATGGCCGATCCTAGGCGGAAGTGCTGCGGGACATCAGGGAAAACGTAAGGCCCGAAGACACCAATACTACCATTAAAGTAGTACGACCAACGCGGTCGGGCTTACTGGTCGAATTCAGAGCAGAGGCCGGCAATAAAGAAGCATTCTGTGACGCAGTAAAGAAAGTCCTCGGCAAAAGCGCAACTATAGCCCCGCTCGAGCCGATATCAATAATCAAAATACGAGACATTGACTGCGTGACGGATCTGGCCGAGGTAGAAGAGGCCATCAAAAGGGAGTTCCCTAGCTTGGGAAGGATCAAAGCGAGGCTGACACCAGAAAACAACAGGGGACAACGCATGGCCATAGTTGACTTGACCCAAAAAGGACGCCGAACAATTCCTGAACAAGGGCAAAGTACGAATTGAGTGGGTTGTCTGTAGGATACGGCGAAGAGCAACGCCTCTTCAATGTTTCAAATGCCTTGGTTATGGTCACACCACACAAGTACGCAAAGGACCCGATAGGAGTTCCCTATGTTACCAATGCGGTGAAACGGGACATAAAAGAAAAGAGTGTACCAAGGAGGCACACTGTATTCTTTGCAAGGATGCTGATCCAAAACCTGATTTTGGACACGTCTTGGGATCAGGGAAATGCCGGGTGTTCCAGGAAGCCCTAACCAAGGCAAAATCAGAGCTTCGATGAACCGCATCCTGCAGCTAAACCTACACCGCAGTTCAACCGCCCAAAATCTGCTTGAGCAGTTTGCGAGGGACAGGAAAGCCGACTTCTTGCTGCTGAGTGAGCAACACCATAATAAAAGTCCTGCAGAATGGTATTCTGATTAAACTGGTACTGCCGCCATCTGGGTTCGGAACAGTGACTTTCAAGCGGTGAGGTGTGGACGGGGGGATGGTTTCGTGTGGGTTCTGTGCTCAGGGACCACCTTCTTTAGTGTATACCTAACGCCTAACGACTCGATATCATCTTTCCAAGCCAAGCTTAATGCTTTGAAGGGCGCTGTTTCGAACGCAGAGGGCAAAGTGCTCGTCGGGGGCGACTTCAACGCTAAAGCAATCGAATGGAGCATGCCTCAGACAGATCCGCGGGGAAAACGAATCCTGGAAATGGCGGCCAGGACGTCACTCATCCTACTAAACACCGACAATACGCCGCCTTTCCACCGTATTGGCTGTGCAGGAACTCCACTGGGTGTGAAATTCACCTCGGAATCCTTAGTACGGAGGATACACAACTGGAAAGTATTAGAGGACTACTCAGCCAGTGATCATCAGTGCATTCTGCTTGAGATAAGTGATGTTGTCTCCCGACGTCCATGCTCTTGGCCTTCTCCAATCAGAAGTATGGACGTCGAGAGGTTCATTAAGGTTCTCACAGTAGGTGAGCCGCTGCAGGGAGCTTCGGAGGGGACGGAAGAACGGGCAGCTCAAGACGTGGTGAACCCTACTATGAGCATCATTTGGACTGCTTGCTGCGCTTCTTTCCCCCGTCTTTTTAAGTTCCAGAATATCTTATGCGGCTTTTGAGGAACTACCTAAAGGATCGAAGCCTTCTCTACAGCACGACACAGTGCCAACGAAGGATGGAAATTACATCGGGTGTTGCCCAGGGATCTATCCTTGGTCTGGACCTGTGGAACGTGTCTTACGACGGGCTACTGAGACTTGAGATGCCAGATGAGTCGCACTTGGTCGACTATGCGGATGATGTTGCGGCTCTGATCGCTGGACGCACCGTTGAACATGCGCAACTTAGGCTAGGTATGCTAATGCACCGAGTGAGGGACTGGGTGACTGCTTGCGGGCTGAGTTTAGCACTGGAGAAAACCGAAGTGGTCATCTTGACAAAAAAGAGAATCCCTAGAGTAAGGATGATCAGTATTGGAGACATACAAATCGAATCGAAGCCAGCGGTGAAGTACCTGGGGCTACTGATCGACTCGAAGATGAGTTTCTCTGAGCAAATCAGGGCAACGGCTGAGAAGGCTGCTTCGGGAATATCGGCCCTGAGTCGACTTATGGCCAACGTAGGGGGACCCAGCCCATCAAGAAGACGCCTCTTGATGAGTGCTGTAGGGTCAGTGCTACTGTATGGAGCAGAGGTATGGGGTGACGCTCTCAGCAAGGAGGTATACCGAAAACGTTTGGCACAGTTACAGAGAAAAGGAGCACTGAGAATTGCATCCTCGTATCCAACAGTCTCCGACTCGGCGGTGAGAGTGATTGCAGGCGTGATGCCTGTCGTCCTCCTTGCTAGAGAGCGCCGCGCTATTTACCTGCGCCGAAACGAGGATGCGAGGGAGATGATTGTCCACGAGGAGAGACAGCGCTCGCTCAACGATTGGCAGCAGTCTTGGGTGAATTGCACGAAGGGAAGGTGGACTGCGCGCCTCATCTCGGATGTGAGACCGTGGAGAAATCGAAGGCATGGTGAAACTGACTTCTATCCGACCCAGCTTTTGAGCGGGCATGGGTGTTTTCAGTCTCACCTGCACAAGATCGGTAAGTCACGGTCTCCCGATTGTCGGTTTTGCCCAGGAGAGGAGGACAATGCCTGCACGCATTTTCGCGTGTGAAAAATGGGTCTGGCTGCGAAGGGAACTCTACAGGGAGACGGGAGAGCTCACCCCAGATAATATAGTTGCGGTGATGCTCGAATCGGTTGACAAATGGAACCAGGTGGCATATTATGTTCGGGCAGTCCTAAAATATAAGAGGGACTCACAGCAGCCGGGGGCACTGGGGCTGGGGGATCACTCTTCTGGCATTTCCTCTTCCCCTCCCGCTAGGAAAGGGACTCCCCAGCTTGAAGGCCCGAAGTAATGTATCAAACGGTTCCAGGCTGGGTTCTCAGGTTGACAGGGGAGGTGTTTAGTGGGTAGTCCAGTCGCGCATGGGAGTCCCACATTCTATGCATAAATGGCATTCACCTCCCTACCACAAAAAAATAAAATAAAATAAAAATAAATTGGACGAGTATGAATTTGTCCATGAAATAATTAGTAAAAAATGAATTAAATTCCTGAAATATTTTGAAATACCTTGGCAGAAAGTTTTTTTTTTACTAAAAGCAACATTTCTTAACTAGTCTTGTTTTGAAATCAATGCTCATTTTCTCATTAACCGTTTTTTTGCAATTATTGCCTTGACCATACCGTACCAGGCTTCAACTCTGTTCTTGGTTTTCGAGAAGTTATTCTCCAGAGAGCTCACCACCGACCAAAATTCTGGCTCATACAAGGCCAACCTGTGCTGATTGTATATTAAAAATTAGAAATCATCAAATAAAATTCTTGAAGCTTGAATCAAACACTTAAATTCTTATAAAGATGGCTTGTCTGATCTGATTAAAATAAGGGGCTTTTTTGCAAATACTGTAAATGGTTTACGCTTCGAAATGAAGGAGGTTATCAAGGAAAGTCTCCCCTTAGGGTAATTGTCACACAACCCTTGACTGTGGTTTTTAATTGCACCCCCAGTATATGTATCAGAAGAGTGCAATGGCAGCTGGAAAAGAATTTTTGAAAGTACACTCATCTCTATAGTGAAAACCATCATTTTCCGGCAGGTAGAACATTCCACTTCGGGGACTCAGAAACGATGCAAATATACTGAAGGATAGAGCACGTACTCAGAACGAAGGAAATTTCAGGGCATTATGGACATTTAAAATCAATTCAGGTGATAGAGTCTGAAACAACACCTTGTAAAAACACCTTGAAATCACTTCAAGAGCAACTTATATACGAGTATGTAAAGTGGTTCAAAATTAACTGATTGAATGCTGCAAAGCTGAACTACTAGACAAAATTTTGCAAAAAGTAGCTTGTGCTGAGTTCTACACCGTTCTTTTTGATGAATCTTCATTAATCGTTTAAAATCTGTTTATCCATTTATATTTACTATCAAATTAGGCTTCAGCACTATACGAGAAGTCGATGAGTTTTTCATATCCAAAACGTGCAACTGCATTAGTGTAGATACTTGGTGAAAAACTCGTCCAGCTATGTGAAACAAGATGGGTAGAAAGGCATGATGCTGTTGTCCAATTGTCTGCAAAGTTAACGTTGATCATCGAAACTTAGGCGAAAATCAGTGAGCGGAAGAACAGAAAAACAGTGGGCAAAGAGGCGGTTCTGATTTCGGCTCTGTGTAAATTTGATTTCAATGTCGGGCTGTTCTGTGTGTATGATATTTTATAGCTTACTCATTCACTCAGCGTAATTCTTTGGAAAGAAATCATCGATTTGGCGAAGGAATCAAAACTGGTAGAAACTTTGATTGGCACGTTGAAAAGTCAGAGGTAAAAAGCTGATGAAAAATTGAGACTCATCTATTCAAATGTAATGAAAGTGGCGGGAAAACTTAAAGTCGCAGAAGAAAAACCAAGAACATGAGGTCAACAAATGAAAGGCAAAAATTACAACGTGAAAAACTGCGAAAATTACTATAGTTACAAACCTCTGGATACTATCAAAAAAGATTTGGAGGCTCGTTTTACTGCAGAAGTTTTAGGCGGTTACCAATTGAGTTTGTTGCTTCCTGAAAAAGTGAATATTTAGGAAGTAAACGAAATTGAAACTCATTGATTGCTTGCTTGATAGGAAGACTTGAGAATTTTTTGGATGATGAATAAAGTGGGCAACGTTTGAGGTTCAGAGGTGAACTAAATCATTGGCAATGCTACTGAGAGGGAAAAAAAGAAGCCAGACGGCAGCAAGTTACCAACTACCGCACTGGAAACATTGAGAAACTGTGTTGTTGACATATACCCAACAATTCACACCTATCTTCGATTGTTTTGTACACTTCCCGTTCCTGAACGATCCTTTTCTTCGTCTCTCTTCAGAGAGACCATGTTTCAAAAAAGACTAATTAGGTTTTACCGAAGAAGTCATCGAAAGATTTCCAAAACTCGGCGCCCACCGTTTCGCTTTTTAGAATACAGACGTCATAACAGTTTTAAGTTTACATTTTATTCTACATTTAAAAAAATAGTGCACTGCAAAATAAATTGTCTACTTTCTGCATCCACATGGTGTTTTATATATATTTATCACTCTTCTTTTGGCTAGTTGACTAAATTTTTTTGGAATAGACTAACATCCAAAAGGTAAAAGTCAAATCTTATTTCCCCACCCCCTCAAAAAAGATCTCTGGATCCGCCACTGGATCTTTGACGGTTTTAATTTGGATAGTCTCTGATGATGCTCCGCTGAGGTGTTGCAAGTGATTTGCCACTGATGTCCAACTATGATGATTTATCCATAGAGCTGATGATGATTTTCGATACGATAGATGAAAACGATTTCCACAAGATAGATGTGACGACTTCCAACACGATAGATGATTGCAGCTGCTCAAGTACAACTCCACGAAAAAGTGATTTTTACAAAATTTTGCCAATCCAGCTCGACGGACCCATGTTATGACCACGATTGGTCTATCGCCGGCTAGGAACTCGAAAACTAAACTTTTTTCTGATTCAAAAAGGCACAAAACAATTCATTTATTAATTTCTTTTCCCCAGCACAAAGGCCCACTATAAAAGAATATCGCATTCGCGAATTGCCTGATGTAGAATTCGGATCGACAAGTGTTGAGGCTGAAATAAATTTCCTAAAGGCTGTGTTTTGCCAAAACAAATGACTAACTGGGCCTAGCGAAAGCGAACGAGACTTGAGAAGATCTCATCTTTACTAAAGATACCTATGGCCCCCAAATAAGAGTGGGGTATCCAGGTACCCTCTCGTACCCCTCCATCCGGATCAAGATCCATTGTAGACGTGGTCAAATGGTTTCCATTTGAATGAGAAACACATACAAACAACGTTTCAGATTTATGTTTTAGTCTTATATGATGGAATCACATAAAACTATAACATAAATAATTACGCAACTGAAAGGCCACTGTACCCTGCAAGAGCACCTGCAACGCAAAAAGAAGGAGTGAGCTCACCCGATGACTAGCTCATGAGTGGAGGGACCAGCCAATGTGGCGGGATCTATACCCAGTCAAGCTTCCAAACAAATGGAAATTCCGCGTTTATGACGTCGATTTATCAATTCATTTTTTTTGTATAGTATAATAAACATATGAATAATTTACTTCTTTTCATGCAATTCACGACGTAGATAACAGTCTAAACATTTCCTTCTTATCTCCTTCTTCGCTTACTCGTATCCTTCAAAAGTTCAACAGCCTTCAAAACTTAGATGAGGTCCACACGATTCTTTATTAACATTATGATGAAATAATTGAAAATTTATTTCTACTTTGCAAGGAAAAGTCTTTCATTTCAGTATTAAGGCGCAATTAACACTTGCATGTCAAAGTCACAGAACGTAGAGAGTTGAAGTTGATAGGGAGCGGTCAAGCTCAGAAAAAATCAAGACAGAGTTGAATAAAGGCACGAAATTCAAATTATGATTGTAACATTCTCCCTGAATTCAAGCCTTATTTCATTAATTACATAATAACATACATGATATAGATTAATGATTATTTATAACAATGAGTTATGCAAGTACATGCCAAGTTTAGACCTAATAAAATGAAATTTATCTTTTGATAATCCTCTTGTGAATATATCGGCAAACTGAGAGTCACTGCTTACAAACTTTAATACGATAATTTAAAAAAAATATTTTTCCTTAATGAAGTGATATTTAATGTCAATGTGTTTGCACCTCTTGTGAAAGTTTATATTTTTAATAACACTGATGGCACTTTGCTTGTCTAAATGAAGACATATTGAGTCCTGTTTATATTCACCAATACCACTTAGCAATTGTTTCATCCACATTGCTTCTTTAGTGGCGGCACAAGCTGCCATGAATTCAGCTTCAGTTGTCGACAGAGCCACAGCTTGTTGGCTTTGACTCGACCAAGTCACGGCTGCCCCGTTCTTGAAGAAAACATAGCCAGTGACGGAACGACGTGTGTCCAGATCGTTTGCATAGTCAGAATCGCTGTAGCCAATGACTTCAGAAGCTTCTGGTGTATGTGAGTAGCATAGTCCATACTTTTTAGAATCTTTTAAATATTTAAAGATCCGTTTGACTGCGTTCCAGTGACTCTGGTTGTAGCAATTGAGGAATCTGCTCACCAAACTGGCTGCGAACATTATGTCGGGCCGACTCACTGTAGCTAGATGCATAAGAGCGCCCACAGTTTCTCTGTATGGAACGTTCTTCTCGTACTCTCCATCTCCCTTCTGTAGCTTCATGTGAGGGTCGACTGGAACATTATTAGGATTAGCATTATTCATTTCAAATCTGTTTAATATTTGTTCTATGTATGTAGTCTGATGTGTGAATATGCAGTTACTAAATCTTTCTATTTGCATTCTCACAAAATTAATTGCAGTTTCCAATATTTTAATCTCAAATATAATTTTCAGTTTTCTTATAAATTCATTCAATGCTGATTCATCACTTGAGAAAAGGAGACCATCATCAACATAGAGACACAGATAGCATTTCTTCTTATTGACTTGACCAATGTACACACATTGATCGACTTTACTATTTACAAAACCAAATCTTTTCAGTGTAGAGTCAAATTTGTCATTCCAGCAGCGAGGGGCTTGTTTTAACCCGTATAGAGACTTGTTCAGTTTACATACCATATTTTCACCATGGTCCAACCCTGGAGTCATAAATATGGTCTCTTCAAGTTCCCCATATAAAAGAACTGTCTTGACGTCTAGTTGCATGATTTTGAGATTATTTTGTACAGCTACAGATAGTAACAATCGTATTGAATTATACCTGACTATAAGAGCAAAAGTTTCTTGGTAATCAATACCTACAGTTTGTGCATATCCTTTTGCACACAGACGTGATTTATAACGTGGACCAGTTGGTTCTTCTTTTATACAGAATACCCATTTGCATCCAATTGCTTTGGCATTTGGGGGTTTTTCTACCAATGTCAATGTGTTGTTTTTCTGTAGAGCATCCAGTTCTTCAGTGATAGATTTTCTCCATTTTTCTTTGTTTACCGATTTTATAGCTTCGGTGGAAGTCGTAGGCACATCTGACAGTACCTCTTCGTGATGACACAGGTAAGTATTTTCTACGGAATCATCTAGATTAGTCTTTTCCTTATTTTTCTTTCTTGGTCTCAGGGTGATTTTGCTGACTGGAGGACTATCAAGATCAATACTGGTGTCCGGAATGTATTCACTGTCTGAAGTAGACGGGTTTTTGCGTACAGTGTCATTAGTACTTGTAGTTGAATCCATCTCTGATTCAGAGTTGTTACTATTAACTTCTTCTTTATTTGTTTCAGGTTTCTTCTCAGATATTTCTACAGGAACATAGTCCCTCTTCACGGTAGATTCAAGGAATGTAGCATGTCGACTGTTTCCAACTTTTCTTGTATTTGGTATTATGTATGAATCGGTAGCCTTTGGTTTGATCGCAGTATCCAATAAAAATCATCTTTTGTGCCTTTGGATCCCATTTCTTGCGTTTCTCTTTGGGCAAGTGTACCATAGCTTCACATCCGAATATACGCATATGGTTCACCTTTGGCTTTTCACCAGACCACGTTTCTTCTGGCGTTTTAAAAGATAAGGACTTCGTTGGAGAACGATTGATTGCATGTGCCGCAGTATGTATGGCATCAGCCCAGTACATCTTGGGTAGATTGGCATTTAGGAGCATACACTTTGCTCTCTCTACTAGAGTTCTGTTAATGCGTTCTGCTGTCCCATTTTGTTTAGGTGTATACGGTGTGGTCGTTTGATGTATGATGCCAGCGCCTTTTAAATAATCTGAGAATTCCTTGTTGACGTATTCCAAGCCGTTGTCTGTCCGAAGGATTTTTATACGAGCACCCAGCTGGTTTTCGACTTCATTTCTGAATTCCTTGAACTTCTTCAGAGCTTCAGACTTGTTTCGGAGAAAGTACACAAACACCTTCTTTGAATAGTCGTCAAGAAATGTTATAAAATATCGGGCACCGCCCATAGTCTGCGTTTCCATTGGCCCACATACGTCGGAGTGAACCGTTTCAAGAAGATTTCTAGCCTTTGAGCCTTCACTTTTGAAAGGTAGTCGCGTTTGCTTGCCTTCTGTACATGTTACACATGTGATTGCAGGTGCTTTTGTTGAGAAAACGACATGGTCAGTGTTTTCTGTCATCTTCCGGAGACTATTAAAATTCAGTTGTCCCATTCGTTGGTGCCACAGGTAAAAGTCTGGTTTTTCGACATCAGACATACATGCATAGCCTTTTCCTGGCATATTCAGCCGGTACATGTTGTTGATGACACTTGCTGTTGCTACTATCTCATTTCTTCTGTTCATAATAACACAGCCGGTTCTGTCAAACTGAACTTGGCCACCACTGCGAATAATTTGACTTACGGACAATAAATTTGTTGCGAGTTCGGGAACACATAATACTTTTGTAAAAAGCTCCTTCTTGTTTTGACCTTCGTCGTCATAAACATCTAAGCTCACTTCTCCTGAGCATTGCACGGGTAGTACTTTGTTGTCTGCGACTCTAATTTTCTGTATGGCAGGAGCCGTCACATTTTCAAGCATATTCTTATGTCTTGTCATGTGTGAGGATGCACCGGAATCCACGTACCAGGCGTCATCTTGGCTAGATGTTGCCACAAACACAGCAGCATAGGAAGAACTGCTTGTTTTTCGTTGAATATCCTTCGTCTTGAATTTGCATTCAGAGCAGACTCTTAGTTTGCTTCTTATAATTGTTTTTAAATTTCTTAGTGACTGAGAACACTGTTGAGTCACTTTCTGTTTGTCTAACGTCTTGCAATAGTTTTGATTTCACAGAGTCTGAGGTTACCTTCATGCCTGAGCTTTCAATAGCAATTATCATTGGTTGATAGAATTCTGGTAGACCGGAGGGCAGCAGTGTACTCAGCCATTCGTCGTCAACTTGGAAACCAATGTTTCTGAGCTTGTGAACAGTGCACATAATTTTGCTCACATATTCCTCTACGTTTTGACATGCAGTAAGCGAGGTATTACAGAGATCACGCAGCAGCCCAACACGGCGTGCCAGCCCAGAGTCATCGAATACTTTCGATAACTTGTCCCATACTTGTTGTGCAGTGCTAGCCTCTTGTATGTGCACATAATTTATTGGGTCAACTAGTAGAATTATCTTAGTTTTTGCCCTTGTATCTCGTTTCGTGTCCACTTCGACACCTGTGGCGGGTTCTATGCAGTCCCATTGCTCCTCATGCTGTAGATATGTTTTTACAGCAAATCGCCAGGTTGCATAATTATTTCGACCAGTTAACTTTTCAATTAATGCCAATTGATTATTTGCTGCCATTTTTAAGAGCTCGTAGTCCAGTTATCACGAGAAAACCGAAAAAACACTTTGCAATTGTTAAATTAGAAGTCACGTTTTTGCGTTTTAGGTTGTGTTCACTATTTTTCGCTGTAATGTTTATTCCACTGAAATTTTTTGCACTGATTCTATTTTTGGGCTTTGCTGGGCTTTACTGGGCCCATAACCTGATGAAATAATTGAAAATATATTTCTCCTTGCAAGGAAAAGTCTTTTATTTCAGTATTTGTAATGAATTTCGAAATGTCCGTGTAGGACACGGGTGCCGATGGTCTGGCACAAGTGTCAGCGAGCTAAAACAACACTGAGCTCAGCTAACTAGCTTCGCTTAACGACCGCGTACGCGTGCTTGACGACTAGCATTTGCGGGATCATATGAGGCGGGTTCTTGTCGAGCCACGAAGCTACACTACAAAATACTTATCACGCGTACTCTACTCTACAAGACGCACCGATCAATTTTTATTGTCTTTAGAAAAGTTCTATTAGGTGTCAATTAATCTGCTCTACAGAAATTCAATATTGTTTTGCCTCGTTAAAGTTAGCGGACACGGAGGCTTGAGACAAACGCAAACATTACACAAAAAGCAACCGTTACTTTCACCGAAGAAGGTCGTTGCATTACGAGGGGAATGTCAAACATAAAGATGTTAAAGTGGCTGAAGTGAACCACCCATCTCTGCCTAAAGGATGGAAACTTGACGGATGCAGTTTACTTTACACTAGTAAAACAACAAACTAAGCAGTTTCGACGGGGTGACCACCTTTTCTCTTCAGGAGCAGCCACTCCTGATCACCACGGGGCTGCTCGACTGCTTATGTTTATTACAGGCATCAACATTGCCCGAGCAGGAGGAAGCGATCAAAAAAAAAATGACAACCATGCTGATCAGGAGTCCACGCTCTAATTCATTTGAAAAATCACAATACTTGAATAAACTCGACCAATGAATTTCTTCCTAAGATCTAAATGCTTATTTCAATACTTGGAGCAATGATTTTATTTTACTCACACATTAAATAACGGTTTTCTGCTCTATTTTGCATTCCTTTTCACACTTTTGTATGTTCTAAAACTTCAAATAAAGGCGGCTTGCAGGTTGTATAGTCAAATTATCACTTAAAATTTATAACTGATGCTCATAGAAAAACCCATGTGCTTTTTGACACTTTAAACCAGTTTCCACTTTTCTACCTTTTTGACGTTTGGATGGCAACTGTGGGAGGCATTGCCAGATAGATATGCTTCGAAATGTATCAGTGTTTAATTACAGCGGATCACATTGACAGAAAATATTTCTCCACAAATATAAATATTTGAAGAAAAATATTTTCGGCGCAATGATATCTGCACGAAAGATAAAGTCTGCTTGCACTTCGAAGTCATACATATCTGGCCGGGTGCCAGGGTTCGGGATCGGAATCACTTCGATTCCCGGGCGTAGGCGTCACATTACACATTCCCCTCCCCCCCCCCCCCCCCCAAAATCGAAGTAATTCCGATCCCGCCTCCTATGTAAAAGGTCTTGGTTAGGGCCGTGGCGGGTCGAAGATCGATTTCGAGGAATAGGCTACAACAATTTCAGTGAAGACTCGACAGTGGCTATACAGTAGGGAGTCAGGTGTTACTCGGAGGTCTTCGTCCAGGCAGAGATTTAGGTAAGCCATAGTTTTTCGTGCGAAATAGTTGCACTTCATCGTCTAAGGTCTTTTGCGTGGTAAATTCCCAGGGTTTTACCAGCCATGTCCGCGATGAGGTATCGTGTGGGACTTATTACTTGTAGGACTCGACACTTCACGAATTTCTTGTCTAGTTTGGCATTGTAATGTCGGGTGGCATCGCTCTGCCGGAAGTTTCGACGATATATTTCGTCGCCTGCCTTAAAGCCAGAATGATGGGATCGCAAGTTGTACCGCTCCTCCCCGATCCGTCTACTTTCTTCAATCTTCTCCCGCAGTTGATCTCGCAGAAGTTGGAGCTTTTCGTGCGGTTCCAGAACCACGATTGGGTCCTCTAGCGATTTCAGCTGCCGCAATAGCCGGTAAGCGCTTCCATGACAGATCATGTACTGGCCGAACAATGCGAAATACGGCGAAATGCCGGTAGTGGCGTGGTACGACAAGCGCAGAGCACTAGTGATGGCGGACAACTTGCGATCCCAGTCCTTCTGATTCGGGTGGACATAGGCGCGAATGGCCGCTATGAGCGTACGGTTCAGTCGTTCGGATGCGTTGGCTTGTGGTGAATAGACGGCGGTTCGTTGGTGGATGATGCCGTATTTGGACATTAGGTCTCGGAACTTGCTTGAGATGAACTGGACCCCGTTGTCGGAGACAAGTTTCTCCGGAACTCCAAACATGTGAAAGACTCGGTTCTCCAAGAAGCTGAGTATAGGTCCAGTGTGCATGTTACGTAGTGGTTCTATGATAGGGAATTCAGAGAGCTGGTCCAGGACCACGACAGCTCCCGTGTGACCAGAAGCAGATCGAGGGTAAGGACCGATAAGATCAATGTACAAGCGCTGGAACACGCGTTCGGGGACCTCAACCTTACCCATGGGAGGCCGAAGAATGGTGTTGGGCGCTTTAGTGCACTTGCATAGCTCACAGGAGGCTACGTACGCTTTTATCTGTTGTGCCATCTTAGGCCAAAAGAAACAGGTTTTCAACCGCCTAAGTGTACGACCGTATCCGCCGTGCGCACTTGATGGGTGTTCATGAGCCCGTCTGAGAAGATCAGTGGTTAATTCTTCGGGCACCCACAACTTCGACTGTTCTTCTTCTTGTATGGGGTCTCCGGATGCGTGTCCCATCCGCTTATAAATAAATCCATCCGTCAACCGCAGTTCAGGAAGCTGGGACAGTTGATTCTGGATAGTGTAAATCAGTTGGGTGTAGCTGGCTGACTTGAAGGCAGGATGGTCCAGATCGATCAATTGGGGGCTGTCGTCCTCCTGGACCAACTCGGCTCCTTCAGGAGCGAACATTCTGGATAGGGTGTCGGGGACTACATGCTGGCTTCCTTTTCGGTGGCGAATTGTGAAGTCCAATGCCTGTAATTTCAGTGCCCACCTGGCCAATCTGCCGTTGAGGTCAGTCTGGCTCATTAGCCATTTCAGAGAAGCGTGGTCCGTAGCGATTTCAAAGGTGTGTCCCTCCACATAGGCTCGGAAGCGTTTCACTGCCAACACCGCAGCTAGACATTCCTGTTCGGAGACCGTGTAATTTCGCTGGGCTGGGTTCAACTTGTGAGACATGAAGGCTATAGGTCTCTCCTCGCCATCTTGTGCAACCTGGACTAAGACTGCTCCCACCCCATGTTGACTCGCGTCACAATGGATTGAGAACGGTTTGTCAAAGTCCGGGCTGTGCAGTACGGGGGCTGTAGTCAGACTCTTCTTTAGCTCTTCAAAGGCTCGCAAGCCGGGCTCTTGCCAGACGAACTTACGTCCCTTACGCAGCATGTCGGTCAAAGGAGTGGTAATGGTGGCATAGTTACGTACAAAACGCTGGTACCATCCGCATAAGCCTAAGAATCGGCGTAATTGCTTGGTGGTCTTGGGTAATGGAAAAACGTCAATCGCTTGAGTCTTGTCCGGATCGGTCTTGATATGGCCATGCCCAATGATGTGACCTAAATACTTCACCTCCGTCATCACGAACTGACTCTTCTGTATGTTGATGGTTAACCTGGCCCTCCGGATGTGTAGAGCCACCTCCTGAAGCAGGTCGATGTGTTCGTTAAAGGTCTCGGTTATAAGCAGCAGATCATCCAAGTAAACGAAAACTTGGTGCCGCAAATGAGGTGGTATCACCTTATCCATAAGGCGCGTCATTGTTTGGGGGGCATTGCACAATCCGAATGGCATGGTCACGAATTGATACAGGGGCCGACCTGGGACTGTGAAGGTTGTTTTCTCCTTTGAGCCAGGGTCCAAAGGAATTTGCCAGAAAGCGTCCTTGAGGTCTAAGCTCGTGATGAAGTGGGCTTTAGGCAACCGACTTAAAATGCCTTCAATCAACGGTAGAGGGTATGCGTCCTTGACAGTGACGGCGTTCAAGCGTCTGGCATCTAAGCATAGCCGGACCTTGTTCGGCTTGACAACTAAGGTGACTGGGGAAGCCCACGCGCTCTGCGATTCTTCGATCACGCCTAATGCTAGCATTCGATCCACTTCGGCATATAACGACTTTTCCTTCGCCGGAGATATGGCAAAATGTCTCTGTTTTATGGGTTTAGCATCCCCCACATCTATAGTGTGGAACACCAGTGCAGCCCGCCCGAGACCTTCCCTCTCGTGCGATGGAAAAGCCGATATAGCCGAGTCAAGTCGCAGTTGTTGATTTACATCCAGTGTATGTCGTAATAAATGAGTGGTTTGAGATTGGTCAGGAACTGTGGTGACGGACTCCAGGGTCGTACCGGAAAACAGTGCCGGGGCCAAGTTAAATTTTCGAACGAAATCCACTCCTAGATAAAGATTCTGGGTTAATTGAGGTATGATGTAAAATTCCAGAGGTTTAGTTACTCCCTTAAAGGTAACATCCGTCGTCATTTTTCCCACTACAGAGTGACGAGTTCCATCCGCCGTGCTTAACCAGGAGGTAAAATGGTGAATTTGATCCGCGTGCATTGCCAGTACCTCCCCTGCAAAATCGGCGGATATGCAATTCACGCTGGCTCCCGTATCGACTAAACCTGACACTCGTTTTTGCGGGAGGTGTACTGACGCATACGGCCGAACGTCATCCCTCAATAATTCGTCTAAGTGTATGTCCTTCAGCACCTTCCTCGACTGCCTGACTTTTCTCCAGAAGCTCCGCATCCGACGCGTGGCTCGCTTTCTTCGCGGTGGGACAGTTGTAGCCAACTCTTCATGGATGATGCGCTGTCGTGTAGCCAAATAATTCCGCAGCCTGACGTGGAAAGGTTTGACATGCCAAGGAACTTTCGCCTCTCTATCATTTCCCTGCGCGTTGGCCTCGGCGAAGGATGGCGTCGGTTGTGGAACTTCGGGAGAACTGTGTTTAGCGGTGCGAGTCAGAAGAACTGGAGTCATGTCGGGGGCTTGGTCATAGCTAGTGATGGGGTCAGGATTGGTTCGTCCGGGGTCTAGGAGTGCCGACGGGTGGTCGCGGCACTCGGTGGCAAGTTTTTTCGCAGTTTGCAATTTGCGCAATCAGGTGCGTATGTGTCGGCCTTCCCGCATCGGTAACAGAAAAGCGTCGGCTCCGCTGGACATGCATAGAACCGATGCCCCGTTTGTCGGCAGTTCCAATATCCCGACGATATCTCTTCCATCCCTAATATCCCGACGAACTTATTTAGACCAATGTTTTTTGTACAAACTCTGCTACCATCAAGTCCCGTTAAATATTTTTTCTGAGCTGCGTTTCCGACAAACATCTCGTTCATCTCGGATGAATTCTTATTTCGTTATACCATATGCTAGAACTGATTTATATTTCTATTCACCAATCTTAAGAATCGTACGAAATCATAATAATTTCGAGCTTGGTCCTTTCCCCTCTTCTTACATAGCATTTAAGAAAAAACTAAGAGAGTTACTACTAGTTTAACTTTTAATTATCGACGTTTTAGTATTCTTTTTCATTTAAATTTTGCTGATTGTTCTTTGCGTTCCATTTTGTGATTGGATTGTTTAGTCTGTAAGATGGAATAAATAAATAAATAAATAAATAAATAAATAGACCGTCGGGCTGGTAATTGCTTCAAGGGAGGGTTTATCAATCATTGCGGTGTCCTCAAGCTCCTGTGGTGCTCCGCTCCTCGGTACTGGTACTGGATCAGCAAGTAGGTGGTCCGCTGCCATCAACTCCGCGGTGTGATGATTTCGGGGATTTGGTCCCGTTATGCGAGGTTGTGGACGGAATTGTTCTTGCCTACGGGCATGGAGGCGCAATCCCTGTATGGTGTTGATGGGAAAATGCAGAAGGCTGTTCTGAAGATCCCAGCGCATATTCTCTCTGATAATTTCTACCAGTTCGTCCTCGGGCATGGTTGTTCGCAAGCGAGTGCTCAATCTCACTATACTTGTGTAGTACTGGTCGAACGGTTCGTGAGCGCCTTGTTTCCGTTTCTTTAATTGTTCCCTTAGTTCTCTCTCAGTGAAGCCATCCTCAAATCGATTGCGGAAGGCTGCACTGGAAGAGTTCCAAGTGGGACGTGGCGTCGATTCCTTAAAACTCCAGTACCAGTCGGCAGCGTCACCGCTGAACAAAAGATGTGCATGCCGGAGGAAGGCCGAGGAATCACCTACCAGGGTGCTGGATATTAACGCCTGAATCCGGAAAAGGAACCGGTCCGCCGATATCATATCGTTGAAACCCGTGAAGTTCAGGCGCCAACTCTCCATGATACGAGGCGTCGGGTCTCGGAAAGGTGTCAATGCGTTCCCGGGGGGGATCGCATCCTCGATTGACCTGTTGTACGGAACTGCCTCGGGAACTGGAGGTACCAACGGAGGTGCGGTGCTGTGTCGTGGTCTATATTCGGGAGCTCTGGGATCCATTCCCGAGTTCCTTGGAGGTAGGGCCCACTGATCGGATGGTCGAGAGTGGGGCATAGCAACATTGGAATTGGGCTCCCAGCCAAGCGGAGTTCTCACGCGGCTGGGCGGTTGGCTCATGGGGAGATTCTGGAGCTTTCCCTCCAAGTTGCCAATCCTCTCCGACATATCTCGCATTAACGCCACGAGGGTGTCAATGGAGTGGGCGGAAGGCATGGGGGTCACCTCGGGCACGACAACTGCAGCCGGAACTTCACCGCCTACGGCTCCTTGAAGGTCCAACAGTGGTTGGGGCGGTTCGGCCTCTGGGACCCCTTTCGCCACTGCCCCACGCGTTGGGACGGGCGTTCCGAAGGGGAAGTCTAGGGCGGTCCGCTCGATGGGTCGCCGGCATAACGGGCAAAGCTCGGACGTAAGGAGGAGCTGTTGGACACAGGCACGATGGAATAGATGTCCACAATCCATTGTAATGAATTTCGAAATGTCCGTGTAGGACACGGGTGCCGATGGTCTGGCACAAGTGTCAGCGAGCTAAAACAACACTGAGCTCAGCTAACTAGCTTCGCTTAACGACCGCGTACGCGTGCTTGACGACTAGCATTTGCGGGATCATATGAGGCGGGTTCTTGTCGAGCCACGAAGCTACACTACAAAATACTTATCACGCGTACTCTACTCTACAAGACGCACCGATCAATTTTTATTGTCTTTAGAAAAGTTCTATTAGGTGTCAATTAATCTGCTCTACAGAAATTCAATATTGTTTTGCCTCGTTAAAGTTAGCGGACACGGAGGCTTGAGACAAACGCAAACATTACACAAAAAGCAACCGTTACTTTCACCGAAGAAGGTCGTTGCATTACAAGGGGAATGTCAAACATAAAGATGTTAAAGTGGCTGAAGTGAACCACTCATCTCTGCCTAAAGGATGGAAACTTGACGGATGCAGTTTACTTTACACTAGTAAAACAACAAACTAAGCAGTTTCGACGGGGTGACCACCTTTTCTCTTCAGGAGCAGCCACTCCTGATCACCACGGGGCTGCTCGACTGCTTATGTTTATTACAGGGCAGTCTCTTCGATGCCGACCCAGGCATGGAGAGACTGAAGGATTTCGCTCTATACTAGTGAAGAAACAATTGTTTCCGCAGTGGAGAGATGGTTGTTATAATTTTAGGCCCCTCTCCTTGAATACAAGTCCCTGTCTTCTACGAAAGTATGCTAATAAAAACCGCTAACCAATCATAAAAACAAATCGGGTGTCGGTCAGGACTAATTGATGATGCGGATTTTATCACTGCCGGTCATCAGATTAGCTCCCAGCAAAAACTGACGCAATTCTAAGCAATGTATTTGAAAACTCCTGGCACCATCAGTTTGTTCAAAATTAGAACTGTCCGACCTCAAACTGAATAAAAATGTGCAAACCTTTCTTTTGGTAACATTAAGGGACGCACTACTCTATAACATCATCGGCATGTTCAGGCGACTGAGCCACCACGAACGAAGAACTCCAGAAGATGCTATAGACCTTATCATACCGAAGACAAGACAAACAACACCAAAAGAGAGTTTGTCGGTGACTCTATCTTTACTTTATGGAACCCTCTAAAGTATGCTACGTTAATATCAAATGGTGAGGGCGACAATAAAAATTGAATCGGTTCATCTGCCGACAGCAAAATTAAAAATGTGAGAACTCGAAGGAGAGTGGTGTTGTTTCCCCTTCGGGCCCCACGTTGGGCGCCATTGTAATGAATTTCGAAATGTCCGTGTAGGACACGGGTGCCGATGGTCTGGCACAAGTGTCAGCGAGCTAAAACAACACTGAGCTCAGCTAACTAGCTTCGCTTAACGACCGCGTACGCGTGCTTGACGACTAGCATTTGCGGGATCATATGAGGCGGGTTCTTGTCGAGCCACGAAGCTACACTACAAAATACTTATCACGCGTACTCTACTCTACAAGACGCACCGATCAATTTGTATTGTCTTTAGAAAAATTCTATTAGGTGTCAATTAATCTACTCTACAGAAATTCAATATTGTTTTGCCTCGTTAAAGTTAGCGGACACGGAGGCTTGAGACAAACGCAAACATTACACAAAAAGCAACCGTTACTTTCACCGAAGAAGGTCGTTGCATTACAAGGGGAATGTCAAACATAAAGATGTTAAAGTGGCTGAAGTGAACCACTCATCTCTGCCTAAAGGATGGAAACTTGACGGATGCAGTTTACTTTACACTAGTAAAACAACAAACTAAGCAGTTTCGACGGGGTGACCACCTTTTCTCTTCAGGAGCAGCCACTCCTGATCACCACGGGGCTGCTCGACTGCTTATGTTTATTACAGGCATCAACATTGCCCGACCAGGAGGAAGCGATCAAAAAAAACGACAACCGTGCTGATCAGGAGTCTACGCTCTAATTCATTTGAAAAATCACAATACTTGAATAAACTCGACCAATGAATTTCTTCCTAAGATCTAAATGCTTATTTCAATACTTGGAGCAATGATTTTATTTTACTCACACATTAAATAACGGTTTTCTGCTCTATGTTGCATTCCTTTTCACACTTTTGTATGTTCTAAAACTTCAAATAAAGGCGGCTTGCAGGTTGTATAGTCAAATTATCACTTAAAATTTATAACTGATGCTCATAGAAAAACCCATGTGCTTTTTGACACTTTAAACCAGTTTCCACTTTTCTACCTTTTTGACGTTTGGATGGCAACTGTGGGAGGCATTGCCAGATAGATATGCTTCGAAATGTATCAGTGTTTAATTACAGCGGATCACATTGACAGAAAATATTTCTCCACAAATATAAATATTTGAAGAAAAATATTTTCGGCGCAATGATATCTGCACGAAAGATAAAGTCTGCTTGCACTTCGAAGTCATACATATCTGGCCGGGTGCCAGGGTTCGGGATCGGAATCACTTCGATTCCCAGGCGTAGGCGTCACGTTACATATTAAGGCGCGATTAACACTTGCATGTCAAAGTCACAGAACGTAGAGTGTTGAAGTCGATAGGGAGCGGTCAAGCTCAGAAAAAATCAAGATAGAGTTGAATAAAGGCGCGAAATTCAAATTATGATTTTAACACATTATTATGTAAGCAAAAATTCTATACAAAATGAACGTTTTACTTGTTTGCATACTACATTACGGTTGAATTTTACAGCTAGTTTACGTTTTCAAATCACCACATTTTATTCTGCATATCCTCTGGGATATTTCACTTTGATTTTTTTAACCTTAAACTCGTATGTGAGTCACTTTCTGAGACTGCAGTTCGCCATATAGATGCACATGCATGTGTCATATAATAAAGCTATTTATGCAATAAACAAATTTTTATACAATAATTCAATCAATATAGAAAAAACGGGTACTTACCCAATCCTCCTCCGACAAGCACTCGTAGATTGGGTGGGTAAGACCTATTGACACTTAAAATTCTTCCTTTGATTCACATTTCTCATATCATAGTTCAAAGCTTAGTAATTAGTATTAATTGAACAGCAGGTATTGCTTGTGGAAAAAAAAAAATAGTCCAATCATCAAAAAAATATGACGCAAATACGGCTGAAAATAAATTGCATTGCTTCAACAGAAACGCCTCTTAGTCTTCGTGACTCCTCATGTACGCCCTCACGATCAACATGGTTTAGAGCTAACTCAGTCGTTCCTTGATCCCTAGCGCTACCTTTGTGCGTTAACGGGTAAGACTTAGTTAGTTCTCAGTTTTCTGGTCTCGTAGCCGATAGGTTAACTTTCTCGTTCTGAGTTAGTGTCTCGAACCGAATAGATGCACTTGTTTACGGAATTTCCTTGATTTTTACAGTACAAACCAGCACTGCGCATACACAAAAGCAAAAGTTGCATGCACGGTGTGGTTAAAATGGCGCTTAACACCCACACATAATGTGCGTATACAAAACGCCACCACTAACACATTTCAATTGGCTGCTGTACGTAACTTACCCAACCAACACCGTCTGATTGATAAACAAAAGCATGAATGCGTGCGCGCGTGCGATACTGCAACAATGTGCGAACCAGTTGTGGGGAATTTTTTTTCTGGATATTTTCCTTCGTGACTGGCCAAAATTAACCCATTTATCCTTGCATATTGAGTTCGTTTTTGTCATCAACGCAAGATGATTTACACGGTTATCTCTCGGACTGGTAAAACAAACATCGAGGGACTCCCAGCAGCGGGCAAAACACTTGGTAATCGACAGAGCACTCGTAAATCCTTCCCTGATTTTCTCATGCGAATTTTTTGCTGTTCGCCACTAAAGACAAATCCAAAAGATGCTTATTACACGAAATATAGGGTCGGCAATTAGACGAATAACATTTCTAACCCGATCAATTTTCTTCATTGCTTTAGGAAAATCGCCAATGCCGCCATAATGGGCTGCTCATTTTGTGACCGTGATTTTTCCACTTTGTCCATGGCAGTCAGAGTCAATCCTTATCGTTCCGCTGCGCGTTTCCCGCTATGATGTATCAGAGAAGTCGAAACACGGCGAAGAAATTGCGCCAAAACCTCGTCCGATATCTTAACGATGGATATGAATCAGCCCTCAACTATTTTATACAAATACTTTTGGATTCACGGTGCGGTGAGAATCGAACGGGGATCGTATTAACTTGATGGTATTGATTGGTAGCAATTGAGTACTCAACATCGTAGTTCGGCACCAGCGAATGTATCGCTACTCTACGTTGCACGCCTTTTCGTCTGTAGTTAATGTAAAATCTGTAAATTTCATATTACACGCAAACGTAAATTAAGGAAGCGGAAGTTACACGAACGCAATGACTAGCAGACCTTGTGTCGAAAGTTCTGCTCCAAGTTTTTTACATGCGAGTACAGAAGCCAGATACACTCTGTTACGATTCACGAACGGCAAGTCCCTAGCAGTTTGCACGTTTTCACTTCGCGACGTTCCAGACTAGACCCTCCGTTATTTCCTTCGGAAGCCCTCTCTTGCCGTCAACGGTTGTTTTCCATCACCCTGAGTTGCGTTGCAAAGGGGTTGCCTTCCTCGAATTTTAATTGTAAATTTAATAATTTTTTTTTTGTTTTTTCCCTTTAAATTAACAATTAAAATGAGATGATTTGTAATGGTGTTTTTTTAGCAGTTTGCCTAGGCAACTGCTCAATTACTACACCCAATTCGACTACTTCTGACAAAAAACATTTGAGATTACATCCATATTTCACACCTAGTCAAAGGATAAATTTGTCGGCTTTCAGTATAACGTATAATAACATATGTGACGCACGGACGGGTATATGACCAATCGTGATTTGAGTAGATATTTGAAAAGGACCTAAAGATGGCGGTTCATTTGGAGCTTTAATACCAGTGCGTAGGCAAAATAATATATTCGATTATTGTAAAAGAAGTAAATGAAATATGACCTGTAAGTGAGCCATCAGTCCCGAGCTTTTTTAAGGCAATTCAAGAAAAGTTACTCACCAAATAGCATCACTGAGCACATGTACCTTACAAGAATAATATACATGTACTGAAGTATTACATTTCGACTAATAAAATTGGCCCCGAGCAATGAAAATGATCAAGTTTCTCTTGAAATTTCCAAACCAAATAGAGACCTACCTCGTTGAATTTTCGAATAACTTTGTACGTAAGAAACTTCCAGAGAGATTGCAATTTATAACGGACAATTGCCAGAACTCGCTTGTTAAAAAGTTTATCGTTTGTAACGGAATTAATGCTTTCCAACTAGTTTCAGATACTGTAGCACTTAACTCTCTTCAGCTTTCTCCTGGCCTTTATTTTCGATTGCTCCCTCGCCCACAGAGAGAGAGTGAGAGAGAAAAGGCTTCTCAGGGCGATTCTCCCTAGAATCGACGAATGCTAAAAACTCAATTTCGTATTCTGCATGGTGGTTAGCTAAAACGATGGCCATGAAGAATGACAGGTGGTAGAAATAGAAAATATTGGAGGGAAAACTTGTTCCTATTTAGCCTGAGAGGGTACGAATGTTAGTCGGGGTTTCAAATATAAAAATTATGAGTAGTGCGAGCAAAGTTGCTGCCATAAAGATGGCTAGAAATTTTTATTGTGCTTTTATTCTTCCTATTCTACTTAATTTTCTTTTCATCTTTATGTCGTTGCAGAGATACAATGATTACGATGTAGAAGTTGTGCGCAAGGACGGGATAGTTCTGCTCAAGGATATGGCCACTGAAGTGAAGAATTTCATGGACTTCAAGAAGAATGCTGTGATGGTAAGTTTCACATCGATGTTATTTTTTCAGTTTTGTTTGACGTGTATATAAACTAGTTTTATTGTTATTGTTGGAAGAGTTAGAATAAGCGAAATGTTACTTACAATGTCATGGATTGAAAGAGGGGTGAAGGTTACATAAAGCATTTAAAGCTTATAAAAGTTTGTAATCTTCCAAAGTAGTTGAGTTTAAGATCCGGCGATTATTTGGAGCTGCATAAGAGGGCATCCGTCATTTTCGATTGACTTCTAATCAGCGAACAGTTTAACAAGCTGAAATACTTTTAGAGGGTGATATTTTTGTGGTACCTGATGTCTTTCGAAAATAAATTTAGTAGACATGATTTTTTTAAACTTTTGCTTTATTGGTCTTTAATTTGATCTTATATAATTAGTAGTTTTTTTTTTTTAAATGACACTCGGTTTTTTGAAGATGATTTGACTTGGTAGTAGCAAGTGGCGCAGAATGATGCAGGAAAATTCAATATGAAATATCATGCGATAAAACATATTATCTTTGATTTATTGATGTTGAAATATTTATTAAAATGTACAAAAATTACTCTATTGAAAGTATCGTGAGTGGTCTGAAGTTTTGGGACTCAGGAAATATCCAAGGAAAGGATGATAAGAATCTCCCAGGGAAAATCCCAATAGCAATAAAAAATGTCTTTGGGATAATAAATACTTTTTAGAGTCCTACCAGACATCTGTAGCCCACTCTTCATATTTTTAGTTATATAGTTAGTTAGGATAAATACTTCAGGATAATTGTTGGTCAGTCTTGTGTAGATTCTCCTAGAGAGAACATCAGAAGTAAAAACCACTGTATGATCACCTTCCTAAAGTTCTTCATGAGAATAAATATTTTTCATTAGTTGAAATATTCGTATTTAAAACATTATCTAGTAACCCATTTCCCAACAGGTTATGTACCCAGGTTACTTTGTGTTTCAGTGATAGTTTTTATAGTGCTTTATTTAACAATTGCGTTTATATCGGCCCTGTTAATTTCACAAGTGTAACAATTATACGTTTCTCTCGTTCAGTGTATCTCACGATTATAAACAATGGAGATGACAAAATCTAAGAGAAATATTCAAGCTTTTGACGGTGATAGATATAGTGTATGGAAGTTAAGGATTCGTGCTTTACTGACTGAATTGAACGTTATCAAAGTTATTGATAATGAAGCTCCTGAAGAACTTAATAGAAAGTGGATAAAAGCAGAACGTATCGCAAAAAGTGTGATTGTGGAATATTTAAGTGATTCTTTTCTTGGTTTCGCGGAGTCAGCAAGTACCGCAAAAGAAATTTTTCAAAAGTTAGACGCGATCTACGAACGAAAAAGTCTTGCCACTCAATTGGCTTTACGAAAAAGATTATTGGAACTTAAATTACAAGGCGACATATCTTTGATGGAACATTTTAGAATTTTTGATGATTTAGTTACAGAATTATTAGTCGCAGGTGGAAAATTAGAAGAACCTGATAAAGGGACTCATTTGCTATTGACACTTCCATCATCCTATAATGGTGTAATTACTGCTATAGAAACATTATCTGAGGATAATTTGAATTCAGCTTTCGTAAAAACAAGACTTTTAGACCATGAAACAAAAATCAAGGCTGATAATCGTGATACAAGTTCAAAAGTGCTTTATATTGAAAATCAAGATAATACAGTGAGGAAGAGTAATTTTAATACTAGGAAATACTTCAAAAATAATCATCAAAACAAAAACAAATCATTTAAACCATGTAAAAGAAATTCATCTAAAGGAAAATGTCATCACTGCGGTAGAAAAGGACACATCAAAAGTGATTGCTACTATTACAAGAGAAGTATCAAAAAGCTGAGAAAAACAAAAATGTCCAAACTGTACAATTTGCTCAATGGGAATCGGCTATAAAAGATGAAATTAATTCTCTCTTGATAAATAAGACATGGTCTTTAGTATCCAAGCCTTTAGATAAAAATATAGTAGACTGTAAATGGGTATTTACAATAAAGAATGATGAATTTGGAAACCCATCAAAATATAGCCCGATTGGTAGCTAGAGGTTTTAGCCAAGAATACTTAATAGATTACAATGAAACTTTTGCACCTGTAGCTAGGATTTCCAGTTTTAGAATTATAGTAGCTTTAGCAAACCAATTTAATTTGCTTATTCACCATATGGATGTGAAGACGGCCTTTTTAAATGGCATACTGAAAGAGGAAATCTCTATGAGAGTACCTGATGGTGTCAAAACTAGTAAAAATCAAGTTTGTAAATTACATAAAGCTATTTACGGATTAAAACAAGCTGCAAGATGCTGGTTTGAAACGTTTGAACAATCTTTAATAGAAGAAGGTTTTAAGAATTCAGCTGTTGGTGGGTGTATATATATATTAGATAAGGGAGATATTTCGAAAAATATATATTTAGTACTTTCTGTAGATGATCTTGTAATCGCCACGGCTAATTTAGAAACAATGACAAATTTTAAGATGTATCTAATGACGAAATTTAATATGACTGACTTGAAAGATATTAAACTCTTTTCAGGAATTAGAGTTCAAAGAAATGGAAATATATTAACTTTAGATCAGAGTCAATACATAAAGAAAATTTTAAGTACATTCAATATGTCAGACTGTTAATACTCCACTCGAAAGTAAGCTAGATTTTATAGCCCTCAATTCTGATGAAAAATTTGATGCCCCTTGTCGAAACGTTGTGGGTTGCTTAATGTACGTAATGTTATATCCTAGACCTGATCTGAGTGTAGCTGTACACATTTTAAGTTGTTATCTAAATATAAATAATAAAGAGTTGTGGAAAAACCTGAAAAGAGTACTTCGATATCTTAAGGGATCAGCTGAACTAAAATTAACATACGTTCGAGGCAGTTTCAATGATGTTTTAAGTGGATATGTAGACTCAGACTGGGGAGGTTCTGATTCAAATGACAGGAAGAGTACGACCGGTTACGTATTTAAATTATTCGAACGTTGCACAATTACTTGGAATACAAAAAGACAAACCTCTGTGGCAGCTTCATCTACTGAAGCAGAGTATATGGCCCTTTTTGAAGCTGTTAGAAAGGCAATGTGGTTGAGATCTTTAGCTAATAGTATAAATATAAAAATTTCAGAACCTACAACAATCTACGAAGACAACAATGGGTGCATTAGTATTGCGAATAACCCAACCAGTCACAAAAGATCGAAACACATCGACATAAAATATCATTTCTCGCGTGAGCAAGTTGAAAATAAAACAATTAATTTAAAATATATTCCAACAGGTAATCAGTTGGCTGATATGTTCACGAAGCCTCTACCAGTAGTAAAATTCCTGGAATTAATGAAAGGATTAGCTCTGGAATAATATTAATAATAAGTTATTGTTATAAGTTTTATTTTGTAATTTAATATTAAGTAAGATGGTCTGATTAGGTTTTATTTGGGTTTCCCTAATCCTTAGCAACAAATGTTGGATCATATGTATATATCCCAAATAGTAACATGAGGAAGGTGTATCACTAAAGTTTTATGTTTAATGTAAAAGTAAAGTAATTTTGAGTTAAGTAATTTTATGTTTAATGTAAAATGTCAATCTTATGATATCATTCAGTAGATTAATTTTTGAGGAGGCGTGTTGAAATATTTATTAAAATGTACAAAAATTACTCTATTGAAAGTATGGTGAGTGGTCTGAGGTTTTGGGATTCAGGAAATTCCCAAGGAAAGGATGATAAGAATATCCCAGGGAAAATCCCAATAGCAATAAAAAATGTGTTTGGGATAATATATACTTTTTAGAGTCCTACCAGACATTTGTAGCCCACTCTTCATATTTTTAGTTATATAGTTAGTTAGGATAAATACTTTAGGATAATTGTTGGTTAGTCTTGTGTAGATTCTCCTAGAGAGAACATCAGAAGTAAAAACCACTCTATGATCACCTTCCTAAAGTTCTTCATGAGAATAAATATTTTTCATTAATTGAAATATTCGTATTTAAAACATTATCTAGTAACACATTTCCCAACAATTAAGAACTCAATGACTAGCTAAATATATAAATATTAAAATGTTGAGGGAAAAAATTGTTCAAGTTGTGTGAGAAAAGTAAAACCACGCGTTTTGTAAAAAATGGATTTTGAATCATTCTACCCAACCAACGGGGCATTTTAATACAAAATGGAAATTGCATGAAAGAGGATTTAATTATAACACTTATATGAAAATTGTACTTATATTGGGTAAAGATCGTTATCAGTCTTACATTTTATCATAAATGGTGCTTTTTACTTAACAAAATTAACAGTTGCTCAAAATATTTATGCTTCAAAACAGAATGACTGAAACCATTTAACAATTCGATTGACAAAATCAAAATAAAAAAATCGTAAAAACTCACATAAATCAACAAAAATGGTAAACTTAATATTGTATATTTTGAATGAGTCTTTTCCTTCTTTTATTGCACATTCAATGCACTTAGATCAACTGAAAAAGAGTACATGCATGATGTTCGAGCTGTGCCTTTTGAAAAATTTCGTCCCGGCAAGTGTAAAGCGTCATCTCGTAAATCAACGCTTGCTATGTCTTCTCTGTTTTTTTTTTTATTTATTTGGGAGTTGAATGCCATTTACCCATAGAGTGTGGGACCTCCATGCACGCAAGAAAGCGACTGGACTACCCACTGAACACCTCCCCTGTCAAAATGAGAACCTGGCTTGGAACCGTTTGACACATTATTTCGGGCCAGGTCTCGTTTTGTTACGCCGTGAGGCGCCTTCAAGCTGGGGGATCCCTCTTCTAGCGGAAGGGGAGAGCAGAGCAGAAGTGTCAGCAAGCGATTCTCCAGCCCCAATGTCCCGGTTGCTGTGAGTCCTTTTTATCTATTAGGACTGCCCGCACATAATATGCCACCTGGTTCCATTTGTCAACCGATTCGAGCATCACCGCAACTATATTATCCTGGGTGAGCTCTCCCATTTTCCTGTAGAGGTTACTTCGCAGCCTGACCCATTTTGTGCACGCAAAAAATGTGTCGCTGGCGTTGTCTTCCTCCCCTAGGCAAAACCGACAATCGGAGGACCGTGACTTATCGATCATGTGCAGGTAAGACTGAAAACACCCATGCCCGCTCAAAAGCTGGGTCAGATAGAAGTCAGCCTCACCATGTCTTCAATTTAGCCACGATCTTACATCCGGGATGAGGCGTGCAGTCCACCTTCCCTTCGTGCAATTGACCCAAGACTGCTGCCAATCGTTTAGCGAGTACTGTCTCTCCTCGCAGACAACCATCTCCATCGTTTTGACGCAGATAAATAGAGCGGCACTCTCTAGCAAGGAGGCCGACAGGTATCGCGACTGTATTGACTTTCATCGCTGAATCAGAGACTGTCGGATACGAAGATGCAATCCCCAGTGCTTCTCTCCTCTGCATCTGTGCCAAATGTTTTTGGTATACCTCCTTACTAAGAGTGCCGCCCTATACTTCTGCTCCTTACCGTAGCACTGACCTTACAGCACTCATCGAGAGGCGTATTCTTGATGGGCTGGGTCCCCCTACGTTTGGCATAAGTCGACTCGGAGCCGATACTCTCGAAGCAAACTTCTCAGCCGTTGCTTTGATTTGCTCAGAGAAACTCAACGGCTTTGATTCGATTTGTTTGTTTCCAACCAATGGCTTTGACTCGATTAGTTTGTCTCCAATACTGATCATTTTTACCCTAGGGATTCTCTTTTCTGTCAAGATGACCACTTCAATTTTCTCCAGTGCTTAACTGAATCCGCGAGTAGTCATCCAGTTCCTCACTCAGCGCATTAGCACACGTAGCCTAAGTTGTGCCTGTTCAACGGTGCGTCCGGCAACCAGAGCTGCAGCATCATCCGCATAGCTGACCAAGCGCGAATCATCTGGCATCTCCAGTCTCAGTAGCCCGTCGTTAGGTACGTTCCACACGGCCCAAAGTTACGGCCCAAAGTTAGATCCCTGAGCAACACCCGATGTAATTTACATCCTTCGTTGGCCCTATATCGTGTCATAGAGCAGGCTTCGGTCCTTTTAGGCAGTTTCTGAAAATCCGCGTTAGATATTCTGGAACTTGAAAAAGGTTTTCCAGCATATCCAGAATGCCCATTTATCTAGCGGAATTGAAGGCATTCCTGACATCGAGTGTCACAAACAGGACAATCCGACTCTTGGTGCGGCTATATGCCGCTACCTTTTACACAGTACTCACCACCTCTGCAATCGCATCAATAGTAGAACGTCCTGCTCTAAAGCCGTACTGCTGAGGAGTCAGGTCCCCAGCAGCACGAATTGTGTCAGTGAGTCTTCCCTTGAAGAGTTTCTCTAGCACTTTCCCATCTGTGTCTAGCATGCAAAACGGGCATTGTGCAGACGGCGATTCGGGATTTCCTTTCCCCTTGCTGATTAGTACGAGCCTCGCCACCTTCCATCGTACTGGAAAAACCCCGTCTCGTAGGCAAGCGTTGAATGTGTTGAGCAACAAAGCAGTGCAATGGTGATAAACAAGCTGCAATACGTCAGCTGGAACACCATCTGGACCTGGAGCCTTCCTCGCTTTCAGCGAAAGACTTGCCTGTTCCCGTTCCGGCTGTGTGAAGAGTGGACACTCGACCGCTGTTTCACCTTGAGAAGCATCAACAAGGACGGGATGGGCGGGGAAGAGCGCCCGCACTATCTCGTCCATCTCTTCCGCATCATGTATACAAGGTTCCCGTAGGGCACCAAGCTTCCACATAACTAGCTCGTAGCCTAGGCCCCACGGATCCTGGTTCATATAGTCCACAAGATTTTGTCAGCAGCGAGCCTTGCCGTTGTTGATCAATTTCCGAAGGCATTTCCTGGCTGATTTATATGCAGTTACTGGGTTGCTTGCCTCGTTAGGGTTCCACACCCTTTGAGCCTCACGCTGAAGCTTGTGACACTCCCTTCATTTTCAGCAATTTCAGTTGACTACCAGTACACTGGGGGCTTGCTGTGCCGAGGTTTTCAACGGGGCATAGAAGTGCAGCAAGCAGTCCTGATGATGGTCATAGTTGAGTTCAACACATTTTGAGCTGCTACTTCTTCCGTCCCCTCCGAATCTCCCTGCAGTAGGGCAGCTACTGTGAATACCTCGAAGAACCTCTCGACGTCCATCCTTCCGATGTTCCATCCAATTGTAGAAAGCCGAGAGCATGGATGTCAGGAGACAACATCACTGATCTCAAGCAGAATGCACTGATGATCACTGGCTGAGTAGTCCTCTAATACTCTTCAATTGTCCATCCTCCGTACTAAGGACTCCGAGGCCAATGTCACGTCCAGTGTGGTTCCTTCACAGCTAATATGGCGGATGGTCGGCGTATTGTCGGTGTTTAGTAGGATGAGTGACGTCCTTGCCGCCATTTATAGGATTCGTTTTCCCCGCGGATCTGTTTGAGGCATGCTCCATTCAATTGTTTTAGCCTTGAAGTCTTCCCCAACAAGCACGTTGCCGTCTGTGTTCGAGACAGTTCCCTCCAAAGCCTGAAACTTGGCTTGAAAGGATGATATCGATTCGTCTGTATTAGGCACACACTAAAGAAGGTGGTCCCTGAGCACAGAACCCACACAAAACCATCCCCCCGTCAACAGCTCTCCGCCTGAAAATTACTATTTCGAACCCAGACGGTGGCAGTACCAATTTTGTCAGGATACTATGATGCTGAACTTTTTTCATGGTGCTGCTCACTCAGTCGCAAAAAGTCGGCTTTCATGTCCCTCGTAAACTGCTCAAGCTGGTTTTGTGCATTTGAACTGCAGTGTAGGTTTAGCTGCAGGACGCAGGTCATCAAAGTTCTGATGCTGCCTTCGCTAGGACCTCCTGGAAATCCAGCATTTTGCTGATTCCAAGGCGTGTACAAAATCATGTCTTGTATTAGCATCCTTGCAAAGAGTACAGTGTGCCACCTTCGCACACTCTTTTCGTTTATTTCCCATATCACCGCGTTTTTAACATAGGGAACTCTTATCGGGTCCTTTGCATACTTGCGCGGTGAGACCATAGCCAAGGCATTTGAAACATTGAAGAGGCGTTGCTCTTTGCCGTATCCTACAGAAAACCCACCCTATTCGTGCTTTGCCCTTATTCAAAACTTGTCCGGCATCCTTTTTGGTCAAGTCAATTATGGCCATGTGTGCCCCATGGTTTTCGGGTGTTAGTCTCGCTTTGAGCCTGCCCACGCTAAGGAACTCCCTTTTGATGGCCTCTCCTACCTCGGCCAGGTCCGTGACACAGTCAATGTCTCTTATTTTGATCGTTGCCATCGGCTTGAGCGAGGCTATAGTTGCGCTTTTGCCGAGGACTTTCTTGGCTGCGTCTCAGAATGCTTCCCTATTCTTGGCCTAGATAAAGAGAGATAAAAGCTTGTTAATGCTTTCGCAATCAGCATTTTGAAAATCAAATAAAATTTCACTATTGTATGAGTTGGGGTTGAATATATCAGTAGTAGAAAAATTCAATAGAAAGAGTGGAGTGACGAAGTGTATTAAAAAAGAGATGCTCGTTGTCATCAGTTGGATTAACCACTGCGTCGTCATATGTATTGGTAAAGATAACATCCAACCAATTTGCATTTTGGATAGGTATATGAGCGATTTCCTGTAAATTAATGCCATAAACTGTGCTCATAAAAGTAAAATCATTACAGCCACGAAGGTTAACTGGGAGAAGAAGATTGTCCTGATTATCGACCACAAAGCTTAAATTCGGTCGATTAAAGTCACCAGCAACAATTATTCTATCTTCTTCATGAACATTTGCAGTCATTTCCGTGATAGCATCGCCGACTTCATTGTAGACAGCTTTGAGAGAATTTGGAGGGACGCAGAGAGCATCAATATATAAAGCATATTTTGCCAGCTTCATTTGCAGCACCTTGTGCTGGAATGATTTGTTTGACGTAGTGCTAAAGACCTCGCTCAAAAGAGAGTTGTGGACTACGACTCCTCGTGTCTTTCTAGTGATACGAAAATCCCCATTGTCTCTGAAGACATTCCAATTTTTCTTCCCTTCTTCTTCTTAGGGCTACAAGCCCTCTCCGGCCTACGTTTTCTGCAAATAGCGCCTCCAACTGTCTCGGCCCATTGACCGCGTTCTCCAATTTTGTAACCCGAGCAGCGATGAGCTGCCTTCGTCAACCCAGTCAGACCGGCGTTTCCTCAGTTTCCCCACTGGTCTCTGGCCTTAAGTTGTCCCTCCGAATACGTTTTTGGGTATCCGTTTTTCGTCCATGCGATTAATGTGTCCAGTCCATTGCAGCTTCCGCAGTCCTACAATCGTTGAGACCTCCGGCTCGTCGAAAATTTCATACAGTTCATAGTTGTATCGAATTCAGCATTGGTCCCCGTCTACCTTTGCTCCGATTATTCACCTCAGGACCCGTCGCTCAAATGTGTTCAATATATTTGCGGATGCTTGGCTTAGGGTCCATGCTTCACACCCATAGCATAACACAGATCAGCTGGTCTTCAAGATTGTCAAAACTGAATATAATATTTTATTTGCGAGCTGTATTCTTCGGCGTATTTCGTTTCTTTCATTGCTGGTTCTCGTTATTATGGCGCCTAGATATACAAAATCACTCACATTTTGGATATTGTATACGCCAAGTGTGATTTTTTGAGTGCTTGACAGATTTTTCCTCGACTGCGTCATGAGCTTTGTTTTATTTTCATTGATATGTAGCCCTACTAGTTTTGCTTCGCTGTAGAGTTTCAGGAAGATTTTTTTGGCAGTTGTTAATAACCGTGAAAAATGTTGATGTCGCCAGCATAGGCTACTATTTGGCTCGACTTGTATAGTAATATACCACGTGTATCGACAGGTAGCTTCCGTATGACGCCCTCTAGAGCCAAATTGAAAAGCAATGGGGCCAGCCCATCACTCTTGTTTAATTCCAATATTTGTGTCAAAGGCATCGGTGAGTTGGTTATTGATGCGGACTTGGAAGGTCATCGACGTCGTTGTCATTTTGGTAAGACGCACTAATTTGGCTGGGATTCCAAAGCAAAGCATTATTTGGTACAGCCCGTTACGTTCAATACTGTCGTATGCTTGCTTAAAGTGAACAGGAATTCGGTATACGTCTATGTTGAACGCCCAGCATTTTTTAAGTACCTGCTTGACAGTGAACAATTGGTCTATTTTCGATCTACCTGCTCTAAAACCACCTTGATACTCCCCAATAATACTGTTGGCGTATGATCCGATTTTATTTTCTAATATCTTTGAAAATATTCTGAACTCCATACAAAGTAGTGATATGCATCTATGATTTTCGCACTGTAGCTTGTCACCTTTTTTGTGGATAGGGTATATAATTGATTGGCTCCATTCTTTCGGCATACGCTCTTCTTTCCAAATGTACTGTCTGACTGTGTGAATAGCTTTATGAACATTGCCGCCACCATATTTGATGAGCTCAACTGGAATCTCATCGATGTCCAGCGCTTTGTTATTTTTTGGGATTTGATGATGGAACACACTTCATCTAGAATTGTTGGAGCCAATGGAAGCTCTTCGCAGACATCTATAGGCTCCGATTTTGTGGAGCTGTGTGGAGGATTGAGGAGGCTCTTGGAATATGATGCCCATCTTTCTCTAACGTTGGTTTTATCAGCGATGATCTTGCCAATGTCCTCACGATAGAGCGTGGTTCTGGGCTTATAAGCACGTTTCAAGCTTTTTACTACTTTGTATGCTTGTTTTGTGTTGATGCTCGCTAAACTTACATTATACTTCTCGATTGCTGTTCATAGTATTTTCTTTTCTTAATTCTAATTATCTTATTCGCTACTCATCTGATATTTTTACAGTGTTCTCTCTTCGTCCTGATTTTCCCACCTATGTAATCCGTGTATGCCTGATTTTTTTTGTCTAAGCATTCGGATATGAGCGAATTGCGGTTACTCGTAATGGGGGTGGTGAGATTTCTTTCTCGTTCATTATGCGTCCTAGATACTCGATGCTTGGTGCGCCAAAAACACACTTTTCAGGATTTAAAAGTCTTTCGAAAATTGAGCGAAGATGTTGTAAATGTTGCTCTTGTGAGTCAGACGCGACAAGAATGTCATCTACATAGCACGTGCAAAACTCGAGATTTCTTAGAACTTAGTCCATAAGCCTTTGGAAAGACTGTGCCGGGTTCCTCAACCCAAACGTCATTGCCGTAAATTCATATAATCCAAATGGCATTGTTACGGCAGTTTTCGGGACGTCTTCTTCGGCGATGGGGATTTGGTGGAACGCTTTCAATAAATCCACTTTTGAGAAGATTACCTTGTTAGCTGCGATAGTTGTTGTATTCGATATTCCGCATTGGTTACCGATCGTTTTGAGTTTTCGAGTTCAACCAGCGATAATCGCCGCATGGGCGCCACGTGCCATCATTTTTTTGTGCCAAGTGGAGTGGACTGGCCCATGAGCTACTGAAAGGGCGACAAAACCCTTTTCTGATTAAGTAGTCGAATTCAGACTTTGCTATTTCTAACTTTTCGCGAGGAAGCCTACGTGAACAATCAGCTACGGGTGGTCCAGCTGTGACAATGTGGTGCTGAACTTTATGAGTTGTGACATTGCGCGTTTTGCATGATGCATTTGCATTTCCGGAAACTCTCTTAATAAGGCGTGGAATACCGAATTTTTGTTCACGGTGAACGCCGTTGCGCAGCTAGATTGGCTTATTTGTCCTTTTGTTGATCGTCCAGCGGGATCGAGGAGTTTATTTGTTTTAAAGGTCTACAACTATCCTAAAATGCTTAAGAATATTGGTGCCTAGTATTGGCCGAGACAAGACGGCTACGTGCGATTTCCAAGTCAGTAGCTTAGGTAGTCTCATTGACAGCGTTATGTTCTTCGTCCCGTATGTGCTTATTGCACTGCTGTTTGCTGCGAATAATTTGTAGCTTGAAGCGTATTTTCGATCTGGGGCGAAGAATTTTGGAATGACTGAAACGTCAGCCACGGCGTCGACTAAAAATTTTAATCCGCTATTTCTATCGCGCACAAGCAGGCGGTTTGACACTGCGGCGCTGATGCCCACCTGATTCATCAGCGATGGTATTCGTTTCCTTTCTTCTCTCGAAAGGTGCGGCGAGGGAATTGTGACGGGCGTTGATCACCCAGTTCAAACTCGTGCAATAGTTACGCGTACTCTGCGATTCCGACATGCTGTAACACGACAGCAGTTGTGCTTTAAGGTTGTCTTATTTATGACTTTCTGGCGGCGACTCGATGATATCGGCGATTCGCGCGATCACCGTAACGTTGAGTTCCACTATCATCCTGTCGAAGCGACTAGCATCGTCTTTAATTTTGTTTGCGCGGTATTGTGCTTCGTCTAATTCTCTTTTTGGGCGTTGCATCATCTCTGGCGATGAGTCCATAACATCGAAACCTTGTAGCGGCGAGCTACTGCATCCCCACATGCTCGTGTAAGTCTCGTGACTATGGATTTTTATAGTACTTTCGAGATTTTATGAGCATCACAAGCTTTTGTTTTTGTTTAACTTGCTTAAATTGTATGTTGGCCCATCTTAATTAGAAATACATATTTCAAACACTTCCTGACGTCCTATAGCGATAAAATTTTGCCTCCTTTTTAAGTCCCATCATTACATAATATCATGGTACCATCAAGCTTTTACGAGCGTTTTTGCAAGCTTTTCTATGACTAACCACTTGAAAAACTTCTATTAAACTGATGGTACTATGAGCGGATTTAATTATGGTGACGAAAGGTGACCATAGGAACTCTTTAACTACACATAACAACTCATAAACTACACATAATAACGGTCGTTTGATTGGTTTCCAGTTTAGATCAGTTTAGGGTCTGATGATGGTGATTTGTAGTGTCAACCTGATGAAACAAAGTTTTTGCATTTGCTGATGGTGAATGGTATGGAAGTACGAAGCATGGTGCCAAAAAATAAAATAACCAACATTAAGATGGAATCGCGAGAAGATTGATGACCGATGTGTCAACATCTGGCCATATATTGTATTTAGTTATATGAATACCTTTTTTTTTGATAGGGAGGTGAATGCCATTATGCACAGAGTATGAAACTCCCATGCTCGAAAGAAGGCGACTGAACTACACACTAAGTACCTCCCCTGTCAGCCTGATAATCTAGCCTCGAACCCTTTGGCACATTACTTTAGGCCAGGTCTCGTTTTGTTACGCCTTGAGGCGCCTTCAAGCTGGGGGATCCCTCTTCTAACGTGAGGGGAGTGGGGAAGAGGAAATGCCAGACAAGCGATCCCCCAGCCCCAACGCTCCCGGCTGCTGTGAGTTCTTTTTATCTTTTAGGACTGCCCGAGCATAATGTGCCATCTGGTTCCATTTGTCAATCGATTCAAGCATCACCACGACTATATTATCTGGGGTGAGCTCTCCCGTCTCCCTGTAGAGGTTAATTCGCAGCCTGACCCATTTTTCGCACGCAAAAAATGTGTGGCAGGCATTGTTCTCCCCTCCTGGGCAATACCGACAATCGGGGAACCGTGACTTATCAATCTTGTGCAGGTAAGACTGAAAACACCCATGCAGCTGGGTCAGATAGAAGTCAGTCTCACGATGCCTTCGATTTAGCCACGGTCTCACATCCGGGGTGAGGCGCGCAGTCCACTTTCCCTTTGTGCAATTCACCCAAGACTGCCGACAATCGTTGAGCGAGCGCTGTCTCTTCTCGCGAACAACCATCTCCCTCGCATTCTCATTTCGGTGCAGCTAAAAAGCGCAGTGCTTTCTAACAAGGATGGCGACAGGTATCACGCCGAATAAGAGACTGTCGCATACGAAGATGCAATCCTCTGTGCTCTTCTTCTCTGCACCTGTGCTAAACGTTTTCGGTATACCTCCTTGCTGAGAGCGTCGCCCCATACCTCTGCTCCGTATAGTAGCACTGGCCCTACAGCACTCATCAAGAGGCGTCTTCTTGATGGGCTGGGTCCCCCTACATTGGCCATAAGTCGACTCAGAGTCGATACTCCTGAAGCAGCCTTCTCAGCCATTGCCCTGATTTGCTCAGAGAAACTCATCTTCGAGTCGATCAGTAGCCCCAGGTACTTCACCGATGGCTTCGATTCGACTCGTATGTCTCCAATAATGATGAATACCTTACCCTTCTATCCGGGGCCTCATTGTGACATGGATATTACTCATACTGTGCGATGGAAAATATATGGTAAAATTATACTAGCCACCATAATATTTTAGAGTCATATACATTTTTTATTTCAGGATAAATTAAAGGCTTAAAAGTAAGAAAGAAAATTAAAGCAAAACAACATTTGTCAACAAACTGAGCTAAAAAATAGAAAATAAATTTCAAAAATGTTTATCAAAAGACCTATGTTCAGTATAGTTCCTTCCTCGCTAGCTCGTCATACAGGCAAACATACTCGTATGTTGGTAAGTTGTAGGGACGTATCTACGAGTAAGTATGTGAAGGCAGACCATTAGTTGACGCAGAAGTATTACTGATCTTTGTAATAGAAGGCATCTCAATATTAAAAAAATGTTAGCCAATACATTTGAAATTTTGAAAGGGTCTACGTTCAAATAAATCTATACTTTCTTAGAACTACGACTACATGACGACTTATCTAGAAAGGAGGTTTCTGAGTCTATAGTAATTATTTTGATAGCTTATACTGAATTTTTTTTAAGTACAACTCACTAAATCAAAGCTTTGTAAAAAAGTTTTATTTTCATAAATATTTATGTGTGATTTCGGGGAATAGCTGCTGTGATATATAGGTGGTCTAACAGACGGGTACGGGCCATGTGTGCTTTAAGCTTTGGTATTTTTGTCTCTCAACACTTACTGGCAGCTCAGTTTCTATCATTACATATGGTGTGCACCCTTTTCGATTTAGGAAACTTTTCTGTGTAATACATGTCTACACAACACCCCAGACACTCAAGGATGATGTACATTTAGAGTAAATATGAAAACCATCATATATCTCACCCTCATCTGTAATTGAGCAATGGGACATTGCTAGGGCTAGTTGTTTTGCAGACATCCATTGTACTACAGAGGGAGAAATTTCTCAAGTAGCACTTTATGCAGATGACAATATTCCTGTCGCATACTCACAGTCCCAACAATCTTTGTGTACTCCTTGCACTCGGGTGTGGCACACTCGTATTGTTCTTTGTCGTGTGCTTTTCCATGTTCCGACTTTATCCTTGCTGCATCCTTTTCACTTTACTTTTGCTTGCACTTTCTTCAGTGTTTCACCTCAAGGAGTTCTTCGTAACAACTTCACACGACATCGATTACAACAGCAGGATGGATTGTAACGCGGCGCAATGTGGAAACACGGGGAGCAGGATACATTGTCACGTATTTTAAGGAAACTTTGTTGCACTTTGCAAAGACGACATCATCATAAACGTCTAACAATGCATAAGTACAGAGCATATTAGGTTGTGAGGTAGTAAGTAATATGTTTAAGCAGCAACTGAATATAAAAGGATCAGTTGTTCGTGACGCAAAGAGATCAAAGGGAACTGAAAAGTAGTATTTTCGCGAAAAGTTCTAGGAAATCTGCCGCTAATTGGATTTATTATTAGCGTTTTTAGATTATTGGGCAAACGATGAAATTCATGGGAGTTTTGGACAAAACTCGAATATAATGATTTCAATATGGAATGCCTTGTTATTGGAATCGTCCTTCGGTCCATTGTCTGGGTATCACAATAATGTTTCTTGGAAAATGTAGTAGCTGCAATGATTAAACTTTGTATTTAGACTAAAATTGGTAAGTTCCAGGAAGTTTCAGTATCAAAACATGGAAGTCGCTCTTTGCGTATTATTTTCGGTAAGGATGGAAATATCCGAAAATGCTGCATACTTTTTGCGATTGCACCTTGCAACCTCATAAAAACAGAAACAAGCTAGATAGACAGAAAAACACTTCTGTCAGAAGGGTTTTGTACTCAACTTACGAAACGGAGTCACCAATTATGAATATACTCAAGAAATGCTTCAATGAGTACATGGTTATGAGAGAAACCACTGTTGGTCAATTTTCACCGGCCGCCATTTTGTCGTATTGTAACAAAAAAACTCGCTCATATCCTGGATTCGCAAAAAAATTTATGTTATTCATCTTATATGAAAATTTTAAGAAGATCAAATCAAAACTGCTGTGTCTGATTCAATGGAAAGTCCATAGAATACCAAAATCGTGCTTTGTTGAGAAAGATTTCAAATGGCTATAACTTCGATGAATATATGATTCGACTTTCTTCACACCCACAGAGTATTACTATAGGACCTTTTCTAAGACTGCTTAAATTTCGTTGAGTTTTATAATATCCCAGCAGGGGGAATGCCAACTGACAAGAATAGTCTTGGCCACAAACATTCTTTAGAGGCGCCGTCTTCACGGACCCGAGGATATGGTGGGTGCCGTGAGGATTTTCCTGGGATGACAGGTAACGACCCTGACTGCATCTGGACTAGGCTTTGAAGAACGAACTGCAATTGTTGCTTTGGGCTGGCGGATATGGTAGTTTGGACCTAGTTGCATGTTTTCGGTAGCGCCGAGGCGACACTCGTCCGTGAACAGTTTCAATTCAACTATCACACCTTATCTGTTCCGGTAAAACCTTGGCAGGCCTCGGAGTACGCTCGAAGTGCGCATCATTGGGTTGGTGGTGCAGGTGCAGTTGAGGTGGACTTCCGATTAGCGCTGGTCTGGGTCTCAGCTGGCTGGCTCTAAGTACTTGTCCCCATAAGGCCGTAGACTGCAGCTGCGGATTCTGTCTGAGAAGAATCACAAAATCCGTGTAGGTCGTCCACCTACTCATCCGTTACTGGTACCCATCTGGGTATTCTAATTTTTACGAAGTTGATGAGTTGACTTTGTTGTTGGAGCCAGCGGAATTGAATGTCAGGGGGAAGTACTTCATCTCAACTCTCCTTCCGATATCATAAAGCTTGTAAAAGTATTTTTTACGAGAACGATGCTGGGTGCTAATCATCTCAGCGGGTCAAAGAGTTGGGCAATTTCCAATTGAATGACTTTTTTGTGACGGAAGAGTGTTGTTTAAAATGCTTAATTTGAAACAATCAGTAGTCCTCTTCCGGATACTACAGAATTTTCAGAGACTTGTGACTTTCCTCTTGGTAGATATGAGCAGTGATGCCAGACGCTCATTGTTCAGGATCGACATCGTCTGAGGTTCGATCGTCGTTGCTAATCCATTTGTGTAACAAAAAGCCTCCGGAATCTAATACTTTTTTAATGGAACGGCGCTTGGAGATGGTTTTTACTAGGTCCTGTCCACCCGATAGCAAGGCAAGTAAAATTTGAACTGTAAGGCCATTGCTCGTTTGAAGTGGTGTTCTCGTTCATCGTCTGTCAGTCTATGTAGCGTGTTGATGACTAAGAATCGAACACATGTCAAGCCAAAGTTAACGGTTGATAGCACACATTCTTACATTTTCTCTTCAGGGCGATTTCTTGATAAGATTTTTTGATATTGCTGATCAGCTTGATGTACGTTATTTGACGGTACATTTTAGGAATATCAGCTTCAAATGCATACCGGAATTATCGCCAATTAAGTGGAACGTTGTAGCTTGCGGCTAGTTAGCAAAATGTGGTTAAGAGCGTATCCACTGCTGATCTTCCGAGTGGCATCAAAGACGACCCGTGATTTTGTCGTAGTGCTCTCTTACAAGACCGCGTAATGTGACAGAAAATAACCACCATCTGCAGCTCTGACTTCATACATGTGTCTCATCCTAGCATACTCATCAAAACACTGAGTATAACCCTTAAGTATCTCAGAGTTTTTATTAAGACGTTCTTTGCATTGGATTAAGCTGATGAGTACGGTAGTCTTGGAGCTTCCAAAATAAGCGGGGTTTTTTGATTTTTGATAAGTAGTCTTACCTGTATTGTCCATCATTTTCTCTACTCGTATGGTCGTTGAAATGTTGTATTACAGCTCCGTCGACAATAGTTCTCTAGCTAAACCTTCTTAATCCACCTCCCAGAATTATCTCAACTGGTCGCTCAAGGCCTGATTGGTACATATTTTTGCTCGGGTTGTGAGGCAAACAACAGCAAGCATGTAATCAGGAGTAAATTCTGGTTCCAATTAATAAAGCTTCGGTTCTGCAACATAATAGTCGCATGCAGCAATCTATCTTGCCAACTCAGCAGCAACAAAAAATTCAGCCTCAATCCGAGCTGTGCCTAACACAATCAACGAATCTTCAGCAAAGTATCGTTATGTCTTCAGCACCACAAAACTTTACAGATAGTGTGTTAGCTGGTAACGGAGTGTTACGAGCAGTCTTCCCACCTCTCCAGTTGTTCATATCAAGGCTCGCCTACAACATAACCAAGGATACACTTGCCAACTACGTAACATCGAAGCTTGGTTACACGCCTAGTATTTTCAGGTGCGTAAAGTTAACAAAAGACCATCTTCCTGACCAGGTTATAAGTTCTTTCAAGCTGACAGTTCCAGCTGAACTTTTTAGCCTATTTAGAACCGATTTTTGGCCAAAGGGGATACTCATTAAAACTTTCGATACAAGGCAACCTTAGCGGCGATTTCGGTTCCAAACTGCCTCAACAACCTTCAAGGATCGTTCATCTATTTCTATTTACTATCAGAATTTTCGTGGCTTGAGAACCAAACTTGAGGACTTACTACTCGTGTCCTAATTAAATAACAATTCAGTTATCTGTTTAACTGAAACGTGGTTAAATGAGAATATTTCAAATGCAAAAATATTACCTGACTATTTAGTTTACCGATGTGACCGTGACCTTAACGTCACTAATAAATCTGATGGTGGGGGAGTCTTGGTTGCAGTCTGCAAAACCCTTAATAGTTCACTTTGTGCTGACTTCAATTTTGCTCGTGCTGTTGAGTGTGTAATTGTGAAACTCCCTCTTCCTCATAACTCCTCATTATTAATTTCCTTTGTGTATATTCCCTGTAATTCTCCCTTAACTGTGTACGAAGCCTTCTTCGATGAACTTTCTGCCTATCTTCTTGCTCGTCATCCGCATTCCAAAATTATAATTTGCGGGGACTTCAATCTACCGGCAGTGGAATGGGACCACTTAATAACACCTGGCATTTCCTCAACAAATAATCCTTCTTTGTTACTTTCTTCCTTTCTTTCCCTTTGTTCTTTATCACAGTTTAATCATATCAGTAACCCCAATGGTCGTCTCCTGGAACTTGTCATGTCAAATGTTCAAACTGGGTGTCTATCTATAGCTCCCGTTTTACATCCTTATGTTCAACCTGATCTCCATCATCCATCTTTGTCGCTAGCACTAACCGTTGATACCCTTAAACCCCAGAGAACTGCCTCAGTTTGTCGTTACAATTTCTTTAAAGCAAACTATGAGGCGATTAAAACCAATCTGGACTCGGTCAACTGGTGTACCTTCTTCACTCGTCTTGACTGCGATAGTTCCTTGAACAAATTCTACGATTACCTTAATAATCTGATCGCTCTTTTTACTCCACTCCAAGCTCCTCGCTAAGCGAAAATGAAGCCTTGGCTTACTCGAAGTGTTCTTCGTGCCGTAAGAGCCAAAGATAAGGGGCATAGACACTATAAATTGACCGGAAGTAATGATGCTAAACAAAATTTCTGCAGACTGCGCTCTTTGGCTACAAAAGAGCTCAAAACGGCCATGAAAAACTACTTTAGCAGCTTAGAGAGTTCCCTCCTGACAAATAACCCTAAACCCTTCTGGTCATACATCCGATCCCTTAAATCGTCCTCTTCCATCCCACATACTGTCAAATGGAATAACACTGAAGCCTCCCCCCCTCAGGATATTTCTAACCTATTTGCTGAATATTTTTCCTATATTTTTTCCTCTTCTGATATACTAGACTCTCTCATAAACTCAATTCAAACTTATCCAGCATCAAGTACATCCTACTCCACTGATGCTTCTGAAGTTGAATCCCTTATTAACTTGCTCGATCCGAATGTTAGTCCTGGTCCCGATGGATTGCCTAATATATTCGTAAAGTCACTTTGTTCCTCTTTGTGTTTTCCTCTATCCCTTATATTCAATCTCAGTCTTGGTACTGGCACCTTTCCAACGTACTGGAAAGATGCAAATGTTGTTCCTATCTTTAAAAACGAGACCCATCATCTGCCTCAAACTATCGTCCCATATCACTCCTCTCCTGTTTCTCTAAGCTGCTGGAACGGCTTGTACACAACAGGCTTCTTGAGTCCCTGAGTTCTTTTGTCACACCACAGCAACATGGATTCTTGAAGGGTCGTTCAACTTCTACGAACTTGGCTGAGTTCGAAGATTATATTGCAAGAGCTTTAGATAAACAGCTTCAAGTAGATGCAATATTCACGGACTTCTCCAAGCCTTTTGACTCCGTGAACCATGTTCTCCTCTGTCAAAAGTTAGCTTTACTCGGCATATCTGGTTCCCTTCATTCTTGGATTTCATCATATTTATCCTCCCGTTCGTGTCGTGTTAATCTCTATGGCACAACTTCCTTTCCATTCAATCCTACATCTGGCGTCCCTCAAGGGTCAATCCTTGGACCTCTTCTTTTCGTACTGTTTATCAATGATCTTCCCTCTGTAATTTCCTCTTCTTGTCTCTTGTATGCTGATGATTTCAAGCTATTCCGGACAATTAGATACCTTGAAGATTGTCAGCGACTCCAAATTGATCTTTTTAACCTGTATAATTGGTGTAATGTAAACTCTCTTCGTATCAATGTTTCCAAATGTTTTAAAATGACTTTTACTTTGAAAATTGTCCCTTTACCTTTTAATTACACCCTATGTGATGTTGTTCTCTCCTCTGCAGACTCATGTAAAGATCTTGGTGTAATATTTGACCCCAAGCTTAAATTTAATGTCCACATTTCTAACGTAATTATCAAGGTATCAAAAGTTTCGGGTTTTCTTATGCGCTTCTTGAGTACTGCTCAATAGTGTGGTCTCCTAGACATTTATATCTTGTGAACTCACTAGAAGCTGTTCAGTGTAAGTTTACTCGTATTGTGTTTTTCAAATTCAACGTAGCTTATGAGTTTTATGAGCGTCGTCTATCCATACTTCGTCTCCCTTCTCTGTCGCCCCGTAGAACCTTCTTAGATCAATGTTTCCTTTATAAGTTGTACCACCAACAAATTGCCTCCACCCTAAGCGCAGACTTGTACTACAGACTGTATGCACGTCCTAGTCGGTCTAATCACATTCTCGAGGTTCCGTACGCCCGGACAGATTTATATTTGCACTCAATTATGCCGCGAATCATCAGAATGCATAACAGCCTCGAGCTTGGCTCTCTATCCACGTCCTACTTTGTTTTTAAAATTAAACTAAAGGTATTACTTTTTGCGAATAGTGATTAATGTTCCTTATCACTAAATTTTTTCAAACTTTGATCTAGACTCTAACTTCATTTCTTACATGTTTTAATTAACTTTTTTCTGCTTGATTTGTTGTATTAATTTGTCTTACTCTAAATTACATTTAACTATATTGAATTGTCTAAGTCTATTTTGTAATTGGATTTCTGTCTGTTAAATGGATTTGAATAAATAAATAAATAAATATCGGTAGATACTTGGACACTACCGGAAACTACACAGCCAAATAATGTGTTTTGAAGAAAATTTTTCGGTCCTAACATAAGTTTTTTGGTTAACAGAATCCTTTTGTATTCTTCCAAACCGAGTAAGATATCGAAGTGACCGGGACGCCAAAGAATGGATCTGATAGCTTAACTTCTTTGGTTCATGGCGACTGGTTGATAAGGGACCAGGCGAATAATTTTATCCATCACCACTGCGTCCAGCTTCAAAAAGTTGCAACCACGGAAGTCACCGCAGTTGCAGACATTAAGTATTAGCAGAGGGGGTGTGTAGTCCGGGGTGGCATACTGAGGCCGGCTAGCGCTCAGTCGTGTCGTGGGACTTCCGGGACACCCTCTGCTCGTGCTGAGCCACCTTACATATAAATACTAACACGGCGGGGAAGGGACGGGAAAGGGAGAGGTCATTTTGAAAAATTGAAAAATGATGCTATTATCTCGACATAGCCGTTTTATTTAGTTTAAAAATGAAATTCTACACAGGAAATTCACCAATTTTAATTTCAATACAAAAAAGCTCCTTTAAAATTTTATATAAAAGCAAACAGTCAATAAATTTTTTATAGAAGATAACAAAGAAAAAAGAATGAACTTGATAATGAGAATCAAATATAAAAAATCCAAATTGGTACTCACTCTTTCCTCGTGAAACTCCGAGCGCTCGGCGAAGACAAAAAAAAAAGAGTGTGGGGCCACTGTAAGTTAAGTTTAAATTAGTTTGAAGATAAACAATCAGAATCAATCGAACACTCAACGGCCACATATATCACTATGATCCACTGTCCAGCACTGTAAGTTAATTTGACAGCAACAAAAAATACAAAATCCGGCGCTTTCCCTTCTCAATCTAGCATCAATTCTTTCTTCACTCATAAAACATTATTTCTTTATTCACTCATAAGACATTATTTCCTTCTTCACTCATAAGACATTCGCTGTTGGTTCGTTTTTTTTTCTCTAATTCTGAAACGCCTTTTAAAATCCAACCGCAGTAACTTAATTCCCGGCGGCCAAAAACCAAAATTCTTTTCCCTCACTTGTAAATTCGCTCAAACTTTAATTTAGCCCACATCCGATGCAGTTTTTCGGTTCTTCTTCCTTTCCCACACCAAAACTTCCACCACTAAACTTCGCAATAAAAAAAAAACTGTTTTTCGCTTTCTGCTTCCGACACCAAGAACTCAATTTCGTTTCAGTCCAAATCTAGCTTTCCTTCCTTTCCGAATAAAAAAATTAACCAAACTTTTCCGACCCAGCCAAAAACACTTCCGCTTATTTTCAAGCCAAAAACTGACTGCCACAATCCAATGCACTCAATCCAGCATTTCCACCTTCCGCAAATAAGATTCCGCAATCCTTTTCATTTTTAAATTACCGCTGCCGCATCTGGGTAACGTAATCGAAGTTCAATACACTTCGATTCCGCTACCCATACCTCTTTTTTCCCGTATCGACAAACACAATAGTATCCATTGATTTGGATGTATGGCAATTTACATCATCCAAGAATCGCTTGATTGAATGCAAAATGTCACATATTCATTACGGAAGCTATTGATTTTGCCGATACCCCAAAAAGAGTGCTTCCCTACGCCCGGGGGAACTTGAACTCAGGGTTCCAGCGGACCCCCGGTCGACAACTCACACCGTAACCAATGGAGCTATGACTTGTCGATCTCCCATTCATCAGTTAAGCAACTTCACCTCTTTCTTGATGGGCAAGATATGGAAATTTGTTAAAAGGGAAACATGAATAAATTTTTGTTAGTATAAAAATATGATGGGAATAGAATTAGTTAGTATGAAGGAAGGAATTAGGTTTTGTTAGGGAAAAGGTATTGAATGAAGTTTTGTTAGTGGGAATTAATCAATGGAATGTTGTTAGTAGGAAAATAGAAATTATTAGTATATATTATATTACTTTAGTTGGAAATTAAGGAAAAGGGTAGGATTGTGATGATGGGGAAGTAAAAATTATAGGAAAGTCGGAAAAATTTTAATAAAATTAAATAAATAACAGGGAAAAAGTATAAATGCCCAATGGAAGGTAGAGATTTGAAGTTGCGAATGGAAGGAAATTGGTACGCCGGAATTCACAACGGTACTTGAAATTGGACTGCAAACTTCGCTCTCTTAACTCCACGTCCAACACCTTATTACATTTGTGTCGATATTATGTCTGGGTAGCCTTAAGTACTGTACTGCGTTACTAGGCAGACCTCCGAAGCATGATCTAACAAAGCACACAGTTTGATGTTGCCGACAGAGTCTTTAATGGTTATCATCGCTTTGACCAGGACGGCTTCCTTCGGTTCCGTCGTGTCGACTGAAGTAGAGAGCGGTTGCATAATTGTTGTCCATACAAGCCATTCGTTTATTTCCAGAATTGAATCGTTGGCGTTGAAGGCTGGAGTCTGCGGTGAGAGTTGGCTGAAGCTCAAATTTCGATTCCAATCCATTTTTGGTGACTTACTTGCAAAATAAAGTAGAGAGTGATGAGCTTGATTGCAGCGATTACATCTAAATTTACTGTTGCACTTAGGTGCTTGATGACCCGAACTCAAACATCTAAAACAAAGAGATTTTTTTTTCTCTACAGTCCAGGTTTTGAAAACCATGCATTTCCTGATGTGATATTGTTGCGAGCATACGGCAAACTTTAGAACGGCTTGCACGTAATACACCTGTTTACTCTTTCCTGGAGATGTGTGTTTTTTGAGTGCTTTTACGTCATCGCAACTGGATGCTTCCAGAACTCTGAACCGACGGACGAGGAAAGTTTTTGTCTACTCAAACGTCAATATCTCATCGGCAATTAACTGCTGCTCCTCCGACAGTTGACTCGTTGCAGTGAGTCAATGCTGTGAAATCAAGTAGATCAGTACCGCTTTCCATAGCTCCGGAATTTTGAGAAGCGAGATCGCTTATACTCCCGTTTTTGCTTCATCGACGAGGTTTTTTATGGGCGAAGCCGTTTCATTAGCTAACGACAATGCGAGAAGTTTCCGAAACTGTGCGGAAAGTAACACGCTTTTATTGTTACATCGATTTTGGAGCAGCTTTCATGCTTGATCATAGCCACCATCACATACAGGAAACCCACGGAGCAAATAATGAGGCTCCTAAACCAAACTAAACATCAGAAACTGCGTTTTTGGGGTTTGGGAAAAGACTATAGAATAAATCACGGGATTTCGATGCGTGGAAGCCGTACACCAAATTCTTCCCTTTTGTCCTCGCACCCACTTGGAGACCTATTGCCGGACCTCGATATGGTCTCGGAGCCTGTTTGAGTCGTTGGATGGTGAAGTTCGTCAAGGTCGCCTTGGAACGTAAAAACTGTTTCCTAGAAATTCTTTGAATGATGTTCAACAAAATATGGGAGCTGACGGGCCCTGGGGTCTTTTGTTGAAAGTTTGTTATAATGATTGTTGTTGTCCGCGTACTCTACGTGGATGTCTGCTAACTTTTGTTGCACTTGCTGGTAGTATGAAACGGTGCATATACTTATGCTATTTTTTTTAAAGCTTATCAAAGCGCGTGCTAGAACTACTTTAAATAGTGCTTGCTCTTCGCAAAGAATATCTGCTTTTGACATTATCTGTACCTGTTCAACCTTATTCAAAAATTCCATGGCTTACCTAAAACCGCACTTATTTTTATGCAAAGGAAAATAGCCGCCAACGAAACACATATTACAGTTTTAACAAGGGATATTCAAGAAAGGTTCGCGCAAAGAAGCGAAAAACTCACTGCCTTTATTCAATCTGACCTCACACACGTGCTCGCTTTGGGCGAATCTTGAAACAATTTCAATATTGCCGGCGTATATCCGGCTCGAAGGACCAAAATAATGTTCGAGATTCTTATAGGGAAAGAAAAAGATATTTGAACGTCAATGGTAATGCAATACTTAAATTAAACCATGACTTCCTTCACGTTTCACGCTTTATTTGAACAAGAAAAACTAACCTAACATTTTTATCCATATTTCATTGAACATCAAATAGAACTAGTTCTCCTTTTGCTGAATGTTCCGGAGCGTGCTTTTCAATCCCCGCGACATGATAATCCATCTTGTGACTTGTATGGAACATTTCAAATGCCTTTACAATTGTGTCAAGCTATTTGACATTTGGGTAAATGTCATTGTTGGAAATTCATTGTGTGTGGGCAGTAAACAAAAGGAGTCTCCTAGTTTTACCGGTAACCTCAATAAGTTTTAGGTTGCTGGTCGCGATGCTTTGTTTGCTCCTCTTTGAATTCTCTTCAGGTTAATGAGAGACTATCAGGATTGCAGAAATCTGCACGACATGATGTCGAACAATGACTGACAAAATCGTAAAATCAATATTTGTAGCTTCTTTCCAAACAGGGGCCGATGGTAAATTTAATACAACCATGAGATGTATGATATTTTTGCCAAGCTAGAGGTCTCACCAATTCGGAGGCTGTCGGAGATGCAATGGACGGGTCACGTGCATCATAAAGACAAACAGCGGATACCGAAAAAGGTATTCGTTAGGAGAACTGAAGGGTGGAGACCAGTGGGCAAACCGGGGAAAGGTTGGTCTGACTCGGCCGACAAAGTTCATCGGTGCTCAGATTTCAAGAGTGAGTGAGAGGACACACTTTTTGCAGGAAGCGAAGGCCTGAGAAGGACTGTAGTGCCACGAAGAAAAAGAAGAAATAAACAACACATGTCAAATGGCCAGCGGCGCCACTACTCTCAAATCAACTAATGAAAACAGAACCTTCATATGAAAGAAAGTTTCTTGAGGAAAAATTATTATCTTTAACCTTCATTTCCTCAAAAACTAAGAACTTTTCGCAAAAAAACGTAGTTCCTTACTGAATGCCATAAAAATTACCCTTTGCCTCCCGTATAATACTCTTACCAGGAAAATCATATGTGAAAATTGATCCTCAACATAAAATAAATTAAACTTGTAAATGTGTAAACAAGCTCTGCTGTATATTTTTGCCAGAACCTGCATGATCATAATATTTGTCTTTATTGCCATAATTATAATGGTTTCTGCCACCCCTCGCATGGCCTCCCTACTCTGCAAGGATAAATATGGGACCAAAAGGACCAATGAATTGGAGCAACCAGAAACAAGAAAGATTTAAGAAACCCAAAAAAGCAATTAAAAAAAATAACAACGACGCAACCAGCGGTTGGAGCCTGTAGTAATCTAGGAGCTATGGCTCTAAAAGCAGCGCTGACACAGGCACACAGCACCAACTCAATTCAACAAGGAGTAACCATTCAGTCACCTTCCTCATCGCGACACTCGTTTTTTTTCGCATGAAAAATAATTAAAGGGAAAAATTTCTTTTGTACTTAACACCCGGGAAACAAAATTCTAAAACTGTTTTAATGTGTAGTGATTTTATTTCAATATCTTTTGAACATAATTTAACTAATTGCGGTGTAATGCGGTATGCAAATGCTTAGAACGAAACGGTTAACCCCTTAAATTATAGGAACGATAAAATCATTGTATCATTTAAACCCCACAAAATTTGTCAAATTTTACCCATTCCAACCATAATAATTAAAAATTGTTTTGTTTGTTGGTAATTAACGTGTGCCTGTCTTATTCTTTCGATTTATTTCCCCTTAATTACGCCTAATAATTATAAACCTAAATTGCTTTCAATTGAAAACTTAATCGAATCTACAAAAAAAATAAACAATTTCGAATTTTAAAAATAACCGAAATGAGTATGCATTATCACCACCGCATGTTCACACATAGATGGCACTTCTATTTCCATATGGCACGAGCGAGGTTATTGCGTTTGCCTCGAACATGTTTTCAGGGAACAGTTTCCCATAAACCGTTTCGTAGAGAAGACGGCATTCGATCAAGTGCCAACAGGGATCTGGTGAAGTGATTTGTGTGCTTGTGGTGATCATTTGAGAAGTAGGTTTGGATGGTTGGCGAGGGAGACGTGCTAATAAAACGTTTGTGGCAGAGACAACTTTTACCATCCTGTGGATGCACAGCGGAAAAAAAAAGAAGGAAAAAAAAAGGAAAAACTTCACCTATTGCTACTTTTTCTACGACAGTGCCTGTAAAAAAATGATAGCAGCTGCCAATATCGCCATGAGCCATCAGCATTAGGTCCCGAAGTGTGGTGCAACAGGTGGTTGGAAGGCGAGGTGAAGATCGTCATCGTACGGAGCGGCACATGTTGATTGGGAAACGGCGGGACCGTACTCCCTGTTTCTGGGAAACCACACCGTTTGTATGCAAAAAGGCGCATTGTGTATTCAAACATAGTTCAACCAAGAGTGATAAATCAACTGAAAAGTTAGATCCAGAAGAATTAGTCAAATCACTCAATCCATATATTGACCAACGGAATGCATATAAACGAAATATTAAACATTAAAAGCAGTAGAAGAAGTAGCAGCGAGCATTACCACGTTCGAAGACCATACGGTTCTGATATTCAAGGAAGTCTATATGTATTTACACTTTGATAGCTGAATTTTTAGATGATTTTATACACCCTTAAGATCTATTCTATGTCTTAATACTCGTGTGTTAATATTTGATATATGAACGCGATTCTTCACTACCAAAAATTCCAGGACTTGCTTACCTCCAAATCGTCAACGAGCGCTCGTCGTCGAGGGAAAGGTACTGTAAGTACCCTCTTAACATTTTTATAATTATATATTTATTTAATTAAAAAAAAAATATATATATATATATCAAATATATATAAAAATTAATATTTATTCCACATAGCAAATTATATTGAATATATATAAAAATTAATATTTATTCCACATAGCAAATTATATTGAATATATATAAAAATTTAATTTATTGAATGATCAAAATGAAAATGTAATAGGACGACAATCGTCCTCCCAATGCATCCGTCTATTTAGAAAAAAAAAAAAAGGAAGAATCGTCGTATAAAATCGTTTTTTTTTTTAAAGGAAATAATGATTAATTTCGTATAAATCCATGTAAAAAGTTTTGAAACATAATGTATGAAGGGTGAAAGAGTGGCATCTATAAGAGCTAACCACAATAATTGTAATAATACAGGAAATTGGAGTAAAACGAATGTTCTTCTAATGTTAATCCTCTTTTAATATCAATTTCCCTCTTTCGATGGTTAAATGCCTTTCAATATGGTGTTGTAAATTGCTGTGCTGATTGCCATAGAATAATCATACTGTGGAGATATATCAATTTCATTACATTGGCGTTGTTCGAATAAAAACAAAATGATGAATTAAACTGGAAGAATCGGTCTTTTCCCTTCCGGTCTTTTCCAATCGGGTATAGGACCCGGTACGGTGGCAGGCTTCCACCCCAAAATATGAGCCAGCCGCCGGGTACAGAGTAATTTCTTCTTTTGTTTCAGGAGACTTTATGGGTTGAGTGGCCCAAGCCAAGTGCCTTTTTATGGCATCGAGTTATGCAAGTCAATTGTATAATTCTATGACATAAATTGGTCACCGGGGTACTCCCCTTCTGATGGGAAAGTTCATATAATTCAAGTTGTATGAGTTTTCCACTCAGAAGAGGAATGCCTGGCCACTTCAACAGTTTAACATTGGATTTATTCCGGTTGGGTGGGCATGAAGGGGCTCCACCACCACCCGGTTGCTCCTCTTTCATTTGTGGGCCCTGAATGTATTTGGGTAAGGACGAGGTCACCCCCAAATTAGTCTTTCTTGTCAGGTTGCACTTGTTCTCGCAACAAGTCGTAATTCCTTCGTGGAGGTTATCTACAGATTTGCGACTTCGGTCGCGCTCTTGATCTCTGCAAGCAATTCGTGAATGCGAAATGTTTTGTAGTGAGTCCTCGTGCCGGGGAAACGAACCCGCCCCACGACACCGCAATGCTAGCCTGCCAGCGCATTCACGCGTCTCCGGACGAGGGCATTCTCGGCAGGAATCAACACCTTCCTCTGCCGAGGCAGCAGAACATCGCTGCGGTCCTTCACGGACTTATTGAACATCTTTATTCACTACAAGCCACAATGTTAACGGTGCATCGAGAGCCGTATTAACCATGACAAAAACGACGATGAATACAATGACAGTGAAGATGGACGAAAAACGAAGTTAGCAGACAGTCTGGTCCAGAATGAGATTCCTGCATCTTTGGATACAACAAAAAACAAGTTGGGTAAACAGACCTACGTCATGTCAGAAGGGTTTTGTATTCAATTTACAAAATGCTGTTACCAGATCGAATCAAATCAAGAAACATGTCAATGACGATTTTATTGGAGAAACTATGGAATACAAAGATCATACTATTATTAACAAAGTTGGACGAATTTCGACTTCTGAGGTTTTTGGTATTGTTATACTCATAAATATCTCCCTTGATAATTATTTCAGATGTCCATCCGCGACGGAGGAAACACATTTTTCATGTATTTCCCCCCTGTGCCCCCACTGAAGCAAAAACTGACAGTTGAACAACTGTTTTGAAAAGCTCCCATGATAAATTTTATTTCATACTCATATCGGCTACGTTTGATGTTTTTTTTTCAGGGGCCACTCTCCTGTACTGTTATCATCGATTAATGGCCAATGTTTTCGAATCCTAGAATGGTTACAAAACCCTTTTGCTAGGAGCTCTCTCCCAAATCTTTGACTTGTTTCACTTATGAGCATTAATTGTAGGTACTCATCTTCGGTCATTCATTAAATTGAATCAAGTGTTCAAAGCATGCACCTTAAACGTTGGTTGGGAAAAAATAACTCAAAATTATTCAATCTTCGCATTTAAAACAGCCACTATTTTGTTTTACGATTACTGATGCCACTAGCTGAACCGATTCTCAAAGATATGCATGACACCTATTATTCCTGAAATTTTCATGCAAATCCTAGCAAAACTGTAGTGTCTGAGTCGGTAAAAAGCGCATGTTGTTCCATAGCCATATGTTGCCACAGTAATAAATGCAGCGCATATTGTTCCATAGTAATACAGGAAAATTCAAACCGCTATAACATCGTTAAATATGATTCAATCTTTATGAAACTTTAAGGATAAATTAATCTTATAAATAGACATCTACGTACTGAATTTTATTGAATTTAAGGGTACCGTTAAGATTTTATTCAAGAAAACTTAAAATCGATATATCATACTATTACTAACAAAATTGAGTGAATTGCGACTTCTAACGTATTTGTTGTTGTTGTACTCACTTTCCTGATTTTTTTCAGATTTTCCGGATCACAGGTGTCCAATCCCGAGGGGAGGGGACACCAATTTTTCGTGTATTTCCCCTCCCTGTGCGCCCCTCGAAGGAAATTTTGCCAAACTAAGACCTGTTTGGAAAAGTTCTCATCAAGACCTTTCATTTGATACCCATATCGGCTACCTTTAATGAAATTTTTTTTCGGGGGGTCACTCCCCTATACGGGGAGCCTATGGCAACGATCGAAGTAAGAGACATTGACTACATCATGGATCTGGCCGAGGTAGAAGAGGCCATCTAAAGGAAGTTTCCTAGCGTGGGAAGGATCAAAGCGAGACTGATACCAGAAAAAAACTGGGGACAACGCATGGCCATAGTTGACTTGACAGAAAAGGACGTGGAACAATTCCTGTACAAGGGCAAAGTACGAATAGGGTGGGTTGTCTGTAGGATACGGCGAAGAGCAGCGCTTCTTCAATGTTTCAAATGCCTTGGCTATAGCCACACCACACAAGTATGCAAAGATTCCGATAGGAGTTCCCTATGTTATAAATGCGGTGAAATGGGACATAAAAGAGAAGAGTGCACGAAGGAGGCACACTGTATTCTTTGCAAGGATGCTGATCCAAGACATGATTTTGGACACTTCTTGGGATCGGGAAAATACCGGGTTTTCCAGGAAGCCCTAGCCAAGGCAAAATCAGAACCCAAATGACCCGCATCCTGCAGCCAAACCTATACCGCAGTTCAACTGCCCAAAATCTGCTTGTGCAAGTTGCGAGGGACGTAAAAGCTGACTTCTTGCTGCTGAGCGAGCAACACCATGATAAAAGTCCTGCATTATGGTATCCTGATGAAACTGGTACTAACGCCGTCTGGGTTCGGAACAGTGATTTTCAAGCGGAGAGTTGTGGACGGGGGGATGGTTTCGTGTGGGTTTGGTGCACAGGGACCGCCTTCTTTAGTGTGTACCTAACGCCGAACGAATCGATATCATCTTTCCAAGCCAAGTCCAATGCTTGGGAGGGCGCTGTCTCGAACGCAGATGGCAACGTGCTCGTTGGGGAGACTTTGACGCTAAAGGGATCGAATGGGGCATGCCTCAAACAGATCCACCGGGAAAACGAATCCTGGAAATGGCGGCCAGGACGGCGCTCGTCGTACTGAATACCGGAAATACACCGACCTCTGCCTTATTGGCTGTCAGGGAACCATACCGGACGTGACATTCGCCTCGGGGTCCTTAGTACGAAGGATATACAATTGGAGAATATTAGAGGCCTACTCAGCCAGTGATCATCAGGGCATTCTGCTTGAGATCAGAAATGTTGTATCCCGACGTCCGTGCTCTCGGCTTTCTACAAATGGATGGCATATCGGAAGGATGGACGTCAAGAGGTTCATCGGGGTGCTCACAGCAGCGGAGCCGCTGCAGGGAGCTTCGGAGGGGACGGAAGAACTGGCAGCTTAAGACGTGGTGAACTCAAGTATGAGCATCATTACGACTGCTTGCTGCGCTTCTATGCCCCGTCGAAAACCCTGGCACGGTAAGCCCCCGTGGACTGGTGGATCAACTGAAATCGCTGAAAAGCAGAGGGAGTGTCACAAGCTTCGACGTGAGGCTCAACGGGCGCGGAACGGTGACGAGGTATGCAACTGGGTGGCAGCATATTATTCAGCCAGGAAAGGCCTTCGCGAATTGATTAACAATAGCAAGGCTCGCTGCTGGCAAGACCTAGTGGACAATGTGAACAAGGATCCGTGGGGCCTTGGCTACAAGCTAGTTATGCGAAAGCTTGGCGACCTACGGAAGCCTTGTATATATGATGCGGAAAAGATGGATGAGGTAGTACGGGGACTTTTCCTTGCCCGTCGCGTCCATGTTGATGCTGTCCATTGTGAAACAGCAGTCAAATGTCCACTCTTTACACAGCCGGAACTGGAGGAGGCACTCCTCTCATTGAAAACGAGAAAGACTCCAAATCCAGATGGTGTCCTGGCTGAGGTATTGCGGCTCGTCTATAACCATTGTCCTGACTTGCTGCTCAGCACATTCAACTGCCTACCGGACGCGGTTCTCCCGGCACGACGGAAGTTGGCGAGGCTCGTGCTGATCAACAAGGGTAAGAGAAATGCCAAATCGCCGTCTGCATATCGCTCGTTATGCATGCTCGACAAGGCTGGGAAAGTGCTAGAGTAACTCATCAAGGCAAGACTCACTGACGCGATTCGTGCTGCTGGGGACCTATCTCCTCGGCAGTACGGCTTTAGAGCAGGACGTTCTACCATTGATGCGATTCCAGAGGTGGTAAACGCGGTCCAAAAAGCAGCGGCATATAGTCACCCCAAGTGACGGATCGTCCTCTTGGTGACACTTGACGTCAGGAACGCTTTCAACTCCGCTAGATGGGTGGATATTCTGGATACGCTGGCTTTTGGGAAACTGCCTGAAGGACCGAAGCGATACGAAACAGGGCCAGCGAAGGATGGAAATCTGGATCTGTGGAACATGTCTTACCACGGGCCATTGAGACTGAAGATGCCAGATGAGTCGCGCTTGATCGGCTATGTGGATGCCGTTGCGGCTCTGGTCGCTAGACGCACCGTTGAACGAGCGCAACGTAGGCTAGGTATACTAATGCGCCGAGTAAGGGACTGGGTGACTGCTCACGGGTTCAGTTTAGCACTGGAGAAAACCGAAGTAGTCATCTTGACCAAAAAGAGAATCTCTAGAGTAAGGATGATCTGTATTGGAGACATACAAATCGAATCGAAGCCATCGCTGAAGTGGCCCCATGTACTGCTTGACTCGAAAATGAGTTTCTCTGAGCAAATCAGAGCAACGACTGAGAAGGTTGTTTCGGGAGTTTCGGCTCTGAGTCGGCTTTTGGCCAACGTAGGGGGACCCAGCCCATCAAGAAGACGCCTCTTGATGAGTTAGTTAGGAGATATTTCGGAAACGTTTGGCAAAGGTGCAGAGGAGAAGAGCATTGAAAATTTCATCTTCGTATCCGACAGTTTCTGATTCGGCGGAGAGAGTTATTGCAAGCGTGATACCTGTCGGCCTCCTTGGTAGAGAGAGCCACGCTATTTACCTGCGCTAAAACGAGGATGCAAGGGAGACGGTTGTCCGCGAGGAGAGACAGCGCATGCTCAGCAATCGGCAGCAGTCTTGGGTGAATTGCACGAAGGGAAGGTGGATTGTGGACCTCATCCTGGATGTGAGGCCGTGGCTCAATCGAAGGCATGGTGAGACTGATTTCTATTTGACGTAGCTTTTGAGCGGGCATGGGCGTTCGCAGTCTTACCTGCACGAGATTGGTAAGCCACGGTCCCCTGATTATCGGTTTTGCCCGGGAGAAGAAGGCAATGCCTACCACACATTTTTTGCGTGCACAAAATGGGTCAGGCTGCAGAGGGACCTCTACAGGGAGGCGGGAGAGCTCACCCCAGATAATATAGTCACGGTGATGCTCGAATCGGTTGACAAATGGAACCAGGTGGCACAATTTTTTGGGGCAGTCCTTAAAGATAAAGGGCGCTCACAGCAGCCAGGACCGTTGGGGCTTGGGGATCACTTTTCTGGCACTTCCTCTTTCCCTCTCCCCTCCTGCTAGAAGAGGGATCCCCCAGCTTGAAGGCGCCTCAAGGCGTAACAAAACGAGACTTGACCCGAAGTAATGTGTCAAACGGTTCCAGGCTAGGTGCTCAGGTTGACAGGGGAGGTGTTTAGTGGGTAGTCCCACATTCCGTGCGTAAATGGCATTCACATCCCAAGCACAAAAAGAAAAAAAAGGAGTTATCCATACCCGTTGTATGTTTCAGAACACTTTCCAGTCAAAAGAGTCCTGCACTACATCGGTTCTATTTAGAGTTACATCAGTAATCTCTACCCTTATTTATTAATAAGAGTTGGCACATTACACTCATTAGCTAAACCTGCCCATTCGTATCTTTATTAGCTACGAGTATATAGTGGTTGGTAGATGATAGCAAATCAATCTACTACTCATCTCTTTCATTTTATTTGGCGCTACATCAAAAGTCATTATGTGAGTTGACATCAGATCTAATGATAGCCCGTTTCAGCCATACACGTTCCACTAGTGCATGAAGATCTGTGGTGCCCTTGGACGATGAAACGGCAAATAGCCTCAGGCCAGAATCGTTTGGCCACTTGCTTCCCCGCCATACGTTGCCACTCTGCTGCATTGCAGACTTATCTGGGCCATCTCCATTCGCTTTCTAGCTAGATGTCACTAAGCGGCCGGTCACTTTAAATTTCCATGGCTCTCGAGCGAAGCCAAAGTTAAGTCGCCTATTCACTCCATTTCACAATTGGTGAGCTTACCAGAAAGGTAAAATGATACCTTGTGTTCTGTAGATTAAAGACTTCTTGTGGTGTATATTAAATCAGTAAGTACTAAAGCTTTGATGGTATACAGTCTGCGTGCCTCATTAATAGGAACGCTTCGCAATTTCTTATTCAAGGTCTTGTTCCCTTTGATGACGGCCGCTGTTGGGCTCATCCCTCTGAACGTCTGAGTGTATCGTTTTTCAGAATCGCCTGCAGCTTCTTTAGTTGACCTACGGCTCTTTTCTCTTTAATCAAGGGATTGTATCACCAAAACCTGCGTTCCACTGTCAACCAATCGGATCCGTTTGCATCCGCTTATAAAAATCAGCTTTGCAGATAGTTTGGAGCTCTTGGCAGCAATATTCGTTATTCTTGAATTTTTTTTAGATTGATTGTCGTTCTTTTACTGAGTCTTGGGTTCAGTGAGGCTTTTTCGTCCAGTTGCTTTTGTCACCTTAGTTTTGTCTTTTTAGCGATCTAATTGATGCTACCCAGTAGGTGCAGTAGCGGCCATTCCACTTGCTTTGTTGATGTCACTCATCAAATGCATGCCATGCTCCTGCAACATACGTTTCAGGCTCAATCGGAATGCCCAGCCGCTGCTTGATGTCATCACACTAATTATCCACGGAGATTTCTCCCCTTCGTTTTGCAAGTACTGAGGGTGCTTCAATATCTTCTAGTTCCATAGTTACTGTGGCTACTGCTTGGCCTCACTGCTCCATTTTCCCGAATTTGCTGGGTGTACTCGTAAACCGTTGATCTCAAACTTGAGGAAATAAGTAGTTCTTGACTTTTATTACATTTTCCGAACGAGTTAATTCATGTGCAATGGAAGTGAATTTAAGTCATGGATTAATGCCATTTGTAAAATTGTTTTATATCATTGGATGGTTGAAAAGCTGTTTAGAAATTAGAAATTAGTTCAGCGATTCACTTAAGCGTCTAGTATAAAAAACATTTATAAAAATATTCGGACAAATTACGAAAGGGCTGTCTGAACTCAAGAATGCTCAAAAACTTGTTTGCATAAAATTGACTCTATTTGGCTGTCCTTTTACATAAGTTTATTTTCTTTGTGTAGAAGCCTAATGTACGCGTTCAGCATATTTATATTATTTGTCATGTAAATGAATACCGCAGATGTCGGACCCTCATCGGATCTTCATACTCTTTATTCAAATGTAAATGCTATTTGAATCGTCGGTTATTTTAAGAAGTTTGAGTAGAAAAAACAGTCTTTCAGCTATATAAGAGGCCATAAAAGAAAAAACTAGGCAAACCCTCTGTAAGTATGGCACAGGAAAAAAGTCCAGTAGTTCTACCCATATATTGTTACATCATTTTTAATTATAAGAGGTTTCCTTTGAATTTCTAATCTGAAAATTCTCAGAAATTGCTCAACTCTCGGAAAAGGTTGAGTGAATTGTCAAACTCAAAAAAATAATAATAATACTTTGATGGTTTTTACTTCTTACTTATCCGTTCCCTAAGCTTTTTTTGCTACACTCTCCATTTCGGTTAATTCATTCTGCACCTCTTAAACACAACAAAAGAGAATTAGAAACCCATAAAAACTTATCTCGATAATTCCTGGAACGATGACAAAATCTATTCTTGAGAACAACTCTTGCAAAAATTAATAATCGCCCGCAGTCACAATGAAAACGACAACTACTTACCTCTTTCACAATTCTCTCTTGCTGTATTCCCTGCATCATCTACACCAAATCTAACATCTTCAGAAGTTCGAATGGTTTGGAAAACAAATCCACTCAAATCACCCTTTTCTTCTTCATCATAAACCAAAAACGGGTTGGTTCCTTGATGAAGGACAAAATCTTGAATTTATTGATTTATCAAACTCCCCAACCATCTTTTCAGTGCTGTTGGCCAGGACCTTTTGAGTTTCTTCCGTTCATTTACTAACTTTCTTACATCACAAACGACATCCGCACTTTTATGTAGGCACCGTTATAGGTATGTATCAAACAGAGTTTAGTGCCAGCAGTGTCACACAGGAGTCCGTTTGCCCTGACAGCGCCAGCAAGAGTACACACTGAGGAAACGAAAGATTTCCCATTTCCACCATGAACCTTTGCATATACTATACTTCATCTGCTAAAGATTTCTTTTCATCAATTCCGTAGCAATGTATACTAAAGCGGAGCTTTTCCGGGTCGGCTAGGGGTGGGGGAGGTTTTTCGGCGAAATTCCTGCTGCCCTCCCTACTTTTCCCGTGCGCTATGCAAAGGATGAAGCATTCAGTCGGATATTCATCTTGTATTGTTGCATGGCATATTCTTAGTTTAGTTTTAAGGCAACATCCCATTTATACAAAAAAGGACTTGCCTAAACTTTTTACCGAGCTACCGAAGGGATGGCAAGAATATTTTGGTTATGTTCATGTTTTTCGGTATTTATTAACCTGATGATGTTTTTTGAATAGTGGACACTTTTGTTCGATTTTGGGGTTTTCTACTTCCTTTCTTTGTGGGGAGTGCTATGCAGGCATACGTGTCGGTTTTATTGATTTAGGGGTCGGTTATAGAATGGTATTCATAATGGATACAAATATATCCGTAATAGTTTTCCAATCCCAGAAAAAATGGTTTTCTTCTTCGTAGTGACGTTCTTTAATATTAGAAGAAGTTTTTTGAAGCATTGCCTGGCATGGATATATCGCCCGGGAACTCTGCAGCCCATCTACAGCCTCACGCCTAACAGCAACCGGGAAACGAACATCCTTTTTATTTCAATGTAGTTCAAATGGTCTTTCCGTTCGATATGAACCTCAAACGCCCAAGAGCACTCAAAGTCATTGCTAAATCGCCCCTAATAATGCATTCAAAGGAAATTGCAAAAAGTTCAGCCAAACGTTGAAACTGGCACTGAAAAAACTTCACGAGAAAACAATGGAACAGTTGTAATCAATGGAGATATTATGAAAAGGTGTTAAAGCGGTTTTCGTAGCCTGTTCAGTCAATTCATATGTCTGCCATCGCTACCGTGCACCTCATGCTGTGGGAGTCAAAGCAATTGAGTGCTGGGCGTAGTGACCGTCTGTGAGGGTGCAACAAGATGGAATCCTTTTCAGCACCTTCAGCTCCATGCGCCCACCATCAACCCACCTGCGCTCACGTCAGGTGAAAGTGATTCAACTGCAGTGCATCCCTTGCCGTTGACCAGCTCGTAATTGAAACAAGCTTTTCCTCACCTGCTGTTCGGTGCTGATACTCCTCTATTTCTGTGTGGGAGTTTATTTGATTTGACTCCCTTTCTCCAACGTTTGATTACTTGTCTGCTGGCCTGCCCTTCCCTTTTGACGTGGATGTTGAAAACGAATGCAATGGTAGAATCAACCTCGAAAATGGCCGGTACATACCCACAATGTGAACTCTTTAATTTCACCTCGCCAGTGAATCATATAGAGTCGATTTTTTCACCCTCAATGTAACAGTAAATGATCGTTTATCGTACACAGATGTACATGAAGGTAAACTTCATGTGGGAATTGAGTGGAGGCGGCCAGACATCGAAATACGAGTAAGTAACTGAAAATGGAAATGTATGAAGTAGAAGGTTGAAGATTTTTGCGGACGAATCTATCACAGACAAATAGAAATTGAAAAGGAAATTTCCTTTTGGGGTGGAAATTTGCATTTTCGTTTGACTCACCGGAAATTAATGTGAATGTTACGTCTAGTCAGTGGTTGTGGTTGTAATAAATTGAATTACTATGATTTTAATGAGGAAGTCTAGTAAGAATAAATCATGAAGCAAGCTAGAGAAGATTTGGTTTATTAGATTTTTGATGTTATTGTTTGAACAAGATGAGTAGACAGAACTACGCTCATGTCAGAAAGGGTTTGTTCTCAACCGACGAGATGCAGACGCCTTTCAAGTTGCAGGAATCCCTTTTTTAGCTGGAAAGAAGAGAGAGGAAAGGATTGACAAAAAAGGAACCCTTCCATTGTCAATGTCTCCTGATGGTTCAGTATGCTTTTTCAACCATCAATACTGCCCGAGCGTAATGTGTCACGCAGTTCCATTGGTAAATTGATGTAAACATCTTTATGGCTCTAGTCTGCAGAGAGAGCTTCCAAATTTCGCTGCAGAGATTATCGCACGGCCTTTCCCATCTTTTGCACATGAAAAACGTGCGGTAGGTATCAACTATCACTCCTCTGCAAAGCACGCAGTCCAAACTTTGTGACTTATCGAGCTTATGCGGGGAAGACTGGAAACATCCATGCCCACTCAAGAGCTAGGCTATGTAGAAATCTGTCTTACTATGCACTTGGTTGAGCCACGGCCTCAAGTAGGGTCAGACGAGTAGCCCATATTCCCCTAGTATCGCTCTCCCAGTACTGTTGCCAATCGCTCAGGCAGCGTTGTCCCTCCTTTCTAGCAACTGCCTCTCTATTGTCCTCACTTCTGCGTGGATAGACGCTCCTCCACTCCCTAACGAAGAGCACAATGGCATCACACCTGCAATCACCAACACCGCTGACTTGGAGAATTTCGGTATGCATGTGTGATTTGCAGTGCTTCTTGTCTCTGCACCTATGCCAGCCGCTTTCGGTGCAACTCCTTATTTAGAGCGTCGCCCTATAGTTATGATCCGTAGATTAGGGAAGATTGTACAGCGCTCATTAGAAGTCGTCTCTTTGATGAAACTGATCCCCTTAAATTGGCCATCAGTCGAGTAAGTGCCGCTACACGTATTACTCCCCTATTCAGTTGTTACTCCAATTTGTGAGAAGAAACCCATTTTTGAGTTTATCAGTACTCCTAGGTATTTCACTGCTGGTTTCGAATCAGCCAGTGTTTCTATGATACTGATAGTCCTTACTCTGGATATTCTTTTCTAAGTTGGTACTACCAATTTGGTTTTCTCTTGTGCCAGACTTAAGCCGTGAGCAGTCATCCAGTCTCTCTTTCGCTGCAATAGTGTACCTAATCTGCTACCACGCTTGCATAGCCTACCAAGCATGATTTATCCAGCATCCCAATTCTCAGTAGCTCGTCATGTGAGATGTTCGACAAATTGGAACCGAAGAAGGTGACCTGAGCAACACCCCATGAAACAGTTATGCACACCCTTTCTTCGTATTATAGAGTCAAGTAGTCCCTTGATTACCGCATAAGATACCGTGGTACTTGAAAACAACTTTCCAGCACTTTCATGATACACCTCTCCCCTGGCGGAGTTGAATGCGTTTCTAACAAGAGTCGAGAGTAACTAGGTAGATGACACTTTGAATGGAAGTATTGTGTGCCTCGGCACGCTGGACCACTCTTACGACTTCTTGCGTCAATATCAAAACAACCTGACCTGAAGCCATACTGCTTTGAAGATAGCCCCCACGTGGCAAAAATCGCATGAGTGAGTGTCCTCGATAAGATTTGCGAGTACTCTCCGGGCTGCATCTAGCATACATACTGGTAGGTATGCAGAAGGTGAATCGAGGTTCGCCTTGCCTTTACTGATCACCATGAGGCTTGCAGCACTCTAGAAATATTCGTTCACGCAAACAAGCATTGAAAATACTGAGAGCCAAGTCAGGGCAGAATTGGTAAACCCCGCAGGGGGAAGGCTGGCCAACAGGAATACTTTTGGAGGCAAGCATATTTTGTGGAGTTCCGCCCCCACGCACCCGAGGAAATTCCCGCAGGGGGAGCGTCGGTCCACAGGAGCACTCTTGGAGAATAGCATTCTTTGAGGAGCACTGCCTTCATCGACCCGGGAATTTGCGGGGCGCTGTGAGGTTCCCTCTTGAGATGACAGGTAACGACCCTGACTAAATTTGGACTAAGCTTTTGACAATAAACTAGAATTGATGCTTTGGGCTGGCGACTATGATGGTTTGGACCTAGTTGCTTTGCACGGTAGCGCTGAGATGACACTCGTGCGTGAACGGCTCCAATTCAACTATCATACCGTCTCACTCCCGGTTAAACCTTGGCAGGCCTCGGGGACGTTCGCAGTGGGCACCATTGGAGTGATGGTGTAGGTTCGGTTCAGACGGGTTCCTGATTAGTGCTAATCTAGCTCTGAGGATTTGTCCCCATAAGGGCCTTTGCCAAACCACGCATAGCCTTCCTGCCCTGATAAGATAACCATGGGACTAAAACAGTAATTACACACATGAACGGAGATAGCGGCTCCAAGCGGAACCCAACAAAACTGAAGCAATGAAAACCTCAAAAAGAAAAAAAAAAACAAAAAAAGCAACAGTGACGGCTGCAGCTACGTTGTTAACGGCAAGTCGGAAGAGGTATAAAAGATAACAAAAACGACGATTAATACAATGACAACGAAGACGGATAAAAAAACGGAGATTAACAGACAGTCTTGTCTAGGCTGAGATTCCTGCGGCATTTGAGTGCAGCAAAAAATGATGTGACCGCCAGAGTGTGCTTAAAAGGTAAAGCGGGTAACTCTGCAGGACGTGCCAGATGTTGGAGCGGTGGAGGAAAATATAAAGCACATCGAGTATTCGATGCTCACTGCTGTGACCGTTACTGAAGTGACCAAAGCAAGGGTCATAAATGTCGGCAGGAAAAGAAAGAAATGACCAGAAAAACGAAGTGCCGCTGTACGATTTCATCCCCGTCGTCGGAAATGCGGCGGAGGTACTGTACTCGGAAACAGAAGCCGATAACCTCTCCCAAGAAAAGTGGTCGCAAAGTACAATTGGTGCCCAACTACTTGAAGAAGAAAGGATAATCCGAAAAGCGGTAGATTTTCTAAAAAGAACACAATCTGCATGAGACTCAACAAAAAACGACAAAGCACTCCTTGGACTCCTTGAACGAGAAGAGCTCCTAGACCACATAGGGCATTATTGGAGAAGCTGATCAAAGGCCGAAGACGATCAGAAAGATGGAGAAGCGCTGAGGGCGTAGCCTAAAGGGCACGCGTAGATAGCTCAACCATCAAATACCAATAAAAGAATGGCGTCTAGCCCAATCAAAGGAGATCGAGATAGAAGAAAGAAGGAAGAGTCACTTGATGGGAACTGAACATTAGATCAGGGGTTCAAAAAAATGCTGAAAAAAGAAGTGAAGAAAGCCACTAAGAAACTCCATCAAAAAGTGCCAGAAAATAAAGTTCGCATGAATGCCCAACAAGGAAAAAACCTGAGGCAAAACAGGACATTGAAGAAGCCCCAACAAAGTTCCCGGCAGCACGCACTGCTCGTATATCTCTAAGATGGCCAATTCTATGCGAAGGTGCTGTGGGATATCAAGAGTAACGTAAGGCCCGAATACACCAACACTGCCGTTAAAGCAGTACGAGCAACGTGGTTGGGCCACATACTAGTCGAGTTCAGAGCAGAGGCCGACGATAGGGAAGCACACTGTATTCTTTGCAAGGGCGCTGATCTAAGACTGGATCTTGGACTCGTCTTGAGATCAGGGAAATGTTGGGTTTTCCAGAAAGCCCTAGCCAAGACAAAATCAGAGCTTTAATGAACCATATCCTGCAGCTACATCTACACTGCAGTTCAGCTGCCCAAAATCTGCTTGAGCAGTTTGTGAGGGACATGAAAGCCGACATTCCACTGCTGAGTGAGCAACACCATGACAAAAGTTCGGCATCATGCTATACTGACGAAACTGATACTGTGGCCATCTGGGTTTGAAACAGGGATTTCCAGGTAAATAGCTGTGGAGGGTGGATGATTTTGTGCGAGTTCGATGCTCAGGGACCACCTTCTTTAGTGTGTACCTAACGCCGAACGAATCGATATCATCCTTCCAAGCCAAGTCCAATGCTTGGGAGGGCGCTGTCTCAAACGCAGATGGCAACGTGCTCGTTGGAGAGACTTTGACGCTAAAGGGATCGAATGGGGCATGCCTCAAACAGATTTGCAGAAAATCGAATACTAGAAATAATGGCGAGAACGGTGTTTGTCGTACTAAACACCAGAAGTATGCCGACTTACCGCCGTATTGTCTGTGAAGGAACTATACCGAACGTGACATTTGCCTCGGAGTCCTTAGTATGGAGTATACACAACTGGAGAGCATTAGAGGACTACTCAGCCAGCGATCATCAGTGCATTCTATTTGAGATCAGTGATGTTGTCTCCCAACGTTTGTGCTCTCGGCTTTCTACAATTGGGTGGAACATTAGAAGGAGGTTCCCCGCTGCAGGTAAATTCACAGTGGACGGAAGAACTGGCAGCTCCAGACGTGGTGAACTCAAATATGAGCATCATCACGACTGCTTGCAACGATTCTATGCTCTGTCGTAAACCCCAGCTCGGCAAGCCCCCAGTGTACTGGTGGTCAACTGAAATCGCTGAAAAGCGAAGGGAATGTCACAACCTTCAGCGTGAGGCTCAGCGGGCGTCGAATCTTGACAAGGCATACACTGGGTAGCAGCATAGAAGTCGGCCAGGAAATACCTCCGCAAATTGATTAACAACAGCAAGACTCGCTGCTGGCAAGCTCTAGTGGACAATTCGAACAAGGATTCATGGGGCCTTGGCTACAAGCTAGTTATACGGAAGCTTGGTGCCATATAGCTGGACGATATAGTGCGGGTACTCTACCCCGACCATCCCGTCCGTGTTGACGCTGTCCATGTTGAAACAGCAGTCGATTGTCCGCTCTTCACACAGCCGAAACTGAAAGAGGCAGTCCTTTCACTGTAAACGAGGAAGGCCCAAGTCCAGATGGTGTTCCAGCTGAGGTGTTACAACTTGTCTATCTTCATTGTCCTGACTTGCTACTCAGCATATTCAGCGCTTCTCCACAGGAAGGAATTTTTCCGGTACGATGGAAGGTAGCGGGGCTCGTGCTGGTCAGCAAGTGGAGGAAAAATCTCGAATTACCGTCTACATACCGCCCATTATGCATGCTAGACAGTGTTTGGAAAGTTCTAAAGAAACTCTTCAAGGAAAGACTCACTGACGCGATTCGTGCTACTGGAGACCTATCTCCTCGGCAGCATGGTTTTAGAGCAGGACTCGCCACCATTGATGCGATTGCAGAGGTGGTGAGTGCAGTCCAGAAGGTAGAGGCATAAAGCCGCCTTGTTAGTGACACTTGAAGTTAGGAACGCTAGATGAATGGGTATTCTGGATACGCTGGAAAGTTCTTTGAAGCTCCAGAATATCTAATCCGGGGTTTGAGGGAGTACCTGAAGGACCGAAGCCTGCTTTACAACACAACACAGGGCGAGCGAAAGATGAAAATTACATTGGGTGTTATCCAGGACAATGGTGATTGACAAGTTGCAACACCTCAGCTGGAACACCGTCTGGACCCGGAGCCTCTTCCAGTTTTGGCTGTGTGAAGAGTGGACACTCGACTGCAATTTCACTGTGGACAGCGTTCACCTGGACGGGATAGGTGGGAAGAGTACCTGCACTACCTCGTCCATCTGCCTTGGTGTTGTTACTCGATTTGCGAAGGCATTTCCTGACCAACTTTTATGCTACTTTCCAGTTGCATGCCTCGTCACGGTTCCGTCATTCCTTGTGACACTCCTTTCATTTTTCAACGATTTCATTTTACTACAAGTACACTGAGACGGATCAAAGAAGCGCTGCAAGCAGTCGTGATGATGCTCATAGTTGAGTTCACTACTCTTGAGCTGCCAATTCTTCCGTCCCCTGCAAGCTCCCTACAGTGGAACACCTGCCACGAGTACCTTGAAGAACGTCAATCCTTCTGATGTTTCGCCTAATTGTAGAAGGTCGAGAGCACGGACGTCGGGAGACAACATCGCGGATCTCAAGCAGAATGCACTGGTGATGGCTGAGTTGTTCTATAATACTCTTCAATTGTGTATCCTTCATCTCAAAGACTCCGAGGTGGTTAGTATCACGAACGCTATCCGTGTCGAGTGTTCTAGGATTCGTTTTCACCGCAGATGTATTAAAGGCATGCTCCATTCGATTGCTTTACGTTTGAAGTCTCTCCGATTAGCATGTTGCCATCTGCGTTCGAGACAGAGTTCTTCAAAGCATTCTGGTTGGCTTGAAAAGGTGATTTCGGCTCGTTTGGCACTAGGTGCACCCTAAAAACCATCCTTCGTTCATAGTGCTCCACCTGAAAATCGCTATTCCGAACCCAAGCCCACCATGATGCAGAACTTTTATCATGGTGTTGCTCACTCAGCAGCAAAATGTCGGCTTTCATGTCCTTTATAAACTGCTCAAGTAGGTTTTGGATGAATGGAATGCTGTATAGGTTTTTCTATAGGATACGGGTCATCGAAGCTCTGATTTTGCCTCGGCTAGGGCTTCCTAGATAAAGCGACATTTTCCTCATCCCAAGACGTGTCCAAGATCCAGTTTTGGATCAGCATCCTTGCATAGAATACAGTGTGCCTCCTTTCTACACTGTTTTCTGTTATGTCCAATTTCACCGTACTTGTAACATAGGGGGCTCCAATTGGGTGATTTGCATACTTGTGCGGTGTGACCATATCCAACGTATTTGACGCATTGAAGAGGCGCTGCTCTTCACCGTATCCTGCAGACAACCCACCCTATTCTTACTTTGCCCTTATTCAGATATTGTTCGGCTCCTTTTCAGTCAAGTCAATGATGGCCGTGCGCTGTCCCCTATGGTGTTCTTTTATCCGCCTCGCTTTGATCTTGCCCACGCTATGGAGCTCCCTTTTGATAGCCTCTTATACCATGGCTAAATCCGTGATGCACTCAATCTTTCTTATTTCGATCATTGCTATTGGCTCGAGCGAGCCTACAGTGGCACTTCTGTCAAGTACTTTCTTTACTGTACCGTAGAATGCTTCTGCATTTTCCGCCTCTGATCCGAATTTGACCAGTATCTAGCCCCACCAGGTTGGTCGCCCTACTTTAATGGCCTAACATTTCTTCTGATATCCCACAACACTTCTGCGTAGGATTGGCCATCTTGAGGTTTTATGAGCAGGTCTTTATCGTGGCTTTTTCTGTCCTGTATCGCATCAAGTCTTCCTGGGCGCCCGTGTGGACTTTATTTTCTTGCACATTTTCAAGGAGTTTCTTTGTGGCTTTCTTCATTCTTTTGTCAGTACTGCGGTGGATTTTCAATTATGAATAAAAATCAATTTGAAATTTAGCCTTGAAATGCAAATAACTCAACAGATCAATTTAGATTAAAGCTGTTTAGAAATAAAAATTAATTTTTGGAAAACTTTTCCAGGCAAATCATGTAACGAAAAAAGAACTGATGTTACTTGTAGAATTAAAGTACAGTAAAGGCTACTCAAGTTTGTTAAAAAGATTGTTCATTTCTATATTAATTTGTATGGATTATATGTCGTTCTATGTTCTATGTTTTGTCTTTAAACATTAAAGAACTTACTAGAGTTGAATAGAATCAACCTAACAGCATCATCTGGAACCCCTAAGCTAGCTTTTCATGCCCATTAAGTGCCTCCGCCTTTCTCCTTCTATCCCGATCTGCTTCGATTGGGCTAGACATCATTCTACTATTGATATTGGATGGTATCTTTATTTGTGCGTGCCCTTTATACTTCGCCTTCAGCACTTCTTTAGCCTTCTGCGCTTCTTTGGCCTTCTGGTCCTCTGCGGCCTTTAACCAGATCCTGCAATAACGCCCTATGCATTCTAGGACCTCTTCTTGTTCAAAGAGCCCATTCTTTACACCTTTTCTGATTTCTGGCAAGTCGCATGCTGATTTAATTCTTATTTTGAACGCCTGCCAATTTTTGGATTAGTCTTTCTTCGTGGGGTTGCTGGACGGCAATTGTATTATGTGACCTCTATCCTTAGGAGAGATGATTGGCTTCCATTTCTGTGTGCTGTACTTCAGGCATATTTTAGATGGTGGCAGTGAAATTGCACAATAGTGCTTCGTTTGCCGGGTCACTCCTCTTTTATTCTGCCGTGATCACTTAGTGGACCTCAGGATGGTCGTTATTTTTCGGCACTTCAGACCCTTTCTTCGCTCGCCACGGTAGCGGTTGCAGCAATAATTATTAATGTTTTTTATATTTTTTCTACCGCGCAAACATCTGTCGTGTCCTGCGAAATTCCCCGCTCATTTTGTAGCCTTATCACGTCTAAAACGAATTTAGGTACCAGCTAATTCGAATCTCTTTCCGCACTAGGTCAATTTTAATGGCGTTGTCCATCATCATCACAGCCATCGAGTAAATATCGTAATTGAACCATAAATTAGCGACCTATTATCTTCCGCTCATCCATCCCAATCGGCGGCAAACACCTCAGGAAAAATGAGATCTATTACTCAAACACTCGAAAATATTATGAAAATCGATAATCTCTGGTTGACTATTTGCAATAATCACATCAAGAACACGTAGAGCACCCTTATCGGTTTCACGCTGCTCATTTTCGATGGTAATTGCTCAAAAGATTGCTATTGTCATAAATTAGATTGCACTCTTTTCACTCCTTGTTTGCTGCTCGTGCTACTGGAGCTGCTTCTTCAGTTCTCGCCTCTGGGAATGCTCCACCTCCGTCATTATTGCCGGGATTTATAAAAATTTTTGCCAAACGTAGGCACAACAGCGTACACCAGGAGCTCGCATTTCCTCAAATCCTCCGAATATGAGCGTCGTCGCTCGTCTGCCACCATAAATCTAAATACATTTTACCGGACCTGTGAGAAAAAAAGGAACTTTGTGCGCCTTCAAGGACTGTCAAGGGTGTGTTATTGTTTTTGATTGATTGCTTCACAATGACTACGCGAGGCATTGGGGAGAAAAAGTCACTAGTTTTGCCGGGGATATGTGTGAGCTGGGGATAAGTAACGAGAGAGAGTCCTTTGGACGGGCGCGGAGGCATGGTAGCGTGTTGGAGCCGTTTTTTCTCAATTTTCCAACGTTGAGCAATGAGCAACGTGGTGGACAAATACTGGGATGTGATTTTATCGACTTTACTTTGTTATCTCTTCCCTTCTTCGGCGCTATCGTGGCTCCGTCGCTATCGATGACAACTGACAAATTATCGAATTGAATTTCCATTGAATTTTATTTACTTCTCAACGTTTACGACTCACCCGTTTGCTTCTCAAAGATGAATCGCTCGTATCTAAAGGAACTGTAAGGATTTTGTATTAACAGTATCCAAAGCTCTTCTTAGTTAGCGTACACCAAGGAGAAGCGGTGAGAGCACAGGAAGACTTTGCTTTGTAATGATTTCAAATACTGTGACTTAATGAGGTCATAGAATGCTCAATAAGTAATGACAGTCGGGTTTTTTGCTAGACTACCAGGAGAAGCTAATGATTAAAGCTGTATTGAATCTAAGATATTGGAAGAATCTAAGATTGAAATTTTAATTGAAATTTTCATGCTGTTGTGTGCAGGTATTGTTTGGTTCAACCTAATGACAAGAATGGAATTATTAATCCTGCAATAGCAACGATGAACAAATAGAAGTCAAGATTTGTTCCGTTCTAAATTTAATTAGAGTTTAAATTCTTCTCAGGAACAGACTCCAATTAGCATTCAGAATAGACATTAGTTTTTATTGGCTGACATAATATGGCCAATTGTAACAGAGAACAGCAAATTAATATACACAAATTAATTAAATTTGGCAATATACCAAAGTTGCATCACCGTACACAGATCACTGAACAGCACAGTGAAATGACTGTATTTTAATATTCCAAATATTTATTCACTGTTTTAAGTGAAGATGCCTCGTGTCAATAAGATTTCCTAAAGACTATTGGAGTATATGTCCTTCTACGTCAAGATCCGAAATCCTTAACACATTTATGTTGCTTGGAATTGATTTTTCGGGTACTTCTCCCCCCGTTTTGATACAAGCGATATGAGAAGTGCTCTTCCTTCGTACTGACCTTGCTATTTGGATATTTACAGGTACTCATTCTGAGACCGATTTTTAAATCCATGGAATGGCTTTTTGTGTGCCAATATCAGTATCGGGTTTTAGCCCGTCAGAAATAGTATATTTTTCCGAATTTATCATCACCCGGATTTTCTCGACCTGTCACATGAACAAGAAAAGATATCCGAAGAAAGTCCACGAAATTGTTCCGCATCCAAAGGCCGATGATTTTGGCGGGGCTTCCCGGTGCAGGTGTGCTCGTCTGAGGTGGGCGTGGGGCACTAATCAGTCTCTATAAAGCCTCCCATTCTCACAAACCCAACCCACTGCTTTTTTTGTCGTCCCACAGCTCAAATTAGGAGAAAAGAAAAGGAAGAGGTACACTTGGGCAGACCAAGTTTAGTTTTTCCTTTTTTTCCACTTCGAAGTAGTGAGTTGGGTTCGGGCAAAACGAAGACTTCATAGTAAGTGAGTAGCACCCCATGTGCATCTCTGACGAGAAGATTCCCCCTGCGGAGAGTTTTTAACCGGCAGCGGTTAAAAGCAAAAACTCCCCGCATGAGGAATGCCGGTCGCCAGGAATACTCTTGAAGTTTAGCTTACTTTGGAGAATGCCACCCCCCACGTACCCGAGGAAATTCCAGCAGGATGAGTACTGGGCATAGGAAAACTTTAGAGGTGACCCGAGAATATGACTGAATCTGTACTACGCTTTGGACAACGAACATGAACTGATGCTTTAGGCTGACGGATATGATGGCTTGGACCTAGTTTCTTTGCATGATAGCGCCGAGCTGACATTCATTAGTGAAGGACTCCAATTCAACTACCATACCATCTTGGTCCCGTTAAAACCTTGGCAGGCTTGCACTATTGGGTTCGTGGTATAGGTTAGGTTGCGACGGACTCCTGATTAGCGCTGGTCTAGTTCTGCGTACTTGTTCCCATAAGGGCTGGTGCTAACCCTCGGCTTCCCTGCTCTGTAATGATAACCACGCGACTTAAAAGGTGACTACACATACGAACAAGTGGCTTCAAGGGAGACCTAATAAAACTGGAGAAACTTCAACTACCAACCCTAAAAAAAGATCATAAAAATTAAAAAAAAAAATTGCCAAAATAACAACAATGACGAGGCAATCAGCGGCTGCATCCACGATGTTGACAGAATATCGGGAACGATACTACAACGACAGCGAAGACGAACAAAAAAAGGGAATTAATAGACGGTCTTGTCCAGACTGAGATTGCTGCGGCATTCAGGCACAGCAAAAATGATGCGAAAAGGAAGAGCGCAAAACTCGCGCCAGATGTTCGAGCAGTGGTGGAAAATATAAAGCACATCGAGAGCTCGATTGTTATTGCTGCGATCGCTACCAAAGCGACCAAAGTAACGGCCGTAAATTCCGACATAATATCGAACCATCCTGAAGTTCACAATGAGATCACGGCAGGAAAAGAAATGAGTGACCAGACAAATAAAACGCCGTTCTGCGATTTCACCACCACTGTCAAAAATATGGTGGAAGTAATGTATTCGGAAACAGAAGCCGATAACCTCTCTCAAAAAAGAGGTCGGTAAGTATATACAATCGCTGCCCATTGACTGAAGAAGAAAGGTTAATCCGAAAAGGGGAAGATGTAGGCTAAGCCTAATGGGTACGCGCAGATAGTGCCACCATCAAGTTTCAATACAAGAATGGTGTCTAGCCCAATTGAAGGGGATCGGTATAAAAGAAGGAAAGAGGAGGCATTCAACGGGTGTGGAACACAAGATTGGGAGTTACAGACAGTGCTGACATAAGAAAAGAAGAAAGCTGCAAAGAAACTCTTTCAAGAAGTGCCAGAAAATACAGTTCGCATGAACATCCAGCAAGAAGAAAGACCTAATGTGAAGAAAAAGAAGCCCCAAATGAAGGGCCCTGCCAGCAACTACTGCTCGTAAAATCCCAAAATGGCCGACCTTATGCAGAAATGCTGCAAAATATCAGGGGAAATGTAAGGCCCAAGGAAAACAATACCGGCATTAAAGCAGTACGACTAACATAGTCAGGCCAAATACTGGTCGAATTTAAAGCACAGCCCGATACTAAAGAAGCATTTTGCGACGCAGTAAAGAAAGTCCTCGGCAAACGCACAATTATAGCCTCGCTCAAGCCGATGGCAATGATCAAAATAAGAGACATTGATTACGTCACGGACCTGGCCCAGGTAGAAGGGGCCATCAAAGGGGAGTTTCCTAATGGCGACAGGATCAAAGCAAGGCAGACACCAGAAAACGATAAGAAACAACTCAACTCAACTTGACCAAAAAGGTCAACGAACAATTTCTGAAAAAGGGTAAAAAAGAATAGGGTGAGTTATCCGCAGGATATGATGAAGAGCTCCACGTTTTCAGTGCTTCAAATCCCGTGGCTATGGTCACATCGCACAAGTATGCAAAAAACCCGATAGGAGTTTCCTGTGTTACAAATGCGGGGAAATAGGACATAAAAGAAAATAGTGTACAAAAGAGCCACATTGTATTCTTTGCAAGGATTCTGATCCAAGACCGGGTCTTGCGAACATCTTGAGATCAGGAAAATGTCAGGTTTTTCAGGAAACCCTAGCTAAGTCAAAATCAGAACTTTGATAACCCGTATCCTGCAGGGAAACCTACACCGCAGTTCAACGGCCCAAAACATGCTTGAGCAGTCTGCGAGGGACTATTAAGCCCGACTGTATACTGCTGAGTGAGTAACACCACGATCAAAGCTCCGCATTATGGTATCCTGATGAAACTGGCATTGCCACAATCTGGGTTCGGAACAGTTTTTCCAGGCGGAGAGTTGTGCACGGAGGGATGGATTCATGAGGGCTCGGTGCTCAGCGACTACCTTCTTTAGTGTTTACCCAACACCGAACGGATCGATATCAGTTTTCCAAGCAAAGCTTAATGCTTTGGAATGCATTGTCTCGAATGCAGACGGCAACGTGCTCATTGGGGGAGACTTCGACGCTAAAGCAATCGAATGTGGCATGCCTCAAACAGATTCGCGGGAAAAACTAAACCAAGAAATGGTGGTTAGGACAGCGCTTGTCATACTAATCACCGGAAATACGCTGAATTTCCGCGGTATTGGCTGTGAAGGAATCATGCCGGACATGACATTTGCCTCGGAGTCCTTAGTATGGCGGATATACAATCGACAATCTACAATTGAGTGAAACATCGGAAGAATGTGAGAAGGGAAATTTAGGATCACCGTCTGGATACCGCCTTTTACAGACGCAAGACACAGCTGGGAAAGTGCTAGAAAAACTCACACGATTCGTGCTGCTGTGGACGTATCTAATCGGCAGTACAGCAGGTATATGTCTATGTCCAAAAGACATAGACACATACCCGCCCCTAGTGACGGATCGTCCTGTTGGTGACACTCGACGTTAAGAACGCCTTCTACTCCACTAGGTAAGTAGAAAATCTGGGTACGCTAGAAGCTCCTTTTCAAGTCCCAAAATATCTAATGCGGCTTTTGAGGGACCACTTTAAGGACCGAAGTTTGCTTTAGGGCTCGACACAGGGCTAACAAAAGATGGAAGTTACCTTGGGTGTTGCCCAGGGACCTGTCCTTGTTCCAGACATGTGAAATGTGTTCTACGACAAGCTACTAAGACTGGAGATGCCAGATGCGTAGCGCTTGATCGGCTATGCGGATGATGTTGTAGCCCTGGTCACTGGGCGGGCCGTTAAATAAGCGCAACTTAGGCTAGGCATGCTAATGCGCTGATTGAGAGGTTCAGTTTAGCACTGAAGAAAACTGAAGTGATCATCTTGACAGAAAAGAGAATCTCTAGAGCTAGCAAGATCCATAGTCGAGACATACTAATCAAACCAAAGCCAGCGGTGTATTATCACGGGGCTACTGATAGACTCGAAGATAAGTTTTTCTGAATAAATCAGGGCAATGGCTGAGAAGGCTGCTTCGGGAGTATTGGCTCTGAGTTGACTTCTGGCCAACGCAGGGGACCCAACCCATCAAGAAGACACCACTTGCTGTAGGGTCAGTGCTACTGTACGGTGCAGAAATATAGAATGACTTTCTCGGCAAGGAGGTGTTCTGAAAACTCTTGGCACAGAAACAGAGAAGAGGAGCACTGAGGCTTGCATCTTTGTATCCGACAGTCTTTGATTTGGTGGTGAGAGTTATTACAGGCATGATACCTGTCGCCCTCCTTGCTAGAGAGCGCCACGCTATTTATCTGGATCAAAATGAGGACTGTTGCCCGCAAAGAGAGACAGTACTCACTCAGCAATTGGCAAAATTGCATGGTGAGAATGACTTCTGTCTGACCCAGCTTTTGAGCACGCATGGATTTTTTTAAGTCTTACCTACACGAGATTGGTAAGTCATAGTTGACGATGCCGGTGATCTATTTTTTGCATGCGGAAAATGGGACAGACTGTGACCGAACCTCTACACGGGGACGGGAGAGCTCACCTTAGATAGTGTAGTCAAGGTGATGCTTGAATTGGTTGAATTGGTATGTTGGGGTAGTTCTTGATGATAAAAAGGACTCAGAGCAGCTGGGAACTATAGGGCTGGGGGAGCGCTTGTCTGACAAATCCTCTTTCCTTCTCGTCATCCGCTAGAAAAGGGATCCCCCAGCTTGAAGGTGCCTCACGGCGTAACAAAACGAGACCTGGCCCGGAGTAATGTGTCAAACGTTTTGAGGCTGGGTTCTCAGTTGACAGGGGAGGTGTTTAGCGAGTAGTCCAGTCGTCTTCTTGCGAGCATGTGAGTCTCACACTCAGTACCTAAATGACATTCACCTCCCAGCCGCAAAAGAGTGTAGCAGAGAGTTCTGAAGATTTTCCTAAGGGCCTTGTTTGAAGTCCTTTTTTGATAGATATCGTGGTCTGACAGAAGGCTATATAGCCGTAGGGAAGCGAGGATCTTATAATTTGTTTATAGGTGAATAATTTAGGTGCAAAAATATCTGCTTTGTGGAAAAGAGTTGACAGTCTTTATCAAAGGTAGAGGAATGGAAAATTTTTATATTTAAATATTAGCCCTGCATGATAGACTTTGTCACAGGCTTTTGCTATGTCAAACTTAACTTAGCTTGTTAACTTTATGCGATTCATTCCATTTATGATGTGTTGGACTGGCTTTGTTTAGCTAGAGCTCAGTGGATTGTCCAGCTTGAAAGGCATATTGTTCTTCAGGAATAATTTCTTTGTTCTCAATGTATTTGGTCAACCGAGTTGAAAATGCTTTTTCTGGGAGATTAGAAGGAGAAAAGGCAGAAAATTTGTTGGCCGCCGATTTTGCAAGAAAGTAAGGTCTTTATCGGGCTTCAAAATGACGATGATAATTGCCGTTTTGAACCATTCTCGGAATTCGCGTAGGTGAAAGATGGTGTTGATGATGTTCGTCACGGGTTTTAAGATGTTGTCTGGTAGCCATTTAAGCATGATATCTCTATAGGGGTCAAAGCCCGAGGTTTTCCATTTGTGCAACGTACTTACTTTTCTTAGAATTTGGGGAAGTCTAGAAGAAAGACTTTGATAGTGCATATTGTCTGAGAAGCTAGCAGTCTTTGCACAGTGAACTCAATTTCATCTGCAAATTCTGGGATTCGAGAGTGCCTGCAAAGGCTTCGGCTTTTTCTGTGCTGGCCTATTTAGAGCCATTTGGCCCATGAATGGCAGGGACACATGTTATTTTTCAGCATAAAATATTTTGAGAGGTTATCATCATCAGGTTCGATGCTCTGCAAAAAGTCTTCCCATATGGTATTGTGAAATTCGTGGATCTGATTACGTATTTTCTGGGTTGACCGGTTGGCTTTGGTTTTTAACCTAGGATCACACGTGTTCCTAGCTCATTTCTTTTGTTGCTTAAAACTCCTCTGTATCAGTAGCTTAATATTCTGAGGGATTTTTTAGAGATTGTGCTTCCGTCTCGTAGTTTGGGCTATAATATTTTCCTTGATAAGTAGGATTTTGCTGGTGAGTTTTCCAATGTATTTTTTGACATCGCTGGCTGAATTTAACTGCTGGGTGAGGGTTTCTCAGGCCACAATATCCTTAAAAGCTTGCCAATTTGTAATCTTCTTTACTTTTAGAGACTCGTCTATGACGATTCCTTCCATTGTTAAGTGCACTGGTTTATGGTCAGAAGAGAGCTCATCGATTATCGTCCTTCAAATATTGTGGTGAAAATCTTGCCAGATTACAAAATCTAGAATGCTATCAGAAGCTCGCTCATAGTGCGTTGGTTCACATGGCATGCCAAGTCTACCGTAAATGGCGGTGATGAATCTGTTAAGGTCAGCCCCAGCACGATTACTTCTCACAACATCCCAGGAAATATGATAGGCGTTGAAATCACCTATCGCCAGAAGTGGGTCTTCCACCCCAAAGATGGAGCTTAGGTCTTGCGAAAAAGTCTCACTTCAAGGGGGGTTGTACAATGACATGAGTACAAAGTCAAACGAGTTAGCTTTTATTTTAATAGCAATCAACTCTATGCGTTGTAGTTGTGGAGTTTAAATTAGGTAGTGAATCATATTTCTTCTCACAAGACTGGCCGTTTCACCTCCCCTTCAGGTCAATCTATCATTTCTCCATAGATAATAGTTAGGGAAGCGGAGGCGGTGTCCTGGCTATAAACAACCTAAACCCACCAGGCCTTTGTTGGAGAGAGATTGCTTCCACGTTAGTATGGAAATGTTATTCATAGAAGAAGCCATTGACTGTTTCTAGTTATGTTTGGTTGTGCAAAGAAACCCTGCACTATTGTGGTCATCACTTTTTGCATCATCAGTTGCATTTGAGACTGCATTTTAATGAATAATTGCTCCATATTTGGTGGAGTGAATGTGGTTTGTGGATGGAAAAGAGCTGTGGGAGCCTAGATGGTGGTTAACTTTAGGGGGGCTCACACTAGGTTTGTTGTTTATTTTGAGCGGTAATTTGCGCAAAAATTTTCCTAAAGTTTTGGATTTTTGGATATCCTCCGCAGTTTTTGGGTGTTCTCCTCCACAATTGATGCATTTAGGCTTTTCAGTGCTTTGTTTCTGGCAGTGCCTAAAGTGATGAAGGCCATCGGACTTTACACAGCTGGCTTGGGTGTGGTAGTTGCTTTTGACAATTATGACACAAAGCCTGCCCACTTTGTGGTTTCATAGGTTCAACTTTGCGAATCGATCTGACTTTATCACTTTGAGTTTCTGCTTACGAGAGAAGGACTTTTACCAATTTTGAGGGGCTGGATTGAGGTTTTATCCAGAAAACTTCAATGGATTGGAAACTTTGCGGTTGAAGATCCACTTTGGTTTCAACCATCGATAGTCCATGAAGAAGGCGAATTATCACATTTAGGTTTGTATCCTCAGGAAGAAAATATGTGTGATACTGCCAGCTTGCTTTGTTAATAACTTCGTTATTTTTCTGTTATTTGTAGATAACTGAGGTATAATCTGAATGTCCAGATATACGCGTATTTGATATTTGGCTCTGCTTCATAAGCGCAAATAGCTTAGTCCATTCCTCCGGCTCATGGAAGCTTGTGGAGGCAGTTTTAGGAGGTGCCTCATTGGGAACATGCGAATGTTTTTGCAGGTCCTTTTATTTGGTCGTTGAGACCAATGTTGATACTTTGAGGAGCAATTTTTGGGAAAAACTACTGGTTTTGGAGGTGGCAGAACCGAAAAATCTTGGGAATTATCATTTAAATTTATCATGTTCCGATCAGAATCTGTAGTTTCATCCGAAGATGAGTCAGATCTGAAAAAAAGATGAATCAATAGTTTCACTCTTCTTAGAGGAATCTTGACTACTCAACAAGAGCTAAGCCATTAATTTGGCGTAGTTAGTTTAACTCATTCTGAGCTTCCCTGAGCTGTTGGTCGGTATGTCTCAGATCTGCAAGAATTTCTTCTAGATATTTCTGGATCGCATTTGCTTGATTGCTTTGCTGTATGGCAAATAAATTATTGTTATTATTGAGTCAGAAGAGGTGTCAGTTAAGACATGGGTAGGAGATCCTGGCAAGACCAGACTCATCCTTGAAAAACATCTTCTTGGACATCGGATCTACGATACAGGATAGTGTCAGAAGCAAACATAGTTCTATCTAGCCAAAACACATTTTGAGTCAACACTGAGCATCGCAAGGAATCTACGTCTAGCGCTCGTTGCGTGTAGACGTGTTTTTAATCGCTCCCGTCATTAATTTTAAAAATTAATTTTTCGCAAAAGTCAGTTTCAAAAAATTGAAATAATTGTTTACGAGCCAGTCGAAAGCATGTTTTGATTTTATTGGGGAAGAATTTATCGTCGAAGGCATCGACCAACCATATCAATAAATCAAGAACAGGCAACAAACCAAACACTTAACTCGGGGCTGCTGTATGGAGGAACCCGACGGCTTCCCTCCGTTGGGGGGCCCCGAGGAAAGTAACAGTGTGAAATTGGCGGCAAGTGTCAACAAGCGGAGACCCACGAGCACCCAGGATACCGCAGATGGCGGCCGTAAGACACAAGTGCTCGAGGATAGGCAGGAGATGAGTCGAGTTCGAACTGAAATCGAAGAATTGAAATCAAGAATCAAAACCTACGAAGATATTTTCGAAGCAGCAAAAAAAGTGCAAGATAGTGAACCGGTACGCAAAATCGAGAAGCAAGCAAAACAGAAGAAAGCTGCTAATCCAATGATCACTGAAGAAGTATTAAGTGCTGGTGGTACCAACGAAAGCCAGAATTACTTTGCAGCGCTGGACGGACTCCAACAGGATATGGAGGTAGATGAAAATAATGGAGGTAATAAAGATAATGATTATTTTATAGTTTATTTAAAAAATGAAAATAAGGAAAATAAAAATATGGAGAAGGGACCAGCCCGTAGTTCTGCTGGTCCTCCTCAAAAAGTAGCCAAGAATACCGAGAAAGTTCCGCCAATAAATTTCTTCGGTCAAAGCGGAAAGGACATGGTTGGCAGCCGAAAACAAATTAACAAATTTTGGAATCAAACGAATCAATTCCGAGAAGCTATCTATCAGAACGATATCACTGGTTGATTTCAAATCAGCAAAAAACGCTTCGAATTCTGGGGAGGTTCCGCACTTCACTTATACCCCCAATAGCGAGAAGAACCAGACGTTCTTGCTGAAGGGCTTGGACTGTGGAGAAGATACCGTCGATCTTCTTCAGGTTCTCAAGGAAGCAGCACCAAAAATCTAATTTATCTCAGTTAAGACATTCACGACAAGAAGGGGATAGGGTAATAGGTGATGGAGAGGTGGCACCAGGATATTGGTTCGAAGACCCTATTGTTTCCAAAATATTGAAAAAGTCGAATTCAAAAACTTTGAATCTCTTGAAGTGTCCGTTATAAAAATCTCACTGTCAGGTGGGGATAACCTCTTCGTTATCTCTGTCTATGCAACTGGTGGAACTGTTCTCAAGCTCAAGGAGGAGCTCAATTCCTTGTTTGAAATACTCAAATTGAACAGGCTGCATAATTATTATATTCTTGCTGGTGACCTGAATGCCTAGCTTACCTCATGGCTGAACGTCACCAATAATCCAAGAGGTATATTCCTGAAATCGTGGATAACAGAGAACCAAATTGAATATATGTGCAATCTGTATGGGTCGGAGTTCTCAACACCGTAGGACGAATTCATATTTGGACCTCTGCATTGCTGACGCAAGACTTAAATTCAGCTTTAATAGTCCTCAACGGAAACTGCTTGCGCTTCCTTATGATAGCGACCATAACGCAATAGTAATGGAAATCAATCATCAAAGGGATGATTTCTTCCTCATACCAGTTCAACACGAAAATCACCGGTTGAATTTCAGAAAAGCAGACTAGGGAAAGTTTCAAAAGAAGTTTAATCGAGAGTACCAGAAGCAATGTCCCCCTTCTGATGGTGGCAACTCTTGCTCAATGGTTCCTAATGACAGGAATCTAACTAACGATGAAATAGACGTCTATTTGTCGAAGTTAGAGAAGCTGACGTTGGAAACGATTGAGAAAGTCGTTCCCAAGATTAAACATCGAAACAATATGGAAGGATATGAAACACCAACCATCGCAAGGTTGAAAAGCCTTCTCACACGCGTCAACAATATTTATCGACGGTTTTTGGACTATGACCATCCCTCGTTGGCTTTGTTGAAATTACACCTGAAGAATGTCCGGAACTTAATCCGTTCATACTTCAGGAGTGAGGTCAGCAATCAATGGGCGGAAAAATTGAGGGGTATAAGCCCACCGGACCCAGATGGCGTGTTTGCGAAAGTGAACAGCATATTCCGCAAGAAGTCTCGAGTGAAGGTATCGAATTTAGAAGTCACTAGTGATGAGATAAATCTTCTCGATAGAGCTGGTATTGAAATTGATAGTACGACTCCGGATAGAAATGGAAACAGGATTATTTGTGAAAGATTGGATAAACTTGCCCTGATTGCCCTACCAAACCCTGAGAGAGGGAATGAAATATTTTCTGAGGTCGTTGAACCAAAAGTTTCCGACTTCAAATCAAGCCTGAACGGCCAATCAATTCTTCATTTCAATGAAACATTAACATCTGACCTCATACCGAGCTTGAATTTTATTGATTATTTTGTCAGCTATGAAGACTTGTGTTTCATATTTCGCAAGATAAACAACAAGAAATCATGGTACTGATGGTATTCCAAATGTAGTTCTCCGACATTTGCCTGAGGTTGCTATTAGGAATTATTTTATATTGTTCAACAACATGTTGAGCAATTCATATTTCCCAAATGAGTGGAAAAAGGCTAAGGTATTTCCGATCTTGAAGAAAGGAAAAGAATCTTCATGCCCCAAAAGCTATCGCCCAATCAGCTTGCTGCCTAACATCAGCAAGGTGTTTGAAGTGATACTCAACAGAGCATTAAACGCCCACATTGAGGAAAATGACTTGATGCCGAATTGCCAATTTGGTTTTCGTGCCAGGCGTTCGACCATACATGCAATAACGAAAGTAACCTCAGACATCTGTTGGAAACTAAATGATAGACAATGTGTTGGAGCATGCCTCATTGATATGGAGAAAGCCTTCGATACGGTGTGGTTAGATGGACTAGTTTTTAAACTCTTTCAGGACAAGTTCCCCAGACACCTTGTCGCATGATGTGTAATATGCTTTACGGGAAATCGTTTGTTGTAACTGATGGAAATCTGAAAACAATGCGCGAGTTCAAAGTCTTGAATGGTCTATGGCAAGGAACAGTTACTGCGGGTGTAACAATATGTGCAGGTGTAAAGGTTGAGTGGTAGCCCGTGTGTGCTCGGTAGGTAGGGTTCGGGCGAATCGTGTCTGTCGTTATTCCGGCAAGCCGCATTCTCGCTTGGCGGCTTATTGGGGCCTTGAGGGACAAGCGAGTGGCGTCCCACGCCCGTCTCCGGACGAGCTACATCGGGTCCGTAAGCCCCGCCGGAGCACCCCAATTTCCCTGGGGCCATAGTGGCTCCCATGGAATAAAAAGCGGGTGTAACAATATGTAAAGAGCAATCCGGGGGGATGTGGACTGTCAGGATCAATAAAAAAATATTAGACGATATGGGGACTGAAACACTAATGCACTCAACAGGAGAAGGGGGTAGAAAGTCGTAAGAGGAGGCATCAAGAATCGATCTATGAAAGCCAATTTGAACACCACCATCAGACTTACCAACGCTCAACCAATTCCAATCATTACGAAAAACATTGAAAATTTCATTATCATGAATATCTTCAGTTAGCCAAAATTCCGTGAAGCAAACAAAATTGTCAAAGGACACAAGAGCGGGAAGTCGAACTTCATTAGTCTTGGTTCGTAAGCCTCGAACATTCTGGCGATAAAATGAGAACAAGTTATCTAAATTGGCTTTTTGGGTTTTGTACTAAAATAGAAAAACTTATTGCAATCACAACCTGTGTCCGTCTGTCTGTCCGTCCGTCCGTCCGTCTGTATGTCACAGCACTTTTTCTCCGAAACTATGGAGGCTACAGCCATGAAACTTTGTAGAAAGGTTAAAAGTGGTGACTTCTTGAAAGTTCAAGGGTGAACAAATTGTTCAAAGGGGTTTAAGGGGGTCTCCCCATATAGGGGGGTGACACATAAAAAAAAAATTTTCACCATTGGTAGTCGAGTAGGGTGTCATTGGAAAGGCCTTAATGAGATCTTTTCAAAACAAGTCTTAAAATTGCCTTATCGGTACCGAGGGGGGCAGGGGAAGGGGAAGTGTACGAACTTTTCGCGTACCCCCTCCTCGCGATTGGACACCTTTCATCTGAAAAATCTGAAAAAAATCATGAATGTAGGCCTTTATCAGTACAACGACAACAAAAACATGAGAGGTCGAAATTCACTCAACTTTGTTAGAAATAGTATGATTTATCGATTTTATGTTTTCTTGAATAAAATCTTAACAGTAGCCTCAAATTCAATAAAATTCAGTATACATATGACTATTTATAAGATTAATGAAATTTTCATAAAGATTGAATGGTATTTAACAAAGTTATAGCGATTTGAATTTTCCTATATTACTATGGAACAATATGCGCTGCATTTATTACTATGGAAACATATGGCTATGGAACTATATGCGCTTTACCTACTTAAACACTACAGTTTTGCTAGGATTTGCATGAAAATTTCAGGAATGATAGGTATCACGAATATCTTTGAGAATCGGTTCAGTTAGTGGTATCAGTAATCGTAAAACAAAATAGTGGCTGTTTTAAATGCGAAGATTGAATAATTTTGAGTTATTTTTCCCCTACTTCAACGTTTAAGGTGCATGCTTTTAACACTTGATTCAATTTAATGCATGACTGAAGATGAGTACCTAGAATTGATACTCATAGGTAAAACAAGTCGAAGAGGCAGGAGAGAGCTCCAAGCAAAAGGGCTTTGTAACAATTCTAGGATTCGAAGAAAATAGGCCATGAATCCATGATTACTGTACAGTGGAGTGGTCCCTGAAAAAAAAAATTTCATCACAGGTAGCCAATACGAGTGTCAAATGAAAGTTCTATATGAGAGCTTTTCAAAACAGTTCTTAAACTGACAGTTTTTGCTTCAGTGGGGGCACAGTTCGGGAAATACATGAAAAATGTGTTTCCTCCTTCGCGAATGGACATCTGTGATCTATAAAATCTGAAAAAATTATCAAGGTTGATATTTATGGGTATAACAATAACAAATACCTCAGAAGTCAAAATTCGTTCAACTTTGTTAATAATAGTATGATCCTCGAATTTCACATTTTCTCCAATAAAATCGTCTTTTACATGTTTCTTGATTTCATTCGTTGCTGGTGATAGAATTTTGTAAGTTGAGTACAAAATCCTTCTGACATGAGCGTAGGTCTGTCTACCCAACTTGTTAAGTTTTGTTTCGCCGACGAAGACTTGAGCGAAAATTTTTCCGGATATCATTGAAAAACTTCGTTAAAGAACACAAAGATAGGCCAAAAATCAGGTCCTAGGAGCGCTTTGAGTTCCGTGCTTGTAATATATGGAACGATGAAATCCTCTGCATGGCAAGGATATGAGGCATTAATTTTTTGCAGAGCAGTACAGAAGGTTCAAATGTTACTTTCACAATAACATAGCTTTTGATAAGATCAGGACTCGTATTATAGACCAGACGAGATATAAAAATTTGCGAAGGTGGAGCAATCACAGTCAGTGACGGAAGTTGAGATGGTGAGTTCGACGTAGGAGCAGAAGCAACTAGCAAAGTCTCCGCTGATACCGACGAGTGAAAGTCTGTACTATTTTTATGTCCAAAAGATAAAGAAGAAGTGTTGGAATTAACTGCTCCTATCTACAGGAACATTTTCAATCGGCTGATTCATGATATCGCTCAACATAGCCATAATTGATGTGATAGGATGCATTGCAGCCAGTGGCGTAACTATACCATCTGGGGCCCGTGGCAAATTCTTTTGATGGGGCCCTATCAGTAAAATTTGTCACGTAATACTTAGTTTAATTTTAATAAACCACTTAAGTAGTTATCCAACACTAATAACAATTTTATTTTCAAGAGCATGGGCTTATGCATTTATAATCATTCACATTCACCAGCCTATATACGTCCCGCCACTGGGCATAGGCCTTCTCTTTTAGGCAAGAGGGAATGGGCTATAGTTCCCACGCTAGCCCAATGCGGATTGGAGACTTCACATTCATCTTCCATTCGCTAGCTTTTCGGTGAAGGAACAAGAACGTGAGGAAACCTGCGTACATTTACAATGAAATAAAAATAACATTTTAATTTCAATAAGATATTTTTTAAGAAAAATCTTTTCTTCGGGCTTTCTATTCCGCAAAAGTCTCTCTAACATCATCAAAGTTTAAACATTGGGCCATCGAATTTTCAATAGACAGAATAGCCAAGTTACATCTCCTGTCTCGTCCCATAGAATTTCTTAAATAAGTTTTTATTAATTTTAGTTCTGATAATGATCGTTCAGCACTAGTTGTAGTCACACGAATTGTAAAAAATAACATTAATGCCGTGCATACTTCAGGAAAGCTGCAGGACATAAAACGATTATTTATTATTAATAAATCAGCAAGGTCTCTAATACACGAAGACCTTTGTATTTTGTCTCTGATAGTGGACCGAAAACTGGGAATTTCCCTGGCAAATGATTCAGATGTCTTTTTTAATATATCAACAAATTCTAGACCTTTTTCAAACAGATCAGTGTCATGTAAAGTTGAAGGCTGCAAAATACTGAAAATTGAAACAATTTCATTCATCGGAAGGAAACGCGATTTCAGTTGATTACTAATGATATCCAATACTCGATAAAATATGTTCGCTCGGAACAAAATTTCCGGATTTTGGAGAGGCTTTCCTTCGCAAAGCTCGTCAAAATGGCGTTTTACCTTCCTCTGACGAGTTTGGGTGATGCACTATTTTTCTGCTACACTATTTGCATCCATTTTTAAATTTACAAATTCATGTCAATACATTTCCAATTCTTCTAGACAAAAAGACTGAAGTGTTTTAGAGGCTGCATCGGTAGTTTGTAGAATTTTGCAATAGAAAACCAATAACATAATAAAATTGTAGTTTCCGATCTTCTTCTTGAGTGAAACAGCTTCATTTCTTTCATCTGATTTGAAATTTAACATAATTGTTTTTGTTAGCGCCATTTGGACTTCAAGGAACCGAACTTTTAAAGCAAAAACAGCATCATAACGTCCTGCCTATCTAGTAGGGTTTAATGTTTTTAATGTTATTGAAGTTGAAGACTTACCTTCTTTATTAGATATAAAATTCGATAAAATATTCCATCCTTTAATACTATGCCCAAAAAATTATAAATTTGTTAAACTGTATCCAAAAAATTTTGCATATCAAAAACGTCTCTCACTGCATCATTGAGTACTAGATTTAAGTTATGAGCAGCTCAGTGAACAGGTACGGCATTTGGCTCGACATCTTTTATGAGTTTTTGAACTCCACCATAAGTCCCTTTCATTTTGTTGGCACCATCATATCCTTGTTCTCGGTACTTATTTAGAGGCATATTTTTATTATGGATTTAATAATTTGCTTGGACATTGCTAAGGCAGTTTGATCCTTAATTTTATGAAATCCTATCAAGTCTCTTTAATGACAAGTGACTTTGGGATCCCATTACCATCTTTATCCATCATACATACGGGTTGTATTTTCCTAATAACTCAACAATACTTAAAAAGTTTCCTTTGGAGTTTGGGTCACTGCTATCTGCGTTTTCTTTGTCGCCACGAAAGGCTAAATTACACGTTAAAAGTGTCATAGTAACATCATGGAGTCAAGAAAGTACTTGGCACCAAAATGATTTTTCTTTTTTGATCATGGACTCTTGCTCTTCACCGAGTGTTCCATGTAGCCGCCACTTGGCTTGGAAACAATACAGTAATGTTTTTTCGACGCCGCCGTAGACGGTCCTAAGCTCGTTTGAGAAAGGAGGAGGGAACCCCTTGTTTCCCTAACCCATAGCTTCCATGATTCATTATCCCAAACCCCCCAATTAATGCCCCAAGTAAATGCTGATAACAGAATCGACGTAATAGCCATGCCACCGGAATGGAGGTTGGGTGACGGGCTAACTTCCCGTCCCTGGAAAACCTTTTAAATATTTCGAAACCTGCAGATAGGCCTCGGAATGGATTAGACTCACGGCAACGACCTCGCAAACGAAAAAAAGGACTATGGCATTGGATCCTGGAATATCAGATGACTCAATTAACCTGGCGCTGTTAAGGACCTCTTATAACAGGCCAGTCAATATCAATTAAAAATACTGGCTGTCCAGGAAACGAATTGGACTGGAAACGTCATTCAAGACATGAGATCCCACACAATATTTAAAAGTGGAAAGCCTACTGGAAAACGAGAATTCGGAGTGGCGTTCATTGTGGATAGGAAGTTCAAATTGCACGTTATTGATTTTAAGTCATCTAATGAACGGTTGTGCGCGATCCGTATAAAAGCGAAATTCTTCAAAATCTGGCTGATTAATGTTCACGCTTAGACCGAAGAAAAGGACGAAGAAAGAAGCAAACATTCTACAATCACCTGAAAAGACTGGTCGACACATTGCCCACAAGCGACACAAAAATAATTCTGGGTGAATTCAACGCTAAGGTTGGCAATGAGCTATCTCGTCTGGGAACGACTGGAGGATATAGCCTCTACGGTGAAACAAATGACAACGGCCAGCACCTGATCGACTTTGCATGTAGCAGAAATCTAATCATACGTTCGACTTGCTTCATAAAGTGACCTGGGTATCACCAGATGGCAACACACAAAACCAGATCGATCATGTTCTGATCCAACAACGTTGGGCCTCGAGCATACTTGACGTCTGTAAATACTGAGGAGCCAATTGTAACTCAGATCATTACTTGATCAAATCAACCTATCGATGTCGTATGTCAAAGGTATACTCAGCGAAGACCAGCCCGCTACAAAAATTTGACATTGAAAGGCTCCAAACGTCATCTGTGGAAAGCATTTCACGGAGACCCTCGACAAGCAGCTGGCTCTCATCTTATCAGACGAATCATTGAAGATGAGCAACGAGCTCTGGATGAAAATGAAAGCCGCTATTAGGATCTCCCAGAACAGACGATTGGACATCAAGGCCGGCGCAAGAGGAATGATTGGTTTGAAAATGAGTGCCAGAATGCGTTAGTTAAAAAGAATTAGGCGTACAAAGAATATGTAGGTAGGAAAGCCAGGACGAAGAGAGAACACTATGAGAATCTCAGAAGAGTATAAGATAATTAGGATTAAGAAAAGAAAAAGAAGTATAGATGTAAGTAAAGCGAGCGAACATCGGAGCCTATAGATGACTGCGGAGCGCTTCCATTGGCCCCACCAATTCTGGATGAAGTTTGTTCCATCATAAAAGTCCAAAAGAATAATAAAGCGCAGGGCATCGATGAGCTTCCAGCGGAGCTCATCAAATTTGGTGGCACTAGTGTGCATCAAGCTATTTACAAAGACATCCAATACATTTGGCAACAAGAACATACGTCGAAAGAGTGGAGCCAATCAATTATATTCCCTAGCCACAATAAAGGTGACACGCTGCAGTGCGAAAATTATCACTACTTTGTATGGCCTACAAAATAATTTCAAAAATCTTATTGTAGAAAAATGAAATCGGATCATACGCCAACAGTATTATAGGGGAGTATCAAGGTGGTTTTAGAGCAGGTTTAGAGCAGGTAGATCAACAATAGACCAATTATTCAAGCAGGTACTTGAAAAATGCTGGAAGCTCAACATAGACGTACAACAAATTTTCGTGACTTTGAGCAAGCATACAACAGTATTGATCGTAACGTACTGTACCAAGTAATGCTTTGGTTTAGCATCCCAGCCAAATTAGTCCGTCTTACCAAAATGGCAACGACGTCGACGACCTCCCAAGTCGCATCAATAACCAAATCATTGATGCCTTTGACACAAATATCGGACTGAAGCAGGGAGATGGGCTGGCCCCATTGCTATTCCATTTGGCTCTGGAGTACGTCCATACAAGTTGAGCTAAATAGTAGCCTATGTGGACGACAAAACATTTTGTCACGGTCATTAACAACTCCCAAAGAACTCTTCCTGAAACTCGACAGCGAAGCAAAACTAATAGGGCTACAAATCAGCGAAAATAAAACAAAGCTCATGACGCAGTCGAGGGAAAATACTTCAAATACACAAAATATCACATTTGGCGAATACAGTATCGAAAACGTGAGCAAATTTGTGTATTTAGGCACCAAAGTAACTGAAACGGGCAATGAAAGAAATGAAATACGCCGTAGAATACAGCTCGCAAATAAAATATTCTATTCAGCATTGACGATCTTGAAGACCAGCTGCATTCATAGGAAAACAAAGCTCCAAGTATACAAATCTGTGATTAGGCCTGTGTCATGCTATGAGTGTGAAAGACCAACCAATGGCGAATTCGATACAACCATGAGCTGTATGAAATTTTTGACGAACCGGAGGTCTCAACGATTATAAGACTGCGGAAGCTGCGATGGGCTGGGTACATGAATCGTATGGATGAACAACGGATATCCAAGAAGGCATTCGTTGGGAGAACTGAAGGACGGATGCCAGTGGGGAAGCCGAGAAAACGCTGGTCTGACTCGGTTGACGAAGCAGTTCATCGCTGCTCGTATTTCGGGATTGGAGGACGTGGTCAATGAACGGAGACAGTTAGGGGCGCTGTTTGCAGGGAGCGATGGCCCGAGAAAGGTTGTGGTGCCAAGAAGAAGAATATTTTTCTAGAAAAGATCTATTGATCTATTGTTACTATCCTTTAAGAAAGGCTCTTAGGTTTAGTATGTCCGTTTTCAATCACGAACCTTTTCACTTGATCAGTTAGATCTTTAAAATTACCCTTATCAGTAACATATGACGAAGGTACAATATTGTTCACGCTGAAATATAATTCTCTTCAATTTTTGCTGGTACCTTGTTGTGGTTGTTCTTGATCTGGATTGACACTGGTGTTGGGTGCTGCATCTGGTAATTCTGGTATACTTTAAGTTAGGTCCAATTCTTCACTTTTGGAGCATTGTTCGCTCGAGTTTACATTATTAAAGCCACCACTCTTCAAGTACTGACTAATTTTAGGTAGCTTTTTATTTTTTTCTTCAGTCTCCCTCTTTCTCTTTTGTTTTTTGCTCCCACTTAAATATTATCTGGAACTAGACATTTCATTTTCAAACTTTCACAATCAACTTTACTTTGCCACCATTTGCAGGTTCAATAAAACAACAAATATGAGAAATCAAAGATACAAATGACCAATTGTCAAAACAATCACACAAAGAATACGCAATCAGTAGAGCCCTCATAAAAAAAATAGCAAATCCGGGATTCCCCTAACATAGTGTTGCACCAGCGGCATGAAAAAAAATACTTTCTTGGTTAACAAAATGAGGCGGTTCCCCGATAAAAAAATATACTTTTCAAGTAAAATAAAATACTCAGGTACAATGTTAAAAAATTATTTCTGAGCTCGCGGCCTCTCGCACCGGGGCCCTCTTGGGTCGGGGGCCTGTGGCATTTGGCCAGCCCTGCCACCCTATGGTAACGCCACTGATTGCAGCAGGTTGAATTGCGGCACTGTTTGAATTGATGCAAGTGAATCGTAAGTGATTTATCTCAATGAAAGAAAAATATATCGATCTTAAAATCTGAAATCTAAGCGAGGAAAGTGTCTAATAATTGTTATAAAAAATCAATTACCCGATTTGAACGACCCTAATGAAATCGATTTAAAAAGAACGATTATTAAACTAAACAATCAGTTATTTTGATTGATTGATACCAATCCCTAATTGTCACTGACGCCGGTTTCAAAGGCGTTAAAATTCGTTAGTGAATCATCCGGGTTATGATGTGCGGGTAAAAAAGTGAAACTGTCCCAATTACTATTGTCACCAGAGCCATTACGCTCATTAATTTTGGGAACTGGAAAAGATTCTAGCCATTTCCTGGCCAACACCCAACTTCATTCCAACCAGTCAAAACCATTCTGGTCATATATTAATCATCTAAAGTCCTCCCGCCCCGCAGGGGGAATGCCGGTCGACAAGAGCACTCTTGGAGGCTAGCATTCTTTGGGGAGTTCCGCCCCCACGTACCCGAGGAAACTCCGCAGGGGGAATGCCGGTCGACAAGACCACTCTTGGAGGCTAGCATTCTTTGTGGAGTTCCGCCCCCACGTACCCGAGGAAATTCCCGCAGGGAGAAAGCCGGTCGACAAGAACATTCTTGGAGGCTAGCATTCTTTGGGGAGTGCCGCCCCCACAGACCCGAGGATATGGGGGGTGCCGTGAGGTTCCCTCCTGGGATGACAGGTAACGACTCTGATTGTATCTGGACTACGCTTTGGACAACGAACTGGAATTGACGCTTTGAGCTGGCGGATGTGATGGTTTGGACCTAGTTGCTTTGCACAGTAGCGCCGAGGTGAAACTCGTGTGTGAACGGTTCCAATTCAACTATCATACCGTCTCCGTCCCAGTAAAACTTTGGCAGGCCTCGGAGTACGTTGAGACGGACTCCCGATTAGCGCTGGTCTGGCTCTGAGCACTTGTCCCCATAAGGGCTTGTGCCAACCCTCGCATGGCCTCCCTGCTCTGCAAAGATAACCATGGGAGCAAAAAGGCGACTACACACACGAACGGAGATAGCGGCTCCGAGGGGGGACCCAACAAAACTGGAGCAATCAAAAGACCAAAAAAAACCCAAAAAAGGAAATAAAAAATAATAGCAACGACGACGCAACCAGCGGTTGCAGCCACGATGTCAACAGTACATCGAGAGCTGTACTAACCATGAAACAAGTTGGGTAGACAGACCTATGCTCATGTCAGAAGGGTTTTGTACTCAACTTACAAAATGCCGTAACCAGCAACGAATAAAATTAAGAAACACGTCATGTTCTAGGATCATACTATTATTAACTAAGTTGGAAGAATTTTTTAATTCTGAGGTATTTGTTAAAATTTTACCCATAAATATCTCGCTTGATAATTTTTTCAGATTTTTTTAGATCACGGGTGTCCATCCGCGAGGGAGAAAACACATTTTTCATGTATTTCCCCCCCCCCCCCCTCTGTGCCTCACTGAAGCAAAAACTGTCAGTTTAAGAACTGTTTTGAAAAGCTCTCATAGAGAACTTTCATTTGATACTCATATCGGCTACGTTTCATGAATTTTTTTTTCAGGGGCCACTCCTCTGTACTGCAAGCATCGATTCATGTCCTATTTTTTCGAATCCTAGAATGGCTACAAAACCCTTTTGCTAGGAGCTCTCTCCTGCCTCTTTGACTTGTTTCAATTGTATGTAGTCATCCTCATGATATCTATCATTCCTGAAACTTTCATGCGAATTCTAGCAAAGCTGTAGTGTCTAAGTCGGTAAAAAGCGCATATGGCTCCATAGCCATATGTTTCCATAGTAATACAGGGCATATTGTTCCATAGGAATACAGGAAAATTCAAATCGCTATAACTTCGTTAAATACAAATCGATCTTTATGAAACTTTCAGGAAAGATCAATCTTATAAATAGTCATCTGTTTGCTAAATTTTATTGAATTTAAGGGTACCATTTAGATTTTATTCAAGAAAACATAAAATCGATAAATCATACTATTACTAACAAAGTTGAGTGAATTTCGACTTCTCACGTATTTGTTGTTGTTGTACTCGTTAAGGCCTACATCCATGATTTTTTTCAGATTTTTCGGATGGAAGGTGTCCAATCGCGAGGGGGGGGTACGCGAAAAGTTCGTACATTTCCCCTTCCCCTGCCCCCCTCGGTACTCATAAGGCAATTTTAAGAGCTGTTTTCAAAAGATCTCATTGAGACCTTTCCAATGACACCCTACTCGACTACCATTGGTGAAAATTTTTTTTGAGGGGTCAACTCCCTATATGGGGAGACCCCCCTTAAACCCCTTCGAAAAATTTTTTCACCCTTGAACTTTCAAGAGGTCACCACTTCTGACCTTTCCACAAAGTTTCATGGCTGTAGCCTCTATAGTTTCGGAGAAAAAGTGCTGTGACATACAGACGGACGGACGGACGGACGGACGGACGGACGGACGGACAGACGGACAGACGGACACAGGTCGTGATTGCAATAGGGTTTTGTATTTTAGTACAAAACCCTAAAAAACGAAAACTAGCACGACGACAGTGACGGTGGACGAAAAACGGAGAACAGCAGACAGTCTGGTGCAGACTGAGATTCCTGCGGCGTTTGGGCGCACCAAATCCCGACATTGCAACGAAAAACCCAGAAGCAAACGAGGAGATTACGGCACTAAAAGCAACGAGTGACCAGACCTCGCGTGATTGTACCGCCAACGTTGAAAATGTGGCGGTAGTACTGCACTCGGAAACGGAACGCGAAAACCTCTCCCAAGGATGGTTGCAAGGTACAATTGCGGCCCAGCGATACGAAGAAGAAAGACTACTTTGAAAAGCGGGAGATGTTCTGAAAAGAATACAAGCTGCATGCGACTCTCCAAAAATCAGCAAAGCAGCAAAGGAAGGGCTCCTTGAACTAGAGGAGCTCCTAGATCGCATAGGGCACTATCGGAGGAGCTGGTTAAGGGCCGAAGATGAAGAGAAGGCTAAAGAGGCGCTTGGGGCGAAATCTAAAGGCGACATGCAGATAGCTCCATCATTAAAAGTCAATAAAAGAATGGCGTCTAGCCCAATCGAAGGAGATCGGGATAAAAGAAGGAAGGAAGAGGCACTTGAAGGGCGTGGAGCACTGCATCAGGGGTTCCAGACAGTGCTTACAAAAGGAGCGAAGAAAGCCACAAAGAAACTCCTTGAAAAAAAGCCAGAAAATAAAATTCGCACGGACGCTCAATTAGAAAAAGGTCCTGATGCAAAACAGGAGAGGCAGAAGCCCCGACGAAGACCCCGGCATCAGGCACTGCTTGAAAAGCCCCAAGATGGCCGATCCTACGCGGAGGTGCTGCGGGACATCAGGGGAAACGTAAGGCCCGAAGACACCAATACTACCATTAAAGTCGTACGACCAACGCGGTCGGGCCACATACTAGTCGAATTCGGAGCAGAGGCTGGCAATAAAGAAGCATTCTGTGATGCATTAAACAAAGTCCTCGGCAAAAGCGCAACTATAGTCCCGCTCGAATACGGGACATTGACAGCGTGACGGATCTGGCCGAGGTAGAAGAGGCCATCAAAAGGGAGTTCCCTAGCATGGGAAGGATCAAAGCGGGACTGACACCAGAAAACAACAGGGGACAACGCATGGCCATAGTTGACTTGACCGAAAAGGACGCCGAACAATGCCTGAACAAGGGCAAAGTATGAATAGGGTGGTTTGTCTGTAGGGTACGGCGAAGAGCAACGCCTCTTCAATGTTTCAAATGCCTTGGTTATGGTCACACCACACAAGTATGCAAAGGACCCGATAGGAGTTCCCTATGTTACAAATGCGATGGAATGAGACATAAAAGAAAAGAGTGTACGAAGGAGGCACACTGTATTCTTTGCAAGAATGCTGATCCAAAACCTGATTTTGGACACGTCTTGGGATCTGGAAAATGCCGGATGTTCCAGGAAGCCCTAGCCAAGGCCAAATCAGAGCTTCGATGACCCACATCCTGCAGCTAAACCTACCCCGCAGTTCAACCGCCCAAAATCTGCTTGAGCAGTTTGCGAGGGACATGAAAGCCGACTTCTTGCTGCTGAGTGAGCAACACCATAGTAAAAGTCCAGCATTATGGTATTCTGATGAAACTGGTACTGCCGCCATCTGGGTTCGGAACAGTGACTTTTAAGCGGAGAGGTGTGGACGGGGTTCGGTGCTCAGGGATCACCTTCTTTAGTGTGTACCTAACGCCTAACGAGTCGATATCATCTTTCCAAGCCAAGCTTAATGCTTTGGAGGGCGCTGTCTTGAACGCAGAGGGCAAAGTGCTCGTTGGGGGCGACTTCAACGCTAAAGCAATCGAATGGGGCATGCCTCAGACAGATCCGCGGGGAAAGTCAATCCTGGAAATGGCGGCCAGGACGGCCCTCGTCGTACTAAACTCCGGAAATATGCCGACTTTCCGCCGTATTGGCTGTGAGGGAACCATACCGGACGTGACATTCGCCTTGGAGTCCTTAGTACGAAGGATACACAACTGGAAAGTATTAGAGGACTACTCAGCCAGTGATTATCAGTGCATTCTGCTTGAGATAAGTGATGCTGTCTCCCGACGTCCGTGCTCTCGGCCTTCCGCAACTGGATGGAACATCGGAAGGATGGACGTCGAGAGGTTTGTCAAGGCTCTCACAGCAGGTGAGCCGCTGCAGGGAGCTTCGGAGGGGACGGAAGAACGGGCAGCTGAAGACGTGGTGAACCCTACTATGAGCATCATTACGACTGCTTGCTGCGCTTCTATGCCCCGTCAAAGACCCCGGCACGGCAAGCCCCCAGTGTACTGGCGGTCAACTGAAATCGCTGAAAAGCGAAGGGAGTGTCACAAGCTTCGACGTGAGGCTCAACGGGTGAAGGTGGCAGCATATAAGTCGACCAGGAAATGCCTTCGCAAGCTGATCAACAGTAGCAAGGCTTGCTGCCGGCAAGACCTAGTGGACAATGTGAACAAGGATCCGTGGGGCCTTGGCTACAAGCTGGTCATGGGGAAACTTGGTGCCCTACGGAAGCCTTGTATACATGACGCGGAAAAGATGGACGCGATAGTGCGGGGACACTTCCCCGCCCATCCCGTCCATGTTGACGCTGTCCATGGTGAAACAGCAGTAGAGTGCCTACTCTACACACAGCTGGAACTGGAGGAGGCAGTTCTCTCATTAAAAACAAGGAAGGCTCCAGGTCCAGACGGTGTTCCAGCTGAGGTGTTGCGGCTCGTCTATCACCATTGTTCTGACTTGCTGCTCAGCACATTCAACGCTTGCCTACGGGACGGGGTTTTCCCGGTACGATGGAAGGTGGCAAGGCTCGTGCTGATCAGCAAGGGGAAGGGAAATCCCGGATCGCCGTCTGCATACTGTCCGTTATGCATGCTAGACACGGCTGGGAAAGTGCTAGAGAGACTCATCAAGGGAAGACTTACTGACGCGATTCGGGCTGCTGGGGACCTATCTCCTCGGCTGTCCGGCTTTAGAGCAGGACGTTCTACCATTGATGCGATTGCAGAGGTGGTGAGCGCGGTCCAAAAGGCAGAGGCATATAGTCGCACCAAGCGACGGATCGTCCTGTTGGTGACACTCGACGTCAGGAATGCCTTCAACTCCGATAGATGGGTGGATATCCTGGATACGCTGGAAAACTCTTTTCAAGTTCCAGAATATCTAACGCGGCTTTTGAGGGACTACCTAAAGGACCGAAGCCTGCTCTACGACACGACGCAGGGCCAACGAAGGATGGAAATTACATTGGGTGTTGCCCAGGGATCTATCCTTGGTCCGGACCTATGGAACGTGTCTTACGACGGGCTACTGAGACTTGAGATGCCAGATGAGTCGTGCTTGGTTGGCTATGCGGATGATGTTGCGGCTCTGGCCGCTGGACGCACCGTTTAACAAGCGCAACTTAGGCTAGGTATGCTAATGCGCCGAGTGAGGGACTGGATGACTGCTCGCGGGCTGAGTTTAGCACTGGAGAAAACGGAAGTGGTCATCTTGACAAAAAAGAGAATCCCTAGAGTAAGGATGATCAGTATGAGAGATATACAAATCCAATCGAAGCCAGCGGTGAAGTACGTGGGGCTACTGATAGACTCGAAGATGAGTTTCTCTGAGCAAATCATGGCAACGGCTGAGAAGGCTGCTTCGGGAATATCGGCCCTGAGTCGACTTATGGCCAACGAAGGGGGGCCCAGTACATCAAGAAGACGCCTCTTGATGAGTGCTGTAGGGTCAGTGCTACTGTACGGAGCAGAGGTATGGGGCGACGCTCTCAGCAAGGAGGTATACCGGAAGCGTTTGGCACGGGTGCAGAGAAGAGGAGCACTGAGAATTGCATCTTCGTATTCAACAGTCTCCAACTCGGCCGTGAGAGTGATTGCAGGCGTGATACCTATCGCGCTCCATGCTGGAGAGCGCCACGCTATTCACCTGCGCCGAAACGAGGATGCGAGGGAGATAGTTGTCCGCGAAGAGAGACAGCACTCACTCAACGATTGGCAGCAGTCTTGGAGGAATTGCACGAAGGGAAGGTAGACTGCGCGCCTCATCCCGGATATGAGACCGTGGCTAAATCGAAGGCATGGTGAGACTGACTTCTATCTGACCCAGCTTGTGAGCGGGCACGGGTGTTTTCAGTCTTACCTTCACAAGATCGGTAAGTCACGGTCCCCCGATTGTCAGTTTTGCCCAGGAGAGGAGAACAATGCCTGTCACACATTTTTTGCGGGTACAAAATGGGTCAGGCTGCGAAGGGAACTCTACAGGGAGATGGGGGAGCTCACCCTGGATAATATAATTGCGGTGATGCTCGAATCGGTTGACAAATGGAACCAGGTGGCACATTATACTCGGGCAGTCCTAAAATATAAAAGGGACTCACAGCAGCCGGGGGCGCTGGGGCTGGGGGATCGCTCTTCTGGCAATTCCTCTTCCCCTCTCCCCTCCCGCTTGGAAAGGGATTCCCCAGCTTGACGGCACTCCACGGCGTAACAAAACGAGACCTGGCCCGAAGTAATGTGTCAAACGGTTCCAGGCGGGGTTCTCAGGTTGACAGGGGAGGTGTTTAGTGGGTTGTCCAGTCGCGCATGGGAGTCCCACACTCTGTGCATAAATAGCATTCACCTCCCTACCACAAAAAAAAGTCCTCCCCGCACTTTCCTAGTACCATTCATTGGAATGATAAACAAAGTTCAACACTGGAATCCATTTCCAACTTGTTCGCGGACTTCTTTTCCTCTATAACTTCTTCTTCAGCTTCTGATTCTCCTTATGATTGCCCACTTCATTTTTCTCTGGCTGATAGTGCTCCTGTAGGTAGCCCTGCAGATGTCGAGTCCATAATTAATACTCTTGACACAAGCATTGGTTCTGGATCAGACGGAATTCCAAATGTGTTCGTCAAATCTCTTTCCTCTTCATTAAGTGTTCCTCTGAGCTTTATTTTTACCGCCAGCTTGTCCTTCGGAGTTTTCTTCGCTTCTGGAAGACAGCCAACATCTTCTCGATTCATAAATCTGGTCCTCTTTCATGTGTCTCCAACTACCGTCCAATTTCACTTCTATCTTGTTTCCTGAAGATCCTAGAAAGTTTTGTTCATAATCACATTTATGAACTTATATACTCCTCGATATCTTCTGCTCAACATGGCTTTCTTCCAGGTCGGTCGACGACTACAAATCTACTAGAGTTTACTCAAATTGTTGGTGAAGCCCTTGATAAGTACTTTCAGGTTGACGTTGTTTATACTGATTTTGCCAAGGCGTTTGATAAAGTAAAACAGAACGTACTGTGTAAAAAGCTAACACAACATAGAATTTCTGGTTGTTTGCTCTCTTGGCTTATCTCATACTTAAACAATCGTTCGTGTAGAGTAAGTCTCTGTGGAGTGTTATCTCAGTCCTTCTATCTACAGACTGGAGTCCCTCAAGCATCCATCCTGTGGCCGCGTTTATTCCTAATATACATTAACGGCTTGCCCTCTTTAATAGATGCTCTATGTCTTCTCTATGCTGGTAATCTTAAAGTTTTTAAAGTGATTAGATGTACTGATGATTGCATTTCTCTCCAAAATGACCTAAGCGTCCTATGCAATTGGAGTGAATCAAATTTTCGTTCCCTTAATGTGCAAAAATGTCATAAAATGACTTTTTCTTTAAAACTGAACCCAATCTCATTTCGATATAGCCTACACAATGAGCCGCTATCTGTAGTGACTAAGTTCAAAGACTTAGGGCTCATCTTAGACCCGCGACTCAAGTTCGAAGAGCACATCCTCGACATTATGCAACGTGCTTCTCGGGTTTCCGGATTTGTTCTTCGTCACTCTTGCATCTTTGGAGATATCCTATCTCCAGAACATCTTTATATAAGAACAGTTCAGCCTATCCTCGAGTATTGTTCCCAAATTTGGACACCGCATTATAAGTACTTAGATTCACTGCTGGAATCTGTACAACGGAAGTTCACCCAAATATTATTCTTTAAATTTAAAGTCCCGTATCAATTTTATGAAGAAAGACTTTCTTTTCTGCACCTCGTAGACACTTTCTTGATGAATGTCTCCTATATAAGCCTCACCATCATCAGTTGTATACAAATGTAAGAAAGTTACTGACAATGCGGACATCTAATTATCCCTCTAGAAATGAAGGATCTTACCAAATTCCATTTGCAAGAACGGAACCATTTTATAATTCACCACTACTGCGTCCGCCAAGAAACCACAATGCTATGGAGTTTGGCCCGTACCCTCCATCTTTAGTAACTTATAAGCATAGACTTAAGAATTTAATTTTAAATACCTAGGCTAGTATATATATTATGCTGTACTTTTCATTTATATTGTTTGAACCAATCTTGTAATTGGACTTTTGTCTGTAAGTTGGTCGAAATAAATAAATAAATAAATACACAACAGTTGTTGAATTATTTTGGAGTTTTGGCGTTTCGCGCATGGACAACTATATGTCGCACATTTGCCTGTCAGAACGCGGTCATCTTTGTTTATTGACGCGCCAGAAAAAAAACGAAAAGTATACATAGTTTACAAAAAAGCTTCACGTTGTTTGTTAACTGTATTTATCTCTTATAAGGACATTCAATTTATTTGAATTCAAATAAGTATTGAACGAAACTCAGTACACGGTATGACTAAAATAATCGATCTCATGTGGTACGATTTCACCGGGTCATCTGCATATAGTTATATAATAAAAACAAAAATTCATGTCAAATCATATTTTAAATAGCTTAAGAAATTAAAAGTGAACTCGATATAGTAAGTATTCCTTGGATTTTTGTATATGAATGCGAGATAACATATTCTGTGCAGGCAATCTTAAGCTTTTCCATCTAAAAAGTAACAAAAATAACAGAATTGTCTGTTTGTACAGCCTTAAAAACTGTAAAAATTGTATGCTAACCTTCAAACCTTCCAAGAAAAAACTAAGCCAAACATTATCCCTAAAACTCCTCAAGTAATTTTTCCAATTTTATCGTATTATATAATGCTGCAATTAGATATTGCCTAACATTTTATTTTATGGCTCTCTTAGCTAAAGCGGATTATAAATCACAGCCCATACATATTACGTACAAGCACAGATTGTATCCTTTCGACCATTTCCACGCATTAAATATCGTCCGACAAATGCTCATCTTCTCTCATGCATCTTATGAGTATTCCTGAGAAAAGGATAGTTGAAAAAAAACACACACAGGATGGAATATTCTCCTTTGGTTGCTGAGTCGTCGTCCTCGATACAGAGCGAAAAGCGTAAAGTTCCCTAAGTAGCAAAGACATGTATACTAGAAAGATTAAGCCTAAACGAATCGTCCTTAATTCCTCTTAATCCACTTTCAGGCTACAAGCCTAAAACTGAACCTTTTGCTTTTGCGAATTTCGGGGGCAAGCTGAAGCTCAAATTGAAAACACAGGGAAAATGGGAAAGCAGAGAAAAAGTCAATTTCGGTCAAAGTAAAAACGATAAGTCCAATGAACCTTTCGTTCAGGATGGGATTCAGTTAGCCAGGCGGCGTATGTGGGAATGTGAACCGAATGGAAATCGCTAAAACAAAAAGAGCCAAATCGCTATTTGAAGTGGTCACCTCCGAATATACAAGAGTATTGTTTTTCAGCGTACCTCTGATATTCCCGGAAGATCCCTAAGAACCGCTACGATGATGTATGAATAGAACTTTTCCTTTTGTAGTGCTTGTTCAGCGATGCCAGGATGAAAGGGTAAATGAAACGCGACGAGAGGAAGGATGGCTTTGCTAGTCGGTGACCATTTTTGTGAAACGGTTGACCAAAAATACCTAGCATGTGGGATTCCTGGTGGGAAGTTTGTACGTATTTGAATGTTTTGTTGGATTTGCATTTGCGTATATGAACCCGCAGACATAAAAGATTTTCGGAAGATTAATATAGTCATATGTGTACAGTCATATTGAGTCAACATAGTGAATTTGATGGTGTTTGAATGGATTCGGAATGAAATGTGGAAGTTTCAAGTTGTGGGAAGTTTTATTCTAAACACAATGCGAAACATAATTTTTGTATGTTCTGCAGGAAATAGGTTTTCAAACCAATCTATTTGATCCAAGGATCCGTTGTCTTGAATGCGAACATACTTTATTCAAGCGTATGCCGGAAACTTTAAAGTGGTGGCTTATGTGAATTGACGTTTCATGTGTAACGTAGGCTTTCTAGGAGAGTGTAGTCAAAAATAATAGATAATTATTAAAGTCTTTTAAAGTTATGAGTACGATACAGAGCATGTTGGGGAATAGCAGAACATAATATGCAAATTTTACAAGAAAAAGTTCAGTTGCAGTAGAATGAAATCGTTAGTTTGAAATTTACTTAATTTGAAACTATTATTAATATTTTATGCTGTATGCTGGCTGTAAACCCAACTATAGTGATATATTTTATAAATATTCAATTCGAACATAGAAATACAGAACTAAAATATATGGGCCAAAATACTTTTAATGCCTGATTTGAGCAGACATTTAAAAAAAAAAATTTAATTTAAATTAATATTTTCCTGTTTTAATGCTCATTATAAATTCATAGTTTATTTATTTAAGTATCAACAAACAGACAGAAGTCCAATTACATGTTGTGTATAAATTAGAACTAACGCTAATATTAAAGGAAATATACATATGAAATTAATGGAAATATACATATGAAGGAAAGTGAAAAAAAAGGAATCCAAGAAATAGGAAATAAAAGAAAATTGTACAATTACTTAACTACTAACTAATACATGAAGAGAGAGCAGTTATAAAGATGACCAAGATTAGTAATTGTAGTTGTAAATTTTGCTTTTAAGGCAAGTTTTAAAGGCGGCAAGCGACTGTGGTGGAGGACCAAGACATAGCTGGTTATGCAAACGGGGCAAGCGTAGTAAGGGAGAGTGGAAGAAGGTGTTAGTGCGTGCAAAGGGAACAAGGAATTGATTGGAAGATCTGTTAGGGCGACTAGTGTTCAATGCTTGAATGTAACTGCATAGAGTTTAGGGTAAGTGACCGTGATAAAACTTGTACAAATGCATTCATCAAGAAAGCATCGTCTAGATTCAAGGGAAGAGAGTTTCAAAGTACGAAGACGGTCGCTATGGGGGACATAAGGGAGGTTGAATTTGACAAAAAGAGACCGTGTGAATCTGCGTTGAACCGACTCAATAGCATCAATATGATTCCTGTGGTGAGGGGTCCATATTTGGGAGCAGTATTCCAGGTTACTGCGAACAATTGAAAGGTAAAGGCACACATACGAGGCAATATGCTGAAATGAGGAAGCGGATCTTAAAATGGACCCTGAAAGGCGGGAGGCTTTGTTAATGACTTGGGCTATGTGGAGGTCAAACTTTAATTTACAATCGAACACCACACCAAGATCCTTAAAAGAAGTTATACTGCACAGGTTCCAACAAGGCTGTAGGTGGAGAGAAAAGGAGAGATAGTTTGATTTGCACCATTCACTTAGACGCAGTAGGTCACTTTGCAAGGTATCAACATCACATTATGATTCAATTACCCGAAAGATCTTAAAGTCGTCAGCATAAAGCAGGCAGGGAGAAGTGATAACAGAGGGAAGATCATTGACAAATAGTAGGAATAAAGTTGGGCCAATTATGGATCCTTGCGGTACACCTCAGCTGGGGCAAAATGTAGAGGAGAAGCAGGAGTTAACAGTGACAAGACAACGACGATCCCAAACAAAGGATAGAAGCCAGGAGTACAGGAAATCAGGAATTTGGAAATTTTTAAATTTCTGAAATAAAAGTGCATGATCTACAGAATCAAACGCTTTAGAGAAATCCGTGAAAATAACGTCTATTTGTTGCTGACGCTCAAGGGCTGCAGCAATGTGGTGTGTAAAAGAAAGCAAGTTAGTGAGAGTAGATCTACCTCTGGCAAAACCATGTTGTTGTTTTGTTAAGGATGGAAGTATAAGGGGAAACAGAGTGTCGAGAACGATCTTTTCAAGGATTTTCCCAAAACAGGGAAGGAGAGATATCGGACGATAGTTACAAACGGAATTGCGATCCCCAGATTTAAAGATAGGAAGAATATGGGCAATTCTCCAATGGGAGGGGAAAATCCCAGAAGCTTAGCTCAAATTATAAATAATTGAAAGAGGAACACAAAGAAACGAGGATAGTGATTTTGCAAGGAATTTTGGAATGCCGTCTGGGCCACCACCGGTACTAGTATCAAGACTCCTTAAGAGCAGTTCAACCTGCAAGTGTACGAAGCGCGGGAGAAGAAAAGGAAGAAGAAGAAGAGTAGAAAGAAGGAGAAGTATTTGAAGTGCGGAAAAAGGAAGAAAAGAAAGAAGCAAAAAGTTCACAGGACTCCTGAAGGGTGGATGATGTAATGCCATCGTAGCTGAAATTAGCTGGTGTATGATGAGAGCTCTTTAGAGATTTGACATAAGACCAGAAAGCGCGAGTTTGATTTGATTCAAGTGAAACTTCGACATGATTGACGTAAGCACGAAGAGCAAGCTTTGCAATTTTCTTAGCGTCAGCTCGTCTCTGCTTCTAAGCGGCAAGGTCATTAGAAAGGCCACTGGAGAGGAATTTTCTTCGGGATGCATTCTCCAACTTAATGGCTTTGGCAACATCTGAGTTAAACCAAGGAGCATCTTTAGGCCTCCTTGGGGGAAACAAAGGAGTGAAATGAGCGATAAAGGACGAGAGAAACAGATAGAACTTATCAACCATTTAACCATTTAACTGCGTTAATATGAGAATCTATGCTGCGGAGATCGGCTTTTAAAAAGTTATAGCGGCAAGGTGATTTATTTCTAGGCAAAGGTGGAGATGAGATAGAAAGCTCCACAAAGAGAGGTGGATGGTGAGGATCTGGCTTAATGTAGTTGTTCATTTTATAGTACACATACATCTGCGGCGCTGTTTTGAATGATTTAAGTACATTTATGGCAATTTATGCACTCAAACAACTGGGTTACTTCAATTCCGAATTAAGTTTTATTTTTAAAACTGGCTCAATTTATCTCACTAATAAGGTAGTTTTTAACTGTAGTACTAATATTAACCTCCTATAAAGTTGATTCACAGAAATAATCAGTTCCATGAAATATTCTTAATAGTTTAGTGTACTGCGTTACCAAATTCTTATTTAAAAACTTTAACTTTTCTAATAATACCAAAAAAATTAAAAAAAAAAATTAATAGACACTAGCGGTAAAAGCTTCAACTGAACATAATTAATAGGTACGTATGAAGTTATGATGTTTTCAACTAGGCTGAACCCTATATATTACTGTAAATACTATAAAAAACTGGAGACAAAAAGGTAACGCAGAAGTAGTCTTAGTAACACAGTAGTATATTACATCATAATTCTTCGCTTTCTAAAAGAGATCTAAAAGATTAGAACAAAAAATGAAAAAAAAACTTCTTATTACTTAGCACTATATAAAATGACTCAAATACTTTCGATCAACAAGCAAGCAGTTGAAGCAGTTGCGCAAAAACAATTTAACAAAATTAAATCAATCTTAAAAACTAATAAGAAACTTTCAGATTTCTGTCTTATTTTTCGAAAACGTTTAATGGTTTGTTAAAATCAAAGTATGCGCGTTTACCTTTCACAATAATTTTGGGATTAGGGAGGATTTTCAAAATGTAATTATAAGGTTCGTCAGAAATATCTATCTCTACTGCTTTGAACCCTTTTTTTTGTGGTAGGGAGGTGAATGCTATTTATGCACAGAGTGTGGGACTCCCATGCGCGACTGAACAACCCACTAAACACCTCCCCTGTCAACCTGAGAACCCAGCATGGAACCGTTTGACACATTACTTGGGGCCAGGTCTCGTTTTGTTACGCCGTGGGGCGCCTTCAAGCTGGGGAGTCCCTTTACTAGCGGGAGGGGAAAGGGGAAGAGGAAATGCCAGAAGAGCGATTCCCCAGCCCCAGCGCCCCCGGCTGCTGTGAGTCCCTTTTATATTTTAGGACTGCCCGAGCATAATGTGCCACCTGGTTCCATTTGTCAACCGATTCGAGCATCATCGCAACTTTATTATCCGGGGGAGCTCTCCCGTCTCCCTGTAGAGTTCCCTTCGCAGCCTGACCCATTTTCTACAAGCAAAAATGTGTGACAGGCATTGTCCTCCTCTCCTGGGCAAAACCGACAATCGGGAGACAGTGACTTACCGATCTTGTGCAGGTAAGACTGAAAACACCCGTGCCCACTCAAAAGCTCGGTCAGATAGAAGTCAGTCTCACCATGCCTTCGATTCAGCCACGGTCTCACATCCGGGATGAGGCGCGCAGTCCACCTTCCCTTCGTGCGATTCTCCCAAGATTGCTGCCAATCGTTGAGGGAGCGCTGTCTCTCCTCGCGGACAACTATCTCCCTCGCATCCTCGTTTCGGCGCAGGTAAATAGCGCGGCGCTCTTTAGAAAGGAGGGCGACAGGTATCACGCTTGCAATCACTCTCACCGCCGAGTCAGAAACTGCGCATTAGTATGTATCTAGGCTAGTGTCTCTACCAGTAACTGTAGGCAGTTTTACATAGAATGGTTGGTGTTTTGTGAAACATAAGTAACAACATCTTTTGTCAGGGTTCTCTTTTTTGAATGAACGATAAAGGTTTTTCATGGTATCCAGTAGTTATCGCTTTTGCACTTTTTCTGTTTTATAAGTTACAGTTTCTCATTTTCCAGCTGTGGCTCTAGAAACATCATCGCGATCAAAAAATTTTTTGATTTTAACAATCAAAATAGTTGTCTTTGAGGTAGTTTGCTTTTGCCTCATCCGATCAATGCCCAAAGTCTCACGCACAATAGAGGTCTTCATTTTTAGTTTCGCGACCTGTCTGTCCGTCTGTCCGTCCGTCCGTCCGTCCTTGTGTCACAGCACTTTTTCTCGCAAAATACTTAAGCTAGAAACATCAAATTTTGTATACAGGTGTAAAGTGGAGCTCTCTTCAAAGTTCAACTACAAAAACATTTTATAAGGTATTTAAGGGGAAGTGTCTCCATATATAGGAGTAGCCCCCGAAAAAAAAATTTCATCAAAGGTAGCCGATATGGGTACTAAATGAAAGGTCTTGATGAGAACTTTTGAAATCAGGTCTTACTTTGATACTTTTTGCTTCGAGGGACGCGCAGGGAGGGAAAATACACGAAAAATTTGTGTCCCCCCCCCCCCCTCGCGATTGGACACCTGTGATCCGAAAAATCTGAAAAAAATCATGGTGGGAGGGGTTTATAAGTACAATAACAACAAATACCTTAGAAGTTGAAATTCGCTCAACTTTGTTAATAATAGTATGGTACTCGAATGTCACATTTTCCCTAATAAAATCGCATCGGTACCCTTAAACTGAACGAAACTCGATATTTACGTAGTCCTACTAAGGCTTCTTAAACTTTGTAAGTTTGATGAAAATCGAATGATATACACGGAAGTTATAGCCGTTTGAAATTTCTCCAATTAAAACAACAATAACACATGATTTTGGTATTTTACGGACTTTCCATCCAATCAGTCACTGCAGTTTTGACTTGATCTTCTTGAAATTTTTCACTGAGGTCAATAGCATTTATTTTTTTGAGAATTCATGATTTGAGTGATTTTTGTCGGTTTGCAACAAAATGGCGACCGTTGAAAGTAGAAAAACAATGGATTTTCCTTTGAACGTGCATATCTCTTTGACATATTTCTTGACGTTATTCATTGCTGGTGACTGCAATTCTGAGAAGTTGGATACAAAACCCTTCTGACATGAGCGTAGGTATGTTTACCCAACTTGTTGACTTTAATACGCCTTCTTCTTGAAAAATTCGTTTCAAGGCTACCTTTTCTTTTACTGTCTTTAAGCTTTTGTAACGATCTTCGACGGCATTAGATAATGTAGAATATTTATTTTGCTGAGAAACTTTGCCTGACTTTTTAGCTTGTTGGTATCTCTTTTTGTATTTATTACATTTCCTCGTCAGTTTTTCCAGTTTCTCCTGCAATTTCATATTTTTAGGGTTTTGTAAAATAATTTTACAAAACCCTTCTAAAATCGCGTCCTGTCTGTCCGTATGTCCGTCTGTCTGTCCGTCCGTCCGTCCGTCCGTCCATCCGTCCGTGTGTCACAGCAGTTTTTCTCGGAAACTACTTAAGCTAGAAACATCAAATTTTGTATGTAGGTGTAAAGTGGTGTTCTCTTCAAAGTTCGAATACAAAAAAAATTTTGTGAGGTATTTAAGGGGGCTCTCCCCATATAGGGGAGTAACCCCCCGAAAAAAAAATTTCATTGAAGGTGGCCGATATGGGTATCAAATGAAAGGTCTTGATGAGAACTTTTCAAAACAGGTCTTTGTTTGGCAAAGTTTGCTTCGAGGGGCGCACAGGGAGGGGAAATACACGAAAAATTTGTGTCCCCCCCCTCGCGATTGGACACCTGTGATCCGAAAAATCTGAAAAAAATCAGGAATGTGGGCCTTGGTGAGTACAACAACAAAAAATACGTTAGAAGTCGCAATTCACTCAACTTTGTTAGTAATAGTATGATTTATCGATTTTATGTTTTCTTGTATAAAATCTTAACGGTCCCCTAAATTCTATGAAATTCAGTACATAGATGACTATTCATAAGGTTGATCTATCCTGAAAGTTTCATAAAGATTGAATCATATTTAGCGAAGTTATAGCGGTTTGAATTTTCCTGTATTACTATGGAACAATATGCGCTGCATTTATTACTATGGCAACATATGGCTATGGAACAACATGCGTTTTTTACCGACTCAGACACTACAGTTTTGCTAGGATTTGCATGAAAATTTCAGGAATGATAGGTGTCATGAATATCTTTGCGAATCGGTTCAGCTAGTGGTATCAGTAATCGTAAAACAAAATGGTGGCTGTTTTAAATGCGAAGATTGAATAATTTTGAGTTATTTTTTCCCAACTTCAACGTTTAAGGTGCATACTTTGAACACTTGATTCAATTTAATGAATGACTGAAGATGAGTACCTACAATTAATACTCATAAGCAAAGCAAGTCAAGGAGGCGGGAGAGAGCTCCTAGCAAAAGGGCTTTGTAACCATTCTAGGATTCGAAAAAATTGGCCATTAATCGATGATAACAGTACAGGAGAGTGGCTCCTGAAAATACAAATTCATCAAACGTAGCCGGTATGAGTATGAAATGAAAGTTTTCATGGGAGCTTTTCAAAACAGTTGTTAAACTGTCAGTTTTTGCTTCAGTGGGGGCACAGGGGGGAAATACATGAAAAATGTGTTTCCTCCCTAGCGAATGGATATCTGAAATAATTATCAAGGGAGATATTTATGAGTATAACAACAACAAAAATCTCAGAACACGAAATCCGTTCAACTTTGTTAATAATAGTATGATCTTTGAATTTCATATTTTCTCCAATAAAATCGTTTCTTGATTTTATTCGATCTGGTGACTGCATTTTGTAAATTGAATACAAAACCCTTCTGACATGACCGTAGGTCTGTTTACCCAACTTGTTTCTAAATAATGCAGATCGATCTCGCCGTATTTGCCTTCGGCGTATTGACCTAGGTGTAACTGGAGTTCCCGAACGTGAGGTGGAAGGTGGTGTAATGTCCATAATTTGTTGAGAAGCTTTTTGACGTTCTCGTCGTTTCTTATTTGTAGTTTTCCATTTACGGTTAGCAGCTCTTTGTGCTCGTGCTGTCATATCTTTCACAAGTTTTTTTTTTGCGTGGTACGTCTCAAGGTGCTTTCTTTTGGCTTCAGCATTTTTTATGAGGTCCAGTTTTAACTTAAGCCTATAGCGACGTTGCTTTTCTGCAGATGTCAAAGCCATTTAGTGTAGAAGTTTATTTCTAAAAAAAGACATATTATGTGTATTTTGGTTTTGAGAACGTATTATTTACATAAAAAATACACTTAGAACAACTGCGTTACCAATGCAACAACTGCGTTATTTTGTTATAGAAATACAGTGTAGCAGTAACGCAGCTGTAATATTTGATTATATCGTCAATAATGCTCTAAATAGAGAAACAAACTGCGAATATTTTGTCACTATCAAAACTGACAATCAAATAAATGTGTATAAAAATAATAATAACGCAAATATCGTCAGCACACCCTTGCGACAGCAGTAACTCAGCGGCCAAGCGTTAAAAACACACACCTCTCCCAACGACTGTGAAGCAACTGATTCGGCTATCGTACTCAACATGTACAGTGGCTATCGTTTATTTAAAGAGTTACAGCGAGTCAAACAAAATGGGGTACATTACATTTTAATATACTTATTCTAATGTTTATATTCACACAGAAACGCAAGGTAGTTAGGATTTCATTCTCTGTTAGGGACATAGTGTAAAATATTAGGTAAAAAATATCTATTAGAACTGTAATAAAATTCAAAGCTTATAATTTTGGTAACGATATTCAAAGAAATTACATCTAGGAGGTAGCATGAGAGATTGCTTTTTGTAACACGAGACTCGTGCTCAGGGACAGTACTATTTTATATCAAAAACAAATTCGTTACTAAGACAGACAACGTTGTTACCGTAGTTTGCGATTACATAACATAACATTTTCTTCGTATTTATTTATTAAATAGGAAAATAGTGTTATATTTATAAGTCAGTGTAACTTTTTCACTAATTCGTACTGATTCACAATAAAAGAAAAATTGAGGCAAAGGGATGGGTTTTTAGGCATCAAAAAGTATTTCGGACCATAAACCTTTTGCAATGAATTTCTTATCTATTCTAAGTTCTGGTTCATTCAATCACGTTCCGAAGGAAATTTCAGTCGTCCTTTCAACGATTCCAATACGTAAAGTTTTGAGGAATACCGTCAACAGGTATGGATGTTCAGAGTCTATTCCGTGGTGCCTGCTGGTCGACCAGGTAGTTCGGAGAGAAATACGGTCATGGGTCTTACTCTGAATAGACTATGCTTGATTACACTTCTGAGCCACCGTCAAATTGCCCATTTTAAAAGCACGTCTAGAAGCTCAATGGAAATTTCACGTTACTTCACCGAATCGTAATTTTATTTTACGACTTCCAACAAAGCACTAAAAAGAAATATTAAATTCACACGTTCCCGATGTGTATACTGATGCAGTGTGGAAACTAAAACTACTCTAATCTGAATCAAAATAACGTACTCAAATAAAAACGCAAAACTTCCACACTGAGACACCGCGAACCCGATCTGAAGGTATTGAAGCGATTATTCGCGGATTTTTATGGGACTCACACTCACCTGCTACTTCTATTTGCCCTGAAAAATCTACTTATACTACCGGAACGAAAGATCAGGGTTCATTAGCAATTTACAATTCGATTTTGCCGATCATTTGCAATTTTTTAATATACAGTTTAATATTCCATTTATGTTCTTAATTTCTTATAAACAAAGTTTATATGTCAAAAAATACAGAAAACATCAATTAGTATTACAAAATAAGTCGTTCGTAGAGTTTTGCCTTATTTTACTATTTAATGCCATTCAAGGTGTTGTAGTCCTGTCTCTTCAGCAGATAATGATACAAGACTAGTTAAAATATATATAGAATAGTTTATTATCCTTTGTTATTACAACATAAGCTCTGTGAGCTTAGACTTGACTCTACGGCTCCTCGATGACCAGTGACAAGTCCTCTTTTCCATTATTGGTGTCGCCATCTCAACACCTCTGCCCGTTAAGATGGATTACACGGTCCGATGTACAAGTTGCATCATGCTATAATCCTTATAGCGTTGTGGTAGTACTCCTGCATTGGTTTGTTGAGCTCGACACGGTTGTGGATCTTCAGCACATTCGTCTCTCTGCTTGGTCCACTAATTGCTTGTTGGCAGGCTCATCAGGTTCTGAACTCGGTTGAAATACAGTCACCACATCTCTAAGGGTTTACGGCACAGTGTACTGATTTTCTTTTTTCGAAAATCCGTGTAGGACACGGGTGCCGATGGTTTAGCACAAGTGTCAGCGAGCTATAAACAACACCGAGCTCAACTAACAAGCTTCACTTAACGACCGCGTACGCATGCTTGACGACTAGCATTTGCCGGATCCTATGAGGCGGGTTCTTGTCAAGCCACGAAGTTACACTACAAAATATTTATCACCAGTACTCTACGAGACGTTTTTATTATCTTTAGAAATGTTCTATTATGTGTCGATTAAGTTTCTCTACAGTAATTCAACATTTTTTTTTTGCCTCGTTAAAGTTAGAGGAAATGGAGGCTTAAGACAAACGCAAACATTATGCCAAAAGCAACCGTTACTTTCTCCGAAGAAGGTCGTTGCACTATAAGGGGAATGTCAAACGTAAAGATGTTAAAGTGGCTGAAGTGAACCACTCATCTCTGCCTAAAGGATGGAAACTTGATGGATGTAGTTTAAACTAATGACTACATTATCTCTTCAGGAGCAGCCACTCCTGATCACCACGGGGCTGCTCGACTACTTATTTTTATTACAACAGGGATATCAAGGCCATCAAGTAGAATGTTTCTCCCGTTATCGAGGAAAGTAAACCGCTTTTTGAGTTGGTTTGTATGGGCGTTGACTTCAGGATCTCCCGACAGACCTTGCGTAAGCGCCAGATAATTAGATGCACTGCACCTTTTCACAATATTTGCTGGTGATCATTTCGATTCGTTAGCGGAGTACGTTCTGACATTGGACTCCATTTGACTCCATGGTGCTGATTAAATTGCTGCTCCATATCCCTGTTACGCTTGCAAGAATGGTCATGCTCTGGTTTCAACTAATCCAGCTTAGTCTTCATAGTACGACCGGTCATGACTATGAAGGGTGACTTCATTCCAAGGGTCGCTGATGGTGTGTAACGAAAGCAAAGCAAAAACTTGCCCAAAATCTGTTCAGCATTCTCTTCTCCATCCAGCTTCTTTAGTCCAGCTTTCAGCGAGTTGACAAATTTCTCAGCTTAACTGTTTGATTGGGGATGAAAAGCTGCCGTTCTGATGCGATTGATCCCATTTTCTCCGCAGAAACTCTCAAACTCCTCTGAAACCAGCTGCCGACCGTTGTCAGAAATCAGTGTATCGCAAAGTTATTGCCGCAAAAAGCTTCTTCCAATCATTCGATTGTCTTTGATGTCGTTGTGGATTTCATTTTGTATATGTCTAGCCAGTTAATGAGCGCATCAATAATAATCACATAGCCAAATCCATTTATGGGTCCCGCAAAATTGATATGGATACGAGACCATGGTCCGTCCAGTATGGGCCATAATTAAAGCGAACACTTGGTCGGCAATTTGAAATTTATTACGCATCTTCCACACCTTTTGACAATCCTGTCGATATTGTCGTGAATCGATGGCCAGTAAAATTTGCTTTGTGCCAACAGTTTAATTCGAGCGATGCCTGGATGGCCTTAATGCAGCTCATTTAATATTGTCCCCCCAATAACAAGCTGACACAACGATGCAATGTCCATAAAAGATGCACCCTTGAATGCTAGTGAGTGATTCTCATGGGGCAAAAATTTTTGCAGCGGCCCCGTTATCAATTTTTCGATGCAATCTGTGTAATCTGCAACTTCTCTCATTGCTTACCGTCTACTGCTTTCTTGTTTTAGAGCTTTAAATGTTATGGGCAGTATTCGTGCTGTGTCGATTGCAAAGCAAGCTATAGAGCGATTGTCCATCCTACTGATAACAACGTCTTCGTTAGACTTCTCTTGTTTTGCTATGAGCTGCCAGATGAAGTCTGCATGTGCAAAACTTTCCGTATTAATGTGGTTGATTGGAAACTGTAAGCAAATATCATTAGCGCGTATCTTTGTAGACGGCTGGCTGTATAAATAGGTATACCTTTCTTTGCACCAAAAATCGCCAAGAACGGCTGGAGATCGGTCTGAAGCTCGAACTTGCAACCATAGATATAACGATGAAACTTGAATATTGAAAATGTCAACGCCAAGGGTTCTCGATGAACTTGTCGGTAGAATTTTCGGGCTGCATGCATTATCGGTCGCTTAGTCCTATCCAGCATCTCATTTATAAGAACCGCACCAATACCATAACTCGATGCATCTGCAGCCACGATAATTTTCTTCTTTGGATCAAAGTGGGTTAATACAAGATCCGAAGGAAGTATGCTCTTGAGCTTCTCGAACATCTTTTGGTGTAGTTGTTTCCACTCCAACTTGACATCCTTATGCAGCATCTTATCCGGCGTTCAATGACGCTACCTCAGCTAATGAACGTACGAGTAATGGCCTCAAGGAAAGCTTGCAATTGTTGAACGTCTTTCGTTGCTGGCATTTTGTTCAGAACTTCGACCTTCTTTGGACTCAGTGTCAAACATTTTCCGTCGATTACGTGCCCCAGGAATTTCAATTTTCTTTGACCGATAGCTTTGGATACGTTTCAATACTTTAAATAGATGTTCACGATGGCCAGCCTCATTAGCTCCTCCCACGATAAAGTCGACAATGAAGGGAAATGTATCTTTTGCTTCGCTCATCATTGTGTCGACTAGTTGCTGAAAAATGCCGTGAGCAGTTTTAATGCCAAGTTGAAGGCAATTTACTCGGAAGAGGCCATAGTGCCTATTGATCGCCATCATTTTCTCCGCTTCATCGTCGAGCTCCACCTACAGAAACACATCGAAAAGGTCAATCTTACTGAGCACCCGATATTGGAACAGTTTCAAAAAATGTCTTCGGGTGTTGGCATTGGGTGCTGGTGAAAATTTTTACTCTGCCATTCTTCCTTTTAACGGCAACAATTGGTGCTGCATACTCTGAGTAATCGACAGGGCTTATCACCCCAAACAGCGGAAACTGCTTAAGCTCGTTAGCTATCGTCGCTGCAGCAGCAAATGCGACTGGCCACTTATTTTGAAAAACTGTTTTGGCACCTTCCGTTAGCGTAAGTGTGCCTTTATTTTATTGCATGGCCCCAATGCATTGTTGAAAAGGGACAAAAATCCCTCACGATTTTTGACAATTTTCTAATAAATTCTAGCTTGGACGACTATTCCACTGGTTTGTCACACATTCCGATTTTGCGCTTCGATTTTCGCTTGGTCGTTTCCCACTCCACGCACTTAACTCAAGCAACAAGTTAACTAGCACTTTTATGTTTTTCTTCCGTTCCTGGGTCCGTCACCGTTCGCGACCCAGAAGCAACTCCCCATTCTGCCTCCGCCAAACAACATCTCGTCTTCCCGTTACTCGCCGGACCGGGATAATTCCAATTTGATTGCAATTATTTTGCAATAATGTAATTGAGTTTTTGAGAAAGCTGTTCCGTCGAGAGCAAGTAAACTCATTCTCAACCCGAGGTAGATCCTGTTTTTTGTCTAATTACCAATTCATTTTTCTATTTGGCGATAATTGGGCTTTGTGAGCTACTTGCACTGCTCGAATCACTTGCATGAAGAGTTTTCTTTACTGAACTTGTTTGCTGCCAGGCGCATACGTTACGCTCCCACTTTGTAAGGCGTTCTGCAGTAAGTACCTATTGAATTGATTTATACTCGTATGATTGAATTGAATGTGACTGTTGTTAGAAGACTCATGCGGCAGTGTATGATGCTGAATGACTTGCTGACTATGCTGTTGCTTTTGTGCATTTACTATTTGATAACTTTTAAATGTAGACAATATGATTTAATATGTAGATATTTCGTTTGCAATATGTCTTATTCTTCTTCTTTTTAAAGAATAATAAAAGCACTTTCTTCATAAAATCTTTTGTTTTCCTTACGTTTTATCTTTCTTGATATATGGCACAGCAATTTGCTATGTTTTCTTTCGCTTTCAGTAGCTTCCAATTAAATATTGATGTTCGTATCTTTATTTTTCTTTCAAATATAAGAATTTATAACATTGCTTGGGGAACTAGTATTCGGAAGATACATGGGTTTTCCAGCAATTGGAGGGCACGATTGTTTTTGCGATGCATAAGGGGGCGGAAGGGAGGTTGCAAGGTTCTGAATTTGCTGAACAGGTCAGCGAATTGCGAAGCTGATATAGGCAATAAAATTTCATTATTATTAACTCCATAAAAATTAGAGCTAGCGGCCGTTGCATTCGTATCAAAGTTTATTTTTTCTGCATTTGTTGCCGGTGGGTACGGATTTTCTTTGGACGTCATGTTTTGCAGACGATAGTCAGGGGGTGGTTTCTGAGTACTAACAGTTGCCGATGTATTTATTGATGCTGAAGTACTCGTATATACGATACTACTCTGGTTGAAATACGGCTGATTTGTTCTGGTTCCAGGTGAGCTATTCATGCGCTTCGTTTGTGAAGAAGTTGGAATTGCATTTGGGACCAAAGCCAGTGTACTTGTTCAAAATTGTCCATTCATCTGAGCGTGCCAATATTTTCAAATTTTCTCTATTTGACGAATCACTACTTGAGTAGACTGTCTTGACTTACCGGCCTTAAAATATTTTCTTGAGATGTGAGGTTACGTGAAGCTACTGCGATAAAGCACTTTTGCTCCATTTCTATCTGTGGGTATCTTTGTACCCAACGGGCGTATAGCAAACAATACAACTAAATTCTGTCAGTCCTATATCACAATGTCATTGATCTGACGCTAGGGTGGGTGAGCCTCTGCTCGTTCATCTACCCTGTAAAATAGTTTTAGTACGCGGTCTAGTATATATTTGTCAATAGTATCTAGTTTGAGGTCCTTTATGAATGTCGGTGTTCCTAATGTACCAGGGGGTTCTAAAAATTCTCCTAAGGGCCTTGTTTTGCAGGGATTGAAGCAGTTTTTGTTAGATTTTGAGGTCTGACAGAAAACTATGCGGCCATAGAGAAGAGGGGGTCTTATAACTTATTTATAGATGTCCATGTAAGTCTATTGTCAAATTTTAATTCTAGGTATTTTGCTGTTCTATTCCAAGGTTCTGAGTTTGAGTCAATTTGTAGTTCAGGAGGTTGTTGTCGTCGTCTTTTTGTGAAGAATGGCTTGTATCTTGTCAGCGTTAATTTTTATCTTCCACCTTTGAAAGTATCCCAAAAGAATTTCGGTGGATCGTTGCAGACTTGAAGATATAGCTTCTGCTTGTCACGAGCTGTAATATACGTGTATATAAGTGTCGTCGGAATAAAAGGAAATTTGAACGCTGTTAGGTAGACGTGGAAGATCCAAAGTGTATAGGGTGTTCAGTAATGGCGAGAGTGTTGGTCCATATGGAACTCTAGCTTTAATCGGTCGCATGGTGGATAGTATGTTATCAATTTTCACACGAAAAGATCCGTCCTGCAGGAAAAAGTTGATGATTTTCATCAATGATCGTGGAATGGAATATTCATACATTTTAAACATTAGTCCTGTATGCCAGACTTTGTCAAAGGCTTTTGCTACAATATGTCGAACGTAACTAGGCCTGTTGACTTTCTGCGATTCAACCCATTTTTAATATGTTTGACAACTCTTGTTAGCTGGAGTTCCGTAAAGTACCCAGCTCTAAAGCTATATTGTTCATCTGGTATAATTTCATTGTTCTCAAATTATTCGGTCAACCGAGTTAAAAGTACTTTTTCTGTGAGCTTAGAGAGAAGACAGTAGGTTTATTGGCCGCCAATTTAGCGGGAAAGGAAGGTCCTTATCTGGTTTTGGGATAACGATTATAATTGCCGTTTTCCCCGACTTGGGGAATTCGCGAGGGTGAAAGAAGGTGTTGATAATCTCCGTCAGGGCCTGCAATATGTTGTCTGGTAACCACTTCAGCATGATGTTCGTTAAAGCATCAGGGCCTGGGGCTTTCCGTTTGCTTAGCGTGTTTATCATATCTTTCAATTCCGGTTAGCCTAGTAGACGAATTTCGTTAGTGCTTGTCATCTGGAAAGCTAGCAGTCTTTGCGCAGAAGATTCAACCTCATCTTCAGATTCAGGACTCTCCTCAGAGAAATTCAAGAGTGTCTGCAAAGGCTTCGGTTGTGTCTGCAAAGGCTTCGGTTTTTCCCGTGCTGTCGTATTTAAGGCCATGTGGTCCTAGAATGGGCGGGATATTTAGCTCGTTTTTCAACCTTAAATATTTTGAGAGGGGTCAAAAGTTATTATCACCAGTTTCAAGGCGTTGCAAAAATCTTTCCAAAATGATGCTATGATATTCGTGAATCTGATCACGTATTTTGTTAGTTAACTGGTTGGCTTTCGTTTTTAAGCTATGATCACCCGTGTTCCTAGCTCGTCTCCGTAGTTGATTTCTCTTCCTTATCAGGCGCTTAATATCTTGAGGAAGCTCATAGGGGTTGTGTTCCCTTACTGGAGTTTGGGCTGTATTATTTTCCTTGGTATGTGGGATTTTTCTGGTAAGTTGTTCTGTGCTTTCATCGACCTCACTGGCTGAATTTAGCAGCTAAGTGAGGCTTTCTGATTCCGGAGTATTCCTGAAAGTTTGCCAATTTGTACTTATCTTTATTTTCAGAGGTTCATCAATGAAAATTTCGTCTATTAAAAAGTGCACTCGTTTGTGGTCGGAAGAGAGATCATCGAGTACCATTGTACGGATATTTTGGTGAAAATCTCGTGAGATTCTGATGCTAGTTGCCAAGTGCGTTGGTTCACTTGGCATATGTAATCTTACATCTTTGGCTGTGGAGAATCTATTGAGCTCAGCCCTAGCTCGATTGTTTCTCACAGCACCCTAGGAATTATGATAGGCGTTGAAATCTCCTATCGCCAGAAGTGGGCCTTCCAGCTCGACGAGGGAGCTGAGATATTGATAGGAAGTCTCACTTCAAAAGGGGTTGTACAGCGCAACGACTATAAACTCAAACGAGTTCGTCTTCATTTTAATTACTGTTGCCTCTCCCCGTTGTAGTTGTGGGGTTTCAATCAGGTAGTGATTCAGATTTCTTCTCACAAGAATGGCCATTCCCCCCCCCCCCCCCCCCTCCTATCAGTCTATCATTTCTGTATAGATAATAGTTAGGGAGGCGGAGACAGGCTCCCAGTTTCAAAAAAGTTTGCTGGATGAGAATAATATCAAATTTATGATCAACCATAAACTGCCTAAGCTTACCAGTCCTTTGTTGCTGGGAGTTTGCATTCCCCGTGAGTATGGTAATGTGATTCATGGGGGAAGTTATTGGGTGTTTTTAGTTATGTTTTGTGGCGCAAAGAAACCCTGCACCATTGTGGTCATAATTTTTTGCATCATCAATTGCAACTGTGACTGCATTTTGATGAAAAATTGCTCCATATTTGGTGGAGTGAATGTGGTTTGTGGCTGAGCAGGAGTTGTAGGGGTCCTATTGGCGTTTGGTTTTGGGGAGTTCACACTGGGTTGTTGTTTGTTTTAGGCGGCAATTTGCGCAAAAGTTTTCCTGGCATTTTTTTGGGTTTTTACGACATCCTCTGTAGTTGGCGGGGTGTTCTCCTCCAAAATTGATGTATTTAGGTTTTTCGGTAATTTGCTTTTTGCAGTATGTTAAGTGATGAAGTCCATCGGACTTTACAGTTACAGTTGGCAGTTATGACACATAGCCTGCCCGCTACGTAGTTTCACTGATTCGACTGGGCAGATGACACGCCAGATAGATCTAACGTTATAGATTTAAGCTTCTGCTTTCGGCAGAAGGACTTTTACCAGTTTAGAAAAGCCGGATTGAAGTTTTATAGAAAACTTCAATAGGGTGCAAGCCTTGCTGCTGAAGATCTTCTTTGCTTTAATCCACCGACAGTCGGTGAAGATCGCGAATTATCACGTTTAATTTTTTATCCTCAGGGAGGAAGTACGTGTGATACTGCCATTTTTCTCAGCCAACAACTTGGTTATTTTTCTGTGATCCGTGGAGGATTGGGGTATAATCTGGACATCCAGATATACGCGTTTGGCAGATTCGTACTTTATATTTAACTGTTTCATAAACACAGCCAGCTTTGTCCATTTCTACGGTTCACGGAGGATAATGCGGACCGTTTCAGGGCATGTCTCACCGAAAACATCCGAGTGTTTTTGTGCTTCACTCTATTTGGGAGTTGAGATCGATGTCGATGGTGTGGAGAGGAAAACTTGTGAGGGTTTTTTGGTTGTCATTTCTGGAAATGAAACGATCGTTTTTGGAGGTGGCAGAGCCGAAAAATCTTGCAAATTTTCGTTTGAGTCCACCATATCCTTATCACTCTCTGTCGCTTCTTCCGAAGACGATTCAGTTCTGAGGGATGGTGAGCATACGGCTTTCCTCTTTCTGGAGGATTTTGATCCTGTTGAATCTAAACTCTGCATTTAGAGCTAAGCCAGAAGCTCGTCATTCTTTTGACGTTGCTCTTTCAACTCCTTTTGGATCTCTCTGAGCTGTTGATGTGTTTGTCTCAGCTCAGTTGGGACTTCCTCCAACTGCTTTTGGATCGCATATGCTCAATCAAGAGCACAACCTCTCGATCCTTTTCACCCATCCCTTAGTGAAAATACCAAAATTTGGGCGCCTAAGTGACGAAAAAATCGATATGGTGTGGGAAGTTTGAGCTTTTAAGTATTCCTAACAAATTTTGAAATAAAAAAAATAGGTCAACGTCGTTCGTCTCTACTATTTTGAAAATTGCAATATGCCAGTTGAGCAGAAAAACATTCACTCAAAAATATATAGTTGGAAAACATCCGTTCTTCTAGGCTCTCACACTTTCCACTTTCTTCTGAAGTCCCCTCTTCTTTCTTCTCACGGTTTCGTGCCACATTCACTATTAAAATATTTTATGTCTGCGCTGATACACGGCATTCACTTTCTTTCTTTGTCTATCCTCCGCTTCGTTGCAACTTTTACTCAGTACTCTATCTATTATCTTTTATCTGAAACATTTTCAGCGATGCTGCTTGCTTTCGTACTGCTGTATGATATTTTTTTCGCAACTATCGAGTCAGAAAACATGGCGCCCTTTAATTTATGTTCAAAATTTTGGCTGCTGTAACTATGATAATGTTTGATACCATGGAAATTCGAAGAAACTTCATAGCAGTTATTAAGTCCTGATCTATGTTATTTCAAAGATGAAAAAGCCATATCTCTACTTCACACGAAGTGACGCAAATGCAATGGTTACTATTTCACGAGATGAGCGGCTTGGTTTACTCCGTGCCCGACTGTAATGCTACAAAATGTATAAATTACCGGAGGCTGCTAGAATTGCATTCATCGTAGATGGCATCGTAATATTTGGCGCACGCAGCCATAAAATATCAGTTAAATAAAATATTATCCAAGCAAACTAAGAATTTGCCACTAGCAACTAATGAAAATAAACCATTCATCGTGGATTATATCTATGGTGAATATTAAAATAATGATATTTAGCATTACAAATTGAAGATAATACGATTGATTTCATAATATCCACATATATAGAAAGATTTTTTTTATTTATCAGAACTTTTCATTTATTTCGAAATTCTTGTGGGCCGGGAGCTTGTGACGATGAACATTATTCCTGGAGTCTCTCTGGTAATGCGGGAGGGTCGAGAACTCTGCTCAGGGCATAAATAGCCTTCACCTCCCTGCCACAAAAAAAAAAAATTTCACGTTAGCCTGCATTTAGTAACTCCAACGCAAAGATTCCAAAGGCATTTCTCTTCTTGCGCAACGAGAAATCTACCTTCCTGACTGTCTATACCAACCAAGTTTTTTCCCCAGCAACAGTCTTATCTTTATGTTTGGAAAATCCTTCTGTATATGTAAAAGTTTTAAAATCTTTAAGTTTCTACTGGTCGAGTATTTAAACTATTTTGAATAACATGAAAGCTACCTTTTATTGCTACATTTCTCTCATTGATGTTTTTTTGTATATTCCAGCGAATAATGGACTCAGCCGAACAAGCTGCACTTTCCGAATCCGATCGAGAGTCACAAGGACACTCATCGTCTGCAGCGACAGCGTTTTACGATGCGCGAAGAATTAACGAATATAATTCTGACGGTAAACTCGCGAGTGGAGCACGTCATATGGACTTGCGCTTTATGCGTCGTTTCGAACGCCTACCAGTAAATTTAAGTATTAGTTCAATATTAGTGCCAAATGGTGTGGACTTAGGCTCATCTGAAGTTAAGCCAGCTTTAGGCTGGAGTTCACATTTAGATCCTCTATTTGCAAACAATTTGGAACGAGACCCAGCGCTTTCGTGGCAGTATTTTGGCTCCAGTACGGGATTTTTAAGGCGATTTCCTGGAACTGCGTGGCCTCCTGAAGGATCAAAAGGGAGCAAACAGATTAACGATTTTCGCGCCCAAAATTGGTTCGTCCAAGCTGCATCGTCCCCAAAGGACATAGTGAGTAATTTTAAGCATTGTTTATGTAAATGAAAAATGGGTGTTTTCTTTCCTTTTAGGTAATTCTACTTGAAGCGTCATCAAGTATGTCAGAAAAAAATTTTGAAATCGGCATGACCGCCGCATTTGCGATTTTGGATACTTTAGGAGAAAACGACTTCATGAATTTGGTGACATTTTCAGATGGGGTAGTTTCACCTGTCCCTTGTTTTCGCGACAAACTGGTAACAGCAACACCAGATAATGTTAAGGAAATTAAGGATGCCGTGAAAGCAACAAGTTTAGAGAATAAAGTCAATTTTACGGCTGGGTTAGAATATGCTTTTGGACTTCTGCACAAGGTTTTGATTTCTGACTAACTTCCCGTAATTTAAGCTCAAGATTAATTTTCATTTCAGTACAATCAATCAGGCAACGGTAGTCAGTGTAATCAAGCTATTATGCTTATAACGGAAGGAACGAGTCAATCACAAGTGGATGTAAGTTGATAAATCTTCAAGATAAATTATGTTAGAAAAGCACCATTAAGGCTGGGCATTTAACTTTAAAAATTTACAAGCATGCTTAGCTAATTATATACTCGTACATTAATATCTGAACATTAAAATTACAACGAAATTTGTAGTCCATAATATTAAAAAATAAATATACATACAAGTATATATGGACTACATGTATCTTAACATTTTCATTTGGTAACAGTTGAAACGTTTATATTTCTTGGAAATGCCTATCTGTGAGCGGCCAAAAAAGAGAAAGTTTCCATGCCAGTATCCAATCAAAACATTAAATTTCTCGCTATCACCGAGGGCATATTCCTATTTTAGAAATATACTCGTAAACATAGCAATATCAATTTTTGAGAAAACGATATGCATTTGATGCCGGCAGTAATTCATCAGAGGAACTTTAAATGGAAAGTCAAACAGTATTCTGAAAATAGAATCAATTTGAAATGGGAAAACCCAAAATACAATTTTCTATGCCGAATGGAAAGATTTGGATAAAAACATTCATAGATTTATTACATCTTGATTGTGCCTGAAGTAAGGTCTAGGATCTATCCAAAGTGTTTTTAAGCTGTGCAGGTTCAACAAATTTAGATCATAGTAAAATTTAGGTCAGAGTCCGTCCAAAAATTATTCGAAACAAATTTATTGCGTCCATCGTTTTTGGAAAAAACAAGTTGGGTGAACAGACCTACGCTCATGTCAGAAGGGTTTTGTATTCAATTTACAAAATGCAGTCACCAGATCGAATCAAATCAAGAAACATGTCAAAGACGATTTTATTGGAGAAAATATGAAATACGAAGATCATACTATTATTAACAAAGTTGAACGAATTTAGACTTCTGAGGTTTTTGTTATTGTTATACTCATAAATATCTCCCTTGATAATTATTTCAGATGTCCATTTTTCATGTATTTCCCCCCTGTGCCCCCACTGAAGCAAAAACTGACAGTTTAACAACTGTTTTGAAAAGCTCCCATGAAAACTTTTATTTCATGCTCATATCGGCTACGTTCGATGAATTTTTTTTTCAGGGGCCCCTCTCCTGTACTGTTATCACCGATTAATGGTCAATTTTTTCGAATCCTAGAATGGTTACAAAACCCTTTTGCTAGGAGCTCTCTCCCACCTCTTTGACTTGTTTCACTTATGAGCATTAATTGTAGGTACTCATCTTCAGTCATTCATTAAATTGAATCAAGTGTTCAAAGCATGCACCTTAAACGTTGAAGTTGGGAAAAAATAACTCAAAATTATTCAATCTTCGCATTTAAGACAGCCACTCTTTTGTTTTACGATTACTGATACCACTAGCTGAACCGATTCTCAAAGATATTCATGACACCTATCATTCCTGAAATTTTCATGCAAATCCTAGCAAAACTGTAGTGTCTGAGTCGGTAAAAAGCGCATGTTGTTCCATAGCCATATGTTGCCATAGTAATAAATATAGCGCATATTGTTCCATAGTAATACAGGAAAATTCAAGAAAATACGGTACTTGAAATTCAGAGTGGTGAGGTGGGAACGCCTCCAGAAAAGTGAGGTCAACCAGTGCTCAGGTGTCAAAGATTCGGGCATTCGGCTGCCAATTGCGCCATGAAATATAGGTGTGTCAAATGCAAAGACATTCATGCTCCCGGCGAGTTCAAATTGGCTCAGGCGGAGCCAAAAGAAAAACTATATTGTGTGAATTGCGGTGCCTTTGGTCATCCAGCATCATATCGAGGATGCCCCCGGTATCAAGATGCAAAGTTTAAAGTCACTCCAAACCAAAGTCAAGCACACCGCAGTGTGATACCTACCAACTTCGTCAAGCCCGGGGTGTCATTTGCACTTGCTGCGAGAGGACCAGCAGACAATGTAAATAAAATAAATAATGTAAGTGGCAATAATGAGCTGCTCCTTAAAATTTATCAACAATTAAATTCCTTATCGGAGCGAATCGATAAACAAGATTTGAAAATTAACATTGTTTTTCAGCGTTTAGGGCTTTCAAATGCCTCAAAATAAGTTGTCATCCAGCCACATTCCTACGGATAGGATTCGTCTCATCTCGATCAACGTCAACTCCATTGTTACTTTACATCGGCGTGATTATCTCCTTGAATTCATTGCCAGACAAAAGCCTGACATCGTGCTTCTCACCGAAACTCACCTCAGTTCATGGCACTCCATGAGATTCAAGGATTTTGAGTTCGTAAGAAACGATAGGGTAACAGGTGATGGGGGAGGTGGCACCGGGATATTGGTTCGAAGACCCTATTGTTTCCAAAATATTGAAAAAGTCGAATTCAAAAGCTTTGAATCTCTTGAAGTGTCCGTTATCAAAATCTCACTGCCAGGTGGGGATAACCTCTTCGTTATCTCTGCCTATCAACTGGTGGAACTGTTCTCAAGCTCAAGGAGGAACTCAGTTCCTTGTTTGAAATACTCGAATTGAACAGGCTGCATAACTATTATATTCTTGCTGGAGACCTGAACGCCAAGCATACATCATGGCTAAACGCCACCAATAATCCAAGAGGTGTATTCCTGAAATCGTGGATAACAGAGAACCAAATTGAATACAGGTGCAATCTATATGGGTCGGAGTTCCCAACATAAACTAGGACAAATTCATATTTGGACCTTTGCATTACTGACGCAAGACTCGAACTCAGCTTTAATAGTCCTCAACGGAAACTGCAGGTGCTTCCTTATGATAGCAACCATAACGCAATCGTAATGGAAATCAACCATCACAGGGATGATTTCTTCCTCATTCCAGTTCAACATGAAAACCATCGGTTGAATTTCAAAAAAACAGACTGGGGAAAGTTTCAAAAGAAGTTTAATCGGGAGTACCAGAAGCAATGTCCCCCTCCTGATGGTGGCAACTCTTGCTCAATGGTTCCTAATGACAGGAATCTAACTAACGATGAAATAGATGTCTATTTGTCGAAGTTAGAGAAGCTGACGTTGGAAACGATTGAGAAAGTAGTTCCCAAGATAAAACATCGAAACAATATGGAAGGATATGAAACACCAACCATCGCAAGGTTGAAAAGATTGAAAAGTCTTCTTCTCACACGCGTCAACAATATTTATCGACGATTTTTGAATTACAACCATCCCTCGTTGGCTTTGTTGAAGTTACATCTGAAGAATGTCCGGAACTTAATCCGTTCATACTTCAGGAGTGAGGTCAGCAATCAATGGGCGGAAAAATTGAGGGGTATTAGCCCACAGGACCCAGACAGCGTGTTCGCGAAAGTGAATAGCATATTCCGCAAGAAGTTTCGAGTGAAGGTATCGAATCTTGAAGTCACTAGTGATGAGATAAATCTTCTCGATAGGGCTGGTATCGAAATTGATAGAACGACTCCGGATAGAAATGGAAACAGGATTATTTGTGAAGGATTGGATCAACTTGCCCTGATTGGAACTCATTTTGAATTGGTTCATCTGCCAAACCCTGCGAGAGGGAACGAAATATTTTCAGAGGTCGTTGAAGCAAAAGTTTCCGACTTCAAATCAAGCCTGAACGGCCAATCAATTCTTCATTTCAATGAAACATTAACATCTGACCTCATACCGAGCTTGAATCTTATTGATTATTTTGTCAGCTATGAAGACTTGTGTTTCATATTTCTTAGAATAAACAACAAAAAATCATGTGGTACTGATGGTATTCCAAATGTAGTTCTCCGACATTTGCCTGAGGTTGCTATTAGGAACTATTGCATATTGTTCAACAACATGTTGAGCAATTCATATTTCCCAAATGAGTGGAAAAAGGCTAAGGTATTTCCGATCTTGAAGAAAGGAAAAGAATCTTCATGCCCCAAAAGCTATCGCCCAATCAGCTTGCTGCCTAACATCAGCAAGGTGTTTGAAGTGATACTCAACAGAGCATTAAACGCCCACATTGAGGAAAATGACTTGATGCCGAATTGCCAATTTGGTTTTCGTGCCAGGCGTTCGATCACACATGCAATAACGAAAGTAACCTCAGACATCTGTTGGAAACTAAATGATAGACAATGTGTTGGAGCATGTCTCATTGATATGGAGAAAGCCTTTGATACGGATGGACTAATTTTTAAACTCCTTCAGGACAAGTTCCCCAGACACCTTGTCGCCATGATGTGTAATATATTATACAGGAAATCGTTTGTTGTAACTGATGGAAATCTGACAACAATGCGCGAGTTCAAAGTCTTGAATGGTCTACAGCAGGGAACAGTTACTGCGCCTTTGCTCTTCTCAATATTCATTCGCAAACTATTGAACGGCTTTGATTTTAATGTCTCGCCAACGCGATCATTGGTAGCGTTTGCTGATGATCTGATCATCTATACGGCAGACCGAAAAGCTACAATAGTTAAGAGCAATCTCCAAAAAATGTTCAATGATGTACAGCTGTACACTGACAATTGGCGTATGAAAATCAATGCGCAAAAGTGTGAAACAATCTTGTTCGGACAACGTTGCAGGGGGTCAGTCAAGACCTGAAACGTAATTGGAAAGATTTCCACAGCATGGCTGGTGAGGGTAGTCTTGAACGGGTTCCACATGAATCTTGTGTTCGATATCTCGGTGTTTATCTCGATCAGTATCTGTACTATACTGAACATGTGAAAATCATGCTCAGTAAGGCACTTAAAGTAGTCATGGCCCTTCGAAAGCCCTTTCATTCCAGATACATTTATCAAAAGGTCAAAATTATCTGTTACAAGACACTGGTTAGACCAGTTTTGACATATGGATGTCAGATCTGGTACAACTAGAGTGCTAGTACTATGGAAAAATTAAGAGTTTTCGAAAGGAAATGTCTTCGTGCATCTACTGGTTTGTACAGAAAGCCTGAGACGGATCGGAAACATTATATATCGAATAGAAGAATTTATCAAACTGCTGAAGTGACTAGAGTCGATATTTTCATATTGAAACTTCTTCGGAATCATATCGCAAGATCTGTGACTGTGAGTGAAAACCCTTGGATTTCACAGCCGTTCCACCCTACAGACGGGTATATAGTGACTTGCCTCGCTACTGGCTTCATTCCTCCAGAAGCATTCGTGTATTTGGACATGAATCGATATGTTTTTGATTCTGACGGTGTCCCAGTCATATATCACATATATCGACGGGCCACCGATAAGAAGATAAAATATCCTCCTAATTTGAGTTCACGAGACCAACGGTTCCAATGGAGATACTCATTTGCTAGATTCGTTGAAGCTGATCGAGTTGAGACGGCGCAATCCAGGTATTGGTGGCTGAATGGTAATGTCTAAATTATTCGTGTTTATTTCCAGTTTTGGTGTTTTTCGTTACTTCGTTTTTTGAGTTTCAGCTCATTATTGCTATATTTAGTGTTGTTGTTTATTTTTGTTAAAAATTAGGGATAGGTTAGGTTTATATTATGTTTATTATATTAGGTTAGAGATAAGGTAAAACGCTAAGGTTAGGAACATTGTTATAGAATTTTTTAGTATAAGATAAAGTTTTTGATGCCATTTATTAGAATTAAATTAAAACATATTAGGTGTAGGATCAAAGTTCACTGTAGTGTTAAGATGATAAATAATTTTAGAATAGTGTTGGTTGGTTTTTTCTCCTTTTTCCAATTGAATTTTAAAAATATGTAACAATCTTCATTGATTTGAATTGCTATAGTTTTTTTTTTTTTTAAATGTGTTTAATGATAACGTACAAATTTAGAGAGCCATTTGGGCCATTAAGATTTTTATTGTTATTGTTTGGATTTTGCTTTATATTCTTTTAAAATTTATAACGATTAGTATTAAATAAAGCGCTTTTGACTTTGACTTTACAGGAAAATTCAAACCGCTATAACATCGCTAAATATGATTGAATCTTTATGAAACTTTAAGGATAGATCAATCATATAGATAGACATCCACGTACTGAATTTCATTGAATTTAAGGGTACCGTTAAGATTTTATATAAGAAAACATAAAATCGAAAAATCATACTATTACTAACTAAGTTGAGTGAATTGCGACTTCTCACGTATTTGCTGTTGTTGTACTCACCAAGGCCTACATTCCTGATTTTTTTCAGATTTTTCGGATCACAGGTGTCCAATCGCGAGGGGGGGTACACAAATTTTTCGTGTATTTCCCCTCCCTGTGCGCCCCTCGAAGCAAACTTTGCGAAACTAAGACCTGTTTTGGAAAGTTCTCATCAAGACCTTTCATTTGATACCCATATCGGCTACCTTCAATGAAATTTTTTTTTCGGGGGGTCACTCTCCTATATGGGGAGACCCCCCTTAAATACCTTACAAAATTTTTTTGTAGTTGGAATTTTAAGAGATCACCACTTTACACCTACACACAAAATTTGATGTTTCTAGCTTAAGTAGTTTCCGAGAAAAACTGCTGTGACACACGGACGGACGGACGGACAGACAGACAGACTGGTCGCGAAACTAGTAGGGTTTTGTAAAATTATTTTACAAAACCCTGAAAAAGAATCTTCGAGCCCTTAAAGCTATCGTGCAATCAGCCTGCTGCCTAAAATCAGCAAGGTGTTTGAAGTTATGCTATACAAAGCGTTAAACTCCCACATTGAGAAATATGAGTTGATGCCGAATTGCCAACTTGGTTTTCATGCCAGGAATTCGATCATACATTGGGTAACGAAAGTAACCTCAGACTAATTTTTAAACTCTTTCAGGACAGGTTCTCCAAAAACCTTGTCGCCATGATATGCAATATGTTTCACGGAAAATTATTTGTTGTCCCTGGTGAAATTCTATCGACAATGCGCGACTTCAAAGTCTTGAATGATCTACAGCAGGGAACAGTTACAGCGCCTTTGCTCTGCTTAAAATACATTCGCAAGCTATTGAAGGGGTTGACTTTAACGCCTTGGCAACGAGATCATTGGTAGCGTTTGCTGATGATCTGATCATCTTCTATTCTTAGAAAACTTTATTTCGCATTAATTCCAATATGTTACAGGGTGTCTTAGAGATATGAGAATAAGATAATTTGAAATTCAAGTAATTTATTTTTTTCTTGAGTCAGATCAGCGTTTCCTTGGTTTCCCCACTGGTCTCCGGCCGTCAGTTTTCCCAACTAATATCTTTTTGGGTATCCGTTGTTCGTGTAAATTTGACAGGGATTGGCTGATATTGAAAGTTGTATGTCCACATAATAGAATTTACACTTTGGTATTTCTTACTAACCTCAGTAAGGCAATGAATGTAGCTTAGAAACGAGCGGCTTGCAGTTATTCAGACTGGTTAGAGAAATAATTGAGAATAAATTGTTTACAGATCAATTTGTGTATGCTTACCTTTTGGTTTACTGATGACTCATTCTATCTATACATACTTTATCACTATTAACTTCTTGTGTTCACCTTATAAGACGAATTTGTTTGTTCACTTATCGCGCCTCCCTTAAGCCCGTTTTATGGTGATTGTTAACAATTTTTTCACACTGTTTTGCTCTTCATAGCCACACATTCTTTACGTTGGTACAGCTTAGTTCATACATTTTGTCTGCATAAATAGAGTCACCTCGATGCGTGATCTGCTGTGCGGAATTTTGCTGTAGCCGCCAGTTGATGCCTACACCTTGTGCATATAGTTTCCGCCCAAGGTGCATAGATAGGATAAAATATTCAGCGATTTACGCTTTGTATAGATAATGTGTAATAATTTTGGATTTAATTGTAGATAAACCCGATAGCTTAATTGTCGGCTATTTAAGCCATTGTCCCTTTCTAATAAGCGACGCACCATTAGTAAGAGAAAAGTTACTGGTCAAAAGCTGCTCCTATATCAGCTTCACTTTATTTCTGACGCTGTCTAGTCAAATTGTATGACAAATGATCAGCAAATCTGCCCATATAGCCCAGTCATATTAGGTAAAAAAAAGGGGTCAACCTCGGAATGAAAGATAATAAGCTGCAAATTGGTATGAACCTTTGTTTTGTAATTCTAAATGTTGTCTCAAAAGTCACAATCGTTATCGTGTTCGCGTCTCAAGATATTCAAGGTCAAAGGTCACAAAAATCGGTTTTTCGCGAATATCTGGCTTCCTATCGGTTAAATGAGATTTGCATTTATTATAAAAGTTGTAGGCTATAAAATTCCCTACAACTTTTGTTTAAACTTTTTTTTCATACGACCAACCGTTTTGAAGGTAGAGCGCGAAGAGTGCACATCGTACAGTCATATACGGCCTAATGCAAGGTCAAGCGTGAGTTATGGTTATCAGTACGTTATAAAGTCAATTATTTACTTGGAAATTATAATTATTAAACATAATGCCTATTATTTATGTACTAACTATTAATTATTTATATTTAATTAAAGTTGCAACGGTACAATTTCAAACTAACGAATAATCTTGACTCATACAAAGTGGAGAGAATGGCCTTGAATACTATAGAACATCTGTCCCGGCAATGAATAGAAAAGGGCATAGGGTAGGGACAAGTATTTCCAGGTATATAAGTATTGAGAAATTTACGCGTTTTAAAGAAAAGATATATAATGTCGTGTTAACTTAAAATAAAACTAAAATATATAATCCAGAATTAATAATATTTTATACCAGTACGTTATCAGTACGTTATAAAGTCAATTATTTACTTGGAAATTATAATTATTAAACAATGCCTATTATTTATGTACTAACTATTAATTATTTATATTTAATTAAAGTAAGTAACTTGATTATTTATATATAATTATTCATATTTAACTATTTGAGTATAAAATATTATTAATTCTGGATTATATATTTTAGTTTTATTTTAAGTTAACACGACATTATATATCTTTTCTTTAAAACGCGTAAATTTCTCAATACTTATATACCTGGAAATACTTGTCCCTACCCTATGCCCTTTTCTATTCATTGCCGGGACAGATGTTCTATAGTATTCAAGGCCACTCTCTCCACTTTGTATGAGTCAAGATTATTCGTTAGTTTGAAATTGTACCGTTGCAACTTTAATTAAATATAAATAATTAATAGTTAGTACATAAATAATAGGCATTATGTTTAATAATTATAATTTCCAAGTAAATAATTGACTTTATAACGTACTGATAACCATAACTCACGCTTGACCTTGCATTAGGCCGTATATGACTGTACGATGTGCACTCTTCGCGCTCTACCTTCAAAACGGTTGGTCGTATGAAAAAAAAGTTTAAACAAAAGTTGTAGGGAATTTTATAGCCTACAACTTTTATAATAAATGCAAATCTCATTTAACCGATAGGAAGCCAGATATTCGCGAAAAACCGATTTTTGTGACCTTTGACCTTGAATATCTTGAGACGCGAACACGATAACGATTGTGACTTTTGAGACAACATTTAGAATGACAAAACAAAGGTTCATACCAATTTGCAGCTTATTATCTTTCATTCGGAGGTGAAAGCCCTAATATGACAGGGCTAATATAGGTATATGACTGTACGCGAGCGTCCCGACTTTTAGAAAAAAAATTTTTTCCTCAATTATTCTGAAAATGAATCATTTTTTTTCGGTTTGTTCTTTACATGAAAATATGTGCTGATTTTCGAATTCGGCTCCAGTTGGCATTCCCGTCAAAACAGTCATTTTGACTAAGAGCATCATCATGCATATATGTTTAACTCATTCGTTGGTCATAAATATTTCAAAAATTTTAGTAAATTGTGTTAAATTTTTTTCGTAAAAAGCCGCCGGGCCTTGCCATTTTAGTTAGCACACGCGTTTCGACTCCTTTGAGTCATATTCATTTTGTTTAATACGAACTTATGTCACAAACAGCAACCGAGCATTTACACAACAGCAGCAACCCATCATGTAAGCTTGTGCAGCTCCTGTAGTAACTCAAACTGGGTACGTAATTGGAGGCTTTTTGTTTTTAATTTCCAAACCATAAATATCTTGGCACAACAAGTAGAAAATTCCATTTCTATCAGTGACAAACTCAGAAGTCAGATTAGGAAAACATTTGTGGGTTATAGTAAAGAGTGAAATGACTATAGGAAACCAAAAATTAAACAATTAAAGCAAAATGCCAATTGTAAAAATAAACGACTTGGCTGCCATTGAGTTATGGCAATAGATCAGGCCCAAAATCTCAACGTATTGGGAAACGAGTTGGCATTGCAAAAGAGGCTGCAGGAGATATGGTGTTGGAAACGGACACAGGGGACATACCGAACGCCGGCAACAAATAAGATGCCACCATCAACGCAGAGTTAAGTGAGCTGTGGTAGCTCATTGAAATGCTCGCAGCATCGGTCGCGGGATTGATGGCACGAGCAAACAACCTGACTGGTTAAACAACAAATCTGGGGCTCAAAGAAGTGGGTGGCACGGTAGCTCAAAGCAGTGACCCACCAAGCGGACGCAACGATGACACTGGGGCTAAATGTGGCGAGCCACTTTGGACTCATTTGTGACATCTGGCATAGGAATATACAGAGTACCAAAACATGCAGATTGAGGATATCATCCCAGTACTACTAGAGTCCGATTGATCCTCGCATTCTGGCTTAAATGCGAATCAATTTGTGTTTTAGATAGACCAACTTTTTAGTGGCTATAAGGTGAATGCCATTTACGCACTGAATGTGAGGCTCCCGTACTCGCAAGTGGCTGGATTCCCCACCAAACACCTCCCCTATCAATCTGAGACTCTAGCTTGGAACCGTTTTACACGTCACCTTGGGCCAGGTCTCATTTTGCTATGCCATGAGGCCTCTTCAAACTGGAGGAACCCTCCTCAAGCGGGAGGAGAGGGATGAAGAGTAATTGCCAGACAAGCGATCCTTCATAACCGACGTGCCCAGCTGCTGTGAGTTCCTTTTATATTTAGGGTTGCCCGAACATAATGTGCCACATGGTTCCGTTTTTCAACTGATCCAAGCATCATCACAACTATACTATCCGGAATGAGTTCAGTCGCGGCTGACAAGAATCTTTAGCACTCCGGCGTCAACATCAAGCAAATATGATACGTTTTCATAGACCACTCAACGAGGTGAAGAGCTGGTAAGGATTATTATTGTAATTTTATTTCTGTATTTTTCCTTCTTGAATATGTATTAAACTTAAAAATAGTAAGAATAGTAAGTAAGTAAAGTAAAGGATGACTGGATAATAAACAATCGATACCTCAATATTGGGATGCATCATCGCATAACACTTATCTAACCGGGATTGCCGCCGCGGCCTTATTCGACCAAGTTTTCCAATTTCAACGTTAAAAAGTGCACTTCGAAACAACTTTCTACGCGTGTGTGGCAGCTTAACCATTCCCACAGGAGATTTTTGGTTGGAAATTGCTTGCGGATCCACTCCAATTGGCTGACCTCACCTGAACGGAAAATCGAAGAACCAATGATACCTTCGATAAACGGACAAGATCGAGCAATGACCCATAAAAGTAATGTTGAATAATCTTTCAAGGCTTCAACTATCAGTTGGTGTGTTTCATATAATCAAATATGATTGTGCTGGACGTTGGCCCCAGGTAGTGGATGAAATTAGTTTATTTTTAAAACATTCAAAGGTGAATGATTGGAATGGATGGTTCGCAACAATCTACCAATTGGTTAAGTTTGACGAATACAAAAAGTCTGAAGAACGAACACAATGAATTGACATAAGGAATCTTTATTTACCACCTATTTATAATTTATCGACGAACTTGATAAACAAACCATCGGATCAAACTATTCTATTGCAAAAACAAATTCTGAAATTTTACTATGTCTCTACATAGCACTTACTCTTTCTAGAGTCAACAATAAAAGAAATGTTTTCCAAATAGATCGAAATTTGTCGTCAAATTTCTCATCGTGAAGTACCCGAAATCATTCATCTAATATCAAACGCTCGATTTAACGATGCTACTCTACTTGTGAACTTGGAGGGTAAAGCTTCTACATACAAATGTTGAACCACAAATTTGGGAGATTGCTAAAGAGCCACTGAAAGTTATTCGTGAAACGGAAAGGGAAGATGTAACGACTATTGTGCAAAAAGAGAATTTGCGCATTTCCTGTTCCATTGCAACCCACTGTAGTTGATGTAGTTCATACTTATCAGCTGACGAGCCAAAGAAACCAAACCAAACTTTACATTGTTTTCATTTGGCAGCTTCTGCGCGAAAACATATAGCCACTAAATGTTGAGCAGTGGTGACGATGGCAGCATAACCTTGAACTTGATCTTCACCGTTGAAGAAGAGCCGTTGCGGCAAAAGTTATATAAGGGCAAGTGACGGTGGAAGTGCTCTCTTTTCTTTGGTTTCTGAGTGAGCTAAGCGGAGGAAGACGCAGCGGATGAGACGGACTTAGAAGCGCCAGCAAATGGAGTAACTATTGTGCTTGCGTTACAGAGGCAGCGTGGGAAAATCGTTACATCGCCAGCGGCTGGATTAAATATTTTATTTATTGTGCGTGCGCTACAAAGGCAGCGAGGGAGAATCATTATATCACCAATGGCTGGATTACTCCTAAATAGTGTACAGCGAATCAACCTGATTTTCCGTTGGAAGGGGGCCCCCAACATCTCTACTGTATTTATGACTGTAAGTAATGTTGATATCCTAATACACTGATTCGCATTTGAAGAATCAAATATATTGTGTGATATTTTTTTGGTTGAAGAAATTCAGTCAGCCGGTGAAATCACTCTTGAAGTGATCGCACCGACTTTCCGCGTCAAAAATGCAACAGGTGAAAATAGTAGTAGTGTTTTGGGTGCTGGGATCCTTCGAGTGAAATTAGAAGTAGTGTTTTCGAATCCTTCGCGTCAAGTGTCTTCATTTCTTTCTTATTTTAGGCGTAAAGTGCCTTGAATTCCTTTTTGTGACACGGTGGTGTTAGATTCCGTTTTCTCTTTGGTGTCAAAGGAAATTAAGGTTCACGTTTAGGTGTTACGTTTCGGGGAGCTCAAGCTCATCAGCGGCTCTGGGGGTAAATTAAGGGTTGACGAGTGGCACCAAACCTACCTCGTCTCCACGGGTTAGCCGGGACCCCAAGGCCCCCACCGCAACGTCCAATTCAAGTCCAGCAATCATCGCAATTGTATCTGAGTACGATTATAATAATTGCACAATTGGGAATTGGGGTCGTCACGAGATCCAACGATTGCAAGTATTAATTGTAACAGTTCTCGCATCTCCCTGTGGAGGTTTCTTCACAGTCCATCCCATTATTTTCACGAAAAATAACGTGTGGTACGCATGGTCTTCCTCTTCTAGGCAAACTATATAGCCGGGGGACCGAGAGTTACCAAGCTTGCGTCGGAAAGACTGAAAGCACCCATCTCCGCTCAAAAATTGGTTCAAACAGAATTCAACTTTACTATACCTTCAATTTACCAACAGCCTCAGTCCATCTTACCATCATGCAATTCACTCAAAACTGCTGCAAACCGCTGAGTGAGCACTGTCTCTCTTCGCAGACTATTGTCTTCCTCGTGTTCTCGTTATGACGCAGGTAAATACCACGGTGCTCTCCAATAAGTAAGGGGGAAAGGTACCACGCCTACACTGACTTTCACCGCCAAATCAGAGACTGTCACATATGAAGATGTAACGTTCAGTAATCTTCTTCTCTGTACCTGGGCCAAGCGTTTTCGGTATATCTCCTTACTGAGGGCGTCGCCCTGTATTTTTGCTCCATACAGTAGTACTGACTCTGCAGTACTCATCAAGATAAGTCGGCCATAAGTCGACTCAGAGCTGAAACACCTGAAGGATCTTTCTCAGCCGTTGCCCTGATTAGCTCAGAAAACTCATCTTTGAGGCGATCACTCGACTCAGGTGCTTACTCTAGGGATTTTTTCCTTGTCAAGATGTCCACATACTTTTCTCCACTGGTAGACTGAAGCCACGAGCAGTCATTCAGTCTTTTGCTTGGTAGGTTAGCATACCTAGCCCAAGTTGCGTTTGTTCAATTGTGCGTTCAGTGACTAGAGCGGCAACATCATCCACATAGCCAATCATGCACGACTCATCTGGCATTGCCAGTCGCAGTAGGTCATCGTAAGATACGTTCTACAGGTCTGAACCAAGGATAAATGCCTAGGCAACAGCTGATGTAACCGCCATCCTTCATTGGCCCTGTTTCGTGTCATAAAGCGGGCGTCGGTCATTCAGGTAATTCCTCAGAAGCCGCATCAGATATTCTGGAACTTGAAAAGGGTTTTCCAGCGTATCCAGAATATCCACCTACCTAGTGGAACTGAAGGCGTTCCTAACGTCGAGTATCATCAACCAAGCGATCCATCGCTTGGTGTGGCTATACGCCTTTGCATTTTGGACCACGCTCACCACTTCTGCAAGCCATACTACCGAGGAGATAGGTCAGTGAGTCTTCTCTTGATGAGTGCTTCTAGTACATTCCCAGCCGCGTCTAGCATGAATAACAGGTGACATGTAGACGGCAATACAGAATTTATCTTCTCCTTGCTAATCTGCATGAACATCGTCACCTTCCATCGTACCATCTGGGCCTGAAGCCTTCGTCCGGCTGTGTGAAGATTGGGCACCCGAGTGCTGTTTCGCCGTGGACCGCGTCAACACGGACGGGTTGGGTGGGGAAAGTACTCACACTATCTCGTCCATCTTGTCCGTTTCATGTATGCAAGGTAGCCATAGGGCACCAACCTTCCGCATAACTCGCTTGTAGCCAAGGCTACAAGGATCCTTGTTCAAATTGTCATCTAGATCTGACTTTGTCGCTGTTCATCAGTTTGAAAAGGCATTTTCTGGCTAACTTATATGCTGCTATCCAGTTGCATACCTCGTTACGGTTCCGTGTCCTTTGAGCCTCACGCCAAAGCTTGCGACACTTTCTTCAATTACCAGCGATTTCAATCGACCACCACTACACTGGGGGCTTGCCGTGCCGTGGTTCTCAACGTGCCATAAAAGCACTGCAAGCAGTCATGATGATGCTCATATTTGAGATCACAACGTGTTGAGCTGCTAGTTCTTCTATGCTCTGCATATTACCCTGCAGTCGAGCACATCGGTACGCCCAGCCTTCCCAATTGTAGCCGATCGAGAGCACGGGCATCGAGAGACAACATCACGGATCTCAAGCAAAATGTGCTGATGATCACTGGCTGAGTAGTCCTCCAATACTCTCTAATTGTGTATCCTCCGTACTCAGGACTCCAAGGCGAATTACAGATCCGGTATGGTTCCTTTGGAGCCAATACTGCGGAAAGTTAGCGTTATTTTTTTTTTTTGCTATTACCAGATGGACACGATGGGTCCTGGCATGCCCCATTTGATTGCTTTAGCGTTGAAGTCTCCCCCAAAGAGCACGTTGCCATCTGCGTTTGAGACAGTGCCCTCCACAGCATTAAGGCGTGAGGTATACACTAAAGAAGGTGATCCCTGAGCATCAAACCCATACGAAACCATCCCCCGTCTGCAGCCTTCCCCCTGGAAATTACTGTTCCGAATCGAGATGGCGGCAATATCAGTTTCGTCAAGATACCATGATGCAGAATTTTTATCGTGATGTTGCCCACTTAGCAGCAAAAAGTCGGCTTTCATGTCCCTCGTAACCTGCTCAAGTAGTGGTTGAACTCCGGTGTATGTTTACCTGCAGATCGAAGTTTTGATTTTTCCCTGAAAAGGCTACATTTTCCTAATCCCAAGTCGAGATCCGCTCTTGAATCAGCATCCTTGGAAAGGATACATTGTGCCTCCTTTGTACACTCTTTTCTTTTAAGTCCCATTTCACCACATTTGTTACATAGTGAACACCTATCGGGTCATTTGCATCCTTGTGCGGTGTGACTATATCCAACGTTTTTGAAGCATTGAAGCGGCGCTGCCCTTTGCCTTATCCTGCTGACAACCTACCCGATTCTTACTTTACCTTTCTTCAGAAATTGTACGGCATCCTTTGCGGTAAAGTCAGTGTTGGCCATGCGTTGTCTCCTTTGGGTTTCAGGTGTCAGCCTTGCTTTTATCGTGCCCACCCTAAGGAGTTCCCGTCTATGACGCAGTCAATCTTTTTATTTCGACCGTTGCCTTTGGCTCAAGCGAGGCTACAGTTGCACTTTTGCCGAGGACTTTCTTTCGCGTCACAGAATGCTTCTTTATTGTCGGCCTTTGCACCGGACTCGACGTGTATGTAGTCCAACCGGGTTGGTCTACTGCTTTAATGGCAATGTTGGTGTCTTCGGGCGTTACGTTTCCCCTGATATTCCACAGCATTCTATGTAGGATCGGACATGTTGAGGTTTGACGAAGATTGCTTGCTGCCGCGGTCTTATTCGTGGCTTTTTCCGCTCCAGTTTCGCATCACGTCTTTTTTTTATGGGCGTCCGTACAAACTTTATTTTCGGGCACTTTTTGAAGGAGTGTTGTTGCAGCTTCCTTCGCTCTTTTTGCCAGCACTGGCAGGAACCCCTGATGTGACATAAAGAAGTTTAAGATTTAATAAAGCGCCGTCAGTAAATCGGTGGAGTTTCGTTACAAGTGAATATTCAAAGGCAACACCAAAAGGAACAACAATTGTGTATAATCAACGGTCATTAGGTATTGCCAAATTAAGAATCTGTGACAACAATAATTTCGTCAAGATCGGTCATTGCAAAAGGACCGGCAAGTACAGCATAGCAACCCATAACAAACTAAACCTTAAACACATTATATCCATCCTTTCTGAGATTTTCTAGTAAATGCCAATCAAACCGTAGGATTTGAGTCGATAGGAAGTGCTGGTTGTTGCCCGGTCACATAACCGTAAGATTGCAATATAACAAAATTAAAACCACTATAAAATTAATACCGCTAGTGATAAAAAGATTAGTTTAGAGTAAATCTTCTTCAGTTATGATACGTACTGGTATAAAATCAGAACGTATCGCATCTGGATAGATGAACATACGGCCAAAGCATGGTACTAACCATATCACCTTCCCAGTTGTGGCACATTTGATCTAAATAAAGAGAAACTCCAACTATCTCCAAGCGAATTCCAGAAAGCGACTGTAGTGCTAAAGCAAAAGTAAAATCAAAAATGTAGTTCGAAACTTTTGTAACTTGCAGGATAAGTAAACCTTACATACGATGAGATAATAGCAAATGTCATTCAATTTAAGGTACCCTTACATTTTTATTCAGGCGAATAGAAAACTAATAAAAACTATATATTACGAAAAAAGTTACTGACGGACACAGGTTGTACCTTAAACAAGTTGAGTAAGCAGGAGAGTACTCCTACCAGAAGGCCTTTGTAAACATCCTAGGGTTAGAAACAAGTTTTCTAATAGCGTGAATAGATAACTTGAATTATTCATCCAATACTCGGATATGAAATCGTTCAAATTTACGCAAAAGATGCACAGTTTCTTTCATAAGCACTGTGCAGCTGCCATTTTGATCTAGCTTTAATGATTTTGCTGAATGCTCGGCCAATTGAACATGTTCACGTTAAACACTATTCCACAGTGCCTAAGTCAATTTTAAATATATATATATATATATATATATATATATATATATATAGGGTTTGTTATTTTGAGGGGGGGGGGGGGGGGGGGTACATAAATTTGTTTGTACATTTTGCCTTCACCTAATTCATAAAATTATTTTGTTTATTTCAGATTCTAAAAGTTCTAATCAAGATCTTTCATTTGATACCCCACTCAGGTAACTTTGATTTAAAAAAATGTTTAAGGGCCAATTCGTTATTAGGGGGGACCTCCCTTAAACATTTTTTAAATTTTTGCTAAGACCTTAAATTTTGAGAGACTATTACTTCTGACCTTTTCACAAAGTTTCAGTATTCTAGCTTCTATAGTTTCTGAGGAAATTAAATGTGACGCACGGACTCACGTGTCTGTCCGTCAGGTCGCGAAAATAGTAGGTCTTTGTAAAAAAATTTTTTACAAAGCCCTAAAAATGGGAGATTTGGAAGTATATAGCATGGTTTTGCATGCTTCTCTGGTGGGTCTATGGAATCTGTAATTATGTGTACATAAAACCGGTTTTGAAAGCATATTCGCGTGGAATACAAAGTGGCGAACAATGGTTTGCTAGGAAAGTTTAGGTACCTTTGTCTTTCATAATAAATTTATTTGTTTTTTTTTCAACAACTGCCTAAGTGCTTTAAAATAAAACTCGAAATAATTTTGAAATAAAGTCTTGATATGAAACGTAGATATTTGTGTTTAATTTTCCATGTTCCAGCGGGAAAAATATGTTCCCTTAAATTTAAACAGGGAGAAATTTATCTTTGTGAAGTTTTCGTAAAACTTAAGGACGGATTTTTCCCGTTAAATTTTCCCTCTTTTGGGTACAAAGTCATTGTGTCGGTAGCTGGTTTAATATTAAGATTGTATCGTTGATGGATAATTTATTTTTAAACTTTTGATCAATCCATCACAACATAAAATGAAACTTCTCCCAATATAAAAACAAATCATCCTCTTTTCAACTAATGCTCAGCCTTAATGTCATTCGAATAGCAGAGAAAATAATTTAACGCTCAACATTCACTTTCTTTCTTTTTAGGTAATCAAACATTATAACTGGCCTCATAGGCCAGTTCGGATTTTCACATATCTTATCGGAGGGGACTCAGGTAGCAAGAATAATATGTACGATATCGCCTGTACCAACAAAGGATACTTCGTGCAAATAAATTCAATTGAAGAAGCCCAAGAGAAAATCATTGAATATGCTCTTGTTATGGCAAGGCCAATGGTTATGTATCAACAGGACCATCCTATCCATTGGAGTCCTGTTTTTGTAGCTGGAATGTCTAGTGGCCTGGGCAAGGACAACAATAATCGAAGACGATTGGTTACGACAGTATCAACACCAGTTTTTGACAGGCGAAACTATTCCACTCGAACAGCGAATTTACTTGGAGTTGTAGGCACTGATGTTCCTATTGAGGAAATTCAGAAAATGATACCTCAATATAAGCTAGGGGTGAACGGGTATTCGTTTATTATCGATAACAATGGAAGAGTTTTGTACCATCCTGATTTACGGCCGTTGAATGATAATGGTCAATATATAGACCAGCTGAAACCAAAGTATTCTTCTGTGGATATTACTGAGATAGAGCTTCCTGATACCGAGTTTCAAGATGATCCTGAACTGCAGGAAGAAAACAAAAACTTGTTGCAAGATGTAGGAGGCTGCTTTTAACATCAATTGAGCAGAAGTTTTAAAGTTTTTTATTCTGCTTCTTACAGATGCGACACGAGATGATTCAACAGCATAAAGGTGAAACCGAGTTTCGGGTCCTTAACCATTTTGATGGAATGAAGAGAGTCACAAGTAGGACGTTAAAGTAAGATACACTTTCACCTTGCTTGAACTTTCAATAAATCCTTGAAACATTATTTCAGATACTTTTATGGACCAATTGAAGGTACACCATTTACACTGGCACTTGCGCTTCCGGATAAATATGGAAGTCACGAACTGATATCTCACCAAGAAATTCGTCACTCAAGAAGTAATGGTAAGTCTTAATTAATGAAGTAATCGGTTTGGTATTATTTTAAATTTTCAAATCCGCTTATTAAATTTTTTGTTTCATTTCACTTTAATTTTCCTCCAATTTCTCCTCTGTTGTAGTGACCGAGTACTTCAAAGGTGACAATTGGAGAGTCCACCCTGACTGGGTCTACTGTGAATACAATAGTATCAGTGACCTAGAGAAAGAGCGTGAGAACTCGGGTGAAATACTCTCTCGTGATCAAGAGCCAAGTTTTTCAACTCCAGAAGAACAAGTGTTACATTTTTTAGCCCGCGCTGGGAGACCGGGGTGGAAGTGGATGTCGGTAAATTTGCCTACTATTTGTAATTCGAAACGAAAAATTCTGATCCACAACAAATCAATTAGGTACGCCCACGATCGCCCCAGCCACATCATGGCCATGCAGCTGGTCCTGTAGGCCATTTCGCCCAGCATATGAATAGCGGGCAAGGTTCACGCAAAGCGGAACCATATTTTTGTGATCGGACTCTCATTCAAACTCTAGTTCGAGATGCTATGATTACTGAAGGGTTTGATAAAGCTTCAACGCAGAGCACACACAAGGAAGTCCAGTAAGTATGAAGATAAGATATTCTATGAACTCAGCAGTTGACGAAGTAATTTTGAAATAATGAAAACAAATTGAATGTTAAAAATATGATGCATCAAAGAAGTGATAAAAATTATGTAAAAATACTCTTCGTCAACTGCATTGCTTGTTCTTAGTGAATGCATGGCACAAGCTTTTGACACTTTGTGCTAACGTCACCGCTAGATACGCACAGTTTCAATAATTTTCTTTTATATTTTACTAACTCAGCACATTGCACTTTTCTTTTTCCTTTCCACCCAATTTAATTTGTATAGCCCAATCGCCACTTTGATGGCTCTACTTGCAAGGTAAACTATTAAAGAAAAAACTAAAATATATCTTTTGGTTCATATAGTCATAGAGTGGAGCGATAGTATAGGTGGTAAAAATGCTAGTTTTAAGATGTCTATTACTCAATAGATAAATATTATGTGCATATAATCATTAATAAGAAAATTCTGTAGTTTTTTAAAATAATTATTAACAGTTTTACTAACATATGTCTGCATAGTATATTAAGTTTTTCACTAAACCATCAATATGGTTTGAGAATGTGTCTATACTGATAAGCCATTTGAAACTTATTGAGGATCTAATGTTTAAGAAAAATTTCATAGTAAGCAAAAAGTAACTTCTAGAAGTTCCTGCACATGCTTAATGAAGTACAAGTATTTGGGGCAAGGTACACGTCCTTGCATTATGCTATTTGGATTAGTTTTTCGTATTGGTATTGGCATTTTCACTCGTCTTGTTTTCTTTGAAAGGTTTTTAACTCACTCCATAATGAATTTCTTGCAATTACCAAAAGAAAATAGGTCGACTGATTATTGACTGGATTACCGCCATGAACAAAATAATACCCCTTCATAGATATGGATCGTATTGTTTTTAATGTTAACCATAACCGATGTAAATAGGTCATCGTATTTTGACCAAAAACAATTATATTTCTTACTCCACCGCCACTGATTTCAATGCAGATTTGCAAACTACAGTTATGATAAGAAAATGGGGTTTTACATCCTGATCCCTTTCTGATCTCAATTCAGCCAAGACAAATCAAAATTTATGTTTAAATGTATTATTAAACTAAAAACAAAAATACAAATATTAATAACATTCTTGAATTACGATTAGCGCGAAAAGTTGGCTGAATTTCATCGACATCAGTGCTGGTGATTTAATTTAATACGGTATGGCCCATATAAGTAGGAATATGGAAGAATATGAGAATCTTCGATATCACCGCCTTGATATAAAATGATTCAAAATACGACAAAATATTATAAAGAACTACGGGAAACCATAGATAATGTTTTTCTGTCTGTGGTTGGGAGGTGAATGCCATTTACGCAATGAATGTGGGGCTCCCATGCTCACAAGCGACTAGATCTGTCATCCCGAGAACCCAGCCCGGAACGGTTTGACACGTTACTTCGGGCTAGGGTCCCGTATTCAAACTGTGAAATTCCTCCTCTAGCAGGAGGGGAGAGGGGAAGAGGAATTGCCCGACAAGCGATGCCCCAGCTCCAACGTTTTCGGCTGCTGTGAGTCCCTTGTATGTTTTAGGACTACCCGAACATAATCTGCCACATGGTTCCATTTGCTAATAGATCCAAGCATTACCGCGACTATACTATCTCTCTCGTCTCTCGGCAGAGGTCCCGTGGCAGCCTATCCCATTTTTTTGCACGCAAAAAATGTGTGGCAGGCATCATCTTCCTCTGGGCACAACCGGAAATTGCAGGACCGTGACTTACCAATCTGGTGCAGGTAAGACACCCATGCCTGCTCAAAAGCTGGGTCAGATAGAAGTCAGTCCCACCATGCCTTCCATTTAGCCACGGTCTCATATCCAGGATTAGGCGCGCAGTCCATCTTCCTTTTATGCAATTCACCCAAAACTGCTGCCAATCATTGAGTGAGCGCTGTCTTTTATCGCGGACAACTATCTCCCTAAAGTCCTCACTTTAACGTGAGTAAATAGCGCGGTGCTCTCTAGCAAGAAAGGCAACAGGTATCACGTCTGCAAGAACTCTCACTGCCAAATCAGAGACTGTCGGATATGAGGCTGCAATCCTCAGTGCTACTTGTTTCTGTAGCTGCACCAAGGGTTTTAGGATCGTCTTATTGGTTGCACTCGACGTCAGGAATACCTTCAACTCCGCTAGATGGGTGGATATTCTGGATACGCTGCAAAACTCTTTTCAAGTTCCAGAATATCTAATGCAGCTATTGAGGGACTACCTGAAGGATCGAAGCCTGCTCTACGACACGACGCAGAGCCAACGAAGGATGGAAGTTACATCGGCTGTTGCCCAGGGATCTATCCTTGGTCCGGACCCGTGGAATATACCTTACGACGGGCTACTGAGACTGGAGATGCCAGATGAGTCTCGCTTGATCGACTATGTGGATGATGTTGCAGGTCTGGAGAGACTGAATGACTGCTCACGGGTTCAGTTTAGCACTGAAAAAAACCCGAGGTGGTCATTTTGACAAAAAAGAGAATCCATAGAGTAAGGATGATCAGTATTAGAGACATATTAGAGGAATCGAAGTCAGCGGTGAAGTATCTGTCGAAGAATGTTTAAGGGATCGTTCCTACAATTGGTAGCAGACGGTCCAATATGGACAGCATGCCTTTGCAGCGCTTAACTTTTAACCAGCCAGGCGATTTTCTAATCAGGCTTTTTTTACACGCGGTGTTAAAAATAGAGCTATTTTCTGATAACGCTCTTACCTTTACACACTTCTATGGTCCACCCATCCTTGTATAGAATACATACCCTATGAACTTGTGTGTCAAAGTTCTCATAATATCCCTAGCTGTTGTGCAGGAAACATTACTCTAGAACTAGGTCATGTTAATTATAATGCAAAATTTGACCAGGAATGTCTGGTGCGAAGCTTACCTATCGTGTAGTTATATACACAGTACATTCATACAGTATCCACCCAGTGATGTACCTTTGGTGTTAGGTACATTTGGTGGGACTCCATGTATTGTATACATTAACGAAGTTTGAAAAAAATCGCGGATGCATCCAAGGACCCACCTGACTTGCATTTATACCTACAATTTTTTTAAGGGAGTCTCTCATGCTCGCAAGTCCCTGGACTACTTACTAAATAACTCCCCTGTTAACCTGAGAACTTAACCTGCAACCATTTGCTCGTCACTGCTTCGGTGCCCATGCCAAGCGTTTCCGGCACACCTCCTTACTGAGATCGTCGAACCATATTAATGCCCTGCGCAGTACAACTGACCTTACAGCACTCATCAAGGGGCATCTTCTTGATGAGTTGGGTCCTTCTACGTTAGCCATAAGTCGACTCATAGCCAATATGACTAAGGCAGCCTTCCCAGCCGTTGCCCTGATATGCTTAGAGAATCTACTTTCAAGTCAATCAGCACCCCAGATGCTTCATTGATTAGTATCAAAGTACCGCCTTTTTTCCAGCGCTGAATTGAACCCACAAACAGTCATCCAGTCCCCCACAGGGCGCGTTAGCATACCAAGCCTAAGCTACGCTAGTTCAATGGTGCGTCCAGTCGCAAGATCATTCGCATAGCTGCAAGATCATCTGCATAGCTGATCAAGAGCGCATCACCTGGCATCTCCAGTCACAGTAGTCCATCGTCCGAAGGGCCCTAAGCTTCGGCATAGCTAGCTTGTAGCCAAGGCCCCATGGAGCCTTGTTCACATTGTCTACTAGATCCTGCCATCAGCGAGCCTTGCCATTGTTTATCAGTTTGCGAAGGCATTTCTTGGCCAAATTATATGCCGCTACCTGGTTGCATGCCTCGTCACAGTTTCGTCCCCGTTGAGCCTCACACCAAATCTTGTGGCACTCCCTACGCTTTTCAGCGGTTTCTGTCAACCACCAGTGCACTGGAGCTTGCTGCACTAGAGTCTTTGACGGGACATAGAATCGTTGCAAGCAAGCTCATAGTTGAGTTCACCACGTCTTGAGCTACCAGCTCTTCTGTCCCCTGTAAATTCTCCTGCAGCGGAGCAACTGCTGTGAGCACTTCAACGACCCTCTTGACGTCCATCTTTCGAATGCTCCACAAATTGTAGACAGTCGAGAGCACATACGCCGGGAGACAATATCACGGATCTCACAGCAGAATGTACCGATGATCACTGGCTGCGTAGTCTTCTCACACTCTTGAATTGTGTATTCTCCGTACCAAGGACTCCAAAGCGAATATCACGTCCAGTAGAATTCCTTCACAGTCAATATGGCGTAAAGCCGGCGTATTTCCGGTGTTCAACAAGACAAGCGCCGTCCTGGCCAACATTTTTAGGATTCGTTTTCCCTGCGAATCTGATTGAGCTTAAGCCCTAAGGTCTTCTCAATAAGCACATTGCCATCTGCGTTCGAGGAAATGCCCTCCAAAGCATTAATGGCTTGGAAATATAATATCGGCTTGTTCGGTATTAGGTTCTCTCTAAAAATGGTGGTCCCTAGGTACCGAACCTACAAGAAATCATCGCCTCACTCACAGCCCTCTGCCTGGAAATCACGGTTCCGAACCCAAAAGGTCGGCGGTATCAGTTTTACCAGTAAACCATGATGCAGCCCTTTTATCGTGGTGTTGCTCATTCAGCAGCTAAACGTCGGCTTTCATGTCTCTCGGAAACTGCTCAAGTAGGTTTTGGGTAGTTGAACTGTGATGTAGGTTTACTGCAGGATATGGCTCAACGAAGTTCTGATTTTGGCTTGAATTGGGCCTCCTGGAAAGCCCAAGATGTTCCCAAGATCCGATCTTGGATCAGTACCGTTGCCAAAATACAGTATACCTTGTTTGTACACTGTTTACTTCTATGTTCTATTTCAGCACATTTGTAACATAGGGAAATCCTATCGGGTCGTTTGGATACTCGTGCGGTGTAAACATAGCCAAGGCGTTTGAAACATTGAAAAAGCGCTGCTCTTCGCCGTTTCCTGCAGATGACTTTATTCAGAAATCGTTCCGTGTCTTTTTCGGTCAAGTCAATGATGGCCATGCGTTGTCCCTTATGTTTTTCTGTCGCCGCCCGGCTTAGATCCTGTCCACGCTAGGCAGCTGCATATGTCCTTTAGGCTTAACCTGCAGTGCCTCTTTAGCCTTCGGCTCTTCTTCGGCCTTCTGGTCCTCTTCAGCCTTTAACCAGCTCCTCTGGTTATGCTTTATGTGTCTAGGGAGCTCCTCTAGTTCAAGGAGCCCATTTTTTGTGCCTTTGCTGATTTTTGGCAAGTTCCATGCTGATTTTATTCTTTTTAAAACGTCTCACACTTTTTCGGCTAGCCGCTCTTCTTGATGTCACTGGACGGCAATTTTTTTTGTAGCTTCTATTCTTAGGATAGGTTATTGGCTTCCATTTCTGAGTACAGTACTGTGCATATTTTCTTCTACCGAGCGAATATCTAGTGCATCTTGCAGAATCTCCCCTTCTTCTTCTTAGGGTTTTGTAATATGATTTTACAAAACCCTACTAAAATCGCGTCTTGTCTGTCCGTCTGTGCGTCCGTCCGTCCGTGTGTCACAGCACTTTTTTTCGCAAACTGCATAAGCTAGAAACATAAGATTTTGTAAGTAGGTGCAGAGTGGCGCCCTATTTAGAGTTACACCGCAAAAAATGTATAAGATGTTTAAGGAGGGTGTTCCTATACAGGGGAGTGGCCCTTGAGAAAAATGTAGGCAAATGTAGGCAAGAAAACTTTTGAAGACAGGTCTTAAGATGACAAGTTTTGCCGTTACGGGGGCAGGGGAAGGGGAAATGGACGAAAATATGGTCACCCCTCCCTTACGATTGGACACCTTCAACACGAAAAATCTTAAAAAAGTGAGTTTAAAGCTCGCAAGCGCAACAAATACCTCAGAAGTGCATTTAATAAATTTTACTGTTTTTGCTATTAAATCCAAATGGGACCCGAAAATTTTGCGAAAGCTAAAATTTAAATTTTCTGATAGCAATTTTATGTGGCCTGAAAAATTGACAATAATCGAATTGTAAATAGCTAAGTTACAACCGATTGAATATTTAACATTTACAACAACATTAACACGTGATACTAGGGAGACACATGTTTGCAACAGACATAGACACTACCAATATGTAGGAATTTTGATAAAAATTTTAGAAATGGTTTGTAATATCGATATGTTATCATGATTAACCAGGATATAATTTTTTGAGCTCAATTTATGGAATCTGTATATAAGTCAAGTTTTGATATGCAGAAATTATTGTTTAATTCACTATTTGTTTCACAAAAAACTTCTGGCAGAAGCATTCTCCTGCTACTTCAACTTGTTTAGGATGCTCTGGCGCTTGCATCAATTTTATGCTGCGGCCGAACACCGCAAGAGTTTCTGTTTGGAAAAGATTTTCCATTGCTCTCCGGTTTTCACCCGACTTTACTGTCATTATATTCATCGTCGTTTTTGTTATCGTTGATATTGTTTTTAATGTACTGTTAACATCGTGGCTATAACTGTTGGTTTCGTCATAGTTGTTGATATTTTCACTTATATTTTTTTGGTTTCTTTATCTATTTTTAAACTTTTGGAAGTTTACCTTCCTTTACGGAGGTTCTAACGAAAAGTGAGCCCAGAAAAGGCGTACAATGTACCGAACGTACCGAAAAAATAATTGTTCCTTCGCTGCAATCCACTTTTCCCCGACACTGTCCCAGTTTCTCTAACGCTGTTTTGTTCCTGCAACGATGTGTTAGCTTTTCTTTCCTAAATGCTCTATGAATGATCCACCGCGCTCACTCGTCCCATTGTCGCAACGCCTTCACACTACAAGAAGATTACGCCAAAACAGTGAGGCACTCTGGGAGTGTCCGGTGGGAAGTTTAGCTTTGTTTTGCAAATGATAATTCAAATATTAAAAAGTTGTAGATAGATAAATGCTGAAAAAATTCAGAAATTAATGTGATGAATTCAAAAATCTAGGATGCATGTTATAAGACGAAGTACTCAGTACAATAATTTTTTTGTCATAATTACGATATCTAATTATTTTTGGCTCTTTCCTGCCAAGATATTGTCTACGTGGTTTGTTATTGTCAAAAATAAGCGGACTCCTTCAGGACATAACCTTTGAGCCTCTTCTTTAGTACACAAATGTGTTTTCTGTGAGTTGCAATTGATCTGGTTCTAAAACTTTTCCATTACCAATTTTAGTTAGAGTATTAGAAAATAGGACTTCATTTTGTGGCATTACTTAGGTGAGCTCATAAAATTTTAAAGAACGCCAAAGAGTTGTACCAGTTAATTTAGATCTGATTTGTTTGAAGATTGCCTTTGATCTCACTGGTGGTAACTGCCGTAAATCCCCGATAAGAATAATATCAAGTCCAACATATTGTCCACCATGAAATTAAATTTTTGTACAAATTTTTTCTGCATTTATCTATACACAACTTTTTAACCTTTACATAATCATTTGCGAAACGAAGCTAAACTTCCTACCGGACACTCCCAGAGTACCTCACTGCTGTTTTTAAGTGATCTATCGGGAATAATATTGAAACCCGTCTTGTCTGATTGACTGTCGGTGGCGGAAGAGGCCACCACATTCTTTTATTTGGAACAAATGTCATTTTAATTAACAATTACAATGCTTATTGTGAATGATTACAAATGTCATTTGCACATTACATCAGGCAATAATATCCAACAACCTTTTCCTTAAGTTGTTTACACTTGTCATACTCGTACATAATTTTCATAGTGATGATCTAACCAATTTGGGATTAATGATCTTCAAAAATATACTCGTTCTAATACGATCTTAATCTTTAATTTAATTCAATTGTTTCATTTAAGTAAACTCAAAATAAATTAATACTAAGTTTACTTTTGTGTTTTCATTTTTTTTTTGCTTTAATTGATGCTACTCTAGGACCCCTACCACTTCTCTCTCTCTCTCTCTCCTACATCTATTTCGATATCTGCAGTTGCCATCGAGTGATCTAATTGCTATTGAGCCTGATCAGTGGAAACCTCAGAATGGATGGGTAAAGTGGGTTGCGAAGCATCATTGGATACATCGATCGGCATATAATTTTGACTAGCGAGGCGGATCTGATCAAGATGTTTTTTTTATGTTCCGATTATTATGAATTAACAAGCAGGAGGAATTTCTCGGGCCAATTTTATTCTTTATAGCAGGTCGTGACCAACTCGGCTTGTTAGGATAGCTATAATTTCTAACATAAACCTGACCAACAGCGAAGTCCGAATCTCGATTGCCTCGAAAAATTTTAATGACAATTTCTTGCGATTTTTCAATGTTTCATTTTAATAAACTCAAGCGAGATCTGAGCTCCCTATTATTGTAAATAGTAACTTGGCTAGCAATTCCCCAGTTGCGCAATGGTTTATTGCACGATTGTCAAAAAGAAATCTGTTTAAAATTACTGGAAAATCAGAGTGATCGTTCTGAAAGATTTTTTTTACAGGTTTTATTCGGCTTGACCATTGGTAGCCGGATGACCAGGAGCAGTGCAAACATGTCTAATTCCATTCACATCAATAAATTTTTTAAACTCTTGTTAAGTGAACTGCCTGCAATTGTCGCTAACCAATGTTTCGACCAAACCAAATCTACAAAATACTTCACGAAGGTTATCAATTGTGAAAGAGGACGTAATATCTTTGGTCTTGAATACCTCAACTCATTTGGAAAAAGGGTCCACGGTCAACAAAAGATAATATTCTCTAACTGGGCCAGCATAATCAATATGAATTATTTGCCATGCTGAGTCCGTAGGTGCCCAAGGTATCAAGGAAGCCTTCCCCGGGCTAGGTTGTGTCTTCTGACACGGATCCCAATTCTTGAGTAAATTTTCAATTTCATGGTCCATTTTTTTACTATACCGAAATTCGATGACCCCACAAGATATATTATCTCTCAACACTGAGTTCAGATTGCTTTGCTCTGAATTGTTCGTAATATTTTCCGTCTAGCTTTTCAAAGGTTTCGTCTTGAATACTGCTCAAAACTTTTCATAGAATTCGATCTCTCTTCGTTTCACTTCCAATAGTTTTGTAATTTAAATTCAAAGAATTAACAAATCTATAATAACATAATCGATATAATTCGGTTCTGGCTTGACCTCAATAATTTCTGACTGAGCCATCCTAGATAAACTATCTGCTCAATTGGAAGTACCTCTTACATACTTAATCTCGTAATCAAATCCAGAAAGTGTAAAGGCCCATCGTTGCATTCAAGGACATGTGATGTGTTGCATTCAAAGACATGTGATAAAACTCCAGCAATTCCCAAATTAGAAGCGTCAGTTGACAAAGTTAATGGTAGTTTTGGATCAAAATGAACTAAAGTTTTACTTGAACAAATCTCTTTCTTCATCAACTTATATGCTTGCTGGCATTGATTTGCCCAATAAAATGCAACATCTTTTTCTAATAATTCATAAAAAGAGGTCATTTTATTCGCAAAATTTTCAAAGAAATTAGAATGATGGTTTACCAGACCAATAAACGCTCTTATTTCAGGCAAATTTGAAGCTTTTGGTGCATTTAGCACAACTTTAACACGTTTTTTATTGTTTGACAGTCTAGTTGAATCAATATCGAATCCAAAATATGAAATTTTTATCGTAAAAAAATCATATTTATCTGGATTTAACCTCAACCCAGCTGTTCTAAGACAGTCTAGAACGGCTTGTAAATTTTTTAAATGTTCGGATAAATTTAGTCCTGTAATGATAATGTCATCCTGATAACAAAATACATTCTCAAATTGAGATAGAAGGCCCTCCATTGGTTTTTGAAAAAACGCTGCCGCTGTTTTCACTTCAAACGGCAGTCTTGTCATAGAAAATATGCCTTTATGGGTGCTCCAAGTACAGAGTTTCTGAGATTTCTTATTCAAAACGAGTTCGTTGTACGTACGCGTTGGACATACCTAATTTTGTGAAAAGTTTTCCTCCTTGCATTGAGGCAAATATTTGGTCAATTCTTGGCAAGGGGTACTTAAAATCTTTAATGAATCTATTAATTGTAGTTTTGTAATCGCCGCAAATAAGGAGCTTGCCGTTCGGCTTCAACATAGGAACCAGAGGAGTGCCCCATTCTGAATTGTCAGTTGGGACAAGGATTCCAGAATCAACCAATTGATTTAATTGATTTTCGATTTACTTTTTTCATGCAGGAGGAATGGGACGCGGCTTGCGAAAAATTGGTTGCCAATCAGGCAAAATTAGTAGATTAATCTCTTCTTACTTATATCGACCTAAACCACTCTTAAAAACATCAGAAAACTTACTCTTAATTGACTCAATGATTTTATTGTATTCGTTAAAGGAAAATTTCCTCTTTAATTAAATTCATATCTTTAGACGTTTTCTGAACTAGTCCAAAACCAAACCCTCGAAGAAAATCCCTGCCTAACAACATTGGTCTATCAGAATTAATCACTATTATTTTACCTTCGACTATGTTGCCGTTGAATTTTACATTTGCTTCAAATTTGCCTACCAGTTTTAAGTTTTCACCACCATAGCCGGTTAATGTTGCTGTGCATAGCCAAAGAATCCTTCTATCGAAATTTCTATCATAAACACCGATTGATATTAAAGAACTGGGTGCTCCTGTATCACTCATGGCTAAAAATGACTTGCCTTGGATTTCCACTTGAAGTTCATAGTTAACAGACAGTCTGTTCTGATCATCGCTGACAAAATTAACTCCGAAATCAGATTTTTTAACAACATTATCGTTCCTCTGATTCACTTTGTTGTGGCAAATGTTGGCTAAATGTCCGCCCTTTCCACACATATGGCACTATGACGTCTTAAATTTACACTTCTCCGGCGAGTAATTTTTCCAGCCACATTGCCGACACGGTTTCTTCGATTTGGCCTCATTGTTTGCAAAATTGCTGTTTCCCTTCGTTGAACTTATTGTTTTTGGTCTTTGCTTTCGATTTAATGAACCTGCTCGACCGTTCGTGCAGCAAACATTGTTTCTGAAATTAGGGCTTTTTTGAAAGCGAAATTGAGAGATAATGACTCGTATTCTTCATAAAACTTCTCGAAAATGTTAGCCCGTAGTTTCGTCATAAATTTGTCGAGCACTTTTTGTTCTATATCACTGCCGAATTTACAATTTATGGACAACTTTTTCACTCTGTCAAACTACGCGGCCACCATCTCGTCCCCCATTTTTTTTAGCGTAATAGAATTTTTTTCTTTTGCAAAGAACAATTACAGGCGGCATATCCATTTCAATTGCTCCACTAGTTCTTAATAAGTTTTAGAACTTAGTAATTGTGGGCTGCATAGGCTATGAATGATTCCGTATGCCTCGGATCCAATCATTTTCAATAATGTGGAAACCTTTCCCTCTTGTGTACTGCATCCGACTTCAACGAAATGCATTTCCAATCGCTTGTTTCATAGCCTGAAGTTTTCATGCACCGAAAATTCTGGCATATTTGATGCCTGCACCACCAGATTTTTAGCTCTTATCAATATTACCGATTTTTCAAAATGATGAAAAATGAAGATAACCTCTTCGCCATTTTGTGATGTATCGAGAATTATATTGAAATACGTCTTGTCTGCTTGTCTGTCGGTAGGGGAAGATGCCGACAAATTCTTTTATTCGAAACAAATGTCATCTTAATTAACAATTACAATGCTTATTGTGAATGATCACAAATGTTGCTTGTACATTATAGCAGGCAATATAAATATAAATTGCTGGGAAGTATCATCCACAAGCACCTTACTTGTTTAGTTTTTGATTGAGATTGCTCCAGTTTGATTGGGTTGCCCCTCGGCGGCACTATCCTTTTTGGTCACACGGTTATCTTTGCAGAGTAGGGAGGCCATGCGAGTTTTGTATCAAGCCCTTATGGGGACAAGTACGCAAAGCCAGCGTCTCAACCGAACCTCCGCCGTCAACCCAATATTGCGAACTATCCTCCATGGGAGTCCCACACTGCCAGACTCGGCGGGCATAAATGCCTTCACCTCCCTACCACAAAAAAAAAAAAAAAAAAAAAAAAAAATATTGCGAACTTCGAACGTACTCCGAGGCCTGCCAAGGTTTAACCAGAGCGGAGACGGTATGATAATTGAATTTGAGCCGCTCATGCACGAGTGTCACCTCGGCGCTGCCGTGCATAGCAACTAGGTCCAAACCATCATATCCGCCAGCCAGTTCAATGTCCAAAATGTAGTCCATTTTAAGGCAGAGTCGTCTCCTGTTGCTCCTGGAGCAGGTTGCGGTGACTACCCCCTGCGGGGGCAACTTACATGCTTATATAATCATCCTTGAATACTTATTTAATCGTTGCACATGATCTTGGTTTTGCTCATGTTCGTTTTGAGCCTATTTTCCTGCTGGCCGCGCTGAGTTCAATCGCTTATTGCATTTAGGAAAAATCCATTAACTGTGTAGGTTTTTCGGTCTTTGTAAAATTTTTTTTTACAAAGACCCACTAGTTTTGCGACCTGTCTGTCCGTCCGTATGTTCGTGCGTCACAGCAAGTTTCCTCAGAAATTATAGAAGCAAGAATGCTGAAACTTGAAAAGGTCAGGAGTGATGGACTCTCCAAAGTTTAGGTCTTATCAAAAATTTAAAATTTTTTAAGGGAGGTCCCCCCTTATAACGAATAAATCCTTAAAATTTTTTTTTAATCAAACATATCAAATGGAAGGTCTTGATTAGAACTTTTAGAATCTGAAATTAAAAAGTTATTTTATGAATTAGGGGGTCCAGGGGAAGGCCAAATGTACCAAAAATTTTACTTATCGTATTATACTTTTGCTATTGTGATAATAGGATACATGTGGAAGAGAGATAGATGTACGATATCGTCCCCAGACGGGGAGTTAAAATGAAGTCTTCAATCGGACAGGACGCGAGTTCGCCCAAAACCTAATTAATCAAATGAACTGTGAAGAGACTTTCGTTTTGTCATAAATTGTCGGTACGCTGACACTATTCTTAGTGCCATCAAATAAAATTACAATATACTCTTTACGTCTGATGTAATTATTGTGTTCGGATTTTACATAATTATCTTGGTCGGATTCTACATGGGGGCTCATCCGGGATTTGTGACTGTAAACGCGACCGCAAAAACAAACGAGAAAATATATACAAGTAGTGAAGATGCGGGCAATATGGAATGTGCTACACGACGATAAGAGCACACTACGACGAGAAAATACACATAAGTAGTGAAGACGCGAGAAATGTGAAAAGTGATATATGGAATGTGCTACACGACGATATAAGAGCACACTACGACGAGAAAATATACATAAGTAGTGAAGACGCGAGAAATGTGAAAAGTGATATATGGAATGTGCTACACGACGATAAGAGCACACTACGACGAGAAAATATACATAAGTAGCGAAGACGCGAGAAATGTGGAAAGTGATATACGACAGTGAGAACAGATAACGACGAGGAAAAAAAAAAATACGAAGTGAAGACGGCAGTTGACGTGAAAAAGGCGATATACGACGGTAACAGCACAAAACAACGAGAACTAATATAACGACGATTAAATAATGGAATAACGTGTGTGTTTTGTTTGCTTAAAAAAATAATAATAACAGTGAAGTACGCAAAATGAATTGCTTAAACGATAACCTCAAAATAAAAGAGGCATTGAAGACTGGCCCAACGAAGACAATTAAAGTGTTACATCAACTTATTTTTGGTTATGAAGGCGATCGGGGAAATCGGAGCAGGTTGAGAAAATTCTCGGGTTTTGAGTTTCGGCACGGGTCGGCGGAGCAAATAGCAAAACTCGATTTCATAAAGGAAAAATTTTCGAAGTCGCAGCTAGTAATAATATGCAATCTGCTAGGAATGGACTACGACGGTGAAAACGATGAATTGGCGAGCCGCATATGTAGTGCACTTATGAATTTGCGCTTACTAGAATTGCAAGAAGCGGACAGCGAAGAAGGTGATGACAGCACAGAAGAAGATAACGACGCTGACGAAAGGGACGACGTAAGCGAGTGTGTGAGTGCGACGAACGATGCATCCATCCACACGAAACCGCATAAGTTCGCAGTGACGTTTCGTGATATAGAAGAATCAATGCAACAGTTCGATGGTGAAGGTTGCCAGGTGGTTGAGGAATGGCTATCCGAGTTCGAGGATATGGCGAAGATAATGCAATGGGATGAGTTTCAAAAGGTAATATTTGCCAAAAAATCGCTGACAGGAATAGCAAAGATGTTCGTTAAAAGCGAGAAAGGGCTAACTACATGGAAAAAATTGAAACGAGCGTTGGAAAGTGAATTTGGGAAATGCGTAAACAGCGCAGAAATACACGCTCTTCTCAGAGGTAGAAAAAGAATAGACAGTGAGTCATTACAAGAATATTTCCTCAAAATGAGAGAGATAGCGAATAGGGGCAAAATCGACGATGAATCTCTGATGCATTATACAATAGAAGGAATTCGTGACCACAGTGGAAACAAAATCATACTATATAACGCAAAGAGCATCACCGAATTCAAAGAAAAACTGCGTGCGTATGCGCAACTATCAACAACGAACGCTACAACAAAAATAACAAAGTTATATAAAAATAATACGAGTGAATATAATAGCAAATCAACAAGATCACCAGTCATGAAAGCAATACAACCAAATAAAATACGATGCTTTAATTGTGGTGCAATTGGACACAAATCAGCAGATTGTAGCCAGAAAGAGAAAGGAAGCAAATGCTTTAGATGCAACCAATTCGGGCATGTATCCAAAAATTGCAATAATGCTACGCTTAACAACATCAGTGATAAACATGAAATGATGACCAGAGTACAATTAGACAACATAAGCTTGAACGCATTAGTGGACACTGGAAGTCCTGTAAACTTGCTGAGTTATGGTAAATACGAAGCGATTGGGAAGCCAAAATACACGAAGACCTATCGTACGTTCACTGGATTAGGAAGAAGCACCATACAACCGCTGGGGCAAATCATAGTGCCAATAAACGTTAATGGCGAACATTTCAGCACCATGTTCTACATTGTACCCACCAACAGTATGCAATATGAAATGCTGTTAGGTAGAGAATGGACTAAACAAACGGAAATCGTTCTTAGCCGAAACGAAATTGCAATGAAGAAGTTGCCCAAAGAAGACGAGTGCGAAAAGGAGAACACACATACTTTGCAAGAAAATGTTGGTATGATGAACATTGAATACGATACAGGAAACGACACCGAATTGGATCTACCCGAACCATGGCGTAAGAAAGTCCAGGCCATGATAAATAATTATGAACCAGATAGAAATAAAAGCAAGACGATGATCGAAACCAAGATAGTGTTGGTAGACGAAACGCCAATATATCAGAAGCAAAGACGACTAGCTCCACTGGAACGCGCGATTCTCGACAAACAAATTGAAGAGTGGCTCAAAGAAGGCATAATACAACCCAGCGAGTCAGAGTTCGCAAGTCCTGTTGTGCTGGTGCGAAAGAAAAACGGTGACTATCGCACATGTATCGACTACAGAAAGCTGAACAAAGTGGTAATCAAGGACAGGTATCCAATGCCAATAATCGAGGAACAGATTGAAGCGTTAGCGGGTTACAAAATTTATACACTGTTGGATTTACGCAATGGATTCTACCATGTACCAGTTGCAAAGGAAAGTAGGAAATATACAGCTTTCCTAACCCCTGATAATCAGTATGAATTTTTGAAAACCCCATTTGGCTTATGTAATAGCCCAGCCGCTTTTGGAAGATTCATTAGAGACGTTTTCAAGGAACTGATTAAAAATAAAATTATTATACCATACGTCGATGATTTCATAATTCCATCGCATACAAGAGAAGAAGGTATAGAGAAACTGCGTACCGTGTTGAACGTAGCCGCCGCAAATGGGTTGGATATTAACTGGAGCAAATGCCAGTTTTTGCAAACATCAGTAGAATACTTGGGGTATATAGTTGAAGATTCAACGGTCCGACCCACGAAAAAGAAGACTCAGGCAGTAATCAAGTTTGCAGTCCCTAAGACAGTCAAACAACTTCGAAGCTTCCTGGGATTGACAAGCTATTTTAGAAGATTCATTGAAGAATATGCAAGAATAGCGGCACCATTAACGGCAATGCTTAAGAAGAATGCAACGATTAAATTCGAACAAGAAGAACTATTAGCCTTCAACCACATTAAAGAAATGTTGACGCAAGAACCTGTCCTGTGCATTTTTAAACAAGAAAACGAGACAGAACTACACACCGATGCCTGTAAAAATGGATTGGGTGCAGTATTGATGCAAAAGGAACCACTAGAAAAACATTTTCGACCGGTATACTATATGAGTAAGGCGACCAACGATGCTCAGAAGAATTACCACTCGTATGAATTGGAGACATTGGCGATTGTCGAAGCATTGAAAAAATTTCGCCCATACTTGCTAGGAATCAGATTCAGAATAGTGACAGATTGTGCGGCCTTTCAATGAACAGTAAACAAAAAAGAAATGCCTCGTCGCGTTGTTGGATGGACACTAATGATGGAAGAGTTCGACTATGTCATGGTTCATCGGTCAGCGCAACAAATGAAACATGTCGACTTCCTAAGCAGAAATCCCGTCATGAGCATAAACGACAACATTAGATCCACTATCAAGGAACAACAGGAAAAAGATGAAAAATTGCGTGCCATTAAGGAAGTACTAAAGAATGGCCAATATGAAGATTACCTGACGCGAGACCGTGTTCTGCTAAAGACGGTCAATGGAAAAGACGTGATTGTGTTACCAACAAATTTGCAAAGGGATGTTATACGGCGCACTCATGAGAACGGCCATTTTGGATTTAAGAAGATGGAAGCTATCATCTCCAATGAGTTCTTTATTCCTAATTTAAAGACGAAGATAGAAAATTTCATACAATGCTGCGTTCCATGCATTCTGGTAAAGAATAAAAAAAGGAAACAGGAAGGTGCATTACACCCGATTGCCAAAGGCGATACCCCGCTAAACACATACCACATCGACCACCAAGGACCCATGACGACTACTGGAAAAGGGTATAATTATATTTTAGTCATCATGGACGGATTTTCCAAGTTCTGTTGGATTTACCCCACAAAATCTACAGGTGTGCGCGAAGTTATCGATAAACTGGAACTACAAGCGAAAGTATTTGGAGACCCTCATCGAATTATCACGGACAAAGGTTCGGCTTTTACATCAAAAGACTTTGAAGAATATTGCGTAGATAGAGGAATCGAACATCATGCCATTACCACCGGCGTACCTAGAGGCAACGGTCAGGTCGAACGGGAAAATCAAACTGTCACGAACGTATTGGCCAAACTCACTATTGAGAATCCTTCCAACTGGTATCGACATCTGGATCGTGTACAACGCTGCATCAACTCTGCATATCACCGTAGTATCGACTTATCTCCCTGTGAAGTTCTACTAGGAGTTAAAATGAAGAACAAGGAAGATTTGCGGGTAATGGAACTACTACAAATTGAATGGGCAAACAATTTTGGGCAAACGCGTGAGTACTTGCGAGACCATGCCAGAAGTAAGATCCTGGATATCCAAGAAGAACAAAAGCGTCAGTTCAATCGAAGAAAGAAGCCAGCCAATACTTATAAGGAGGGTGATTTAGTAGCGATCAAACGAACTCAATTCGGAACTGGACTTAAGCTACGAGGAAAGTACTTAGGACCTTATGTAATAACCAAAACCAAACGAAACGAACGTTACGATCTGGAAAGAAGGGGATTCCACGACGGACCAATGCGAACTTCTTCGTCAGCCGACCAGATGAAACCTTGGTTATACGACTCAGAGACTGAGTCTGAGTAGGATGGCCGTGTGGAAGAGAGATAGATGTACGATATCGTCCCCAGACGGGGAGTTAAAATGAAGTCTTCAATCGGACAGGACGCGAGTTCGCCCAAAACCTAATTAATCAAATGAACTGTGAAGAGACTTTCGTTTTGTTATAAATTGTCGGTACGCTGACACTATTCTTATTGCCATCAAATAAAATTACAATATACTCTTTACGTCTGATGTAATTATTGTGTTCGGATTTTACATAATTATCTTGGTCGGATCCTACATACATGACGTCCGTAATTTTTTATGTTATAGCAACGCGGTTATTAGAAGTATCTACATTCTCCTCGTGCCTCCACTCCAGACTACTGTCTTATTGCTAGATGATATTGTAATACGATCATGTCAAATATTTTAATGCACAAATACTTTGAAAGTATAGATTAATTTAAAATCCTTAGTGACGTTACGCCAACTGCCCCAATTGAATGTTTTTTATATCCTGATTAGCTTATTGTGTCTTCTAAACTTTAGTTGAAAATGAATTGGATTTGTTGAAATATAACTGTAATTTTTAACATTTTGGTAGTCAGGAATTGTGTCAAAATTGTTTGTGGATTGTGACACCGGTAATCTCATGGTACAAGAAGTAAAATCATTTAAAATTACTTGATTACATTAACTTTTCTCTCTTCAATCCACTCAAGGATGTTAAATTCTTATCTAAATTCTATTGGACACGTAACTGCGATTTTATTGATCCTTTATTCTAAAATACTCTGAAGCCGTGAGTAAGGTTTGCTGTGTTGCGAGAGAACGTTTGTTGTGTTATACTCAAACTGTTCAACGAATGATAACAAAGGCGCAATCATGTGGACGTGAAACGAAATTTTGTAGGTGTACGCAAGTGATTCTTCTGAAGAGAGGAAAGAAAAACCTCTCGGGAAACAGAGGGGGTGGAGAAGCAGAGGGAATCATACCTGTATATATAGTTTCGAGAACGTAAGGTATTTATATGTTAAATTTGCTTCCTACATAGACGAGTACATAGATTCTCGTTGCTCATTCATTTATTCATATATCTTTGATGATTATGATCCTATAGGTGAGATCAATCATAAATGTTTAAGGAAAACTATATTCTTCAAGACCTAAAAATGAACTATTTGATTGTCGAACACACTTTTTCAAAATTCACCTTTCCTCATTGGTTAATTTGAAGCTACTAACCTTCCTGATGATATTCGACAAACTAAGAGCACAATTGGCCAGAGTATATTCGAATTTCAGTCGGGGGCTTGGAACTAATTTTGTATGTCTTGCAAAAAGTAAGAATGTGGAAAAACTTATCATATTAAGCTTTTCTGGGTATTTTTCCATAAGTAGAAAAGCAATAATTTCTTTCCGTTCTCAACACTATGAACACTGGAGTAAACTTTAGTTGATGTCGTAAAATACATAATCTAAACTAAATAATGAAAATAAACTTTAATTATTCATCCCATTGCATTCGATATGAAAACCTTACATAATTTTATAAACGCTTTCACGGAAAAGGTAAATAGCTAATCCACATTTTTTCCATGCTGCACCCTTCTTAGGACTGAATGAAATTGATTTTACAAAATAAGAAAAGCTGCCAATTTGTTTTCGTTATCAAAAGTCTTATGTTCTGCATTAATTTTTCAGACAAGGCATCTCCATGTTCAACGTAACGACGACATTTGTTGCTACAAGATCTGGGCTCATAAGATGGGTGGATCACATGGAACATCCCCCGGATTCGCCTGAACCGTAAACACTTTTTCTTTTATTACAACTCCAATAAATTTATCCAACTTTTTCAGACATTTCAGTGAAATGAACGCACGTGCAATGGATATGAGCTGGTACAAACGGGCTGTAGACCAATATGCGGTAGAACCTGAAAGTTTTGTCTACAGTGTCCCGTTTGATTCGGGATATTCGGATAACAGCAATGCAACATTGGTCACAGCAACACATGCAATATTTATTGAACACAGAGGGCATAAAGCTCCTGCTGCAGTTGTAGGACTTTTATTTCGCCATGATTCATTAGCGCGACACTTCATCAACATTACTTCTGCGGTGAGTTCTACACTAACGCGTTCCTGGAAAACATTTAATTGAATATTCTTGCAGTGCTCTGGTTGCCATAAAACTTGCGCCTCCGATGAGCTTGATTGTTACTTGCTCGATAATAATGGTTTTATTATCCTGTCCGAAAACACCGAGCACACGGGGAAATTCTTTGGACAAATTGATGGCACTATTATGGACTCTTTGGTTCAAGACCGAATATATAAGCGAGTCACAGTTATGGATTACCAAGGAGTGTGTTCTGGAAAGGACAATCCTTACACAGCAGCCGGACATATTGTGCGGCCATCGAAACCAATGGAGTGGTTTTTCAAATATGTTATATCGCTTACAGCAACATGGCTCTCGTTTCTGCCTACGCCAGTGATATCCTGGCCAGCGGAACAATATATTGAAGGAGAGGACTATGAATTGGAAGGGGTGGGAGAACTAGACGATGTAGAATACGAAGACGAATATGAGACTGACCAGTATTCAGATTTACCTTTTAATATAGAGGAACCAACTACTAGAGATTATGTAAGATATTTTGAAATTAGTGTGAAGAAATTTGTCGAAATATTTTCAATATTAGGAGAGAACGACTCTACCACCGAAAATTCAAGTACATCCAAGCGGACCAAGAACGATTCCAGACCCCAAACATGCGAGATCGTGTGATTTGAAAACTGATTTGTACGTTTTGCAGCCAGATAGACTAAACCAAAGCGGTCAAAATAATCCATTGAAGGTAAAATTCACTCGCAAGTAAACAATTCCTATTGTTATCTAATCTCACGATTTTTGCTGGTTCTTTTATTAACATACTTAGTATATTGTAGAATGCATTGACAGTGTACCTAGAAAAATGTTCTTGCATATCAGTTCGCGTTAGGGAACTAAAAAAGCAATATGTTCCTAAAATATCAGTTTTTCTGCCAACCAATGTACAGAATACACATATTATACATTGAATATGTTTCCACAGCGGCTCGCTTGTATGAATGTCCTTTATTTGACACCCTTGTTAGATTCCTACTTCTCACTACGCATCTTTGAGACGATGCTGCCTTCTATAATGGTCGTATGGACGTGAATCAAGGACTCATTGATGGTCGCTGCCACTGGTGACCAAAACAAAATTAGAAATGACTTAATTACGTGTTCCAGACGCAATTGATTCCAATAGTCGGGCTAGCGGCTTGAGTATGCAGTGGACCTAGCAATAGATTGCAGATTCCAGGCTTAATTGTCGGAACATACTGTCGCGTGTTACGGTTTGCGGCAGTTAATTTTAATGCTTCGGGAAAGTGAAAACGCACTGTCTTTTAAATTAAGTTAAAAGAGTTTATTTACTAAGAATTCACAAGCATTAATTCATTATTTTACAAATCGCATTTTAATTTAATTTTCACTGTCTATCAACTTATATTCCAACTGTCTGTATCATGAAAATCACTTCAAAATCACTTTCAGATATTGATCATGGAAATACTTGGTCGATTCTTGTGCTTTCGAGTACACTCGTTTATTGATCATGATGTTATCAATAGTTGCGACAACAATTGCGACAGTAGCTCGCAGAATTATCTGGGCATGTAGCAATACTAATACTCGGGTTGATGCCTTGAGTGCATAATTAAATTGACGATTTAAGCCTGCCGTACTCATGTATGACAAACTTCGTTTTTTACAAAATAATGGACATTTTTAATGGAGTATTGCTAATCAAAGGCCTTAATACTAATAACTCATCGCATAACAGTCCAAATCTGAACCTTGGCGTTGAGATTTATTGTTTGGGTATCTCATTACATGAGCGTAACGGAATTTGAGTCGTTATGGTCAATATCAAAGGTCATAGTGTAGTGAATTGAAGGGATAAATAAATGTCCGTAGAGGACTGTAGCGGTGGCCTGCTGCCTCGGCGAGCGAGGATAGTGGTGTTCACCGAGATTGGGTTTATCTGAGGACGCGTGAATGTGCTGGCAGGCTAGAATTGCGGTGTCATGTGGCGGGCCCTTTTCCCCAGTACAAGGACCCACTAAAAAAACATTCGCATTCACAAATTCCCGGGTGACATGACTAAGTCAGATGGTGTCGAGGCCGAGGTAACCTACTATAGGAGAAAATTGTTCTTCTTAGCACTACAGCCCCTCTCGGGCCTTCGCTTCCTGCAAATAGCGCCTCCAACTGTCTTGGTCCATTGATCGCATCCTCCAATTCGAAATCCGAGCAGCGATGAACTGTCTTCGACCAAGTCAGACCAGCGTTTCCTCGGTTTCCCCACTGGTCTCCGGCCCTCAGTTCTCGCATACCTTTTTGGGTATCCGTTGTTTGTCCATGTGGCGAGCCCATTGCAGCTTCCGCAGTCTTTCAATCGTTGAGACCTCAGACAGCTCATGGTTGTATCGAATTCGCCATTGGTCTCCGTCTAGATTCGCTCCGATTATTCGTCTCAGGACCCGTCACTCAAAGGCGTTCAATATATTTGCGAATGCTTGGGTCAGGGTCCATGTTTCACATCCATAGCATAACACAGTTCTTACCACAGATTTGTATACTTGGAGCTTTGTTTTCCTGTGCACGCAGCTGGTCTTCAAGATCGTCAATACTCAATAAAATATTTTATTAGCGAGCTGTATTTTCGGCACACTTCGTCTCTTTCATTGCCCGTTTTCGTTATTTTGGAGCCTAAATTTACAAATTCGCTAACATTCTCGATACTGTATTCGCCAAGTGTGATATTTTGTGTATTTGAGGCATTTTTCCACGACTGCGCCCTGAGCTTTGTTTTATTTTCATTGATTTTTAGCCCTACTAGTTTCGCTTCGCTGTCGAGTTTTAGGAAGAGTCCGTTGGCAGTCGTTAATGACCGTGACAAAATGTTTATGCCGTTCACATAGTCTACTACTTGGCTCGACTTGAAATGTAATGTAGAAGATTGCCAAAGCAAAAAACAAACTGGGCCTGGTGAAAACAGACGAGACTTGATAATAGCTCGTCTTTACTTACGATACTTATGGCCCCCAAATGAGAGTGGGGAATCCAGGTGGAGGCGGTGTTCTCATGTCAGAAATTTTAATTGCAGATTTGAATTTTCAAATTAATAGAAGATAATAATGAAAAAATTTTAAATAATAATAAAAGATAAGCACAATATCATAAAGAATATAATTATAAAATTTAAATTTAATATACAGAGGAAAAAGATAATATAAAATTTATATTTATAAAAAAATAATATTTTATAATTTATAAAACTATAAACTGAAATAATTAAATTTTCAGAATCAGCAATTAAAATTTCAGATCAGTGTTATTCCGGTTTTCGAGCAGTTTGCTTAGGCTACTGCTCGATTATTACGCATATTGTTCATGCTCTTATTCTTCTTTAGGTACAAAGAGCTGCTTAAACAGCCTCAGTTCTCATAGAAGCTAACCTGAAATAATTTCTTAGATCTCTTTCGCTTTTCCTCCTGAACAGAGTCCCGTAGTATGTCAAAAGATTTTCTGATATTTCATCTGCAGAACATGCATTCCACTATTTTCCTTGAGGCCCATTTTCTTAAGATATCGTCCTAGCTTACAAAGCCCTGGATCCACGGAATCTTAAGATAATTATAGCGTAATTTGATGATTTAAGTTCTCGATAACCTTATGCACCCCTGCTTCTGTTTTCTGAACTTTTCAACGAAAAAAAAAAAAAAGCTTTTTGACCATACTGATGGGTTCAGGATTGACGAGGGCCACTTTCAATTCTTCCTTCCCTAAGAGGGAGGAGCAGAGTAACATTGCTGTTTTCATCCAACTAATTAAATTTTGTGCAACATCCTTGAATCATATTCGAAGTTATCGTTAATGCTTCTAAGGCTTTAATGGATGTATCGATACAAGACAAGGCGCCCTTATATTATTTTGTGCGCAACATTGCACATTTCTACACTGGCACAGATCTCCTCCAAAAGATGCTTGGCATCATTTCCAGGAACTAATAATGTTTTTTTTTTTGTGGTAGGGAGGTGAAGGCATTTACGCCCGCCGAGTCTGGCAGTGTGGGACTCCCATGGAGGATACCCTTGGACTACCCACTAAAGACCTCCCCTGTCAATCTGAGAACCTAGCCTGGAACCGTTTGATACATTACTTCGGGCCAGGTCTCGTTTTAGTACGCAGTGGGGCGCCTTCAAGCTGGGGAGTCCCTTTCCTAGCGGGAGGGGAGAGGGGAAGAGGAAATGCCAGAAGAGCGATCCCCTAGCCCCAGCACCTCTGGCTGCTGCGAGTCCCTTTTATCTTTTAGGACTGCCCGAGCATAATGTGCCACCTGGTTCCATTTGTCAACCGATTCGAGCATCACCGCAACTATATTATCCGGGGTGAGCTCTCCCGTCTCCCTGTAGAGTTCCCTTCGCAGCCTGGCCCATTTGGTACACGCAAAAAATGTGTGACAGGCATTGTCCTCCTCTCCTGGGCAAAACCGACAATCGGGAGACCGAGACTTACCGATCTTGTGCAGGTAAGACTGAAAACACCCGTGCCCGCTCAAAAGCTGGGTCAGATAGAAGCCAGTCTCACCATGCCTTCGATTTAGCCACGGTCTCACATCCGGGATGAGGTGCGCAGTCCACCTTCCCTTCGTGCGATTCCTCCAAGACTGCTGCCAATCGTTGAGCGAGCGTTGTCTCTCCTCGCGGACAACCATCTCCCTCGCATCCTCGTTTCGGCGCAGGTAAATAGCGCGGCGCTCTCTAGCAAGGAGGGTGACAGGTATCACGCCTGCAATAACTCTCACCACCGAGTCAGAGACTGTTGGATACGAAGATGCAATTCTTACTGCTCCTCTTCTCTGTACGTGTGCCAGGCATTTTCAGTATACCTTCTTGCTGAGAGTGTCACCCCATACCTCTGCTCCATACAGTAGCACTGACCCTACAGCACTCATCAAGAGGCGTCTTCTTGATGGGCTGGGCCATAAGTCGACTCAGGGCCGATATTCCCGAAGCAGCCTTCTCAGCCGTTGCCCTGATTTGCTCAGAGAAACTCATCTTCGAGTCGATCAGTAGCCCCAGGTACTTCACCGCTGGCTTCGATTCGATTTGTATACCTCCAATACTGATCATCCTTACTCTAGCGATTCTCTTTTTGTCAAGATGACCACTTCGGTTTTCTCCAGTGCTAAACTGAGCCCGCGAGCAGTCATCCAGTCCCTCACTCGGCGCATTAGCATACCTAGCCTAAGTTGCGCTTGTCCAACGGTGCGTCTGGCGACCAGAGCCGCAACATCATCCGCATAGCCGACCAAGCGCGACTCATCTGGCATCTCGAGTCTCAGTAGCCCGTCGTAAGACACGTTCCACATGTCTGGAACAAGGATAGATCCCTGGGCAACACCCGATGTAATTTCCATCCTTCGTTGGCCCTGTGTCGTGTCGTAGAGCAGGCTTCGGTCCTTTAGGTAGTTCCTCAAAAGCTGCATTAGATATTCTGGAACTTGAAAAGAGTTTTCCAGCGTGTCCAGAATATCCACCCATCTAGCGGAGTTGAAGGCATTCCTGACGTCGAGTGTTACCAACAGGACGATCCGTCGCTTGGTGCGACTATATGCCTCTGCCTTTTAGACCGCGTTCACAACCTCTGCAATCGCATCAATGGTAGAACGTCCTGCTCTAAAGCCGTACTGCCGAGGAGATAGGTCCCCAGCAGCACGAATCGCGTCAGTGAGTCTTCCCTTGATGAGTTTCTCTAGCACTTTCCCAGCTGTGTCTAGCATGCATAACGGGCGGTATGCAGACGGCAATCCGGGATTTCCCTTCCCCTTGCTGACCAGCACGAGCCTCGCCACCTTCCATCGTATCGGGAAAACCCCGTCCCGTAGGCAAGCGGTGAATGTGCTGCGCAGCAAGTCAGGACAATGGTGATAGACGAGCTGCAAAACCTCAGCTGGAACACCATCTGGACCTGGAGCCTTCCTCGCTTTCAAGGAGAGGACTGCCTCCTCCAGTTCCAGCTGTGTGAAGAGTGGGCACTCGACTGTTGTTTCACCATTGACAGCGTCAACACGGACGGGATGGGTGGGGAAGAGTCCCCGCACTATCGCGTCCATCTTTTCCGCGTCATGTATACAAGGCTTCCGGAGGGCACCAAGTTTCCCCATGACCAGCTTGTAGCCAAGGCCCCACGGATCCCATTAACATCGTCCACGAGGTCTTGCCAGCATCGGGCCTTGCTCTTGTTAATAAGCCTGCGAAGATATTTCCTGCCGGACCTGTATGCTGCTAGCCTAGTGTCTGCCTCCTCCCGTGTTCGCGCCCGCTGGGCCTCTCGCCAAAGTTTGTGACACTCGCCTCTTTGTTCGGCGATCTCGTTTGACCACCAGTATACTGGAGGCTTACCGTGTCGGGGTCTCCGACGGGGCATGGAAGACTCGCAAGCAGCTATGATGGTACTCATAGTTGAGTTCACCAAGTCCTTGGCTGTAGGCCCTCCACTCCCTGGCGAGGCTCCCAGCAACGGTGCGCCTGCCGTAAGCGCGTCAGCGAACCTCTCAACGTCCATCCTCCCAGTCCTCCATCCGAGGATTGAAGTTTGGGCATATGCACGCAGAGTGGCACTGTCGTGGATCTCAACCGCTATATACTGGTGATCACTAGCCGAGTAGTCCTCTAGTACTCGCCAGTTGTGTACTCTAGGTACCAGGGACTCCAAAGCGAGTGTCACATCGGGTATGGTTCCTACGCAACCCCAGCGGCGGAAAGTAGGGATGTTACCAGTATTTAGGACAAAAAGCGCTGTTCTGGCCGCCATGTCCAAGATTTGCTTTCCCCTTGGGTCGGATTGTGGCAAAACCCCATTCAATGGCTCTAGCGTTGAAGTCTCCCCCGACCAGCATGTGGCCCTCTGTGTTCGAGACAGCGTCCTCCAGGGCATCGAGTTTGCTTCGAAAAGATCGCATTGCCTCGTTAGGCGTCAGATAAACACTGAAATATGTTTTCCCTGAACACCGCACCCACACAAAACCATCCCCGTGTCCATGGCCCTGCACCTGAAGGCGGGCGCGGTTCGAACCCAGATGGCCGAGGTACTAGATTTGTCGGGGTACCACGCTTGCGAGTCCTTGTTATGATGTTGCTCGCTCAGTAACAGGAGGTCCGCTTTCTTATCCCTCGCAAACTGCTCAAGTAGGTCTGGGCGTTTGTGCTTCGGTACAAATTGACCTGCAGGATACGGATCATTTGAGTATCGATTTGGCTTTAGTTAGGGCCTCCTTGAAAACCAAGCATCTCCCTGTCCCCGGCTCATGTTTCAGGTCACCGGGTGCTAGCTTAGCATCCTTGCAAAGAATGCATTTTGCCTCGTTCGTGCACTCCTTCCTTTTGTGCCCCGTTTCACCACATTTGTAGCACAGAGATCTCCTGTCGGGTCCCCTACAGCCATATGCGGTGTGTCCGTATTCGAAGCATCCTGCAGATCACCCAACCTATCTTAATTTTGCCCTTCGCCAGGATTTGCTGGGCGTCTTTATCAGCTAGTTCGACAATAGCCATGCGTTGCCCCCTTGTGTTTTCACGTGTCAATCTTGCCTTGACTTCACTTAAGCTGGGGAACTCCCTCCTAATGGCATCCTCTACTTCAGCTTTGTCCGTGACGCAGTCGAGGTCCCTGATTTCCAGGGTGGCCATTGGTTCGAGCGAGGCAACCGTTGCCGCATCTCCAAGAACCTTTTGAACCGCGTCACGGAATGCATCTTTGTTTGTGGCCTCTGGCCCGAATTCCACCAGCAAGCCACCGGTCCGGGTTGGTCGAACTGCTTTGATGGCAGTTTTGGTGTCGTCTGGCTTGACCACTCCTTTAATTTCACGGAGGACATCTGCGTAGGTTCGGCCATTAGTGGGTTTAATAAGCAGTGCCTCTCGCAAGGGTTTGCGCCACGGTTTGCTTTTTGTTTTCTGCGGTATATCGGGGGGTTCTTTGTTCTTTTCGTGGTTGAGCTCTTTGTCTGTTTTTTCTAGGAGTAGCTTTTTGGCCGCTTTTTTCGCTGCCTTGTTTCGCACCACATGAAACTCCTCGCCTGGAGTGTCAAGTTCCTTTATGGTCTCGCCCTTCCTCCTTTTCTCACGGTCAGCTTCAATTGGGCTACCGGCCATTCTTTTGCTGCTGCTAGGACCCACTGATGCCTCGAGGGAGAGCGTGTCTTTTTGGTGCTTTTCAGTTGCAAGCCACCTCCGCCTGTAGTGCGTTATGCGGGCAAAAAGCTCCTCCAGTTCAAGAATGCCATTCTTGACACTCTTGCCTATGTTTTTCTGCACTTCGCAAGCAGCCCTCAGTTGTTTGACGATAGTCCCCGCTTTCCGAGTAAGCCGCTCCTCTTCGGCGCGGTCAAGGGCGATTGTGTTATTTGGCGCCACCCTAGGGAGAGGCCCCCGTTTCCTAGCCCTTTTGCTTCTATCGCTTGGGTCGCGTTTGAAGTGGCGTCGGCCAACGGCAAAACTTCTCCCTCCCCCAGTCTTACACTGGCCTCTGTTGATGTCGCAGCTTGATCCGGATTGTGTACGTCTTGCACTGGACGCTCCGGGGTGCGCATAGTCCTTCTACTGCGCCCAAAGGCCGCAATGATGCCAGGTTGCACAACGCACTCTGCCTTCTTTCGTTCGTTAGTCCGTCTGTGGTCTGTCTCCGATGATTTAACCTGTGATGTTGACTTTGACAGTGTTTCTGGGGTTTGCTGCCTCCCCCCGCAATCGGTGACTTGTTTTATCGGTGTTCTTGCCAACAGCGGTTTTTGCCTGAAAGGGTTCTCCGTGCTAGCGTCCTGTTTGCTTGTAGTTATATCTGTTACAGAAGCTAAGTTCACCACATCTATAACATTGCAGTCGCTGGATGACGACGGCCAGGAGCCTGCTCGCTCACTACCCTCTGCCGCCGGTACTGGGGATCCGACCCCCTGCACCGTAATTTGGTTGCCCTTGTGGACCTGCATGATTTGGTTTTCTGTCTGGTTTCCGTTCCCATAGCATTTTACCTACTGCCAGGATATATGGATAATTGATGATGCCATATATTTCGTCATGTCACAGTGAAGATCATTGACACTCAAGTATTTGTCCTGAGACTCTCCCTTCACTGCCGACCATTGTCCGCGGCTGCTTATTGGTTATTCGCAGCGAACCTTTCGAGAAAGGTCTTCCCCTATCCGCAACCCTGGGGACGCGTTTGGTTCCCCGGTCTGAGGGCACTATCGATAAATCGATAACCAAACCGACCTAATAATGTTTAATACCAGACTCAAACACTCGTATTTCAACCTGATAAGGCTTCTGCTGGTGTATTGGCACACAATAGACAGATGGCGAATATAGTGAAACCCGCTTCATCAAGGAGAACATTTCTGATGAATGCTGTGCAGTCTGTGTTACTGTAAAGTTCAGAAATATGGGGCGATGCAAGGCGTAGATGCAAAAACGAGGAGTTCTGCGAATGCATCTGCATTTTGGACAATCTCTGAATCAACGACGTAAGTGATCTCAGGGACTTTACACATTGTTCTCCTTGCCAAAGAGCGTAGAAGTATCTAGTTGTGTAGAAACAAATGCAATAGGTGGAGCTTACGAGGAAGAACAACCCTTGCTAAGTGATCCTAGGTGAAAGACATGAAAGAAAGATAGACAGCATGGCTCATCTGTGGTCTAACGTCTCAGCTCAAAGACAAGGAGATATTAACTGACAAGCGTTTTTTCAGCCCTATGTGCCGAAAATTAACTTGATAATTAATGCCGTCAAGACTACGTATTCTGCTCTGGAAAGGTAGATGCCGCCTGTCACATGTTTTTGACGTGCAAAAAATGAGACAGGCATGGCGCTGACCTCCTAAAGGAAAAAGTAGAGCTCTCTTCAGATAGCCTAATTGGTGATATTCTAAGATCGGTTGACAAATATAGAGTTTTGCATCAAGGATATAACAATTTCGTATCTTTATATGAACGTACCCTTAAACTTTTTTAATGAACTATTAAGTCAAAACGTTAGTTGACGTCAACATTTTCATCATTGTAAATTTTACGAACCAGCAACATTTGAAAATTATTAGAAATTACTATTAATTACTATTATCGAAAAATTATCTTCAGCGATGAAGCTCATTTCCGGCTCAATAGTTTTATTAGTAAGCAAAATATGCGTTATTAGTCAGCAACATACCCACATGTGTTTCTTTACGCACTGTTTGGGGCGGTTTTCATGCTGGGGGTATGATTGGGCCGTATTTTTTCGTGGATGAAAACGACGTCATGTTACCTTTAATGGAGAACACTATCGTGGTTGTTTCAACAAGACGGTGCCACTAGCCACGGTGCACGCATCACAATCGATTTATTGAAATTTATTTATTTATTGTTATGTCCTTCAAGGAAACTCTTTTATACCTACGTGACACATACGTTTGAACAGCCCTGATTGTAAAATAAAGTATACTCGTGTAGCTACAGTCAAAATTTATGGGGCTCTTTTCTACCAATAACCTCCCTTGCTGCTAGAAAGGGGATTCCAGTAACTCCACAATGCCTCTTGGCATAGCAAAACGAAGCCTTGCTCGAAGTAATTTGTCAAATGGTTCCAGGCTAGTTTCTCAGATTGACAGGGAAGGAGTCTAGTGGGTAGCCCAGAAATCTTGCACGCTTGAAAGTATTATATTTCGTACGTAAATAAGCTTTACTTCCCTACAAAAAAAAAACAAACTCTTCAACTCTTATCCCCTCTGTAGCCTCCAATCCACCACAGCTAGCCCTTGACCTGAAGGATTGATTTCCTCTAATCATTATGGTTCTGCGACCTCGTTTGTCAGTTGATCACTTTCAGCAAAGATCTACTGTCAGCTTCTATTGTGAATTTTCATCGAGTCTTCGGTCTTCCCGTCAGACATCTACCTTGTGCTCCACCTTTTAATGTTCTTTTGGATAGCAGTTTTCTTCCATTCTTTCGACATGGCCTGCTCATTGTAATTTGCGTAACAAAATGCAAGCAGATACAGGTGAATTGGCAAATAACTCATATAACCCATCGTTGCAACGTAGTCTCAACTCTATTCCTCGTTTCACTGGGCCGTCGATTTTTCAGAGCACTTTGCGTTCAAATATGTCTACTATCTTTTCGGATTCGATCGTCAGGGTAATTCTTTCACTTCCATATAACAGCACAGGTTTGATTAATGATATGTAAATACGAACTCATTTTGCTTTTGCACAACTGCTGACATTAAAATGAGAAGTAAGAACAAAAAGGATCTATTTGCAGTGTTGCTTCTTCTTCTTCTTAGCCCTACAGCCCCCCTTTGGGCCTTCGCTTCCTGCAAACAGCGCCTCCAACTGTCTCGGTCCGTTGACCGCAGTGTTTATGCAGCACAAATTCCGTCCTTTTCAGTGCCTCTTTCATTCAGGATAGCTCCAAAATAAATAAAATTATCCAGAGCTTCAAGCTTATAGTCTCTTACGGTCATGTTTTTTGTCGGACTGGGGTGTTGTTCTTTGTTTGAGTCATGCATTTAGTTTCATTTTCATTAACGCATAGGCTGATTCGATTTGCTACAGATGCTAGGCACAAAAGTGCTCTTTTGCTATCTAAGATTGAGCGTGTCATAATATTAACGTCATCAGCATATCCCAACAATTGGTTCAGCGCACAGGGCGAAAGCTGGCCGACAGGAATACTCTTGGAGGCTGGCATTCTTTGGTGAGTTCCGCCCCGCATAACAAAGGAAATTTCCACAGAGGGAATGCAGGTCAACAGCAGCACTCTTTGAGAGTGCCGCCCCCACTGACCCTAGGATATGGGGGGCGCTGTGAGGCTTCCTCCTGGAATCACAAGTAACGACCCTGACTGAATATGGACTACGCTTTGGACAATGAACTGGAATTGATGTTTTGGGCTTGCGGATACGATGGTTTGGACCTGCTTGCTGTATGGTAGCACTGAAGTGACTCTCGTGCGTCCACTGCTCCAATTCAACTACCATATTGTCTCCATCCTGATTAAACCTTGGCAGGCCTTGGAGTACGTTCAAAGTTCGCACCATTGGATTGATGGTGTCGGTTTCGTTGCGACGGACACCCGATTAACGCTGGTCTGGCTCTTAGCACTTGTCCATATAAAGGCTTGTGCCAATCCTCGCATGGCCTACTGATTCTGTCAAGATATCCATGGGACCAAAAAGGGAGACTATACACACGAACGGAGATAGTGGCGCCGAGGGGGGACCCAATAAAACTGGAGCAACCAAAAACCATAAAAAAAGATTAAGAAACCCAAAAAGAAAGCAAAAATAACAACAATGACGACGCAACCAGCGGCTGCTGCCATAATGTTGACAGCACATCGATGACAAAGACGGCGATGAACACAGTGACAGTAAAGACGGACAAAAAATGTAGATTAACAGAGTGTCTTGTCTAGACTGAGATTCGTGGGGGGTTCGAGTGCAGCAAAAAAATGATGCAAACGCTAGAGCATCCTAAAAAAGAAAATGTGGAAAACTCTGCAGGACGCACCAGATATTCGAGCGATGGAAGAAAATATACGATCGAGAATTCGATGGTCACTGCGCCGATCGCTACTTAAGCGACCGAAGCAAGGGTCGCAAATCCCGAAATAATAATGAACCATCCTGAAGTCCACAAAGAGATTACACTAGGAAAAGAAATGAGTGACGCAACAAAAAAAGCGTGATTTCATCGCTACCCTTGAAAATGTGGCAGAAGTACTGTAGTTGAAAATGGAAGCCGAATACCCAACACAATAAAAGACCTGATGTCAAACAGGAGAGAAAGAAGCCCCGAAGAAGATCCCGGCACTAGGCACTGCTCGAATAACCCCAAGATGGCCGATCTTACGCGGAGGGATATCAGGGGAAATGTAAGGACCATAGACACCAACATTGCGATTAAGGTAGTATGGCCAACGCGGTCGGGCCACATACTATTCAAGTTCTGAGCAGAGGCCGACAATAAAGAAGCATTCTGCGATGCAGTACAGAAAGTCCTCGGCAAACGCATAACTTTAGCCTCGCTCGAGCCGACGGCAACGATCGATATAAGAGACATTGACAGCATCACAAATCTGGCCGAGGTAGAAGAGGCCATCAAAAGGGAGTTTGCTAGCATGGGTAGGATCAAAGAGAGGCTGACACCAAAAAACCATAGGAGAAAACGCATGGCCATAATCGACTTGACCGAAAAGGACGCCGAGCAATTTTTGAATAAGGGCAAAGCACGAATAGGGTGGGGTGTCTGCAGGATACTGCAAAGGTCAGCGCCTCTTCAATGTTTCAAATGCCTTGACTATGGTCAAACCTCACAAGTATGCAAAGGACCCGATAGGAATTCTCTATGTTATAAATGCGGTGAAATGGGGCATAAAAGAAAAGAGTGTACAAAGGCGGCACACTATACTCTTTGCAAGGATACTGATTTCGCACGTCTTGAGATTAGGAAAATGCTGGGTTTTCCAAGCAGCCCTAGCCAAGGCAAAGACAGAACTTTGATGACCCGCATCTTGCAGTTGAACATACACCGCAGTTCAACTGCCCAAAATCTGCTTGTTCAATTTACGAGGGACATGAAAGCCGAGTTTTTGCTGAGTAAGCAACACCATGATAAAAGTTCTGCATCATGGTATCCTAATGAAACTGGTACTGCCGCCATCTGGGTTCAATATAGTGATTTTCTGGCGGATAGCTTTGGATGGATGGATGGTTTCGTATGTGCTCGGTGCTCAGGGATCATCTACTTTAGTGTGAACCTAACACCGAACGAGTCAATATCATCTTTTTTAGCCAAGCTGAATGCTTCGGGGGGGTGGTGTGTCGAATGCAGACGGCAACGTGCTTTTCGGGGGAGACTTCAACGCTAAAGCAATCAAATAGAGCATGCCTCAAACAGATCCGCAGCGAAAATGAATCCTAAAAATGGCGGCCAGGACAGTGCTTGTCGTGCCTAACACCGGAAGTTCACCGACATTCCACCATATTGGTCGTGAAGGAACTATACCGGACGTAACATTTCCTTGGAGTGCTTAGTGTAGAGGATGCACAATTAGAGAGTATTAGAGGACTACTCAGCCAGTGATCATCAGTGCATTCTGCTTAAGATCAGTGATGTTGTCTCGCAACGTCCGTGCTCTCAGCGCTCTGCAATTAGGTGGGACATCGGTAGGATGGACGTCGAGAGGTACATCGAGGTGGTCGCAGCATGCGCCCCGCTGCGGAGAGATTCGCAGACATGCATGATGCGGAAAAGATGGATGAGATAGTGTGGGCACTTTTCCCTGCCCATTACGTCCGTGTTGATGCTGCCCATGGTGAAACAGCAACTGACAGTTCACGTTTGACATAGCCGAAACTAGAATAGGTAGTCCTTTCACTGAGAGCGAGGAAGGCGCCAGGTCCAGATGGATTTCCAGTTGAGGTGTTGCAGCTTGTCTATCACCATTATCCTGACTTGCTGCTCAGCATATTCAATGCTAGCCTACTACATGATGGAAGGTGGTAAAGCTCATGCTTATCAGCAAGGGTAAGGGAAATCCCGGATCACCGTCTGCATACCGCCCGTTATGCATGCTGGACAGTGCTGGGAAAGTGATAGAGGAACTCATCAAGGGAAGACTCGCTAATGCGACTCGTGCTGCTGGGGATGTATCTCCTTGGCAGTATGGTTTTAGAGCAAACCGTTCCACTATTGATGCGATTGCAGACGTGGTAAGCGTGGTACAGAAGGCAGAGGCATATGGTCGCACCAAGGGACGGATTGTCCTGTTGGTGACACTCGACATTAGGAATGCCTTCAATGCCTTTGCGAGATGGGTGGATACGCTGGAAACTCCATTCATGTTCCAGAATATCTAATGCGGCTTTCGAGGAACTACCTGAAAGACTAAAGTCTGCTTTACGACACAACACAGGGATGATAAGTTTCTCTGAGCAAATCAAGGCAACGGCTGAGAAAGCTGCTTCAGGAGTATTGGCTTTGAGTTAACTTATGGCCAACGTAGGGGGACCCAGCCCATCAAGAAGACACTTCTTGATAAGTGCTGTAGGGTCAGTGCTACTATACGGAGCAGAATTATTGAGCGATGCCCTCAGTAAGGAGGTATACCAAAAACGCCTGGTATAAGTACAGAGGAGAGGAGCACTGAGGATTGTATCCCCTCTAATTTGCTAGAGAGTTTCGTGCTAATCACCTGTGAGGGTAATAGTTGCCCGCGAAGAGAGATGGCGCTTACTCAACGATTGGCAGCAGTCTTGGGTGAATTGTATGAAGAGAAGGTGTACTGCGTGCCTTATCCCGGATGTGAGACCATTGCTTAAGAAAAGGCATGGTGAGACTGACTTCTATCTGGCCCAAGTTTTGAATGGGCATGGGTGTTTTCAGTCTTACCTGTACAAGATTGGTAAGACACGCTCCTCCGATGGTCGGTTTTGCCCGGGAGAGGAAGACAATGCCTATATCACATTTTTTGCTTGCAAAGAGACACACTCCAAAATGGAACAGGCTGTGAAGGGACCTCTATAGGGAGCCGGGAGAGTTAGCCCCGGATAATAAAGTCGCGATGATGCTAAAATCAGTTGGCAAATGCAATTAGGTGGTACATTATGCTTGGGCAGTCCTAAAGGATAAAAGGAACACACAGCAGGCGGAGGCGTTGGAGCTACGGGGGTTCGCTTGTCTGGCAATTCCTCTTTCCCTCTCCGCTTCCGCTAGAAGACAGATCATCCAGCTTGAAGGCGCCCCACGGTGCAACAAGACGAGACCTGGTCCGAAGGAATGCGTCAAACGGTTCCGGGCTGGGTTGTATGATTGACCGGGGAGGTGTTTAGTTGGTAGTTAGTCACCTTGTTGCGAGCATGGGAGTTCAGCACTCTGTACGTAAATAATATTCACCTCCCAATCACAAAAAAGGTTTCAGCTGATCTCTTCCTAATGACGTGTGCCAGTACTATATTAAGGAGAATTGGGGAAGTCCAACCCTCTGTTTTAAGCCTAATTCCATTTTAAAGCTGCCCGTTATTTCACCGTTCACCTTAATCTGTGACCCTGTGTTTAGTATCGTGACTTTGATCATGCGGACTTGTTTTGTTAGGACTTCAAAGACAAGGATTATTTTGTACAGTGCATTTTTGTCGACACTGTCAAATTCTTGCTTGGATTCTACTAAGAGTTGGTGCACATTAATGTCGTTTTTCCAGTACTTGTCAAGCACCTGCTCAACTTAGAGAACCCGGTCTTTATATACCGTCCATTTCGAAAGCCTCCCCCATGCTCTTCTATAAGACTTTATAAGACGTGCAAAGTTATGTAATGCCTCTATAATTTGATTTGTCCCCCTCTTTTTATACAGGTCATATTATACTCTTTCTTCAGTCCTCTGGCAACTGCTCCTCTTACCATATTCTGCATATTAGTCGATGCAGAAGATTACTTAGATGGAGACCCTCACTCTGGAGCAGTTCTGCTGGTATTCCATCTATTCTAGGAGTCTAATATTTTCTAAGGTCTCGTATTGCTGTCTGCACTTTGTTTTTGGTTTGATTTCAAATGTTCATCTGTCCGTAAAGGACTGCATCGATGGTCTGCTGCCTCAGCGAGCGAAGATATTTGTGTTCGCCGGAATTGGCCACGTCTGAGGACTCGTGAATGCGCCTGCAGGCTCACGTTGCGATGTCGTGGGGCGGATTCTTTTCCCCAGCACAAGGGTCCACTGCAAAAAATTTCATATTCATGAATTTTTCGATCATAATAATTGGAGTCCGACGATGTCGAGGCCGAGGTAGGAATGAACTATAGGAAATGCGACTGATCAGACTCGGTTAACGCGCCCAGGATGCGAGACGATTTCGTCCTTACTCCGAGCACTTACGACCCCCATTAAGAGTGAAGTATCCAGGTGGAAGCGATGCCCCTCAGACCCCCCATCCGGATCAGGACCCATTGTAGACGTGGCTATTATCTTTCATTTACATGAAAAATTCATACAAAAGCCATTAATATGAGCTTTTCCCTTAAATGAAAAATAAAAATGCTTCAGATTTATATTGAAGTTTAATATGATATAATCGTATAAGACTTTAAAATAAATAGGAAACCCAAGTGGAAGGCCACTCTACCCAGCAAGAGCCCCTTAATTTCTGAGAAAGGTAAGAGCTACAGCCCAATGGCTAGCTCAGGAAAGGAGGGTCCAACCAACGTGTCGGGTCCCATACCCGTGAAAAATTCTTGAAATAATCCTTTAATCCTCTTGTTTTTTAATGGGCTTATAGAAATTTACAAACAATAAATCGTTACGATGTTTTTTTCGGTCGTTTGTTCGTGATGCGCTCAAATTTATATATTACTAACCTAAGGCTCTAAACAACAAAGAATAATGGTTTTATTATTAAATATACCAATTATTTAAACTCGCTGATTATTCCCTGACACTATCCTATCTTGCTGGCCGGTCCTGTTCCAATTCAATGCGACCAACCTTGATCAGGTTAAAATAGTGTTCTGCTCCAATGAGAACCTCGTCGATGGAACCAGGAACGTTGAATGTGGTAACAACGAGCCTTATGTGGCTAGGGAGGTCCCAAGACGGGATATCAATGATCCTTGCGGGCTGATCAGTGGTGATGTCTGGCAGCATAAACGCTTCAACTTGGAGCTCATATTTTGTAAGTTGCGATTTATGAGTAATTTGAATATGTATCCTCTTCTTCGCCACCTTGTTGTGATTTCTGATCCCTGAGATGATCGGAGAGTCATTGGTTTTTCTGAGGTTGAGCCTTTCTGCTGCCCGTTCCAAAACCTCATTGATCGAGGAGTGCTCGACATTGAAGGAAGAATCGAGGAATGCTCGACATTCAATTAATTCACCGTATACAGCCTTGATATTACAGATGAGTGTGCTGTAATGATTTTCAACTTTTTAAGTTCGAACGCGGAACCGACCTCTCATCGGTTCTAGACGTTAAGTCTAAGTAGTGCCAACAGATGGTACCAACAGGTCAACCAATCCGTGCACCGTAACCCATTCACGCGGTGGCTGCTTGTCGGCCAGCTAGTTCGGAGAGGATTTCGGTCGCGGGTCTCCGAATGGGTTACGCTCATTTACAATATTTTCAGCCACCTGAACATGCCCGTTTTCAAAACGCGTTATCAAGTAAAACCATACGGAGAAGAAACCTACTTTACGTTACTCCGCATTTCTTCATTCATCCAGTTAAAACACAAAAATGTAATTTCCGTTTCGCGTTCCCGAATTATACCGACGCGGTACCGAAAAGTATGCTACTCGAAATTGAACCGACGAAAACTACTCTAATGAAATGACGAAACAACAAAGGTACCGCGTACCGCGCGCTACGCGAAACCGACCTCAGCGGATTTGGCAAAACCCTAGCCTCGCGACGGCATACCTACCCTGCACTCACTTTCCCGCTGATACAGAACGAACCACTGAAAAGGAAAGTCTTGGGTTATTTAGCAATTCATTTTATGTTTATTTTTTTTTGAATATCTGGAAATAATATTTATTACAGGTTTACACACAAAATCCATCAAAGTTATTTAAACTGAATATTGAAATCAAACCGTTCAACTTATTATTTCATAGTCATCTATCATTTGCTGACCATATAAAACAAATGAACATCTACACCAACAAGATGGCGGTAAAAAGGCCAATCTATTATTTACGTTATATGTATATATTTACTTTATTATTTATTTTAAATCTTCTTTCCAACACAATGTCATAGTGGTCATGTGAGATCAAATACAATTTTTTTTTTATATATTTATATATGATGACACTATGAATAAAATATTCATTATAGAATTTTATTAATTTAATAAAAATATAATATCCAAATCAAAATCGTTATCATGATATTATTTAAGAATCGTCTACAATCAAAATAATGGAATCATTGGTATAATAATCTTAACATTTTTCTTCTTTTTACGCTTGTTCATCAATCGTTTACTATACACGATTGCTCCAACTTAAACTACGCCTTTTTGTCACGTGACCTTACAATAATAGTATTATGAATAAATTTATATCATGTTTACAGACGGCTAACAGAAAAACTTCTCATGGTACACCAGCATATACGCTTTTCGTTTCCTACTGATTTCGATAGAGGCGAGTTGATAAGTTACTTAGTGAGGTTGTGCTTTACAAAGGGAAGTATGTAAGCAGAAAAAAAAATTTTTGCAGAGAAAGTATTATAGTATAATGCAGCAGTTAAATAGCAAAATTTTGAAAGCACGCCTCTCTAACGACACGACTCATTCAAACTGAGAAACGCAAAGCAGATATGCAATCTATCATGTCTACGTTTAATTATTTCAATGCTATTCATTATTATAAATATACACATATTTACTAAATACATTGATTAACTACTTTTCTTTTTCAATTAATTACTACTGAACGCTCGCGGTGTCTTATGAAAAATGGCATGAAATGACCGAATCAGATCGTGTCGTCATATATACACTGGGATACCAATCGTTTTTTTCATTTTTTTACATTTAATTCTATTTGGTTAGCTCCCTTGCCAATAAAAATTATTTTTCAACGAGCGAAATTAATTAACGCACGTATATTTCTTATGCAAAGTCGAGACAGAGGTTGCTAGGAGAGTTGTGGGTTTTAGAATAAAACGACACATTCTATAATGTAACACATATAAAGCACAAGTTTATCCGAATCGCTTAAATAATTTACATTTTTTTTTTAAGACAAATTGTTTTCGATTGTATATACAATGAAACTGTATTAAATTTTTAGTGTTACTTATTGGGTCGTACAAACATTGGAAAACTTATTCAAAGAACTCAGCTTACTCGTATATTGATCAGCAAATTAGGATGAATTCATCAAACAAAGTTTGAATATAAAATAAGGAAAAAAAATTCGTTGTATGAATTCAACAAAATGATAATTTATGTGTTATTGACTTAGCGTTTAAGAATTCCAAGCATATTGTATTTTTCAAATTGAACCAAACTATAGCATAGTGTAATGCCGCTTGCGACTGAGAAAGTTTGCCTTGTATGCGAGTACTTTTTATATAAAAGATATCTCAAGAAAAAAAAGGTAGCCCAGAAAAGCGGAGCCGAGTTTGATCCATCTATTGCAAAATGGGTTTAAATATTCATTAAGCTTTCACTGTTGATGCACCAGATAAAATTTTATCGAGTTGAAATAAATCCTTAAAACTGTATGAAGTGCTCAATAATTTTGTTGATTTGATATCCGCAAGCCAATTTTTTTGCATGTATTTGCAGCAAAAACAATATTTTCCCGGCAGGCTCCGACATAGATAGTCAAGCTGCAGGAAAGATGATTCGCAATTGCTGACAGTGATGCGCTAACGATTGCGAATGAAGCTGCATCCAACTGTGCGAAACAAAGGCTCCATTCCTCTCGACTATAAACAGCAGAAAGTAAATGTTTTTAAAAACTTACCGCAGTGGGTGTACAATACACTCAGCTCTTTACCTGTTACAATGTATTGGCGTCCGTGCACGTGTGGCCAAATATCCCCATCTGGGCTAATTGCTCGAATTCCAAAGTGCATGAATCCCTTTTATGGCGCCACGCAACATTTCTGCATCTTCTGTTGGTTTGAAACCCGAATGTGGTGCAACAGTTGGATGTGGCTGGTAATCTATTCTGTTTACTTTCTATTTTTGAGACACTTCACTTGCTGAACGGTATTTTACTACTGATAGTATCATATATGTATACAATATGTGCTCGCGCTTGGCTTTTCGGAGAGCTTTCACTTGTCAAATTGACTACTTTGTCTTCTCCTCGGACAAAACAGATGTGTGTGGAATGGAACGCCACATGGCGGCAATGTGCATCTCCATTTATCGCCAGTGGCATAGTTTTTCGATGGCCACGGTGGAGGGGGCATTCCCAAATGGATATGTCTCGAAATGCGTCGGGGTTTTGATTAATATTCTGTTTCAAATATTTAAATCCACAGATCTAAATATTTGGAGATAAAAAAAAATATTTTCTGCGCAACGATATCCGCACGAAAGATGAAGTCCGCTTGCATTTCGAGGTCATACCCATCTGGCCGAGTGCAAGGGTTCGGGATCGGAATCACTTCGATTCCCGGGCGTAGGCGTCACATTACAGTGGCCAGGATAATGTAGGGTTGCCATTTGTAATGTCTCTCTAGTAGAGATACCATAGTTGTTGTTTCGCTTGACTGAGTCGGGCCTTTTACCCCTGTTGTGTCTGCCTTGCCTTTCATGTCTAAGTGCAGCATTGTGTTGTGTTTCTTGTTGCATTTCATACAGGACCATTTGTCACACGTCTTTGTGGAATGTCCAGACCTTAAACAATTTACGTCTGTCCTCTTATTTGGTGTTGATCACTGTCATCTTATTTGTTGAGCAATCCTTGAACATCTTGCCTGAAAATAGGGGATGCAAGAGTTTAGTGTTCAAGGTTTCTAGGGACTGGAATCTTGTTTCAACAAAAGTTAATAAATTCTTCAGATTAGAGAGAACAATATACTCCTTGGTTGTGTTATATAGTCGCTTGATAGAACTTGCCAACTCCGTTTGCATCATTGGACGCTGCGTGAATTTTTTAAGGTAGCCGTTCACCAATAACGTCTATTTGTCGTAACACTGACTCAGCAAGTCCCAGGCAGGCTGATAGTTCCTGGCAGCTGCAGGCAGGTGTTGTACTTAAATGCTTACTTCTTCTCGAGTGCTAGTGACTAGGTGAAACATCTTTTGAGTGTCATTTAGATCCTGGGAATGCACTAATCGCGTGAATAGTTCCCTAAATTGAAGGATGGCAGAGCAATTTTTGGTAACTTCACCGCTGATGAAGGCGCTTCAACCTTGTGTTGTTTGGGTTTGTCTGTGGGCTGCAGTAGCTCTTGAAGGGCGATGATGGCTTCTTGTAGTTCCTCATTCACCGCTTCGTACAACTGCCGTTACTGGGACTCTTCAAAGCCCTCAAATACGGCCTAGAGAATGTCGTTGATCTCGTCAAGACCATGTTTTCGGTGCAGCAGCATGTCTACTTGAAGCTGATAATAACATAGTGTGGCGATCGCTTCATGAATTCCACTCTTTCTGCGTTCAGCCGCTTGGTTGCCTCGTCCACCTTGTTGGACTCGGCACTAGTTTGCTTATAGCTGTATGCTGGAGTTAGCAGAGCCTGTAGAGCTTCTTGATAATGCTCCGCGATTTTCTTTATCTTCACGTAGTACTCATTTTGAAAAAATGTGTTCTCCGGGTTGCCCTTCATGAATTGTTGAAGGATACCATCGTTGATCTCGAAAAGCTCCCACTGGCTTTTCGAGACTCCCAAACGCTGCTTGGCGTATTGCCCCGTCTACGGCTCTGTGCTGCCCTTGTCGAAATTGTTAATGCTCTTCTCGATGGTTCTTTCAATTGCCTTTTGGGATTTGGCTAATGCTTCCATTTTGATTTCTTGATTGATTCATTTGCTGATAAGTTGACGAAGTTGTCAGTAAAGGCACAAAAGTATGCCAGGAGTGATACTCTTTTATCACAAGTTCCGATAGAGTTGAAATCACGACTGAGTCAGATATGTTCCAAACAGATCACAGAATCGGTGAATCGGGTGTCCACATCGACTGCACCCCCAGATGGTACTTTGAACTAAGCTGAATCACCTAGGCCACCACCAAGAGCACGAAGACAAAGTGGCAAAGTGTCGACAATTCGATGGTTAACTGGTGCGATCGTTACCGAAGCGACCGAGGCAAGAGCCGTAAATCCCAACGTCATGAAGAATCACCCTGAAGCCAACGTTGTATGATTGCATCGCCAACGTCGTAAATGTGGCGGAAGTACTGTATTCGGAAACGGAAACCGATAACCTCTCCCAAGGACGGTTGCAAGGTACAATTGCCGCCAATCGACACGAAGAAGAAAGCCTATTCCGACAAGCGGGAGATGTTCTGAAAAGAATACAATCTGAATGCGACTCCCCAAAAATCAGCAAGCCAGTAAAGATTGGGCTCCTTGAACTGGTGGAGCTCCAAGACTGCACAGGGCACTATCGGAGGAGCTAGTTAAAGGCCAAAGACGAGCAGAAGACTAAACAAGTGCTGGGGGCGAAATCTAAAGGCCACATGCAGATAGCTCCATCAGTAAAGATTAATAAAAGAATGGCGTCTAGCCCAATCTAAGGAGATCGGGATAAAAGAAGGAAGGAAGAGGCACTTGATGGGTGTGGAGCACCAGATTACGGGTTCCAGACAGTGCTTACAAAAGAAGCGAAGAAAGCCGCAAAGAAATTCCTTCAAAAAGTGCCAGAAAGTAAAGTTCGCATGGACGCCCTACAAGAAAAAGGACCTGATTCAAAACAGGAGAGAAAGAAGCCCCGACGAAGACCTCGGCAGCAGGCACTGCTCGTAAAACCCCAAGATGGTCGATACTACGTGGAGATACTGCGGGACATCAGGGGAAACGTAAGGCCCGAAGATACTACCACTTCTATTAAAGCAGTTCGACCAACGCGGTCGGGCCACATACTGGTCAAATTTAGAGCGGAGGCCGGCAATAAGGAAGCATTCTGCGACGCAGTAAAGAAAGTCTTCGGCAAAAGCGCAGCTACAACCTCGCTCGAACCAATGGCAACAATCAAAATAAGGGACATTGATTGCGTCACGGATCTGGCCGAGGTAGAAGAGGATATCAAAAGGGGGTTCCCTAGCTTGGACGGAATCAAGGGGAGGCAGACACCAGAAAACCATAGGGGACAACGCATGGCTATCATTGACTTGACTGAAAAGGACGCCGAACTATTTCTAAATAAGGGCAAAGTACGAATAGGGTGGGTTGTCTGTAGGATACGGCGAAGAGTAACGCCTCTTCAAAATTTTCAAATGCCTTGGTTATGGTCACACCACACAAGTATGCAAAACACCCGATTGGAGTTCTCTATGTAGCAAATACGGTGAAATGGGACATAGAAGAAAAGATTCAACGAAGGAGGCACCTTGTATTCTTTGCAAGGATGCTGATCCAAGACCCGATTTTGGACACGCCTTGGGATCAGGAAAATGCCGGGTGTTCCAGGAAGCCCTAGCCAAAGCAAAATCAGAACTTTGATGACCCGCTCCCTGCAGCTAAACCTACGGCGCAGCTCAACCGCCCAAAATTTGCCTGAGCAGTTTGCGAGGGACATGAAAGCCTGTGTAATGAATCATGCGACACCGCTGGCGACCACTACTAACACACTTTGCTGCTAGGTGGCTTGTCATTTCACGTTGGTTGCGACGAGCGCACCTCCCACGTCAATTTTGTCGTGGGATGTCGAGGGGATTTGACAGCCACATGGAAGTGAAGTGTGCACGTAGTGGCCGCCACCCATGAAGAAGTCCCGGAGTGTGCCGACAGTTCCACAAAAGGGCAAATAGTAACGCTTCGATTTGATCACCAACTGTTGCGACAACAAACCAGGAACTAGTCGGATTGCAGGAATTTGGAAAAAGGCAAGAAGAGCCGTGTACGAGCCAACCGAAAAGAAACATTGCTTGGTAAGTCGGCGAATGCAAAGTTTGTTTTTCCGCTTCGAATTAAAATAACGTTTTAGTAATAGTTAAACTAACCGCGGATATCATCAATCAATGTATGTAGTATATAAATCCATGCAGAGAACGTGAACTAGATCTACGAGGATACAAAACACCGCAAATAAAAAATTTGGGAGCTACACTTGACCAATTCGATACTATAGACTTCTCTGATAATGACCTACGCAAACGTGATGGATTTCCGTATTTGCCTAGATTAAAGTGCCTGCTATTAAACAACAACCGGATAATACGAATCGACGATTACTTGCATGAATCTATCCCCAATTTGGAGTCAGTAGTTCTTACTGGTAACAATATTCAAGAGTTGGGCGATTTGGAACCACTCACGCACCTCAAAAAGCTGGAAACATTGTGCTTGCTTGTAAACCCCGTATCTACGAAGCCATATTACAGTGAGTATGTTGCATACAAGTTAAATCCGATCCAATCTGAAGGACATATGAATTAAACAACGGTAAATAACGATGTTACATGCCGTCGCAAGGGTAGGGTTTGAGAAAATTCGCTGAGGTCGGTGTCGCGTCGCGCGCGGTACGCGGTACCTTTGTTGTTTTGCCTTTTATTAGCGTAGCTTTCGTCGGGTTGAGTTGGCGTAGCATATTTTTCGGTACCGCGTCGGAAATTCGGGATCGCGAAGTAAAAATTAGATTTTTGTCCTTGACTGATTAAATGAAGAAATACGGAGTAACGTAAAGTAGGTTTCCTCTCCGTATGGTTTTGTTTTGTGACGCGTTTGAAAACGGGCATGTATTGGTGGCTGAAGATTGTAGATGAGCGTAATCCATTCGGAGACCCGCGACCGAAATCCTCTCCGATCTAGCTGGCCGACAAGCAGCCACCGCATGAATGGATTACGGTGCACGGATTGGTTGACCGGTTGGTACCATCCGTTGGCACTACTCAGACTTAACGTCTAGAACCGATGAGCGGTCGGTTCCTCGTACGGACGTAGAATTAAAATCATTACACCTGCTTATTGCTGCTGATTGAGCAACATCATGATAAAAGTTCAGCATCATGGTATCCTGAGGAAACTGGCACTGCCGGCATCTGGGTGCGAAATAGTGATTTCCAGGCGGAGATTTGTGGACGTGAGTATGGTTCCGTGTGGGTTCGGCACTCAGGGACCGCCTTCTTTAGCACTTACCTAACGCTGAACGAATCGATATCATCTTTCCAAAGCCAAGTTTAATGCTTTGGAGGGCACTGTTTCGAACGCAGACTGGAACGTGCTCGTTGGGGGAGACTTCAACGCTAAAGCAATCGGATCCGCGGGCAAAACGAATCCTGGAAATAGCAACCAGGGTGGCGCTCGTCGTACTTAACACCGGCAATACGCCGATCTCCCACCGATTTGGCTGTGAAGGAACCATAACGGACATGACATTCGCCTCGGCGTCCTTAGTACGAAGGATGCACAACTGGAAATTATAAGAGGACTACTTAGCCAGTGATCATCAGTGCATTCTTCTTGAGATAAGCGATGTTGTCTCCTGACATCCCTGCTCTCGACTTTCTACAATTGGATGGAACATCGAGAGGATGGATGTTGAGAAGTTCATCGAGGTGCTCACAGCAGGTGTACCGCTACAGGGGGCTTCGGAGGGGACGGCAGAACTGGCGACTCAAGACGTGGTGAACTCTACTATGAGCATCATCACGACTGCTTGCTGCACCTCTGCGCCCCGTCGAAAACCCCGACACGGCAAGCCCCCAGTATACTGATGGTCAACTGAAATCGCTGAGAAGTGAAGGGAGTGTCACAAGCTTCGGAGTGAGGCTCAACGGGCACGGAGCCGGGACGAGGCATGCACCTGAGTGGCAGCATATTAGTCAACTAGGAAATGCCTTCGCAAATTGATCAACAACAGCAAGATCTAGTGGACAATGTGAACAAGGATCCGTGGGGCCTTGGCTACAAGCTAGTAATGCGGAAGCTTGGTGCCCTAGGGAAACCTTGCATGCATGATGCGAAAAAGGTGGACGAGATACTGCGGGCACTCTTCCCTGCCCATCCCGTCCGTATTGACGTTGTCCTTGTGTCTACTCTTCTTAGAGCCTGAACTGGAAGAGGCAGTCCTTTCGTTGAAACCGAGGAAGGCTCCAGGTCCAGAGGGTGTTTAAGCTGAAGTGTTGCGGCTCGTCTATCACCATTGTCGTGACTTCCTGCTCAGCACATTCAACGCTTGCCTACGGTACGGGGTTTTCCCGATACGATTGAAGGTGGCGAGGCTCGTGCTGATCAGCCAGGGGAAGAAAAATTCCGAATCGCCGTCTGCATACCACCCGTTGTGCATGCTAGACACTGCTGGGAAAGTGCAAGAGAAACTCATCAAGGGAAGACTCACTGACGCGATTCGTGCTGCTGGGGACCTATCTCCTCGGCAGTACGGCGTTAGAGCAGGACGCTCAACCATTGATTTGAATGCAGAGGTGGTGAACGCGGTCCAAAAGGCAGAGGTATATAGACGCACCATGCGACGGATCGTCCTGTTGGTGATAATCGACGTCAGGAATGCCTTCAGCTCCGCTAGATGGGTGGATATTCTGGATACGCTAGAAACCCTTTTCAAGCTCCAGAATATCTAATGCGGCTTTTGAGGGACTACCTAAAGAGCCGAAGCCTGCTCTTCGACACGACACAGGGCCAACGAAGGATGGAAATTACGCCAGTTGTTGCCCAAGAATCTATCCTCGGTCCGCACCCTGTGGAACGTGTCTTACAACGGGCTACTGAGACTTGAGATGCCAGATGAGTCGCGCTTGGTCGGCTATGCGGATGATGTTGCGGCTCTGGTTGCTGGACGCACCGTTGAACAACCGCAACTTAGGCTAGGTATGCTAATATGCCGAGTGAGGGACTGGATGACTGCTCGCGGGCTCAGTTTAGCACTGAAGAAAATCGAAGTGGTCATCTCGACAAAAAATAGAATCCCTAGAGTAAGGATGATCAGTATGGCGACTTTCGAATCGAATTGAAGCCATCCGTGAAGTGCTTGGGGCTACTGATCAACTCAAAGATGAGCTTCGGGAGTATCGGCTCTGAGTCGACTTATGGCCCACGTAGGGGGACCAAACCCATCAAGAAGACACTTCTTGATGAGTGCTGTAGGCTCAGTGCTACTGTACGGAGTAGAAGAATGGGGCGACGCTCTCAGCAAGAAGGTATACTAAAACGTTTGGCACAGGTACAGAGAAGAGGAGCACTGAGAATTGCATCTTCGTATCCGATGGTCTCTGATTCGGCGATGAGAGTTATTGCAGGCGTGATAGCTGTCGCCCTCCTTGTTAGAGAACGCCGCGCTATTTACCTGCGCCGAAACGAGGATGCGAAGGAGACAGTTGTCCGCGTGGAGAGACAGCGTTCGCTTAACGATTGGTTGCAGTCTTCGGTGAATCGCACGAAGGAAAGGTGGACTGCGCGCCTCATCCCGGATGTGAGACCATGGCTAAATTGAGGGCATGATGAGACTGAAATCTATCTGACCCAACTTTTGAGCGGGCATGAGTGTTTTCAGTGTTACCTGCACAAGATTGGTAAGTCACGGTTCCCCGATTGTCGGTTTTGCCCACGAGGGGAGGACAATACCTGCCACACAGTTTTTGCGTGCAAAAAATGGGTCAGGTTGCGAAGGAACCTCTACAGGGAGACGGGAGAGCTCATCTTGGATAATATAGTTGCGGTGATGCTCGAATCGGTTGACAAATGGAATCAGGTGGCACATTATGCTCGGGCAGTCCTTAAAGATAAAAGGGACTCACAGCAGCCGGGAGCGTTGGGGCTGGTGGATCGCTTGTCTGGCCCTTCCTCTTCCCCTCTACCCTCCCGCTAGGAGGAGGACTCCCCAGCTTGAAGGCGCCTCACGGCGTAACAAAACGAGACCTGGCCCGAAGTAATGTGTCAAACGGTTCCAGGCTGGGTTCTCAGGTTAACAGAGAGGTGCTTAGTGGGTAGTGCAGTCGCCTTCTTGTGAGCATGGGAGTCGTACACTCTGTACAAAAATCGCATTCACCTCCCTATCACGAAAAAAGTTCCGGTGTTAAGAGAGGAAAGAGCAAGCAGCATGGGGCGCGGGAATGGCATTGATTTGGTAGAAACACCAATTCAATTTTGTCGCACCTTGCGCAGAGTGCACTATGGATTAAGAGATCAACCAGAGAAACACAATCAAAGATTGGGCATACTTACCCAATGTATGTTATGAAAGTCGTTTACATTAGCAAAAGTATGTGAGATCCAGAAATTATTTGAATACGTAGAAAAAATTTTTTTGGGTGTAACTTGAGATGTTTTTTGTTGCAAATGAATTTATTCTTACTGAAAATGTGATGACCAAATAGATTGAAATACAATGTTTGAATTTAAAGCTGACTATGATGATTGCAATATGTTGGTGTTATTTTGATTGACAGGAAATTTGGATTCATTTTGTAGCAATTTATTGAAAATTGAAAATATGATTGAGCAAGCGCTTAAGCCTTGAAGGGCAATTGAATCCCTGCGTCAGTAAGTGTTTTTTTCAGTTGGGTTGGATGTCTGTACTTTTGGTCCACAACATCCGCTCAGATGGGTATGGCTTAGGATTTCCCATATTCCCCAGTAGCACCCCGATTTTGAGATCCTCTTTTGCCTTGGGCATTCCTCTTTCTGCAGCCTTCTTCCTAGTCTCTTCAAGTGGAATTCCCTCGGCTAGGTAACTGAGGAACCACTTTGTTTTTACTCAAATGAGTCTTTTGTTCAGCGGGTCATCCCGACCTATCGATTGTCCAAGAGGTTGAAGAGGTATATTCCTGTCGGCTTTACTTTTATTTGACAAGCCATCATTGTTAGGGTGTTTTATCTCCTTGCTGGTCAACACGGGCCAGCTAATTTCTCTGCTGACAAGAGGTAGCCTCCATGGCATAGTATACGATTATGTCTGCTAAAAATAGAAAATGTTTTACATTTTATAAAAAGCACTCTATTTTCTACAATAAAACATGACGTTTTAAATTTATATTCTCTTTCTCGCCACCATAAGTTCAATAATAATTGCTGCTCTTCTATTCATCCAGGGTAAACTAACAAATTGTCATTCTTCTGGTTGTGAGCGTCCTTTCAGCGTGCAAAAGATTCCTCACAGCAATTTGATATTACTCGTCGTAGATACACTATGTCCTTGTGGGTCCAAGCAACTTGACATTGAACCTATAGAAGTACCTGGAGGAGTTGGTAAGTGTTTTTGCATTCAAACTATTATTACATGCTTCATCTTATAATTTAACCCAACTGCAGGAGCATGCGGCTCGCGACGATTAGCACGGGAGAATTTATCAAGGAGGCGTCCGGCGAAATGCATAAGTTACCACCCCGAAGAAGTAGAAATCCAACAATGCGGACGCGGGTCACATATGTTCACAAAATCAATAGTTTTATCACATATTATCGTATTGCTAATAGCATTTGTCCTAACACATGTGTGATATAAAGACTAGGATGATTTTTTGTTAAAAATTAATAAGTAAATGTAATATTAAGTGGTTAAAATTGAAATAAGTGATGGAAGATTATTGAAAAAGAATGAAAATCGAATAAAAAGTGTAAAATCACATTTAAAATTCAGAAAAAAATATAAAATGAAATTAAATCCGCGAAACAATACAAAATTGTGAATTTATTCTTAATCCTTTGTTAGTCGAGTCAAACTCATTTTTGAGTTGTAATGATTGGAGAAAAGAGACCCAAAAACAATTCAAACGGGTCAACTAATGATTATCGTAATTAATTATACTGAAATTAAAAATTCAAATAAATAAAATTAATGCAAGAAATGATAATAAATTAATTTAGTGAATAACATTAGATCTTTTTTACACGCAATGGAATGATGTAAACTTTGATTAACAATTATTGATAATAATGACGAATTAAATGAATAAATGATAATTGCGAGTTTAGTGCGAGGTTTAAGTGTTTATATTGACGCTATGTAATTACCAAAGGAGCAAATGCATTCAGTACGAACATTTTAAATTCTTTTACGTTATTGTATATAGTTTTTGAATAATGATGCGCTAACCAAACTCTTATTATTTCGAGATACACAAGCAAAATTTTCTCGATTCGACTTTTTATTAGTAATTAGGAAAATAACTTTTATGTTTTATAGAATTTAAATCATTTCTAATGCTTTCTGCATTAACATTATGGAGCTATTAGTGTTTATATGAAAACGATTAATTTGATTAGAAAAATAGTTGAGTTAATAGACAATAATAATGAATTATAAATAAATGAAAGAGATTAAAGCTAGTTATTTGTTAGACATATGAAAAGAAAATTCCAATTTAAAATTTATAGTTAAGTCCATATGTAAGTCAATCTGTATATATGATGAAAAAAAAGAAAATAAAAAAATACCAATTAAAAGTAAGTCTCAGTCATAATGTGAATTAGTATTTAAAATTTTTCAATTTCAACGCACTGTCTTCATGCAATAATTTTCCCTTTTTTTTAAAATCCTTCTGAGCTAAACTTGATTTTCATATGGCAAATTTTAGTAAATTTTCAATTCACAATTCTTTCAACTTCTAGTTTCAAATAGGAAAAAATTAAATCAAAATTAAGATTAAGACACAAAAAGAAGAAGAAAAGAAATATAAATACATTGGATGAAGCTTAACATCGCTAAGTTCATCAAGAATTCAAGGATCAAATTCAATCTAGAACAGAAGAATATTATTATTTGAATTTTCATTCAGCACACTAAAATAAAACATAAAAATAAAAAGGAAAACATAACTTAAAAACAAAAGAAATCCAGAAAAGATCTCAAAGTGTTTTGAAATAAATATAAAAAGTTTACAGGGCTAACAGTTATTTAAGAAATTCAAAAGAAACTAAAAGAAGTCAAGAAAAGAAATATTTTTAAATTGTAGTTAAACGAAATCAAGTAAATATTATCCAAATTTAAAGAGATGAAACGACGTGGCGTTTATAAGAATGTGTAAATGGTAGCATAAATAATTTTTATTTATATGTTGATCCTGACAAAATCCGAACTTTAGGTAATAATTCTTTTGTTTTGGTTGTTTGGTGATTAGTTTTTGAGAATAACCAGTTGAGCAGAATTGCAACTCTATAGGCTGAATTATCAAGAGAATTGGATTCAAAATAAAAATAGCTTCATACATTCAAAATGCAAATACATTCTCACACGAAAACGTTTAAATACTCAGTTAATGTTTCCATATTAATTAGAATGTATGTTAGTTTTCATCCAATAAATCCTTGGCTATGTTAGTTTTACGTTATCAGTCGCAAGTTAAACCACTGTGTGTAAGTGTGACTCCAATTTTTGGCTGCTATTTGAGTCCATCATCAAAAGAAAATAATTTATAAATTTAGAATTAAGCAATTATTTCTGTATGCAATCTGATATGAGATCAGTGAAGTATGGTTTGGGAATATGTCATTCTACTCAGCGTGGAAAACCTAGTATTTTTCTAATCTCTAAGTTTTTTTCATTATTTTATTTGATGATTGATTCCATTTAACAAGAAACTAGCTAGCACAAAAGCCCTCCAAAATACTTTCCTAAGATGTTATTATACAGGGTGGGCCATAAGGGTGTTGGCGGTTTAAATATTCGATTTAAAAAAAACTACGAAACATAACACAAATATATTTGTATTGTTAAAAAGTAGAAGCATAGGAATTTTTAAGACTTAAAAATAATGTTGTCCAAATGGCTTCCCTCGGCTGCTTGGCACTCTTGGAACCGAAGTTGCAAATTTTGGAAAACTCGTTGAAAAGTTGTTCTCGGTATTTTGTTACTTTCCTGAATAATATTCCTCTTCAGCTGCTCTAAATTGGTCGGATTATTCTCGTAAACTACCGATTTGAGGTAGCCCCATAGAAAATAATCACATGGAGAGAGATCGGGGCTACGTGGGGGCCATACAATATCCCCCCTTTTCGAGATGAGTTTTCCGGGAAAAACATTTTTCAGCAGCTCTATGGATACCCTAGCCGTATGACATGTGGCCCCATCCTGTTGAAACCCCATCCTCGAGGTATTGCCTTGAAGTTCTTGCAAAGCTGGCACCAAAAAGTCTGTTATCAATCAATCGCCAACACTGATATGGCCCACCCTGTACTACAGTGAAAATCTTATAAACTTACGTTTGGTAATTTTCTTCTGATGCTGTTAGAGGTAGACATTTTCAAAATTTAGATTACTATGACCAATTCGGAGAAATATTCCCTATTTCCTCTGTATGGTTTGAGTTATGTGCAAAAGTTTTTCGTATTGTATACTCCGAATCAATTATTGACTTCATGCTTGAAAAAAAAAACAATTTTAATCGTTTCGGACTGTTTTGTAGGGTCCTTTATAGGATGATCCGTGTGGAGCTGTGGGTTAGGCTATACCCCGCTTGCGCAGCAGCTCCCAAGTTCAAACCTCGGTCGCGGCATCGAGTTTGAGGTTCTGATGCTGCTGTCGGACTATCAGCCCACCCAGCTGTGATGGGTACTAATTGAAAAATTAGGCAATAATCACATGATTGAGCGTAATATTGACCATATCACCTTGAATTCTGTTACGGTCATAGAATGAGATACCCTAACAATAAAATCTCAATGCCATGGTTCGGATTTGGACTGTAGCGCGATGGATTATTATTATTATTATTTATAGGACGATCAAAATACATCGACCAATCTTTAATTTTCTCCGGTACAAATTACCTTCTTTGTTGTTTTTTTTAATGTATAGAATACTTTTGTGGCAAATATTCGCCAAATGAAGGAGGCTGTGTAAAGTATATATTTTCCGTTTGTTCGTTCACATTAATTTTCTCTCCAACATGGCATAAATTTATTTATGAAAGGATTGGCTTAACTATGGACTTAGCGGTTGATAACTCTGGGTACCTAGAAAATGGATGACTACAATAGATTATACATATTAGGTAAAGTAAGTACGCAGAGCATAGCTTTTGTTTCTACCACGCCCTTTTTTGGAGGTATCGGCTGATTTCTTTTTTGATGATCCTAACATATTTGACCGTATATTGGAAAAATCCATGGGAATTGAGAAAAAGTGTTTATCTGGCGTATTCAATATTTCTATGTGGCATTGTATTTAATTGCATCATGAGTTAGTCAATTGTTGAAAATAATAACAATACCAGAGAATGTGGGCTTATGGTTCTTTGTTCCGAACTAAGGAACGAATTTGTCAGCAGTTTCATTCTCCTTATATCTCTTCTCCAAACATCCTGTGATATATACATGAGAATATATATATATATATATATATATATATATATATATATATATATATATATATATATATATATATATAAAATATATATATATATATATATATATATATATATATATATGTATATATATATATATATATATATATATATATATATATGTATATATATATATATATATATATATATATATATATATATATATATATATATATATATATATATATATATATATATGTGGGACTCGTTTTCAGGGAAACACGAGTTGAAGTTTTAATACTGCATTTCAAATGAAAAGCAGATATAAAAATATAATATTCAGCGAAACCTGTTTTCCAGTCGCGCGTGTTGTCCTCTCCCTCTGTCGTCTCGTTCTCACCTCTGTAGCGAATTCGCCCCACAACTTGGCCATCCTGTTCTAAGCGCCGTTCTCGGCGCTACCACTGCTATCGCATCTCTCGCTCTCAAAATATAGCTCTTGATGACTCGGATACCTATTCATATAATCGGCTGCTGTTGCTGTTTCGCCGGGCCCTTCAACGTATCCGATCCTTTCGACACCATAGCGATTGTTTGGTCTAACAGTTGTGACCCGATAACGGCCTAGGAACTTTTTGTGCACCTTCATGCCTCCGCCAAATTGCGTCCTGCGGATAGCAATGACATCTCCAATGTCGTAATTGCTCGCTGGCTTGCGTTTCCAATAATACGCCTTATGATTTTCGTTCTGGATCAGCTGTATATGTTTCATTGCTTCGTATTGCAGGCTTGATTGTTCCTCAACAAAACGGTTCACGGACCCTTCCCCGATATATCCTGAAAAGGCAAGTCATCCGTCAACCGCACCTTGGTTCCCATTAAGAGTTCAAACGTTGTGGTACCAATGCTGCAACTATACGACGAGTTGACGATAGCTGCAGCCTCTCAACATGTCTAAAGCACTCGCCGGAATCGTCAATAGAAAGTTTCGTTAATACTGGAACAATGATCCCGTTTATATGCTCGATTTTTCCGTTACCCCGCGGAACTCTTGTCGTCAATTAAATGTGTTGGATACCTTCCTTCTCGCCTCTATCAATAGGATTAACCCAACGCTCTCTTTTTCCTTTCTGACGGGATACACGTCACGCAATTCTCGATGAACTTCTTGATACCTGCTTGCATGTGTGGAAACCGGAAGTCAGATGCTCAACTTTTTTCAGCCCGAAATGACCGCGTTTGTGGGGTCGTCTAATTACGCCGTATTGCACTGCCGTCCGCCGTCGTTTTGTAAACGATACCATACTGCACTACGAAAGCGTCGTCAGTACCTCCCCCTACGATAATTTTCTCCAACTCTGGATCGTCTTTCTGTGCGCATTGAACTCGCTTAGTTAAAGCGCATTGATCCCATCTTGTCAAGTAGACCGATACTGGGCTACGGCTTAGAGCGCCGGCGTGCTTTATTGACCGACTTGGTTTATGTTCGAACCTATGTTCGTATTCGTCAATTAATAACGCCCATCGTACTACTCGTTATAGGTTTCTTTCTTCGCCATTGTTAGAGGTGCCAAGGTTTCACAGTCTATCACGATTTCCACCGAATTTCCCGAAAGATACACTCGGAACTACTTGAGTGACTTGGCAACTGTAAGTATCTCCAGTTGGTAACTCATATATTTTGGTTCTGCTGGCTTCGTTTTTCAACTGGCGTAATATGCTGGATGCAAGTTTCCATCCTTGTGATCCCGTTGCAAAAGAATCCCTCCCAGCACGTACATGGAAGCGTCGGCGTGAAGATATGTCTCAGCTCCAACATGAAAAAGTGTAAGAACTGGGGCCTTGGTCAAAGTGGCTTTCAACTCGTTAAAGCGCATAATTGGGTAGTTCCAAATTCAAAAGGAACTTTGTCATTCTCTGAATGAAGTCACTGATAAACATCCGGAAATAGCCTACTAAGCCCAAAAAGCTCAGCACATCCTTCGCTGACTTCGGCTGACTTAAGTGTTCAACAGCTAGTGTCTTGTCATGATTTGATTTTACAGTCCCATCCTTGACAATACTTTCAAGGTATTCAACTTTTTGCGTAAACATTTTACAGTTTTTCCAATTAAAATGAAGGTTGTACTTACTAGCTGTCCACATTACTCGTCCAAGCTTTGCGTTTCTATCAGGAATGATAAAGTCGTCAAAGTATGTCAACATGGTCCTGTTGGTGAAGAGATCTCTTAACATGGCTCTTATGTGTGTTTGGAAGACCGCTGGTGCATTGCAGATGCCAAATGGAACCCGCGAGAACTCAAACTGCCCCTCTCCAAATCCAATACGCTGAACATCCTCGCGCTCCGCAGTTTGTCCAGCAGATCGTCTATAATCGGCGGTGGGAATCGGTCTCGAACCATCTTTTGATTTAGTAACCGAAAGTTGACGCACATTCTTACACTACCATTTTTCTTTTTCGTCAACAGGATAGGACTAGCATATTCAGATATACTAGGACGAAGAACGCCTTCCTTCACCGGCTGTTCCATGGTCTTGTTGACTATCCCACGTTGTTCAGCTGATAACCGGCTAGGAGTTTGATGAACTGGCATGTTATCTTTCAAACGTATCTTCCTTTCAACGTGGGTACGTCTTTCATCCGTCAGTGAATACTGTTGAATGAGCTTCATCACTTCGTCTTTAATCGTCGCGTCGTGCATGCTTTCTACGCCCCCGGCCAATCGTCATTATGAACGCTGGTGCCTAGTAGGCTCTTAACGTCATTTTCTTCGTCAGTCTGGAGTTTAGAAAATACGGCCTTCCGGTTGTTACTGTGGATTTCAACGACTTCTAACAATCCACCACCCAACAAAACATCATTGGTCAGAATCTCATCTGCAACGGCATGGAATCGAAGAGTAAAGCGATCTTCGTCCAGAGTGACAGCCACTTCCAAACTGCCCAATGTTCGGAATCCAGCAGTTCCGGCTCCGTGAAATGGAACTGTTGCTGCCTCCAACTTTGGTGCTCCAAGTTGGACGTACATTGTCGCAGGCGTTAGGTTTAAATCGCTTCCTGAGTCTATAATCGCTTCGACGTCATTGATTACGATAACTTTGTACACCTTCTTGTCCGTTGACTAGAAGGTGTTGACACGTCTTTTAAGTGGTTCCATTGTGAATGTTTTTTGCTGGTAGACGTGATGTGCTCGTACTCGTTACAACGAAAACACTTTGGCCCTTTCGACTTATTTGGGCAATTTCTGCTAATGTGCGAAGACTTTCCGTAGTTGAATTATTACTGCCAATCGCTGTTTGGTTTCGGCTGTGGTCTTGCACTCGTCACCGCTTTTTTTGCTGCCATCTTACTTCTCAACGCCTGGTACTGACTTAGCTTTCTTCTAATCTCTACGATCGTCGCAGCACCCTACAAGATAACTTTACTCTACTCGGCGTCAGGGATACCATCAATGATATACTGAATTTTGGCCTTGACTTTAATGTCCGCATGGCTGGCAATTTCCAACATTCGGTGCACATTTACTTGGTTTGATTTGTCACCTTTTCCTTCGACTGACTCAGCCGTCTATGAACGTCTTTACTAGTAGTTGTATTCGTAAACTCTGATGGCAACGATCTTTACATCGTCGTTCCACATTCAGAATGCGGTATGAAATTTACGAAGAGCTTAGTGGAGCCACGAAGCAGATTTTTGCGTAAGCAACTTTTTGGAAATTAATCCAATGGCAAATATCGGCGGTCTCCTTCAATGACATGAGCCACATTTTGACGTTTTCTATGCCGTCTCCGCTAAATGTTTCCAAAGGCTCTTCAATATCTTTGAACGATAGTTGCGGGGTAAACACTCTTACAGCGACGTACTCGCTGTGAGTGCTAACATGGTTGTCAATTTGTCTTCGTTCATCGTCCGACTCTTGTCCATCATAGATTTAGACTTTCGTCGACATGGCTTCTTTTAGGCATGCCCACAGCTCGTCCTTTGTACCCGTAGTCTTCAGGCCTAACTCATGCAATCGACTGTGCAATTGAAGATTTCTAAGTAGCGTAGCTTATCTGCGACTATTAATGTTGTTTAGGAGTGACCATCCACGCTTATGTCATCAGCTGACGTCCCCACTCCTCCACCCGTCTGCACTCCCCGTCGTTTGCGCGCCCCAAATTGGAAAACGCTTGTTGACATAAGCCGTTACCGCGCCCCAGAAATAAGGCACTTCACTTCCACGCGCCGTCGTCGTCTGAGCACCCTAAAAGTAAAGCGCCTCGCTTTACTCCGTCGTCATCGCCCATGCGCCCCAAAAATCAAAGCGCCAATAAATATAGCATTTCGTTTGTGTACCCCATATTGTAAGGCACTGCACTTCCCCTCGCTTTCGTCGTCTATGCGGCCCAAAATGCAAGGCACTTCACTTTACACCCTCGTCGTCTATGCACCACAAAAGTAAGGCACTCATCGTTCATACCGACCTTGCATATACGCCCCAAAATGAAAGGCACTCGTCGTTGATACACGGTGTCGTCGTATGTGCGCTCCAGAATAAGAAGCGCTCCGCAGTCACACACCATCGTCGTCTACCTGCCTCAAAATTAAAGACATTTGTCGTACACACCATTGAGTGTGGGTGTGTGCATGTTTGCAAAAAGAAGCAGAGACACGATTTGCCATTCTTCGTGGTGGTGCGCCGTCGTTTATGCCTCGGAAAAGTAAGACACGCTACGTTACTCCGCGTCGTCGTCCTAGCTCGAAACAAGACATGCTACGTTGCTCTGCATCCTCATGGGTGCGCTTCGCTGAGACGAACAGTAATTTGTGGGATTCGTTTTAACGGAAACACGAGTTGAAGTTTTAATACTGTATTTTAAACGAAAAGCGGATACACAAATATAATATTCAGCAAATTCAGTTCTCCAGCCGCGAGTGTCGTCTCGTTCTCACCACTGCAGCGAATTCCAAAAATCCTCAATTCGCCCCATATATATATATATATATATATATATATATATATATATATATATATATATATATTGTCGCGTGTTATTTGGTTCGCGGCCAATAATTTTAATGTTCCGGGAAAGTGAAAACGCAATGTCTTTTAATTTAAGTTAAAAGTGTTTATTTAATTAAATAAAATGCACAATAATCAGTTAACACTTTCACTAATTTTAATTGTCACTATTAAAATTATCTAACACTTGTCCATAAATTTATTATCGCAATTGTCTTCTAAATCACTTCATTATTACAAAAATCACTTTTCTACTACTCGAATAATTTCGCTTCCCACACACAAACGCAGTTCTTATCGCGGTCGAATGAATGATTCTCCCATTCATTCAGCTCGCCTTTATATAGGGTCTCTAAGTATTCACCCATTTCTCGCATATTGGCGAACGTTCTACCGAGAGGTACCTGGTACGTTCGAGCAAATTCATGAATGGAGTGACGTCGCTTGCAGATGTTGATTATGCTTGTTGAATTTACTCGCGGGTTCGAGTAAATTCATTTGTTGACGTTCTTAATGATGATGAAAATAATTGCGACAGTAGCTCGCAGAATTATTTGTACATGTAATTATTTGTACATGTAACACTGCCCCCATCTCAGTTCTTTTCGCCCCGAAAAGATGTGTCGCTATTTGTAGTCAATTCTCCCTGGGTGTAATATGGGGCAAGACGGTCCAGATGCACGATTTTCATTTTAGCTCTCGGCTTACGATGTTCCTGTATTCGGTATACGACGTCGTTGATTCGCTTTGTAACTCGGTATGGTCCCTCCCAATTATGTTGCAACTTTGGAGACCTACCCTTTCGCCGTTGCGGGTTATAAAGCCACACCAAGTCATCTTGCTGGAAGCCAGTAGAATTAGCCTTTAGATCATACCTGGTCTTCATGCGGTCAGTAGCCGATTCGAGGTGTTTTCGCACTGTCCGATGTATCTGGTTCAACCGTTGTCTTAGATCACTTGCGTACTCCGAAACCGTTTGGGGTTTCTCAGGGGGTGTTCCGAACTTTATATCGGCTGGCAAACGAATAGTCTTTCCAAAAATGACTTTGGCTGGGGCTTGGCCCGTCGACGCATGTTCAGCGGCTCTATATGCCATTAAAAATAGTGGGATATGTCGGTCCCAGTCCCTTTGGTTCTCGTCAACCATCTTGGCAAGGTGTTTATTGAGCGTGCCGTTGAAACGTTCCACCATTCCATCGGATTGGGGATGCAGCGGTGTTGTCCTCGTTTTCCGTATTCCCAGCTGCTCGCACATTTCGCTAAAAACTAGTGACTCAAAGTTTCGGCCTTGATCCGAATGTAGTTCACAAGGCACGCCGTACCTGCTGACCCAATTTAACACTAGCTGTTCGGCTACCGTAGTTGCTTCCTGGTTGGGAATGGGGTAGACCTCGGGCCACTTGCTGAAATAATCAGCTACAACCAGCGTGTATCGATTTCCCCATTCAGATTCAGGAAAGGGTCCAGCGATGTCAACAGCAATCCTTTCGAATGGCACGCCAACGTTATAGGTTTGCATTTGTCCTCTCAGTCGTCGTTTTGGGCCTTTGACGGAAGCGCAAATGGTGCATCTGCGACACCAGTCCTCTACGTCTTCTCGAGCGTGGAGCCAGTAGAATCTTTCCCGCAATTTCGCTAAGGTTTTGTTAACACCAAGATGGCCTCCCGAGGATCCTTCATGCATTTCCTTTACCACATCGTGGATTCGGCTTTTGGGTAGTATAGTTTGCATCCTATCGGAGCTGCCATCTGCCGTTTCCCATTTCCGCTTGAGTACACCACCCTCCACCTGAAGGGAGTTCCATTGTGCCCAATAGCTTTTCAGGGTTGCGCCATGCGTTGAAACGTCCTTCCACTCAGGTCGCCCAGTCGTCTCCTTCCATACGAGCAATGGTCCGATGTCTTCATCGGCTAGCTGGGCATTTCGAATCTCCTCCGATGACCAACCTTCATTGAATTCGGCCGTTATCAGTCGCAGATCAACGGGCGGTTCCTTTTCCTCAATCCGTCGGCAATGCTTGCAGTTAGCTGGACATGGGCGACGAGATAGGGCGTCAGCATTTCCATGAACTCCGCCCTTTCGATGAACAATTTCGTAGTCGTATGACTGCAATCTTTCGATCCGTCTCGCAACTTGTCCCTCGGGGTTTTTGAAGTTAAGTAGCCATCTCAATGATGCATGGTCCGTTCGAAGAACAAATTTCTGGCCATATAGGTACTTGTGGAACTGCTTGGTGGCCTCTATTATAGCCAATAGCTCCTTCCTGGTCACACAGTAGTTCTTCTCACTTTTTGAAAGAACTCGACTGTAATACGAGAGGACTCTTTCTTCGCCATTGATCTGCTGGGAGAGTACAGCTCCAATACCGCCGTTGCTTGCATCGGTGTCAACCACAAACATTTTTCCGGGTTTCGGATACGCCAGTACGGGTGATTCACATAGCTTTTCCTTCAGGGTCTCAAAGGCTGTCTGGCATTGTCCATTCCAGACATACGGACGATTTTTCTCGGTTAGCTGATGAAGACACTTAGCTATTTTGGCAAAGTCTTTGACGAATCTTCGATAGTAGGTTGCCAGGCCCAGGAAACTTCGTAGTTGGCGCTTGTTGTTTGGTGTTGGCCAGCTTTTCACGGCTTCAATTTTCTCAGGGTCTGTTTTGACCCCTTCAGCTGATACGACATGTCCCAGGTATTTTACTTCAGCTGCGAAAAGGGTACACTTGTCGGGACTAAGTTTCAAATTTGCCAGTCGCAGTCGGGAGAAAACCTCTTCTAAGTTCCGCACATGCTCTTCGAACGTTCTCCCGATGACGATGATGTCATCTAGGTACACCAAGCAGGTTTTCCAGGTTAGACCACGTAGCACGTAATCCATCAAGCGTTCGAAAGTGGCTGGAGCATTGCAAAGCCCAAATGGCATCACCACGAATTGCCACAATCCGGTCCCAACTGAAAATGCGGTCTTCTCTCGGTCCTTCTTGTCAATTTCTACCTGCCAGTAGCCACTCTTGAGATCGAGTGTAGAAAACCATTTTGCGTCGGCTAAAGTGTCCATGATGTCATCGATGCGTGGGAGCGGGTAACTATCTTTCTTAGTGACGTCGTTAAGCTGCCTATAGTCGACACAAAAGCGAGTGCTACCATCCTTTTTCTTTACTAGAACTACAGGCGCGGCCCATGGACTTACAGAAGGTTCAATAATGCCTTGTTTTTCCATGTCCGAGATCAGCGCGCTCACTTCTCCCTGTTTGGCTATAGGGAGACGTCTTGGTGCTTGTCGAATCGGCTTGGCTCCCTGTGTATCTATGACGTGAGTTACCAAACTCGTTCGGCCTTGGTCATCCGGGCTTGTTGAGAAGATGTCACTGTACTTGGTGACCAGATAAGAGGCTCGCTTGAATAGCTGCACCGGCAATTTGGCTTGCTTCAATATTGCAGACGTGGATTCCCGGGCTTTGTCTGTGTCTTGCCTCCTTTTCCAATGATGGCCGTGAGTAGCTTCCAAAGAGGTGATGGTGGAAACAGGCTGGCAGCTGCCGATGACTTCTCCCGCTTTGATGCTCGTGGGTGAGTCTGCGGTGTTAAGGACTCTAACCGGCACATATCCGTTCCTTAAAGATCTTACAAGGCTTCGTCCTACAATCAAACTGCGCAATGCAGATGTCTTCGTTGGCTCTATCAGATAAGATCGGTGGTCTCCAGAATCACCATCAAGCTTGGCCCATACAATGCTTTCGGAAGAATTCGGTACATCAGTGTCAGTACATACCACTACATTCATCTTGGGGACTTGGACGCTGGGATCCTCCATCAGTACTTCGACATTCTGCCATTTCAATACACGTTGGCCCAAGCCCAACGTGATTCCATGTGGTCGCAGAAAATCCATTCCGAGAATGCAGTCATCCATAATGTTCGCGACCAGAAAATTATGTCGGAACACAAGGTCTCCCAACTGTATCTGGAGGTTGACCTCTCCATGAACAGGTGCAGTTTCTCCCGTAGCTATCCGTAGTGAGAAAATTCTGCCCTTGTGAAGTTGTTGCTGTCTAACTAGGTCTGGTCGGATAATCGATCGAGTTGCACCAGTGTCGATTGTTATGGTGCAGTGTTCTCCGTCAACTTGACCCGGAAGGCATAAGTCCGCTTCTCCACGATGTAGTCTTGACACGGTGATGGTGGTGCTGGGGACGTCGATCCTCCTAGCCAACCTCTGCCCCACGAAGTTGGCTCTTACATGTTTCCCGACCCCTCTGTTTGAAGCGCTTCCATTCTGGGCTCCTGACTCGGTCTGGATCTCCTCCTAGCTGCACACCCTGGACAATAGCTCGGTTTTCTTCGCTTCTTGCAGTCTCTTTGCAGGTGCCCCTTCTCTCCACAATTCCAGCATCTAGGCGCACCATTTACATGCGGATCTCGCTCAATTTGCACGCGCTCGCACCTGCACTCGTCTGTCACTACCTCACGAACCCGGGCAGTGGTACGAGTCACATTTTTCGCTGCCTCAAAGTTCAGACTGTAAGCCAATGCGTCCTTAACCGTTTGCTTTTGAGCTAAACGCACGGCTTGTTGCAATTCCGGGTCCTTTAGTGCGCTGATGAATGCTTCTGTCGCTGCATCATCTCGATGTTCTGGGTCGTAGGCTGGGTAAGCCAAAAGTGCCAGTCGCTCAATGTCTTGGGCTAGCTGCTGTAGGGTTTCACCAGACTTCTGCATTCGATGCCTTAGCTGTGACCGATAAATCTGCTTTAGATGATCGTCTCCATAACGCATGTCGAGCGCATTCATTATAGCATTCGGGTTTGAGTGCAATTCAACGGGGATCGTCTGCAACAGCTCGGCAGCTGGGCCTCTTAGAGCAAGAATCAATGCAGTTGCTCGTTCCTGCTCATTCCAGTGATTTATGCGAGCGGCTGCTTCGAACTGGGTTTTGTAAATAGTCCAGACCGTTTGCCCATCGAATATTGGTGCTTGCACATTTCTGGATGAGCTTTGCGCTGCGGTTATAATTGGGGCTGGTGAGGCGGTTACTACTGCCTTCGCTGCTTCTAATTCTTTTTTCACTTTTTCCATCTCATGGTTTATTCTCTCTTCGACCTGGCTGACCTTTCCCTCGACCTGGCTGACCTTTTCCTCGACCTGGTAAACCTTTTCCTCGACCTGGTCAACCTTTTCCTCGACGCCTTTTATTTGTTTGTTCAGATGGCCGAGCTCCGCTTTTATTTCGGTTGACTGTTTCTCCAGCTTCTGTGTGATGTCTGCCTTGATTTCGATCGCTTGTTGGTCCAGCTTCACTGATTGTTCATTTAACTTCGATGATTGTTCATTTAACTTCGCTGATTGTTCATCAAGCTTCGCAGTCAGACTGGATGACATTAGCATCAACATTTGCATCAGCGCTTTTTCTGACTCCTTTGATTTTGGTGTGTCCACTTCTCCACCTTCTGCGCCTTTTTCCGCATCTGAGAGCTCACCCGAATCCAGATTCACGCCTTCCGACTCGATCGCGTCACGCAAGCGTGCAATCAGTATGGCCTTTGTACCTTGTGTGGCCAGATTCCGCTGTTCCAACTCCTCCTTGAGCTCCGATATGGTCAATTCATTTATTTTTAAGTTTAAGCTTCGTGGCATTTTTAATGTTTCTTTAAATTTTACTATTGTGCACTATAAAAATGTTCAAATTTTCATTTTCAAAATTTTTCTTTCGCACTTCTTGACACCACTGTCGCGTGTTATTTGGTTCGCGGCCAATAATTTTAATGTTCCGGGAAAGTGAAAACGCAATGTCTTTTAATTTAAGTTAAAAGTGTTTATTTAATTAAATAAAATGCACAATAATCAGTTAACACTTTCACTAATTTTAATTGTCACTATTAAAATTATCTAACACTTGTCCATAAATTTATTATCGCAATTGTCTTCTAAATCACTTCACTATTACAAAAATCACTTTTCTACTACTCGAATAATTTCGCTTCCCACACACAAACGCAGTTCTTATCGCGGTCGAATGAATGATTCTCCCATTCATTCAGCTCGCCTTTATATAGGGTCTCTAAGTATTCACCCATTTCTCGCATATTGGCGAACGTTCTACCGAGAGGTACCTGGTACGTTCGAGCAAATTCATGAATGGAGTGACGTCGCTTGCAGATGTTGATTATGCTTGTTGAATTTACTCGCGGGTTCGAGTAAATTCATTTGTTGACGTTCTTAATGATGATGAAAATAATTGCGACAGTAGCTCGCAGAATTATTTGTACATGTAATTATTTGTACATGTAACAATATATATACATATATGTATATATATATATATATATATATATATATACATATATATATATATATATATATATATATATATATATATATATATATATATATATATATATATTTATATATATATATATATATATATATATATATATATATACATATATATAGTATATACTCGTATATTGTAGTGCATTATCACTGGTATCGGTCTTCATTCCATTAGTTGGCGCATACGGTTTTTACAGATTTCTTTTCCAAATGAATACTGACAATTGAAAACGTGCAATCAATCACCTTTTGATAGTTAGTGAATGATAGTGAATGACAATTTAATAAATGCCAGTGAATGACAGTAGAGGCAGTGCAGTCACATCCCTGCACTAATACAATCGGACTATCATACGTGTTTACTCAGTCGTGATATGTACTGATTTGATCAGATCATATCATAGCTGAACAGACACACGGGAGCATGGTACTGACCAAACCAACTTCTGAAAAAATCAAGATGGTAGTGAAAAAGAGATACTCTAACTATCTCTAAGCGAAGGCCCGAGAGGGGCTGTAGTGTTAAAAAGAAGAAGATAATACGAGTAGCATGTATCCTGCCCTCCCCCTAAAACATAACACATCATCATCAGCCCAGGCCAGGCCCTAGCCTCCAGGTCATCATGGTTCTGTGACCTCGTCCACCAGTTGATCACTCCCAGCGAAGATCTGCTGTCAGCTTCTATTGTGTCTTCCCATCGAGTCCTCAGTCTTTCCGCTGAACGTCTACCTTGTGCTGTACCCATTAATGTTCTTTTAGGTGGCCGGCTTTTTTGCATTCTTTCTACATGACCCGCCCATTGCAATTTGCGTAGCTTTGCGCAAGCAGATACAAGCGGTTCGTTAAATAATTCATACAACTTATTATTTTAACGTAGTCTCCACTCTGTTTCTTGTTTCATATGGCCATCAATTTTCCGGATCAATTTGGGTTCAAATATTTCCACTGCCTCTTCGGATTCCTTCGTCAGGGTCCATGTTGCGGTCCCACTTCAATTGTACGGAATTATAGCAACAATAATACGTCATGGTGGTTGATACAAATTTTAAAGCGACCGTGGTACTCTTATTTTCTTTGAGTTTTCATGGAAATTTTAGTAATAGTGTTTAATTTGAACATGTTCATTGGCCGAGCATTCGGAATGATTATTTAAGCTATACCAAAGTGGCAGGTGCTATATACCTATGAATAAAACTCGGCATCTTTTGGATAAACTTGAATGATTTCTTATGCAAGTGTTGGATGAATGATTCAAATCCCCTATTCATGCTATCAGAACACTTGTTTCAAACCCTAGAATGGTTACAATGCCCTACTGGTAGAAGCAGTCTCCTACTTACACAACTTGGTTCACCTCTTAATTGGAGGTGCTCATCATCAGCTATTCATTAGTAAACTTAATCAAGCGTTAAGCATATAACTTAAATGCTGATGTTGGGGAAAAATAACAGAAGTGTCAAAGGATGGTCTTGAGTGATGGTGTTATGGGGTGAAGGAAATTGTATAGCCGAAATTATGAATAGAAGGAAAATAGCAATGAATTAAACATGTGTTTTAATGACGGAAAGAATGGTACTCAATTATACAAATATTAAATTATGTCACGGCGAAGCAAAAATTATGAAACGTCTTTGTCAGTTGGCGGACGGTCGGCGAATTTCGCTTTCTTCAGAGCTTCGTTAGCTTTCCCTGTCCCTTTTAGATGATTGTATTGGGGGTTACCAGATAGTCTTAGCATCACAGTTCGGCCACACCTACATCGGAATCGACCACGATTTTGTCAGTCTCATCTTCAACGTATCTACACTTTCAATTTTGGGAGGTGTCATACACCACGGACGAATTTTGACAGCACCGTAAACAGAAAAAAATGGCTTGGTTGAAATTTGCTGACCTTGTATATTTTTGATGAGGTATCGATTCCTACCGGTGACACGAGGAGTAGTGTAAAGTCCCTTAATTTTGGGCTCCAATTTTTAGCTTTCTCCGGTTGATACAGCTTCGTGTTCAATCAGCAAAAGATCATAAGCAGCGTATTCTTTTGGCAAGGAATGATTTTTATCGAAACGTTACTTCCAGCGCAGACGTTGGGTAAAAACATTCGCTAAAGCTGATTGACGTTTCGTTGCGATGCCCATAAGAAGAGGCTTGGATTCGTTTGCAGCAACAACCTCATCTTGCAATACTGAAAGGATATTATTAGTAGTTGTATCCCTCAATGCAAAATCAAACATAATCTCGTTCAGACTAAACCCTTTGGGGGAAGTTTTCTGAGTGTTAACACTCCATTGAAGCATGGGTAATAGTTCATCCCAATCGTATTTATTCTCGGCAGTAGTTGATTAATAAGACAGTCTGGTTTAATTAGCCCATTCCACCTGTCCGTTTTAACACGCGTAATGCTATGAGATTTACAAAATGCGGAAATTATTCGCGATACAAATGCCAGACCCCGATCCGTTATAATGCGTAAACCAAAATAAATGGTTAAGTCTATCAGAATGTTGAGAACAGTTTGTGCGGAAGTATTTTGCATGGGTTTCACAACTAGGTATTGCGAAAACGCATCGGAAATCGTGACGATATACATATTCCCTTTTTTAACTTCGCTTGAAAGGTCCAAGGTAATTTATTATAGCAACAACTAACACATGACCGGACATAGTCTTTTACCAGTTGCCGCGTTTTAGGGAACCAACAATATTGCTGAATTTGCGCTATCTACACCAAAATGTCTGTAATTATCATGGCGATTTTGTAGTATACGTAACCGCACAGAGCGTGGTACCACTAACTTGAGCTGATCGTTAATTTTTTTATGTAACCGGAAATTTTTGAGCTCATATTCACTTTTAATTTGTTTAACACGATCATCATGTTCTTTGTTTCGGAGAACTCCCACTATATGACAAAGCTGGTTATCCTTTAACTGCACAGTAAAAATCCAATCGTCTGATCCACTTGTGATATTGAAAACAAGTCCAGCGACTTCTGGTTTTTCAGGCAGCAAATCGGGAGCTCGACTCAGTGCATCCACATGAAGAAGTCGTCGGCCAGACCTGTATACTACCTCAATATCGTATTACCTTAAAAACCTTAAAATCCATCTGGCGATACGAGGAATAATTTCGGCTTACATCTTTATACGGGCAATTGCGGCGCAATCGGTCACAACTCGAATAGGCTTGCCCAAAACATAACATATGTTGCTGTATCCACGCAAATGAGTTTGTCCTTTTGTGAGTTTTTCGCAAAAGCTGTGTAATAGGTTTTGCTATCAGCTGACAAACAGGTACAAAGTTCCGTAAGAATCCAGTGAGGCCTAAAAACCTTTTCGCTCCGGTAATATTCTTCAGCGCTTCAAAATTCTTAATGGCACTCACTCAGAGACTGCAAACCACTGTTTACGGTGTTGCTCGGCAAAATAATGTCACCTAAATTTGCCAGCGCTTCTCGGGAACCCATTTTGGAGACGATCGTATTCAACAAATTCTGAAAAAGCCTGGTACATTAACCAACCCAAATGGGTTGCGATTATATTCATAGTGCCCATTATAAGTCACAAGGGCTGTGTAAGGTTTTGATGCTTCTTCCATTTCGATTTAATGGTAGCCCATCTTCATATCGAGGGTTGTAAAAAACTTATTTCCGGATAGCTAAACGAATTGATCCTCGATGTTCGGCATCGGAAACGGCTGTTTGAGCGTTTTCTTCTGGCAGGGGCAGTTTCCTGCTACTTTTACTTGTTTTATCAGTGTACCATACTGATTGTTTTGTCGATCGTCTTCATTTATACTTTTAATGGCTATATTATTTGCATGATACGTTAAGATCGCGTTCCGTTTGAATTTCTTCCGCACCTTAGAATATTTTCACAAGAACTTATGTTCTTAGTTGGGTACTTCTGTACACCGGGCCTCAACTTGATTGTAACCTGGTCTGAAATGGAAGTAACTGCACATACAGGGGTACTACATTATTTGAATATATAGTATAACTTTAATCAGCGGGCTACACCTGGATATCAACAGCATGCTGTATGGTCAGCCTGGAACTCTCGTGGTCAGCAACTAACTCTTCAGTATATTCACCGGTTCCCAGAGGCAGGAAATAGTTCCGATTGCACACAACATAGTTATCAGCTTATGCCCAATGTTCTTTGGATACTTTCACTTCAAATTTCACATAATTAATCAGTTGAAATGGCAATTTTTCTTAGGAAAACTATCCAGATGGGGTGTATTGATATTTTTGATGGATGTTGAAAATTAAAAATTGTATGAAATTTTTCTTCAGTGATTGATTTTCACAATAAAACTACGTCTCAGTTGGGTGTTCTTCCTTCATGTTGTTAAGGCTCACAATTTTCTTTGTCTCATTGTCTGTGCCATAAGTCAGTTGTTAAAGTTTGTTTACTTGCATCAGTTTCTTTTGTTCTAGTTTTTTACTGTGTTAAAATAAATAAATTCGCAAGTAATCAATTGATAATACCTGTCCATATGGTGGGCTAAAACTCTTTTCTCAAATTAAATGCGTTAAATGCAACGCAACCACGTTATCCCATAGTACGATCGAGACTGACTCTTATTGTCAGATTGATAGTGAGATAAACTCCCATTGAGGTGCTTTCGTATTCAGCATCCCTCTTTATTAACTTTTTACATATTTTGAATTAAGAACTGTCAAATTACAAATTGTTAAACGGAGAAGCTTATTGAAATTGAAATGATTTGATGTTGTGTCTTGGATCAATCTGCATTGGTTTCGTTGGCTTCAGTACTCAATTCGTTCGAATTGTTGCAGGAGCCGATGGTTCTATATTACCGTTAGGTTCTCCCATTTCAGCTTCATCTTGGTAATATTCGATTTTTTGCCTCATTGGTATCATATATGCCATCTCCACGAAAGGGTCGTTAGAGGGTGGTGTCACTGGATGCCGCGATCTAAACTGGTTTATATGAAATCGATTGAAGTCTCCATCAAATAATTTGACTTTACGGATACTACGTCTAGGCCTCCAATATTGCGAATGCCGATGGCGAGCAACTGCAACTGCACTCCATGTTTTCTCCTAAATTGTCATTCCATTTACACGTCACCGATTGATAGTTTATTAGCTGGCGAAACTAAATCGAAAGCTGTGCATATTTTCTGGCCATAAAACATTTCCGAAGCTGACTTCTGGTCTGGAAGAGATAAATTTGGAGTGATTTAGTGCGACTCTAAAAAGGTTTCGATTAAGCGTTGAATATTTTCCTCCTCCTTCAATTTGATTAAAGATCTTTCGGTATAGCGGAGAGAAAATATGTTCAATGCAATTTTCGTTGCAGAATTGCTTGGACTCATATTGACTCCATTTTAAAAGGCAGTTGAAGTTGGTATCTCCCATTTGAGTCTCGATGAGCTCGCAAGCTTCTACCTCTCCCGATTTCATCCTTTGAACTTCCACCTCCTCCAACTCCTAGAACGCTCGTAATGCGTCATCAATGTTTTCGTTGCACTTCACTTCGACTCTAACTGACTTGAAAAACGTGCATAGTGTTGTACCAACGTCTCCTGCTAATATCCAGCCCAATTTGGAATTCTGAGCTGTCGGTCCATTAGGTGATCTTTGGATGTCATCAAGAATGATCTTCCCTTCCCTTCCTGCCCGGCCGGTCAAGGTTCGGGTCGGCTAATAACAATCCCTTGAGTTGGGCGCGTATTGTCGATAATACGTTAATGGTTGGCATCATGTTTGTCATATTCTTCAATACAAAAGCATTAAATGTGATGGCATCTCTTTGTTGTGTAACCATTTCGATAGTGACGACGCCTCTTGCATCCGCTTGTGAACCTCCAATGCCTTTGACGTTGGTGTAGCATTTTCAATGTTTTAAATCCAAACGTTAGACTAGGGATTGAGTCACAAAAGGTCCTTGGGATTGCTAACTTAGCAAAGTGCAGCCAAACCGACGCCCGTTGACGCCCAATAAGATGTCAGCCCCGCCTGATGCACTGTAAACATGCACGTCGCTACCTTCTTGCGCTGTAGAAGCTGGAAACTGTGTCGAAAAAAATTATGCTGAATTTACATTCAGTTTTCAGTGGAATCTGTTATGGTGGCGTTTATTGCACTTTTGGCATGAATGCTTACTTGGGCAACTGGTCGCAAAGTGCTCATGTCGTAAACAATTGATACACAGGCCTTCCTTTCTAACGATATTCAATTTGCTTTGGTGTTTCATCTGATTAAATCGCGAACACTGCCAAAGTGGACGAAAACCTGTGCATATCGTACATGTCTGTGATGCTTCTAAATGGTAGGCTTGAGCGCTACGATTCAATACTGTAGTTGACTGCACCTTGATGCATTCCTTCCCTAACATTTTCAAAGCTCAACATCTTGTCTGCAGGAATACTTTAACATCCTTGATTGTAGGAAAATCTGGCCCAGCGGCATGTTCTTGCTCCCATATCTGCCCAGTTGCATGCGGTAATTTTTGCACAGTCATGTATACTCCCATATTGTCAATGGACTGAATGCACTCGGTTGCTTGTCTAGTAGCATTTGGAAACCCAAGAATGTCTCCTGTGCATGAGTAATGGCAAAGAGTTGCTTGAGAAGCACGTTTAACAGCGTGTTTTTACCATCATAACGCTCGCATAAAAATGATCATGCAGCTGCGTAACTGTTTGATTAATGTTACAGCTTCACTAATAACACTACGCTTCAGGTAATGGAGTTTCTAACAGTGCAGACCACCCATGTATGAGCGTTCGAACAAGATCCTGAAATGACGGCCAATCTTCGTAACTACCTGCAGATATTCGATATTCGAGGCAATCTCACATCAGTTTCCTTCGTAGCTCGATGTCCACTTACCGCAACTTCCTGTTTATCCTTTTCTGGTGCTGCCTTGATAATCAATTCTTCTAAAACTCCTTGCATTTGTAATTGAGTCTCAAACAAAACCTCCCTCGACCGATCCATGCTTTCAGCAAAGTATGGTTGTTGAAGCTGCTCTGAGCTTCCATCCATGAACGGAATAATCACGTTGTGTCTTTTAAGACACTGGATTGGCGCTTCGACCACATCCATTTCGAATTTAAATATCAAGCCGCACTGTGTGATCGCTACGAAAACTGCCTCACAATTATCGACCGCTATACATTGTGGCCTCAAGCAGTGCCAGTGCGTGACATCTGAGCCTACACCGTTGCCAGGTCACTATTCGACCACTGGATATCAATATTTGTCCCGCCACAGGAGATCACATCGGACCAAGGACGCCAGTTTGAAGCCGACCACCTCCATACCACCCTCCAGCCATTGGCATAGTCGAACGGATGCACCGCACCCTCAAAGCAGCGTTAAAATGCGTGTCGGAGACACGATGGTTACAGGCACTTCCACCAAACTTGCTGGGTCTAAGAACCACATGGCACAGCGCTTCGGGTCGCGGGCGAGTTCATCACGCCTCAAAACACACCAGCTGGCGGCCTACAAGATTTTGTTACCGACTTACGCCGCCTCTTCAAGTCGATTCGTCCTGTCCCGTCAGCCAGCCACTCGGTTCACCAACCATTCGTTTTCAAAGACCTAACCAGCTGTGAGTACGTGTTTTACCTCATCGATGCTGTAAAGAAGCCGCTTGATCAGCCATACCCCGGACCTCATCGAGTCGTCAGGAGGATCAACGCCAACGCCTACGTCATAGACGTAAACAGCTTCACAAATACCCTCTCCACCGAACAACTCAAACCAGCCTACCTGGAGCAAGCGGATGCTTATCTGGCGATACAGCAGCCGCACTCAACGCCTTCACAGGCGCCTACAACAACACCTCTGTTGCCCTTAGAAACGGCTCAATCAGCGCAGATTTTGCCGGAGCAATCACTCCAGCCATCCAAGAAGAGTCACGTTTTCACTCCCTTCAAGCATGCGAAGGTCATTGGGGCAGAGACTGACATTGGCGACTCAGAACGTCCCAACGTCAGCGCACGCTTCACGGCGCAAACAGACCCTCGTCTCACGAGAAATCTTCGCCTGCCAGCTGATTCCACATAACAGCGGTGCAAGCAATTCCCTTGAGAAAAGGTGAAATTTGATTGAGTCGCTTTTCTCGCTTCTCATGAATTAACATACATGAGAGAACCTAGGCAAACGTCACTACTGGTTCATAGTCAACACTTTCATCGGCACCAGTGGCAAAAACATCATCAGCATAATCATCGACATCACCAACAACATCAGTATCAACAACAACGACATTATTATTCATCATCTTCATCGTCGTAGCCACGATTCGTTAACAAAAGGGAGTAATAAATTCTGTCATTTCCAAAGAGTAAAATATAAAAGTCAAAGCTAAAGACCAGAATTTTTACTTCCAAAGAGGCATTTCAAATTATTTTTAAATCTATGATAAGTTATTTATATACAAAAGCGGTTCTTTCGTTTCGTTTCAAACACCAACTGAATTTGAATCAGGGACCTTCGGCTTTCGCCGCAAACACTCTAGCCACTTCACTACGTGGGCTACCTCTATATACATAGTATAAACAAAATGGTGGCAAATAAAAATAAATGTTAAACATATTTTCTTTTTCTAAAATAATTGAAAGAGTTTATAAACAAGCCAGGTTTTAGTTGATTGGAGGGATTTTTTTAATTTAATGGTTTGCTTGCAAAAGCCTTTTGGTAGAAGAACTCCCTGCTGTAGTACTTCAATTTGTTCACATTTGCATTGAAAGTGATACCGAAATTTTTAGCTGTTATTAGGCAACGAATGAAAGGATCTTTCTAGGTGATTGCAGCAAGTATTCTTCTTTTTATTTAATTTGTTCCTTTTATTACACTATGTGCATTTATCAGCTGAATTGTAAGACTTTCCCTTTTTGTGTATTATACGTATTCTTACGCTTCATAATATGAAATCAAAACGCCTGTTTAAATCTCCCTGTCCTCAATAAAACCTCGTGAAAGCTATTCCGTTTTTGAAAATCATGTGTTTTGAATTTTTCTTTTAGTACATAAATTTTTTCCTACTTTACCACCACCATCACGTTTTCGTAAGTGCAAGTCCTTTTTGGATTTCTCAGGCTGTAACTTCCACACTAGTTACATGGTTATTCACACTGTTATTTTACGCTGACAATAAGTTTAACTCCTGCGACATTTTCTTTTGAATTTCAATTCTCTTGAACGGAAGCAAACGCACAAATTTAGATCAGCAACGTTAAATTCAACTACATATTGCAATGTTTGTTCACAAACATATCACGAAGATATCATTTCCGTATTTTTACATAAAATATTATATTCTATATACAATGCATCATATATACACCAAATCGAACACAAAACGAAAATATCTGGAACAAATCGAACGGAACATTAACGTACTTATATAGGTAATGAATTATACGAAAAAGAAAACTAAGAAAAGCGTAAGAAAATTTTTAAATGACAAAAGAAAGACAAATGTTGTTCTTATACTTCGCAAATTTATTGGATAACAAAATTATAATCATTCTCTCTATCACTACAAAATATATTTAAACTACAACCAAAACCCAATGAAAAGCAGAAAAAATACTTAAAAAACATTATCATATCAAATTTACATATTTCTGTGACAAAGTGAGCAAAATTTAAGGAAACGATAAAATTTTCACATCTATTTAAGAAAATACGAGTATTATAAATCAATCGACGACAAAGCATCAATCATATCTCATCGTTCAATAATCACAATTAATTCTAAAGACAACGTAATCCGTGAACAAGAAATAATGCAATAAAAATTCAAAAAAACAAAACGTATCAGAAACTTCTCTACGCAAAGATTCAGGATACAAAATTCTATAATTTTTAACGAGTTTTGTAAAATACGCTTATCTTTCTGTTATCGAGTTTTCCGTTTGAGACACACAAATGAAATGAAAATGATAAATGTATACTTGGAACGCTTAGCAAAATAGTGAATAATGAATTTGTAATATTGTAGTGCAAAAGAGGTCATTTAAGGAGTAAAAGATTTTATTTCTTTTGTTATTAAATAACACTTCCCGTTAAAATTTTATGATTACCAAGAGTAGGTAATGCAAGAAAAAGATCGTCTTTCAAAACATTCATCCCTTCATACATTTCTCTCCTTTCGAAGCGTTTTCTTCTGGAACAATAAATTGCTCTAAAATTTCTGTGTCTTAAACTTGTAAAAAGTCTTCCATATAAATTTAAATAAAATAAAGTGTAATGTTCTAATATTTAAAGAAAATGGAATCAAGAACAAGAAATTATTAAAAAAATAAAATTCAAGAATGATTCAAGTTCAAAACTAAAATAAAAATAAAAACAAGTGAAAACGACATGTATGTAACTGATTAAGAAACCAAAAGAAAACTAACGAGCACTTAGAGTCGTTAAAGAAAAAGATAAACAAAATCATAAGTGGTTTAGTTGAGTTTGTACTATAAAGTGTACTGTAAGCGTGGCGTGTGAGAAGAACGTGGGTATTATAGTGGATTCCCAACAATTCTAGAAATTCTAATAAACATGTTATGTAATATTTAAAATTTGTTGGTTTTAGAATTCTCTTTAATTTCTATGATAATTCTGTTTTGGTACATCATTGGAAGTATCTGCAATAGTTCGCTTTAATGTAATTTAGCGAAATTTTTAACATTCGTTTAATCAAAATTCAAATTAAATCAAAACGCTGTTTTAAGAAGGCAATAAGTGTTTTTCACAGTTTCAATCGTATTAAAAATTTCTTAAATTTACCTTTGGCTTGTAAATTAATTGGACAGTTATAAGTGAATAAAATGGCTATAAAAATTCTATTGATTTTAATAAATATGCTGATTAGGATAAAACTGTTTTCAATTGGTTTTGTTAAACTAAATTTCTGAATTGCATAGACAAAAGCTTTACTTAATTACATTGAAATGATTTTACCATCGCTTTGTTCGTGATTTCCCCAAGCAAATCTAAACTGGCCTTTCATCGGTTAAAGACGTGAAGTCTTGAAGCGCGCCAACGAACTGTGTCTGTTAGGGTTCGGCCACATTGCGATTCAGTCGTAACCAGCGATTTTTAGACGCAAATACGAACACACTGCGACAAGATCTCCGAAGGAACTTCAGGCATGCGCAGAACTAATATGCTCATTTGAAGGTATGTCTTTGCCAGGAACACATGCGCTAACTGATTTGTGCGCTATGCAAGAAAGTTCCATGCACGTCAGCGTCAAATGTCCAAATGATGTGCGCCTGCGCGAGTATCATAAAAACTACCTACTAAACTGGTTTTAGGATAAATCGCAAATTTCTGCGACTGCCGACCTGGAAAAAATTGTCGAAAATCGCAGTGTGCGGGCTTCCATTTAACCATGTGTAACTTGCGACAGAAGTGCGGCTAAATAGTCGTAGTCTGATGCATCCCTAAAGGCCTAAATGTCCGCATGTTTGCAGTTTACTCCGAGGTGGTTGCTTGTCGGCCAGCTATTTCTGAGAGGAATAATGGTCGTGGATCTTGATGCAAGTAGACTATGCTCGAATACAATCTTTTAGCCACCAATTCAGATTGCCCATTTCAAACGCGTTCAAAAATTTTCCGAAGGGAAATTCCGCCATTATTTCATTGCAACCTTGCAAGGCTTCCAACGACTCAATAAGAACAAAAATCGAATTCACGCGTTCCCGACTTGCATACCAAAGTGGTGCCAGACATAAGCTACTCTAATTCTAACCGAAATATTCTATGCCACATCAAAATAGCCACACTACAAGTTGAGGCACCGAGTTGCTAAACCAAAAGCCGAACAAACTAGTCGTGGATTCTAACAAATCTCATCTACTCGACGACATTTTCGCCTTCCGCTTCTTTTCCACTGAAAAGCCTCTGACTACAGAAAGGATTCCATTTTTAGGGTTTTGTAAAATAATTTTAAAAAACCCTTCTAAAATCGCGTCCTGTCTGTCCGTCTGTCCGTCCGTGTGTCACAGCAGTTTTTCTCGGAAACTACTTAAGCTAGAAGCATCAAATTTTGTAAGTAGGTGTAAAGTGGTGATCTCTTCAAAGTTCAACTATTAAAAAATTTTATAAGGTATTTAAGGGGGGTCTCCCCATGTAGGGGAGTGACCCCCCGAAAAAAAAATTTCATTGAAGGTAGCCGATATTGGTATCAAATGAAAGGTCTTGATAAGAACTTTTCAAAACAGGTCTTAGTTTGGCAAAGTTTGCTTCGAGGGGCGCACAGGGAGGGGAAATACACGAAAAATTTGTGTCCCCCCCCCTCGCGATTGGACACCTGTGATCCGAAAAATCTGAAAAAATCAGGGATGTAGTAGGCCTTGGTGAGTACAACAACAACAAATACGTGAGAAGTCGCAATTCACTCAACTTTGTTAGTAATAGTATGATTTATCGATTTTATATTTTCTTGAATAAAATCTTAACGGTACCCTTAAATTCAATGAAATTCAGTACACAGATGTTTGTTTATAAGATTGATCAACCCTGCAAGTTTCATAAAGATTGCATCATATTTAGCGAAGTTATAGCGGTTTGAATTTTCCTGTATTACTATGGAACAATATGCGCTGCATGTATTACTATGGCAACATATGGCTATGGAACAACATGCGCTTTTTACCGACTCAGACACTACAGTTTTGCTAGGATTTGCATGAAAATTTCAGGAATGATAGGTGTCATGAATAACTTTGAGAATCAGTTCAGCTAGTGGTATCAGTAATCGTAAAACAAAATAGTGGCTGTTTTAAATGCGAAGATTGAATAATTTTGAGTTATTTTTTCCCAACTTCAACGTTTAAGGTGCATGCTTTGAACACTTGATTCAATTTAATGAATGACTGAAGCTAAGTACCAACAATTAATGCTCCATAGTGAAACAAGTCAAGGAGGCGGGAGAGAGCTCCTAGCAAAAGGGCTTTGAAACAACTCTAGGATTCGAAAAAAATTGCCATTAATCGATGATGACAGTACAGGAGAGTAGCTCCTGAAAAAAAATTCATCAAACATAGTCGATATGAGTATGAAATGAACGTTTTCATGGGAGCGTTTCAAAACAGTTCTTAAACTGTCAGTTTTTGCTTCAGTCGGGGCACAGGGGGGAAATACATGAAAAATGCGTTTCCTTCCTCGCGAATGGACATCTGAAATAATTATCAAGGGAGATATTTATGAGTATAACAATAACAAAAACCTCAGAAGTCGAAATTCTTTCAACTTTGTTAATAATAGTATGATCTTCGAATTTCCTAGTTTCTCCAATAATATCGTCATTGACATGATTCTTGACTTTATTCAATCTGGTGACTGCATTTTGAAAATTGAATACAAAACCCTTCTGACATGAGCGTAAGTCTGTTTACCCAACTTGTTAATACCTCGCAATTTATTGCTGTTTTTTTTTTTGTGGTAGAGAGGTGGCGGCATTTACGCCCGCCGAGTCTGGCAGTGTGGGATTCCCATGGAGGATACCCTTGGACTACCCACTAAACACCTCCCCTGTCAATATGAGAACCTAGCCTGGAACCGTTTGACACATTACTTCGGGCCAGGTCTCGTTTTGTTACGCCGTGGGGCGCCTTCAATCTGGGGAGTCCCTTTCCTAGCGGGAGGGGAGCGGGGAAGAGGAAGTGCCAGAAGAGCGATCCCCCAGCCCCAGCGCCCCCGGTTGCTGTGAGTCGCTTTTATATTTTAGGACTGCCCGAGCATAATGTGCCACCTGGTTCCATTTGTCAACCGATTCGAGCATCACCGCGCAACTATATTATCCGGGGTGAGCTCTCCCGTCTCCTTGTAGAGTTCCCTTCGCAGCTTGACCCATTTTGTACACGCAAAAAATGTGTGGCAGGCATTGTCCTCCTCTCCTGGGCAAAACCGACAATCGGGAGACAGTGACTTACCGATCTTGTGCAGGTAAGACTGAAAACACCAGAAAACACCAGATAGAAGTCAGTCTCACCATGCCTTCTATTTAGCCATGGTCTCACATCCGGGATGAGGCGCGCAGTCCACCTTCCCTTCGTGCAATTCCCCGAACACTGCTGCCAATCGTTGAGCGAGCCCTGTCTCTCCTCGTGGACAACCATCTCCCTCGCATCCTCGTTTCGGCGCAGGTAAATAGCGCGGCGCTCTCTAGCTAGGAGGGCGACAGGTATCACGCCTGCAATCACTTTCACCGCCGAGTCGGAGACTGTTGGATACGAAGATGCAATTCTCAGTGCTCCTCTTCTCTGTACCTGTGCCAACCGTTTTCGGTATACCTCCTTGCTGAGAGCGTCGCCCCATACCTCTGCTCCGTACAGTAGCACTGACCCTACAGCACTCATCAAGAGGCGTCTTTTTGATGGGCTGGTTCCCTCTACATTGGCCATAAGTCGACTCAGGCCGATATTCCCGAAGCAGCCTTCTCAGCCGTTGCCCTGATTTGCTCAGAGAAACTCATCTTCGAGTCGATCAGTAGCCCCAGGTACTTCACCGCTGGCTTCGATTCGATTTGTATATCTCCAATACTGATCATCCTTACTCTAGGGATTCTCTTTTTTGTCAAGATGACCACTTCGGTTTTCTCCAGTGATAAACTCAGCCCGCGAGCAGTCATCCAGTCCCTCACTCGGCGCATTAGCATACCTAGCCTAAGTTGCGCTTGTTCAACGGTGCGTCCAGCGACCAGAGCCGCAACATCATCCGCATAGCCGACCAAGCGTGTCTCATCTGGCATCTCAAGTCTCAGTAGCCCATCGTAAGACACGTTCCACATGTCCGGGCCAAGGATAGATCCCTGGGCAACACCCGATGTAATTTCCATCCTTCGTTGGCCCTATGTCGTGTCGTGGAGCAGGCTTCGGTCCTTTAAGTAGTTCCTCAAAAGCCGCATTAGATATTCTGGAACTTGAAATGAGTTTTCCAGCGTGTCAAGAATATCCACCCATCTAGCGAAGCTGAAGGCATTCCTGACGTCGAGTGTCACCAACAGGACGATCCGTCGCTTGGTGCGACTATATGCCTCTGCCTTTTGGACCGCGTTCACCACCTCTGCAATCGCATCAAAGGTAGAACGTCCTGCTCTAAAGCCATACTGCCGATGAGATAGGTCCCCAACAGCAGGAATCGCGTCAGTGAGTCTTCCCTTGATGAGTTTCTCTAGAACTTTCCCAGCCGTGTCTAGCATGCATAACGGGCGGTATGCAGACGGCGATTCGGGATTTCTCTTCCCCTTGCTGATCAGCACAAGCCTCACCACCTTCCATCGTACCGGGAAAACCCCGTCCCGTAGGCAAGCGTTGAATGTGCTGAGCAGCAAGTCAGGACAATGGTGATAGGCGAGCCGCAACACCTCAGCTGGAACACCATCTGGACCTGGAGCCTTCCTCGCTCTCAAGGAGAGGACTGCCTCCTCCAGTTCCAGCTGTGTGAAGAGTGGGCACTCTACTGCTGTTTCACCATGGACAGCGTCAACACGGACGGGATGGGCGGGGAAGAGTCCCCGCACTATCGCGTCCATCTTTTCCACGTCATGTATACAAGGCTTCCGTAGGGCACCAAGTTTCCCCATGACCAGCTTGTAGCCAAGGCCCCACGGATCCTTGTTCACATTGTCCATTAGGTCTTGCCAGCAGCGAGCCTTGATACTGTTGATCAGTTTGCGAAGGCATTTCCTGGCCGATTTATATGCTACCACCTGGTTGCATGCCTCGTCACGGTTCCGCGCCCGTTGAGCCTCGCGCCGAAGCTTGTGACAATCCCTCCGCTTTTCAGCGATTTCAGTAGACCACCAGTACACTGGGGACTTGCCGTGCCGGGGTCTTCGACAGGGCATAGAAGCGCAGCAAGCAGTCGTGATTATGCTCATAGTAGAGTTCACCACGTCTTGAGCTGCCAGTTCTTCCATCCCTTCCGGAGCTCCCTGCAGCGGCTCACCTGCTGTGAGATCCTTGACGAACCTCTCGACGTCCATTCTTCCAATGTTCCATCCAGTTGTAGAAGGCCGAGAGCACGGACGTCGGGAGATAGCATCACTTATCTCGAGCAGAATGCACTGGTGATCACTGGCTGAGTAGTCCTCTAATACTTTCCAGTTGTGTATCCTCCGTACTAAGCACTCCGAGGCGAATGTCACGTCCGGTATGGTTCCCTCACAGCCAATACGGCAGAAAGTCGGCGTATTTCCGGAGTTTAGTACGACGAGGGCCGTCCTGGCCGCCATTTCCAGGATTCGTTCTCCCCGCGGATCCGTCTAAGGCATGCCCCATGATTTTGCCTTGGTTAGGGCTTCCTGGAACACCCGGCATTTTCCTGATCCCAAGACGTGTCCAAAATCAAGTTTTGGATCAGCACCCTTACAAAGGATACAGTGTGCCTCCTTCGTACACTCTTTTCTTATATGACCCGTTTCACCGCATTTGTAATATAGGGAACTCCTATCGGGTTCTTTGCATACTTGTGTGGTGTGACCATAACCAAGGCATTTGAAACATTGAAGAGGCGTTACTCTTCGCCGTATCCTACAGACAACCCACCCAATTCGTACTTTGCCCTTGTTCAGGAATTGTTCAGCGTCCTTTTCGGTCAAGTCAACTAGGGCCATGCGTTGCCCCTGTTGTTTTCTGGTGTCAGTCTCGCTTTGATCCTTCCCACGCTAGGGAACTCCTTTTTGATGGCCTCTTCTACCTCGGCCAGATCCGTCACGCAGTCTATGTCTCGTATTTCGATCGTTGCCATCGGCTCGAGCGGGGCTATAGTTGCGCTTTTACCGAGTACTTTCTTTACTGCGTCACAGAATGCATCTTTATTGCCGGCCTCTGCTCTGAATTCGACCAGTATGTGGCCCGACCGCGTTGGTCGTACTATTTGATTGGTAGTATTGGTGTCTTCGGGCCTTACGTTTCCCCTGATGATCCGCAGTACTTCCGCGTAGGATCGGCCATCTTGGGGCTTTACAAGCAGTACCTGCTGCCGGGGTCTTCGTCGGGGCTTCTGCCTCTCCTGCTTTGCATCAGGTCCTTTTTGTAATTGGGCGTCCGTACGAACTTTACTTTCTGGCTTTTTTTGAAGGAGTTTCTTTGCAGCTTTCTTCGCTCCTTTTGTAAGCACTGTCTGGAACCCCTGATCTAGTGCTCCACGCCCTTCAAGTGCCTCTTCCTTCCTTCTTTTATCCCGATCTCCTTCGATTGGGCTACACGCCATTCTTTTATTGACGTTTAATGGTGGAGCTATCTGCGTGTCGCCTTTAGATTTCGCCCCAAGCGCCCCTTTAGCTTTCTCTGCGTCTTCGGCCCTTAACCAGCTTCTCCGATAGTGCCCTATGCGATCTAGGAGCTCCTCTAGTTCAAGGAGCCCCACCTTTGCTGCTTTGCTGATTTTTGGGGAGTCGCATGCAGCTTGTATTCTTTTCAGAACATCTCCCGCTTTTCGGAGTAGTCTTTCTTCTTCATATCGCTGGGCCACAATTGTACCTAGCAACCATCCTTGGGAGAGGTTATCGGGTTCCGTTTCTGAGTGCAGTACTTCCGCCACGTTTCCAACTTTGGCAGTGCATTTACGCGGTGTCTGATCACTCTTTGCTTTTAGTGCCGTAATCTCCTCGTTGGCTTCTGGATTTTTCGTTGCAATGTCGGGATTTGCGACCCTTGCATCGGTCGCTATGGTAACGATCGCAGCAGTGACAATCGGATTTTCGGTGTTCTTTATGTTATCTCCCCCCGCTCGAACACCCGAAGTGTCCTGCAGAGTTTCCCGTTTCTCCTTAAAAGGACGCTCGGGCGTTCGCATCATTTTTTTGCTGCGCCCGAACGCCGCAGGAATCTCAGTCTGTATTCTCCGTTTTTCGTCCGTCTTCACTGTCGTTGTATTAGTCTTCGTTTTTGTCGTTGTTAGTATCGCTCGCGATGTACTGTTGACATCGTGGCTGCAACCGCTGGTTGCGTCGTCGTTATTATTCTTCGTTTCTTTTTCTGGGTATTTGTGGTCTTATGATTTTGTATGCTCCAGTTTTGCTGGGTCCCCCCTCAGAGCCGCTATCTCCGTTCGTGTGTGTAGTCGCCTTGTTGGTCCCATGGTTATCTTTGCAGAGCAGGGAGGCCATGCGAGGGTTGGCACAAGCCCTTATGGAGACAAGTGCTCAGAGCCAGACCAGCGCTAATCGGGATTCCGTCTCAACCGAATCTACACCACCAACCCAATGGTGCGAACTTCGAACGTACTCCGAGGCCTGCCAAGGTTTTACCGGGACGGAGACGGTATGATAGTTGAATTGGAGCCGTTCACACACGAGTTTCACCTCGGCGCTACTGTACAAAGCAACTAGGTCCAAACCATCACATCCGCCAGCCCAAAGCGTCAATTCCAGTTTGTTGTCCAAAGCGTAGTCCAGATCCAATCAGAATCGTTACCTGTCATCCCAGGAGGGAGCCTCACGGTGCCCCCCATATCCTCGGGTCCGTGGGGGTGGCGCTCCCCAAAGAATGCTAGCCTCCAAGAGTGCTCTTGTCGACCGGCACTCTCCCTGCGGAAATTTCCTCGGGTATGTGGGGGCGGAACTCCCCAAAGAATGCTAGCCTCCTAGGGTGCTCTTGTCGACCGGCATTCTCCCTGCGGGCAATTTATTGCTGTACATTACATTTCATTCTCGCTTCTTGTATTGTTAGCGTGATCATTTATTGTAGTTATTAAACCTGATTCAATGCATTTATTTCATTTCATCAAAATCTTGCTGGAGGATTTAAATAAAAGAAAACATTTTTAAGCTAGAAAAAAAAGGTCGGATTATTCAGTTATTATTTGTGAGAAATCATAGTTAAAGTTGTTTTGTTAGTCAGTTGACTTGTGCAGTCCGTTTCACATACGAATATCCAAGGGCCGTGGAATCCAAATGATAAATTTCACATGACCGTGTTTATGTGTAAAGGCAATTTATCTCGAACCTGCTAGCGAGTTGTCAATTGAAGCATTTTGAGCGGCTTTTTGCCGTTTTTTCAGTCGTCATAATTTACCAAAATGCATGTATTTCAATTATGGCAGTAATTTCATAGGTTCTGCTGAAGTTATTAACGCATCGAATGAAAGTTTAAGCAGTCAGTGCTAATCAAATAAAAATTTAATCAGCCAGCGTGACCAAACTTTGGTGGTTAGTATAAGGCGGGAGCGAAGTCAACGAAATTTCATTTGAAATGAGTTTTGGATGATAAAAGCCTTATGTTGTGGTGGTACGGAATGTTGCAACGCAAGCACACTCTTCACGACGAACGCAGATCCTCGCGTTTCGAGAAATCTGCGCCTGATACCAACTTCACATATCAGCAGCTCAAGCAACTTTCCACGAGAAAAAAGAAAATTTTGCATGAGCCACTCTTCTAGGTTCTCATAATTCAATAACGTTCAGAGAACCTATTCAAACTTCCTACTGGTTTCATCTTCATTCGACAGCATCTTCATCACTGCCGTCGCCAGCCAATGGCTGCACCTACCTTTTGGTCTCCAATAAAAAAAAGAATAAATTGACTCTGTGCTAAAGGAGTAATGGTTGACTTCTAAAGTGGTGACCTCGTGTGGAGAACCAAAATGGTGCTTGGGGGAGACGACAATGATGCTGTGCACAATGTCTCACGGCGCAACCCAGAGCTCTTGCTCTTCCAGGAGCAACAGCCGCCATTGCCAGCCAGCATTGGGAAGTCAAGGCTGACACCAACCACCAGCTCAACAGATCAACGGTGTCTGCTACTGCAAGCTGCTATCATTTTTGTGCGCTAGCCTGGAATTGTGGTTCTTCCAGGTTGAGTTCAGATCTCAAGAGACTCAATCAGTTACCACCTCAGGGTCTCATCATTGGTCCACGGCACAATCGCCGAGGTGGCCGATATAATCGGCCATCGGACAAATACAGGAGCCTCAAGGCAGCCATCATCTCCCGCTTGATGGATTCCCCTACGCACAGTTGCACAAACTACTCACAGGTGTCGAGCTTGGCGACAGACGGCCGTTACATGCGCTCCCTTGCTGGGACGCGAGTAAGTGAGGATGTACTGCGGGTCAAATGGCTCGACCTTTTGCCACAGTAGACGTGGCGCATGCTGCTGTTGATCTCCACACCTTCCACACCCTCATCCAGTTTCTCCTCAACACGCAGTTCTCGGGGGCAGGTCACAGTCAAGCTAGTGGCCCTGCACTTAGCAATTACACAGTTGACAGGTTTGACCCACGAGGCACTCCAGCAACTATCCATCAGGGCCAACATGCAGCATGGATGCTTCTCTTCACGAAACGACCACCTAGGAAGCGCACACCGCACCACTCCAGGTCCCGAACTACATATAGGATATTGCTGGTATCACAGCAAACACGGAGCCCTAGCAATCCAATGCAAACAGCCGTGCACATTTTCAGCTCAGAGCACTGCTACCGGACGTTCGGAAAACTAAGACTGTCGGCGCTTTGCTCAGTGGACACTACCAGGAACAACTTGGAAAAGCACCTGTATGTCTCGGACCGCACCACAAAAGCTAGTTTTTTGATGGATTCTGGCTCTGCCTTCTCCATGATTTGAGGCATCTCATCGCCAGGCGTCTTCATAAGCAGAGCCTTGTATTACAGGCAGCCAATTGTACACCTATTGTTACCTTTGGCACCCAGCAACTCACGCTAGACTTTGGGTTACGCCGCCTATTCTACTGGCCTTTCGTTATTGTAAACATCTAGATAGCTATCCTGGGAGCCACCGCACTTAACTATCACCACCTGCTTATCAAAATTCAAAATTGACGACCGCATCTGCCTCTCTACATTCTGTGTCCTTGGCCCAGGTTCTCCAGTGGCCGTGGCCAAGCCATCGCCCTTGGAAACCACTACCAGAGAAATATACAAGCAGATCATCGCAAAACACACAAACACCCATTCAGGACTCAGTGAGTTGGCTTCGATCAGTGATCTTCCTGTTAACCAACAGATAATCCCGCACTGTCCACCCATCTTCACAAGACCACGCACTTCGTGGGAGAACGCCTCACATCAGCGACAGCAGAGTTTGACTTGCTGTTGGAACGAGGCATAGTTCGACCTTTGTCAAGTCAATGAGCCAGTCCCCTGCACATGGTGCCCAAAGATGGTAGCCGTTTGCTACTTGGGAACTAGCTAAATGTCAGCTAACCATTGCCCATTATCGAGAATCTGATCCAGGAGGCCAGCGATTTAGTATTCTTGGTCATCGACATCTAGTGGGCCTTTTATCAAATCCCGGCACCACCAGAGGACATCTGCAAAAAGGTAGTCACCATGCTCTTCAAGCTGTTTAAATTCATAGAAATGCCTCTCGGCCTACGCAATACTGCTCAAACCATGCAGCGGACACTCAACCACCTGCTGAAGAGCCTCGACTTCGTACTTATCCACCAGGACGATATATTAGTATTCTCGATTAGCCACGACTATCACCAGCGTTACCTCGAGCGACTTCTTTCCATGCTACAGATTGCAAAGCTCCAGCCCAACTGGAATAAATGCCAGGTCAGTCTATCCGAGGTCATCTTTGCCTGGTACCACATATGCGAGACAGGTTTCCAGCCACCTGCTCTCAAGACGAAAGCCATCATAGACATTCCCAAACCTGCTGAATCCTCACAGTTGAGACGTTTCCTTGGGATACTCAACTTCTATCACCGCTGCATAGCACACACCGCCGAGTTGCAAGCACCACTTTCAGAGCTGCTAAAAGGTTGTAGCACCAAGAGATCGCAAATCACTTGGACACCCAATGCTGAAGTTGCTTTTGGAAGCTGCAAGAAAAGCATAGCCACTGTAACTGCAGCAGCATTCCTTTCACCCTTGCAACAGTTGGCACTACGCACCAACACATCCAACACCGCCATTGGGCAGCCTTGGACAGTAAGGGGACGACGGTACTTGGATATTCCTGGGATATTTATCAAGGAAGTTATCCGAGACCGAGCAGCGCTACTCCACCTACGACTGCGATTTTTTGGCAGTCTTCACCGCAATTAAGTTTTTCCAGTGCAATTTGGAGGAGAAGCACTTCACGGCCTGCACCAACCATCGATCGCGCGAACGGAGCATCAAAGATATTTGACGATCTTGTAGAACGCGTAATGTGCCTTACTGGAACCTGATTGACTAAGCATGTCTCGAGCAACCAAAGCAAAGTCTGGAAAGAAAACATTCAGTGAAGGAATATTCAGGATAGATAAGCGAATCCGGAACTTCAAGAAAACGATTTGCGTAAATTTCTTCTATACAGCTTCTTGCGTGGACTTCAAACACTTTGAATAACGCGACCAAACTGGCGAACGATACTTAAGGATAGATTGAACCAGACTATAATATAATTCAACACAGGATAAAGCATCGAAAAAAGGAATTTCTTATGATCAAGCCGTTTCAAAAATATGAACATCAAACTTCAACTTAGAGTTGGAAGTGACACCTAAGACTTTTTTTAAAAGCCGTTGGGCCTTGCCTTGCTTGCAGAAGCGTTTCGACTCCTTTGAGTTATCTTCAGTGTCTAAAGGATTTGTTAAAGAACACGCAAGATGACTCAAAGGAGTCGAAACGCGTCTAATCGTACAACAAAGCATGGCCGGAGGACTTTTTAAGAAAAAGGAGAATTGGCCTGTGGATATCAAATAAACAAAATAATTGACTATGACACCCAAGTCCCTTAAATGTGTTACCGTACTTAGGTAAACGTTATGTAACGTAAATTGAAAGCTACAAGGACTAGAGCTATTGGAAAGTAAATGGTGAATGCACTTAGAAGCATTTCATGGAAGCTGGTTATAAGAACTCCAATGTGAAATGGCTTCCAAATTTACCTTTTGATAAAACTAACACACCCTGAGTTTGTGAAAAAAAGAAAGAAGTAGATGATTTTCTCCAGTAGTTTGAAAAAACCGGATAACAGGGAGATTAGCCGATAATTAGCAACGTCTGAGGTACAAACTTTTTTAAAAATAGGAGCAACATAAGATCATTTTCAACACGAAGGAAAGGAGCTTGCAGATAGCTAGGGTTGAAGAGAAAGAAAAGGGGAATGGAAATATAAGTAGCTAATGCTTTCACAAAGTGATTAGGAATAGCATCAGGACCTGAACTTATAGAGTTGTTAGGCGTTAAAACTAGCTTCATATTTTCTTTCAAATGGCAAATATAAGGAAATGCGATTGAGACCAGCGTTTCCTCTGGTCTCCGGCCTTCAGTTCTTCCGACGAATACCTTTTTGGGTATATGTTGTTCGCCTATACGATTCATGTGTCCAGCCCATTGCAGCTTCCGCTTTGCTGTTGGTCCCCATCTGGCTTAGCTCTGATTATTCACTTCAGGATCCGCCGCTCATTGGCGTTCAATATATTTGCAGATGCTTGGGTTGGGGTCCACAGCATAACAAAGGTCTTTTCACAGGGGATAGGGTCCATATTTTAAACTCATAGCATAACACAGGTCAAATAATAGATTTGTATCCTTAAAGCGTTGTTTTCCTGTATATACAGCTGGTCTTCAAGATCGTTAAAACTGAAAAAAAAAAAAATTTATTTGCGAGCTTTATTCTTCGGCGTATTTTGTCTCTTTCATAATCGGTTCTCTTTATTTTGGCACCTAAAAATACAAATTCGCTCACATTTTTAATACTGTATTCGCCAAAGTTTGATATTTTGTGTTTGCCTCGACTGCGTCATGAGCCTCATTTATTATCAGTAATTTGCAGCCCTACTAGTTTTGCTTCGCGTTCGAGTTTCAGGAAAAGTTCTTTGGTAGTTTTTAATGACCGTGACAGAATGTTGATGTCGTCCACATCGGATACCACATGGCTCGATTTATATAATAACACAAGTCTTATATCGATGATTAGCTTCCTTATTAGGTATCTCCAGAGCCAAATTGAATAGCAATGGGGCTAACCCATCTTCCTGTTTTAGCCCGATATTTGTGTCAAAGGCGTTGGTGAGTAGGAGGTCGTTGGCGTTATTGTCATTCTGGTAAGACGGAGCGGTTTGGCTGAAATACCAAATCAAATCATTATTTGGCACAGTGCGTTACGACCAACACTGTCGTATGCTTGCTTAAAGTCAACAAAAATATGGTATGCGTCTATATTGAATTCCCAGCATTTTTCAATTACCACTTGATGGTGAGCAAATGGTCTATTGTCCACATACCTGCTCTAAAACCACCTTGATACTCTCCAATAATACTGATTTTCTAAGACATTTGAAAATATTTTGTACGCCATTCAAAGCAGTGCTATGTCTCTATACAATTTTCGCACTGTAGATTGTCACCTTTTTTGCGGATGGAAACACAATATAATTGATTGTCTCCACTCGTGCGGCATATGTTCTTGATGCCAAATGTGCTGGATAACTATATCGATGGCTTTCTGAACACCACTGCCACCATATTTAATGAACTCCATTGGAATCTCATCGATGCCCGGCGCTTTATTATTCTTTTGGCCTTTGATCGTAAAATAAATTTCATCTAGAGAAAATGGGGCTAATGGAAGCTCTCCGGGGAGGAGATTCTTGAATTGTTGCAGTAATCGAGCGGCCCATCTAGACAAGCTACTCGAGAGATCTTTACAAAAAAAGACCACTTCATAATAATAACAACGCAATAAGTGCGGAAAAATTTGATGCACAACTTATTAACACTATTGTTACTAACCCAAAATAAACCCCGCCCCTATAAATGTTACCATTATCGATAAAAAGTTTTTCCGAAGAAATAAAACAAATAAAATCAATAATGGCAATGCCATTGCGATACAATTTAGCGAAGCAATTGCTAAATTGTTGCAACGAGATTCTGTCTTATCACCATGAAGAGGCTGGTGGAGGAAGGCGGTGAAGAGAATGAAGAAGTAACGAGACGACTGATTGACGATGGCAACGTTTTGGTTGCGCTACGTTCGGTATGTGTGTCGAGCGGTACTTATTCGTGCGGTACGCGACTGAAACATTGGAACACGAGTTTTCACTTGAGGAAAAGTCTAGGGTAAAGGGAATTCCTATGAAGCGGGTCTCACTTGGATGCAATTGTGCGGTTGTGCGATGAGGTCATTTTGTCATTTTATCGGCATTATGCGGTCTCAAGTGCTGTAAGTGCGCACCGTGAAATCAAACACAGTTCATATATCCTCAAAGAAAATGCCCCGCAAAAATGAAAGGATTTTCATGTACTCGACCCTGTAGTGCGAGAAACAATTTGAAACTATTTCATTACAAGCATTTACTGCAGTTTAATTGTGTCCTCAATTGTGTTGTCAACAATTGTTCGTCGATACATTGCGGATGGTGGAAATAATAAAACAAAAAACCAAAAAAAAAATTAACAACTTAACGGCAATTTATACGGCGGCAAAACGAATACGGAAAAGTACTTCGAATATTTGATTTGAAAAAGGGAATAGAAAAAATTGTAACGTGAACTGTTAAATGCCGATCTTCACAGATAAGGGCATGCATACACTGCGCGTTCACATTAGTCTGCACCTCGACTAACCTCACGCTCCAAGCCTCGTCTTCCACGCTTTTACGCCCCTCCTTAAACTCTTTTTGCCATCGAAACACCTGGTAACAACTAAGAGCACTATCATCATGCACTTTTACAATTTTAGCGTACGTTTTCTAAGCTGTTTCGCCCAATCTGGTGCAAAATTTTATCGCGACGTGTTGCTCTTGATTTCGTTTCTCTATTTTCGTGAGGAGCACCACCAACACACGTCTACTCAACACGACACAGCAGGTGAACTAAATAAGCTAGAGTGATGGTAAAAATATCAATGGAGAAACCATTATATACAGGCCACTTACCCCACCCCAACAACGAGTACTCGTGGGAGGAGGACAGGGTGAGTTCTCTTTTTGTTTATTAATAAAAAAAATCTTCAATTTGGCTTAATTTTTTTCACTAAAAGTAATTAGAATAAGTTCTATATATAGTTAAGGATTATATACTTCTTGTTAGGAATATTCCCGGAGAACCCTCATATGCCTCCTCATGTGATACCGCCCAACGTTAGCACCAATCAATCAGTAAAACCAATCGATCAACGACTGTATTGATCAGCAGATTCCAGCTAAGAACATTGGCTACAAAGTCAGCACTTGGATGAATGACTGGAACTTACGACATAATTAAGCCAATGCACTTGAATATTATCTGTAAATTCAGCATTTGTGTGAATGGTCGAAATTTGCAGATCAGCAACATAACTAAATCAAAAGAAAATTGCTGAGTTTACTACACACCATGTATAAATAAAGATGCCAAGGAACAATAAGGGCACCTGTGATTTCCAAGATAAGTCGTTTCAATTATTATTCTACAGCCATTTTTTAACAGGATATTGGTCCGTCGAGCCAAATTGCACAAGAATTCATGTAAGAGTGCAAGGATTCGTTCATACGCAAAATTATTTGAGTCGCCTTCAAGGATATTTATACATTCAGGTGAGATTCAAAAATATTGAGCTAAGCACCTGCTCCATACAGAGAAGAGTCTCGGAGTGCAGCCCAAGAGTACTCTTTAATTAAGGCAGTAGTTTTTGCAGGAGTTTTGTCAAGGACATCCATCACAAGAGATTTTAACAGGGACATCTGTCACAGGACATATTACCAACGACATTCGTCACAGGGGGTTTTGTTGAGGACATCCGTCACAGAACATTTTAACAAGCAGATCCGTCACAGGACCTCTTACCAAGTACATTTGTCACTGAACGTTCGTCACAGGACAGTTTTTCTAGGATTTTTGCGTCATATCTCCACTTTTCCTTGCACTGCGAGAGGTCTGAAGGACACAAGGCGAAATTCACATCATGGCCAGTCCGTTAGTATCACAAAAGTTGAGTATCGACTGCATCAGCCGTATTTTTGCAAACATAAGAAAAGACGAATCCAGTGAAATCCAGAAAAATGGAGAGCATGCGAAGAAATGCATGCGAAAGCTCACACAGAACTTAGAAAGAAGGGTGACTGTGGACTTGTAACAAAATACATCGAAGATAATGCTAGCATTAAAGATCTTGTCCTAGAGCATCAAACATTATTTAAGGAAGGGATTTACAAATTTCAGGCTGGTTGTTCGGGACAGCCGCAATTGTTTAACGTCAAAAATGAAGGACTGCGGCTAGAGCGAATTAAAATCCCAATATTTGATGGGAACTACACTACTGAATCGCTTTACGGGACTTCTACAAAAGTATGGTTCACGCAAACCAAAGTGTCCAAAGCATGCGGAAAATGCAATATCACTGCAGCAGTCTGAAAGGAGAAACTGAGAAATCGATAGGCCACTTGACAATTGTAGGCAATAATTATGAAGCTGCATGGTCACTTTTATGCAATCGGTGTGACAACATGAATATTATAGCCCAAGAGCTCATGCAGCACTGGTGGAATGCTGGTCTCTACCACGGGAACCACGCGGCTGGATTACGGGAGATTATCAACACGACCAATAAACTAACAGCAAGTTTCAAAACACTCAAGACTGATGGCTTTGACCCTGCTATCGTATCTATGCTCAACAGCAAGCTAGACAAAGATTCAAGGGCTGAATGGCAGAAACTGATCAGCGAAAGCAAAGGCGTTCGAGCTCTGAAGAAATTCGTTACTTTCCTCATGAAAAGATTCACAATGTTGGAAACATTAACTGTAACAAAGCCATGCTCAGAGGTGAAACCGGAGAAAAAGTGACCACGCATGCTACTCATGTTTCGACAGTCCGATGCGCTTTGTGCAACAAACAACAGCGTCTGTTCGAATGCGAGCAGTTCCATAAAGCAACAGTAGACGCAAGGCGGGAGTTAGTCAAAAGATCAGTTACTACATGGGCAATCGTCAATGTTACAGCAACCGCCGGAAGTGGGAAACCCACCAATCTGTTACAATTTCCAAATCTGATTATCCCAAAAATCACAGCAATCTTGCCTACAACCAGGATAAACGTAGCTCTACCTACTCGCATCAAGAAGTTGAAATTAGCGGACCGCAAATTCAATCGTCCTACATACACCGATATATTGCTAGGAGCTGACATCGATGGTAGTTCTTTGAACTTGGTTTCATTTCAGGGAATCCATGCGCACAAAATACGAAACTAAGTTGGGCTCTCTTTGGATCAGCTGGCAGCTTACAAACCAAAGCTAACTCCATTACGTTTGTAGCGACTGAAGAGCTGGATAAAGCGGTGAGACGATTCTGGGATACGAAGAACTTCAACAAACAAGAGAGACCACTTATAGTGATTGTGGAATCAATTTTCAAGGCAGCGACAAACAATTGGAGGATGCTTTCAGAAAAGCTACGAAACATCGCCAAGAGTTTCTTTTGAATGAAGAAATTCAATGGCGATTCACTCCTCTTGGTGGTCCACACTTTGGTGTTCTCTGGGAAGCTGGAGTGAAATCAATGAAGCGGCACTTAGTACGAGCAATTGGTCAAAAACGGTTAACCATCGAAGAATTGTACACACCTCTGGCCCCAGTAGAAGCATGTCTCAATTCACGGCCTCTTCATGAAGTTAATAATGGTCTCACGAAAAATGATAAGTTTCTATCAACACACAGGCCACTTGCAAGAGTGATAGAGTTGCACACTGGACCTGACGGGCTAGTAAGCGTCACTCCTGTCAAATTCCACGGAAGAATTACAAGACGTCCTGTAGTGAATTAGGTATATAGATGTCCGTTAAGGACTGCAGCGATGGTCTGCTGCCTCGCTGGAAGAGGATGGTGAGATCCCCCGAGATTGGCCTTGTCTGGGGACGCGTGAATGAGCTGGCAAGCTAGCGACGCACAAGGTCCCACTACAAAAGAATTTCCAATTCACGAATTCCTGGGTCACAAAAAAGCCACCCGACGTCGAAAAAAAGGAGGTAACCAAGTAAGGGTTGAAGATTGCAGACGAAAAAGGACCAACTGGACCTGGGGAACACAGATGGACTCAAGCGGACTTCGCCGTTACCCCTTATGGCCCACAAATAAAAGTGGGGCATCCAAATGGAAGCAGTGCCCCCTCGCATGCTCCTAACCGGATCAAGATCCAAACGTAGACGTGGTCTTTGAGAGAAAAACTCATACAAAAGCACTTCATATGACTCTTTCCCTCAAATGAGAAGCACAAACGTAACCAATTTATGGTATAGAGTTTTATTTATTTTTTTATTTATCAAAACCTAACAAGGTGTTCACACAAAAATAAATACTAATACATTTCCTTATGAATGAAATATAACAAATAGTATGTCTTAATAGTTTCTTAAAAATATATAACTATCATAACATCACATTTTTATTGCTTTAACGTTACGAAAAAGGATAGGGACGAGTAGGAATTAGAACGAAATTAACTTGGAAACGGCTGTTTTAAATTGGGATCTTGAGATGGTTTGAGAATAAAGGTGACCTACACTGTTCAAAATTTTGCAACATCTATTTATTGGCTCGTTCTCACCATAGATCGTGGAATGTTTGGTTTCCACCAGTAAACGAGAATGTCGAGTAAATCCTGCTTGTTCGTTCAAGATTATCCTGTTGGCTAGGTACTGAACTTTAATAGTACCCCTGAGGACGTCAAATGCAAAGCAAGATCCTATCATAGTCCTACGGGAGGCAAGTGAATTCATATCAAGAATAGATAGCCGATTTTCATATGATGGCAAATTATGAAAATTTTGTGGGTCGTACAGGGATCTCAAAGCAAATAGCAAGAACTGTTTTTGAACGGACTCCAATCTCGCTGTATGAATACCGAAAATCGGATTCCAAACGACACTAGCGTATTCGAGAATGGGGCGCACTAGTGATGTGTATAAAGTTTTTGTCAACCACAGATTTTTAAATTCTTTAGCACGCCGTTTGATGCAGCCTAGAACTTTATTAGCCCTGCTCTGAACTTCATCGTAATGTAAATTAAAGCGGAGTTTCTTATCTAAGAGGACACCAAGATCTACTATACTCTCAACTCTGGCAAGCTTTATATTGTTGAGGTGATAATCATTGACCAAAATTATATTTTTCCGAGAAAAACTAATCACCTGACATTTCTCAAGGTTCAGATATAGACAGTTATTATCAGACCACTCCAGGAGGGAATTCATTTTATCTTGTAAGAACAGTGAATCCTTTTGGGATGCTATAACGTGGTGTAATTTTAGATCATCCACATAAAATAAATGTGGTATGTCAGATAACACTTCAGACAGGTCCGATATAAATATGTTAAAAAGAAGCGGACCTAGATGACTGCCTTGAGGTACACCGGAATAGACTTGAATTTCATTGGATAAATATCCCTGAAATTTAACGTTTTGAGTTCGATTTGATAGATAGGAATTTAGCCAATCAAGCAGGGGGCCGGTGATTCCAAATTTACGTAGTTTAAGTGATAAAATCGTATGATTGACACGGTCAAACGCTTTACTAAAGTCAGTGTAAATTGCGTCGACTTGGTGTCCGTTTTCCATTGCACAGAGGATATTAGATACCATAATTGTGAGGTTTGTGATTGTGGATCGATTTTTTCTGAACCCATGTTGTTGGTCATTGAGACGTTGCTCAATAATGGGGGATATTTTAGAGCACACTATTTTTTCAAATAATTTTGGGGTTGCTGATAATATGGCAATTCCTCTGTAATTTTCAACTGCCCATTTACTTTTGTTTTTATATAGGGGTCAAATGAGAAGATTTCCAGTATGCTGGAAACACGCCGCTCAATAGGGATTTATTAAAAAGTATATGGAGAAGTGAAGCTAAATGATCTTTACATTGAAACAGAAAGGATGGTGGAAGTAAATCAAGTCAAGTGTTTCAATTGCTTTAAATATATCTTCTTCTGAAACTGAAACTTCTTGAAGCAATGTTGTAAAATTTGGTTCTAGGTAATGTAAATGAGCTGGAGTGTTTGGCAAACAATACACAGATTGAAAGTGATGTGCAAAATACTTACAAATTTCTTCAGGGAGAGAGGAACAGCAATCTTTATAAGTCATTTCCATGGGATAGCCGTGAGCTTTTCGCTTGATATTCACAAAGTCGAAGAATTTTTTGGGGTTGGCAATTATGTTCTCGCCAATTACGTTAACATAAGTTTCATATGCCTCGGACGACTTTAATTTGAATTCTTTTGCCACCATGAAATCACATAGCCCTATATCATAAAAGGGCACGCGAGCGAAAGGCCACTCTACCCAGCAAGAGCCCCTGTTAAGCGACAAAACAGTGGAGCGCGCCCGATGGCTAGCCCATATCAGCGAAGGAGCCTGCCATCGTTGCGGGTCCTATACCAGGTCCAGACGAGAGAAAAGGAAAGACCGATTTTTCTAAAGATTAGCAATTCATGTTGAGCTTATTATTTTCATTGATCATTTTCATCCTATCACAATTCAATTTCAGCCTTATTTATTTGATTAAATTAATAGTGAATATATGTATATTTAAGTTTACATTACATTCCGTTTTCCGTTCCGTTTTTTTTCCATGCACACAAAAAAAAAATTTTAATTATATGGTACCATAGAATTTTTAACTTCATGGAAAATTTATTCACAATTTCTAGGATTTCAACTCGAACTTAAAAACAATATTTATCGGAATTCTTTTGAGACGCAATACCTGGTGAAATTGGTTGCAACAACTTCTAATAAATTAAAGCATATTAATGTAGGGATGCTAATATGAAATTTTCAAAACGAATATGTTTTTAATGGAGTTTGATATCAGTTACTAACTAAAATGTTATATCTCTACTGTAACTTTAAACGCGATTCCAATATTTTAAATTATTTGTTTCATATTCATTGAAGATCAAAATATCCAGGACTATCAAAAGATACGAGAGAACTAAAAACATGACTACAAGAACGTTTAAGTTGTTTAGTTTAAAACAACTTCTTAAATGATTTCCTATCGGTTGGTTGAAGGCGCAAATATCAATTCACAGCACTTTGAAACTACACCTCATATTCGCACCGTAATTAGATAAAATAGTTTAAAACACAATGAAAAATTAAAATTATTGAGGGATTAAAACCTTTTCAAATATGTATATACAATTGCCTCACAAAAAATTTAAAACTCACAGCGAATACGTTTAGACTTAATTTCGTTTTGAATTTACAATAATAATTAACTACTGACTTAAGTTGTAACTAAAGTGCACCTTATAGTTATTCACGTGATTGGTTCATTAAATGAAGTCGGTCGCTTTTCTACTCATTTGTTTTATAAAACAACACTAATTGGTTATCCACTTAACACTTACAACAAGTAACACTTGTTTTTTATCCTTTTCTTCTTTAGTCTTCTTATACGTTTGCTCTTAAAATTGAGTCCATCGAAGTTTAGTGTGAAGTCTAGCACCACGAGAGTAATCGTCACTGCGCTATTTCATGATGTAGAGAATTAATTAAGGCCACTATCCAGGGTACTGTGGCGACTAAAAACGTCCCAACGTCAGCGCACGCTTCACGGCACAAAGAGACTACCAGAATTTTTACTTCCAAAATACGATAAATAAGTTCGTTGGGTTTAATGTGTCAGAAGCATCATCGAAATCAAATGCATAGATTTTCTGCCAGCACAAAGGTGGGGTCAAGCTCAACTCGCGACACAACTCAAGTCACGCCAAGACTTTGAGTTCGCAATCCCAGTTGGTTAAGTGGAGTTAAGCCGTCGTTGAAAGAGCCACTTAAAAACGGTATTAGATGTAAAATTGTATTCCTTGTGCTGGGACTGAAGTGTGGCGCCCACTCATAGATGTCAGAGAGAATAGATACGAAATGCATCGAGAGAATTGCAGCACTTTATCGTGTAGCGTGAAGTTGGCGCGTTATTAGATGTTGATTCGAATTTCAAATAAATTTGACGTGACGTCTCCCACAAATTTTCGCATCTTGAACTAAATAAATTTTCCATGCGAGCATTCTAACTTAAACGATTAAAGCTTGAACATGACTTACCCTACAAAGGATACGTCCCTGACATGCTTCCTAAAGCTTTTTTTACAATCCCACACACATCACTACATTTTTCATTTTTCGATACAAAAACACTCGCGATCCGTAACAAACTTTTCAGTTTGATCAATTATCACATTCGCAACGCTTTTGCACTAGATTTAACGCGGTTTATCTTAAAAAAATTGTTTTGGGTACAATTTCAAATTCAACTTGATTAAACGTTTCACATCAATGTTGAATTTACACAAATCATATGTTTTCAATCATATGGTTGATATTTTGTTGAAAATTCGTGGTTTAAGGTATAAGAGGTGTGGGATTTTCGTGAGAGCAACTAGAGAGCCACTTGAATGTGTGGATTCTCTAGCGGCGTGAAAGTCAGGATTTCAATTCGCATGCGAGAGGAAGGCAAGTATACAGTAAAAGTACTTCACTCACGTATGAATGAAAATAAGCTCATTTCGTGTCCATCACTTTATATGTCTTTGCGTCCACTATTACGTCCGCAATTTCCACAAAGCCAACTCAAACAATGTCTGTTCATGGGAGCACACAATTATTTCTTGCGAAATCAAGTTGACATTTAACTTGAAATTGTCGACTTTAGCTTTGCACTGCAACTTATTTTGCACTTTAATAAACTGATCAATCACAGTAAAACAAACTTATATTTTGATTAAACGGAAATAGTCGTAAATGTCCTCCGTATCAGAAGTAGATTGGATTTCCCACTTGTTTGGCGTTAGTGATGTATCCGCAATTGGCCTCACTGCGACCCACGAACTCCGTCAATTTAAGAATTATGGTCCGTAAACTGTTGTCTTGCAGAGGATTAGGCAGATCCATGTTATTGACTAGCTTTAACACCTCAAATATTCAAGTATAGTTTAACGTAGTACGCAAAAATAAAATATGTAAACGCCTGCATTTATTGAAAAATTAATTCATGCACAGTAAAACGTCTACGCACGGCAGCCATTCTCCATCGCGGTGCAGTCACCTTACGCCGAGACCCCACCGAGTAGCGTTCAACATGCTCAATCTGAATTACATCTTCAAATGATACTGTCTTTTCTTTCAAATGGTCTAATTGAGCTCTTAAATATTCACCGAGTACAAAAAAAAATCAAATCTACCTTGTTATGGTCAATATATTCTTTCAGGATTGTGTTGACTAAGGTATTCAGTTCATCAGTACCAACATTTGCCCCTATTGAGTAAGGAGTGTTATAGGTCACATGCGATATACTTATTGCATGCTATTTCTCTAGTTGCATGCTACTTTACTTATCATGACTCCCTCTCTTTGATAAAGTCCCGAGTTGCCTGATATTTCGCTTATCACAATTAATTACGCATGCATGAAAGAGGTGTGTCTAACTTGCACTTGCATTGAAACACAAAACCTCGACTCGCGTGTACACACAAAATCTTCGGCATGTTTAATGTACCGAGCCGAGTCTCAAAAGAGAAACTTACTGTTAAGAGCGAAAAGTGGGCGTGGCAAAGACGGGAGCTTTCGCGTTATAGCTGTAGCAGCTACGGAGGAAGAGATTGTCGGGATTCTGAAATGTTTGAATGAACTAAATTGAAACCATTATTTTGCTTGATAATCAATAAATCAATTAAAAGTAGGCTATCGTCGAGTATAAAAGAACCTGGTGGTTCCAACAATGGTGTCTTAATCGTTGAGTAGCTTGTTCAAGGCGTATGCCCGAACAATACCACTTCCAAGGCTTCCACCAGGAATAGCGAGAAGCGATCAAGGCCTCGTCGTGCTGAACATACAAAGGAAAGCCAAGCAGCGGACAAGCGAACACCAACAACTTCGAAGTCCCAGACACGCAGAGGCAAGCAGCGGACAAGCGAACACCAACAACTTCGAAGTCCCGGACACGCAGAGGGAATTATTTGTTATGCCGACGGACCGTCCGGCATTGGAGCAGGCTATTGAAGCATCGCCCACGGCAGGCCCGCGACCATTGATGATCGAGGAATACCGCGCTCGAACAGCGAAGCTTTGCAGCCCACCACCTGAGCCAAAACCCGAGAAGCGACAACGAGGCGACCGAATAGTTGCATACCGGCGCCAAGCAAGCGACCTGCGAAGGCTGGCACGAGTTGCGGTCACTTCGGCTGAGCGAGAAAGTTTTAGGCGGCAGTATCGACAACTGGAGGCTGAGTTCAAGAGCCAGCAGCGGCTTAAAGAATTAGTGAGAAACACGTCTTCGCCTGAATCGCCAACATGCCCAGAATAATTTGTACAAATATTTGAAATTAAATAAATGTGCATTAAAAGAAGGAAGATTAGTTTATACTGGAGGAAGGTGTTCGTTCGGTAGTAGGTACAGTGCTTTGCTTCCTTTACAGGTATCAACGCTATACATAGGGTGTAGCGTTGTGGTTATATTTACTCCAGGCAGTTGAGGTTACAACGTTCGTTGCAAGAAACCTAACATTTTTGTGGGCGATTCAGGCGAAGACGTGTTTCTCGCTAATTCTTTAAGCCGCTGCTGGCTCTTGAACTCAGCCTCCAGTTGTCGATACTGCCGCCTAAAACTTTCTCGCTCAGCCGAAGTGACCGCAACTCGTGCCAGCCTTCGCAGGTCGCTTGCTTGGCGCCGGTATGCAACTATTCGGCCGCCTCGTTGTCGCTTCTCGGGTTTTGGCTCAGGTGGTGGGCTGCAAAGCTTCGCTGTTCGAGCGCGGTATTCCTCGATCATCAATGGTCGCGGGCCTGCCGTGGGCGATGCTTCAATAGCCTGCTCCAATGCCGGACGGTCCGTCGGCATAACAAATAATTCCCTTTGCGTGTCCGGGACTTCGAAGTTGTTGGTGTTCGCTTGTCCGCTGATTGCCTCTGCGTGTCTGGGACTTCGAAGTTGTTGGTGTTCGCTTGTCCGCTGCTTGGCTTTCCTTTGTATGTTCAGCACGACGAGGCCTTGATCGCTTTTCGCTATTCCTGGCGGAAGCCTTGGAAGTGGTATTGTTCGGGCATACGCCTTGAACAAGCTACTCAACGATTAAGACACCATTGTTGGAACCACCAGGTTCTTTTATACTCGACGATAGCCTACTTTTAATTGATTTATTGATTATCAAGCAAAATAATGGTTTCAATTTAGTTCATTCAAACATTTCAGAATCCCGACAATCTCTTCCTCCGTAGCTGCTACAGCTATAACGCGAAAGCTCCCGTCTTTGCCACGCCCACTTTTCGCTCTTAACAGTAAGTTCCTCTTTTAAGACTCGGCTCGGTACATTAAACATGCCGAAGATTTTGTGTGTACACGCGAGTCGAGGTTTTGTGTTTCAATGCAAGTGCAAGTTAGACACACCTCTTTCATGCATGTGTAATTAATTGTGATAAGCGAAATATCAGGCAACTCGTGACTTTATCAAAGAGAGGGAGTCATGATAAGTAAAGTAGCATGCAACTAGAGAAATAGCATGCAATAAGTATATCGCATGTGACCTATAACATTACTATCCTGCCGAAAAAGATTGAGCACGAATGGCTTGGAGAGCCTAGTCGTGATAGGGTCCAGAAATGTTTTTCTTCTAGTAGTTAAATTCAAATTACATTTTCCTTGCCTATTATGTTGCTTGATAAACGTTAAATTCTTGTTTTCTTTTAAATATATCGCTTATCGACTCTGTACAAATTCTCCTTGTACTTTTAATTTAAATTACCTTTTTTTTGTTTTAATTTATTAATCTTATTTCTTTTCATTACATTATAGTATTCAAAATTAAGTATTCTTATGTTCAAAGTTCTTTCATATGTATACATTTTTTAATTTAATTTTATAGTGGTCTATTGCTTTGTTGATAAAGTTCCTTATTTTACTTAAACTACTTTGTTCCATCTGATTTTGATTGTATTTGATGCTTATTTTTTTTATCTTTTATATTCAGTTACAATTTTCTTCTTTTCCTAGACAACATTTTTCTTTCTTATAAATGTGGATAGCCGGACAGATATATATTTACTTTTTAGTTTCGAATATTTTTTATATTTCATTCCTTATGTACAATACATTTTACACACGTAATAAATAAAGATATATTGAACTACAGTAACTAGTATGTATTTTTTTTCTTTAATAAATTTCCTTTACACATTTTTTTACATCTTTGCATACATTTACTTATTTATGGGTAATTGAATAGCCTTATATTTACAACTCAGTTTCCAATATTTCTGAAATTATGTACTTTGCTCCGTTTAATTAATAAAGGTCCTTTACTCAATCAAATTTACGTACATACTTAAACTTATGTTGTTTCTTCTATGCGATAAATAATTAATTAGTAATTAGCATGCACTTTAAATAATTTTTTTCTTTTTTTGCATTATGTTTCTTCATATTTTCTGATTTGCATTATTTTCTCTTCTAACTTTTATTTCATAAAGATCTTCTTCTTCTTCAATTATTTATATTTATAATAGTATATACTTCTTTCATAAAATTTCCTTACTATATTCCTCCTGCAATTGTATTTACCTAATATTTTTGGATTAACAACATTTCATTCTTTTGAATCTCTATTTTTAAATCAATTTATCTTTTACGTTTCCCATAACGAGAAGCTTTCATGATAAGCTTCTGGTTACGACATCATTCATCATTGATGTTTAAAGTATTTATTAGTACTATTATCAAAGGCATTTCTGGGACGGCATCTCTTAAGCTACCATTGTATGACAGTTGCTGCTTTCTATTGCATGAATTCCATTTATGAAAAGCTTAATATGCTGTCTTGTCGCCCGAGTTAACATTTTTTGTTGTTTTTTTTGGCAGAAAAATAAAAAATTATATGCAACTCGCCCCTAAATATCTGGCAATAATCGCCACTGCTGTCCAAGCCTTTGATTTGAGATCGGCGCTGATGATGTATTCGACATTTGTAATCCGTGGACGAGAGTTCGCCAGTAGCAGAGAGCTGTTGCCTTGGTAGCCAATGCAATTTACAGTATCTCGACTGATTCATGCGGCACATCCACGTCACGGTAATGGATAATTGGACGATAATCACAACTCCGTCCTCTTCTACCGCCACTCCCACTGTTGGTTTTCTTTAGTTTCTGGCGTTGATCGAGTTCAATTGGTGAAATTTTCTCCTTCTTTGTAGCGAAATCGGAATTGACATTTTCACTTGTTGAGATTGAACGCGCACTCCTTCCACTTCCCCACTTAAAGGAAACCACCACGTCCACACTACCACCGACTTATTCGATTATCTTTTTGCGGCCACTCCGACTGACTTCCTCCGGATCCGTCAAATTGACTTCGACGTCAATCCATCCGCCTAATTCCATTCGATTCTATTCGCCAACGAGTACATTGGTAAAGTGTACCAAATCCTTCAATAACTACGATATAGATTTTAATGCCATCCAATCCTGATAAAATTTCGAGGGGGTCAGATCTCTTTTTCAATTCCCATACAGTAGAAAACCATGTTATTCTTATTGCAATCTAATACAAGGGCTATAACCGTATGTTGGACAACTGAAATACCATTGACTTTTACTATAGAGTATCCGTACGATTTTATTCAGAAAAATGTGAAATAAGTAAATATTGTTATTATATTATTAACAAGGTTGAGTACTTGTGGTTGTTATTTTAAAAATGAAAAACTACTTCAATGTCATGCCCAATCGCAAGGAGGTGCCAAATTTTTTATACATTGTTCACCCGTCATCATCGTATGACGCAAATACTTAAGTTTATAGGCCTGTTTTGTAAAGCTTTAGTAAAGGCTTTTTATTTTAAATCTTTAGCAAAAAATTGTAATTGTAAGCGTAGCTTTCCTATGTGGTAGATATTTATAATGAAGTTTTTAAAAAAAATTCGGTTGCTTATGCTTTTAATTAGCAATTCTGATAACAAATTTCGTATTTCCATCTTTCATAGTTTCGGAAAAAACTGATTTGATACATGATCAGACGGACGGGCTCCAGGTCACAATTTCAATACGATGTCCTTAGCTAGTACAAAATGTTGAAAAAAATATTGTACAAACATAACATACATTTAATCAACACTCACTGATTCTAATGAAGTCTAGCTAGCATGAGAACACTTGAACTTGGATATTCCAGAAAAGCTTTGGAAAAAGGAGAAAATATTCCAGGACACGCGCATTTTCTTGTTTCATTATTGTTTACATTTATCATATGTAAATGTTGGGTTATAGTAAGAGCTAGTCATGCCATGTCCTTGAATTAAAACAGGATTGACTAGTTTGTTCTTCTTCTTAGGCTTATTCAATGCTTTAAGGTTAGACGATAATAATAATTGAAAAAATAGCTTCACTGTTTTTTGATAAAATCGTGCTTTTAACATAAATAAACTTTACACGTAGTATCGACAATGACCAATAAACGTAGTAAATAGAAAATAAAGAATGAACCACGAGATTTAGTTTGTATATTATAAACTGAAAAATCTCTTTTCAAACAGTCTTTGGTTACAAGTGCTTTTATATGTTCCGGTAAAGCAGCAAAGAGTGGATTGGGTTATCTTTAACTTTAAGTAGGTAGCAATATTGACGCCGAAGATTCGTATAATGCAATTGTCAGTGCTAAGATTGAAATCGGACTAGTAAGGTAGTGTCTAGATTTAAGGGTTGTCTAAGATGACAAATAGGAACTTAGGAGATAATACAATAGAAACTTAACTTTGAAGTAGGAAAAAGTCTGTTGAAAGCTGTAAAGTAAATGCCTCCTTACACTACTCAGTCGAGCCCTGTAGCATAAATGCGTAAAAATTTTATAGACCACCTGAAGTAGAAGTAGGTCAACCAGGTGTCTTTGCTGCCATCAAAAGGAGTACATTCAAGAGTCATTTGCCATGAGGCGATTAGTTTAGTCAATCCTCCAGGGTAATGATTGGGTCCAGCAGCTCCACTGCATCTGGTTCAAAGCCGCTTGGGATCCAACAAAAACAGCCCTGCATAAGCTGAAGCTAGCTGGAGGAAATATCGCAAAATTTGTATTAATGCACAACTGCAAAAGAGTGATGTTAATAATCGTAAAACCAAAAGGTGGCTGTTTTAAGTGAGAATATTGCGTTATTTCTGAGTTACTATTGCTATTGGCTCTTGATGAAAATGTGCATTTAAAAGGTGACAAAATCATGTTAGCAGGTTCTTATGAGTACAACAATAATAAATACCTTAAAAGTTGAAATTGTTCAACTTCGTTGATACTAGCGAAGTTTTTAAGTATACCATATTTCCCACTGAATTCATATGGTTACTCTTACCTGTGCTCTTGTCAGAAGGGTTTTGTACCGAACTTCTCAGAAATACAGTCACCAGCAACAAATAAAGTCAAGAAATATGTCAAAGAGATGTGCATGTTTAAAAGACAATCCATTGCTTTTCTACTTTCAGTGGTGGCCATTTTGTTTCAAAGCTACAAAAATCACTCAAATCATGAATTCCCAAAAATATTAATGTTATTAACTTGTTTGAAAGTTTCAAGAAGATCAAATCAAAACGGCAGTAACTGATTGGATGGAAAGTCCATAAAATACCAAAATCATGTGTTATTGTTGTTGTAATTGGAGAAACTTCAAGTCACTATAACTTACAAAGCCTAAGGAGTTTTTATAGGACTACTTAAATATTGAATTTCCTTCAGTTTAAGGGAACACATACGATTTTATTGGCCAAAATGTGAAATTTTAACATCATAATATTATTAACAAAGTTGGGCGAATTTTGACTTCTAAGGAATTTGTTGTGGTGTACTCATTAACATCTACCGCCATAATTTTTTTCAGATTATTCGGATCACAGGTGTCCAATCGCAAGGGGGGGCGGGCACAAATTTTTCGTGTATTTCTCCTCCCTGTGCGCCCCTCGAAGCAGAATGTGTTAAATTGAGACCTCTTTTGAAAAGTTCTCAAGAGCTTTCATCTGATACCCATATCAGCTATCTTTGATATTATTTTTTCGGGGACCAAACCCCCCTATAAAACCTTTTTGAATTTGAACTTTGAAGAGAGCACCAGTTTACACCTGCATACAAAATTTGATGTTTCTAGCTTCGGTAGTTTGCGAGAAGAAGTGCTGTGACACACGGAAGGACGGACAGACAGGACACGATTTTAGTAGGGTTTTGTAAAATTATTTTACAAAACCCTAAAAAGCATCTCAAATACCGAAATACAAGGAGCGTTCCAAAATAAACGAGACTGAGTTAAAATAGAAACGACAGGAGCTTTGTTATGATAAATTCGGGTTTATTTATTCAAAATAGTCTTCTCCGGCCTCGATACAGTATTTTGCGCGATCCGAAAGCTTTTCGAAAGAGTATTTCAGGTCATTAGCCGGAATATCCTTCAGGATGTCGGTACAAGCCTTTTGGATGCCCTCTACAAACGCAAAGTGTTTTCCTTTCATGGCCAAATGCAATTTTCCGAATAGGTAGAAGTCACAGGGAGCCATATCAGGCGAATACGTTGGGTGATTGATGGTTAAAATGCGATTCCTAGTCCAAAAATCAGTCACAAGAGTGGACCGATGAGATGGTGCAGTATCATGCAATAAGCGCCAGTTTCCTCTTTCCGAATTCAACAAATGCGATGCAACAAATGCTTCAAAGTACCAAGATAGAAAAACGCATTGACAGTTTGGCCCGTTGGCACGAACTCCTTGTGCATAATTTCCTTGGAATCGTAAAAACAAATGAGCATCGACTTGATTTTTGACTTCTCAAAACGCAATTTTTTAGGTAACGGCTCGTCTGGGGCCTTCCATTCGGCACTTTTACGCTTTGTTTCGGGTCCATATTGGAAAAACCACGTTTCATTACCAGTTACAATGTTGTTAAAAAAAAGTTTTTGTCTTTTCTCGCCTGTTTAATTATGTCTTTCGAATATTGAGTTCTGAGCAATTTTTGGTCATTAGTTAACTTGTGCAGAGCAAAACGTGCACAAATCTTTCAGAAGCCCAAATGATCGGTAAAATGCTATAAAGCGATGTTTTGGAGATATTCGACTACGATTTTATGAATTTCAACGATGATTTCGGCTCATATATGATAAATTCACCCACAATTTCGATGAAGTTTTGGTGATCACTGATTTTGGGTGGCCCGTATGCTCGTCGTCATTTATATCCTCACGACCATCTCTGAAACGTGTAAACCACTCATGAACTCTGGCACGAGATAGACAATCGTCATTAACTTTTTTCATCAATTCAAATATTTCGGTAAACGTTTTAGCAATTTTAGAAGAAAATTTGATATTAGCTCTTTGTTCGAAACTGATTTTTGTACCGATGACACAAACATACTGTCACTTTAGATGCAATAACTTCGCTTCCACTGAACCGAATGCCATCAAACTTTTACTGGAAGTCAGAAAATGGTGTAACGTACTATTTCATACACAAAAGTCTCGTTTACTTTGGAACGCCCCTTGTAATACCGAAGCATCCTGAGGTCCACAAAGTGATCACGGCAGAAAATGAAAAGAGTGACCAGACGATTTTGTCCCCACCGTCGTAAATGTCTATTTGGGAATGGAACCAAGTAACCTCTCCCAAGAAAGGAGGTCGCAAAGTACAATTGCCGGTTAGCGATATAAACAAAGGCATATCCAAAAAGCGGGAGATGTTCTGAAAAGAATCAAATTTAAATGCGACTTGACAAAGACGAGCAAAATGTGTAAAGAATGGGCCCCTTGACCTACAGGAGCTCTTGGAGTGCATAGGGCATAACCGGAGGAGCTGGTTAAAAGCTAAAGACGACCAGAAGGCCAAAGAAGAACAGAAGGCCACAGTGGCGCTGAGAGCTTGGCCTAAATGGCACGCGCAGATAGCTTCACTATCCAACATAAATAAAAGAATGGTGTCCAGCCCAATCAAAGGTGGTCGGGATAAAAGGAGGGAGGGGGAGTCGTTTGAAGAGCGTGAAACACTAGATCAGGTGTTTCAGACAAAGCCAGCAAAAGGAGAGAGGAAAGCTGCAAAGAATCTCCTTCAAGAAGTGGCAGAGAATATAGTTTGCACGGCCGCCCCACAAGAACAAAGACCTGACGCAAAACAAGAGAAAAAAAGCCACGACAAAGACTTCAACAGCAGACACTGCTTGTAAAAGCCCAAGATGGCCAATCCTACGCAGAAGTATTACAGGATATCAGGGGAAATGTAAGGCTCCAAGACACCAACGCTGCTATTTGAGCAGTACGACCAGCACGATCGGGCCACATACTGACCGAGTTCAGAGCAGAGGCCAACAATTAAGAAACATTCTGCAATACAGTAAGGATAGCCCTTGGCAAAAGTGCAACTGTGATGTAATGAGTTATTCTAGTTCGTTTCGTTCGTTCGAGATTTCAATTTATTTCTTTTCTTTTGCTTGGTCGAGATATTAAGAGCCCAAATTTTAGTTCTTATGAAAAAGATTTAGTTCTTCCTCATTATGATTTCTTTTTTGGCCTAATAAATGGTATGTCTTATTGTTACACATTAGAAGACAAATGATAATATTTTTGTTTACTCTTTCACGTATGCAAAGTTGGGCCTTGCTCGCATCTATTTGTGATGGTTTGTCCATTCAAAAGGTTATAAAGCGACTTATACGCAATTTTTTACTGTATTTGTTCTATCCATTAATAAATAATTGTTACGTCTTCAATTTTTTCGGCGAGCAGCTTTTACAGCACGAAACGAGAGCCTTAACCTTACACTTTCCTAACTTTTGTGCATGATTACGAAAATCTGAAACGTGAATAGAATTTTGTGAACCTTTCCTACTATTCGCACAACCTGACCAAAATCAGTTTTTGATAATTATAAGCGACGTTATTGGATGTATCGGATAAGCAACTCATAATGAATGAAATATTTTTTGAACACATAGAATCTGTAACCAACCTTGCAATATCCTTTCGTTCAGAGCAAGTTGATTTCATCCAGCATGGAGTATCTTTGTTTGATTGTCATGGATAATCCAGCCCCAACACAAAGCTTAAACGAAGAATACAGAGACGACGCAAGTCATCAACACCGATGTCTTAAGGTTTGCGGGTTCAACTGCATGCTTCTGGTCACTCCTGTCTTCCCAAGTGTCGATAGCTGTAAACAGGGGCACAATGTATGCGTTGAGTCGGGAAAAGCATTTCTCCTCACGTACCCTTTTGTGTTGACTTTACCGCTCATTTTCTTTCAATATTGTGCACAATTTCCTTATCTCGAGATGTTGGCAAAGCATCCAATACAACTTATGCGCCTAGTTTTACGAGTCTTTTCACAGTAGCTCATCCAAGACCTGAAGCTCCAACGCTCGCCAGTGCAATAATTCCCTTCCACGTATCACGACCGATGAAATTAACACAAGACTTTCCCCCTTATTCCGCCTAACCGAAGTAAATTTTAACACTACCTAGTAACGCGGTCATATCATTTCCCAAGCAATATATTTAAGCTTTTTCCGCAAATTGCAGTGTCCGGTTTTTGAAGTTGCGTAAAGTTAACTGTCCGAGTTTTTAATCGCCATTGTAACAGAGCGTATCGCCAAATTTACGTGGGTTACGTCTCAAACAAGTTAATCCTCAATATTCATCACACAACCGATGTCGGATGGCAGTTCAGTGGCAGAGATCTGTCATCTAGCACTTGTCAGCTGATTAGCAAAGTGTGTAAGCATGACAGATCTCTCTCATATGTCAATCCAAAATAGTGGAGGTTATCACAGTAGCCTTTCTTTTTGTGGTAGGGAGGTGAATGCTATTTATGCACAGAGTGTGGGACTCCCATGCTTACAAGAAGGTAACTGGACTACCCACTAAACACCTCTCCTGTAAAGCTGAGAACATAGCCTGGAACCGTTTGACACATTAATTCAGGCCAGGTCTCGTTTAATTACGCCGTAAGGCACCTTCAAGCTGGTTGATCCCTTTCCTAGTGAGAGGAGAGAAGGGAAGAGGAAGTGCTGGACAAGCAATCCCCCAGTCCCAGCGCTCCCGGCTACCGTGAGTCCCTCTTATCTTTTAGGACTGCCCGAGCACAATGTGCTACGTCGATCCATTTGTCAGCCAATTCGAGCATCACCGCGACTAAATTATCCGCGGTGAGCTCTCCCGTCTCCCTGTAAGGGTTCCTTCACAGCCTGACCCATTTTGTGCACGCAAAAATGTGTGGCAGGCATTGTCTTCATCTCCTGGGCAATACCGACAATCGTATTGTGCAGGTAAGACTGAAAACACCCGTGCCCGCTCAAAAGCTGGGTCGGATAGAAGTCAGTCTCACCATGCCTTCGATTTAGCCACGGTTTCACATCCGGGATGAGGCACGCAGTCCACCTTCTCTTCGTGCAATTCACCCAAGACTGCCGCCAATCGTTGAGCGAGCGTTGGCTCTCCTTGCGGACAGCCATCTCTCTTGCATCCTCGTTTCGGCGCAGGTAAATAGCGCGGCGCTCTCTAGCCAGGAGGGCCACAGGTATCACGCCTGCAGTGACTCTCACCGCCGAGTCAGAGATTGTTAGGTACGAAGATACAATCCTTAGTGCTCCTCTTCTCTGTACCTGTGCCCAACGTTTTCGGTATACCTTCTTGCTGAGAGCATTGCCCCATACCTCTGCTTCGTACAGTAGCACTGACCCTACAGCACTCATCGAGAGACGTCTTCTCGATGGGCTGGGTCCCCCTACGTGGGCCATAAGTCGACTCAGAGCCGATACTTCTGAAGAAGCCGTATCAGCCGTTGCCGTGATTTGCTCAGAGAAACTCATCTTCGAGTCGATCAGTAGCCCCATGTACTTCACCGATGGCTTCGATTCGAGTCGTAAGTCGCCAATACTGATCATCCTTACTCATCATCACAGTAGCCTTGCTTGAACTCATAGCGACGATCGAAATAACAGATATTTACTGCGTCAAGGATCTGGCTGAGGTAGAAAAAGCCATCAAAAGGGAGCTCCTTAGTGTGGGCACGATCAAATCAAGGCTGATACCAGAAAATCATAAGGGACAATGCATGGCCATCATTGCCTAGACTGCAAGGGATACTGAAAGATTTCTGAATAAGAGCAAAGTAAGAAGAAAGAAATGGTAAAGAGTAGTGCCTTGTTATTCTACGCATGCATTGGCTTTGGTCACAATGCACAAGTATGCAAAAAATCTGGGAGTTCCCTGTACTACAAATGCGGTGAAATGGAACTTAAAAGAAAAAATCCCCGTTGGCAGCACCAGCCGGAAAGGTAAATTTCTCGTATGTAGCATAAAGCTTCGAAAAAAAATTTGGCTTGCCTACCACTCAACTTCTTTCTGCAATTTTCGTAGTACCACATGGGTATTTATTAACATAAAAAAATCTGGCCACGTTCGTTCTTAGAGACCTTTTATCGGGGGCGCAAATATTTTGCTAATTAAATTGAGTTGCATACGTATGGATTACATATTGAAAATCGGCGGATCATAAATTGTTGTAAACATATAAATACCGGTTTCGCCCTTCTCGCATTTGCTGTTTACACAGTTCACAGTGGTAACCACACAAAGGCTTAAATAGCTCGAATAGTTGATTTCAAAAGATTTCCATGAAAGTTTAATCAGCACTTGCGTTGCCATTAATATATACATTTTCAATTTTTTTCTGAACTATGAGGGCCGTCATTTCAATTTTTATTGAAATCGGCTGCTAAAAATATTAAGCTGTAAATTTTCGACTTTTTCATTTGTCATTCGATTTGCATAATTAAATTAAATTAACTTGCGTTAATAACTTATAATTTCAAGTTTCAACGGAATCTGTTGAGAATCTTGGCTGCTACAGAAATAAAAAAAATTGTATGCCACCCCCCTGTATGGGGAGACCCCCCTTAAAATACCTTAAAATATTTTCTTGCACTGCAAATTTCAAGAGGCACCACTTTTGACCTACGTAGAAAATTTCCTCATTCTAGCTCATGTGGTTTGCGAGAAAACTTGTTTTGACGCACGAACAAACGGACGGACAGACAGACAAGTCGCGATTTTATAATTTTTTTAGGGGATTGTTAAAAAGATTTTACAATATCTTAAAAGTGGTCTGGTTTATAAATTCTATCAAGTAAAGTCATTTAAAACGTTATCATGAAAAATATTCATCATTTCAGTTGGCACTAAAATAGCGAATTGCGCTTGCCTTCTGACCTTTGGGGGCCGCCATTTTGAATGCATGCATTTTATTTTGGATTATTTTAAATCTTTGTATGCTAGGAACTCATCAATCAATGTACTATCTCGTTCAAATAGAAGTTTCACTCTAGACAGGGCAAAATAATTCAATTTTTAAAGAAAATGGCAGCTAAAAATATTAGGCTTTAAATTTTCGACTTTTTTATTTTTCATTCAATTTTAATAATTTCCTGCATAATACAAGAACATAGTACAGAGATCCATAATCTCAAGTTTCATCAAAATCCGCTGGAAAATGTGACCGCTAGAGGGCCACAAAAACCTGAAAAAACGCATATTTAAACGGCCGCCATTTTGAAATTTGCTCATGCATGATCACCAAAATATCAAAGACTGTAGGCCTAAATAATGTCTATCTTGAAACCGAATTTCGTATATGTCGGATCAAAATTGCGACCTTAAAAAGCCTTTGAAATTTTGCCCTTTAACTGGCCGCCATTTTGTTTTTTGCAACCTGACCTCCAATTTTTTCACGTAATTCTTTAGATACTTATAATTTCTATCAAGTCATCAAATTTCATGAAAATCTCTTGAAAGCTTTGACCACTATTACAACAACAAAATTTTGCACGTTTTTTGACCTTTGAGCGGCCGCCATTTTGTTTCTGCCGTACCGACTTTGGATTTTTTATTGTGAGATTCGTCACATACAGCAATAAACCTTTGTACCAAATTTCATCCAAATCGGAGCTATACTTTGGTCAGAACAGAAATCACGATTTTTCGTCTAAAATGGCCGCCATTTTGTTTTTGCCCGGCCGATATAGCTGGTTCACGAACTTAACCGAGATAATTACCCAATACACCTTTCCTGAAAGTTTGGTGAAAATCGAAGCAAAATTGCGACCTCTATCGTGGTCACAAATTTCGTTATATGCCATATATATATATATATATATATATATGTATATATATATATATATATATATATATATATATATATATATATATATATATATATATATATATATGATGCTCTCCGCAATAGGTAAATTTCTCTCGAGAAATTTACCTAAAAGTCGACAGAAGTACACAGTGTCCTTTGCACGGATGCTGAACCAAGTCCGGGTCTTGGGCCCTTTTAGATAAAAAAATGTCGGGTTTTCAAGGAAGCTCTAGCCATGGCAAAATCAGAACTTTGATCTTCTGTTTCCTGTATGTGAGCTCACACCGCAGTTCAGCACCCCAAAATCTACTTGCGCAGTTTGCGAAGGATATGAAAGTTGACTTTTTACTAACGAGTGAGCAATACAACGATAAGTTCTGCATTATGGTATCTTAACAAAACTAGCGATGCCGCCATCTAGGTTTGGAACAATGATTTCCAGGCTGTGGGCGGGGGGAAAGTTTCGTGTGGGTTTGGAGCGCAACGACCACCGTCCTTAGTATGTACCAAACTTAAAATGAGCTAATGTCATCTTTTCAAGTCAAGCTTTGCGTTTTGGAGGGCACTGTCTCAAACGCAGATGGCAACGCGCTAATTGGGTGAGACTTTAATGCTGAAGCAATTGAAGGAGAATGGCCTTTTGTCATGAAAGAGAATGGCCTTTTCTCATGCCAGACACCGGGAGTACGCCAACCCTCCGCCGTACTGGCTGTGAAGGAAGCATATCAGACGTGACATTTGCCTCGGAGTCCTTAGTATGGAGGAAATACAATTGGAGTGTATTAGAAAACTACTCAGCTAGTGATCATCAGTACATTCTGCTTGAGGCCTATAATATTGTCTCCCATTTTCTGTGCTCTCAATCTTCTACAATTGGGTGCAACATCGGAAGGATGGATGTTGAAAGGGTGTGTCAAGGTGCTCACGGCAGGTGCTGTGCCGTAGGGTGATTCGCAGGGACCAGAAAAACTAGCAGCTCAAGATGAAGTCAACTCAACTATGAGCATGGTCATGACTGATTTTAGCATTTTTATGCCACGTCAAAAACCCGGCACAAGAAGTCCCCAGTCTATTAATGGTTGAATGAAATCACTGAACAGAAAATTGAGTCACAAACTTCGTCGTGCGGTTCAACGGGTATGGAACCGGGACGAAGCATGCAACTGGATAGCAGCATATAATCCCACCAGCAAATGCCTTCGCAAACTGATTAACAACAACAAGGCTCGCTGCTGGCAATACTTAGTGGACAATGTGCATGAGGACTCATGGGGCTTTGACTACGAGCTAGTTATGGGGAAGCTTGACGCCCCACCGATATCTTGCATACATGAAATTGAAAGGGTGGGTGAAGTAGTGGGGGCACCCTTTCCTGTCCATACTGTCTGTATTGATGGTGTTCATGGTCGACCACCAATGGAGTGCCCACTCTTCACACAGCCAAAACTGGAACTGGGAGTCCCATCACTGATAGTAGGCTCCAGTCTCAGATGGTGTTCCAGCTGAGGTGTTGTGATTTGTCTATCACCATTTTCCTGACTTGTTCCTTAACACCTTCAACACTAGCCAGTGGGACGAAGTTTTCCTGGTACGATTAAAGGTGGCGAGATTCATGTTGATCAGCAAGAGGAAGGGAAATTCTAGATCACCATCTGCATACCGCCCGTTCTACATGCTAAATATGGTAGGAAAGTACTAGAAAAACTCATTAAAGGAAGGCTTATGAAATTAATTTGAGCCATTGTAGATTTAGGTGCTCGCCAGTATGCTTTAAGAGCAGAACGTTCTACCATTGATCCAATTGCGCAGTCCAAAAGAAAAAGGCATATAGCCGCCGCTGGTGACAATCGACGTTAGGAATGCTTTCAAATTCGCTGGATGAGTTGATGTTCTGGATACGCTGAAAACTCTTTTTAAGTTCCAAAATATCTGGTGCGCATTCTGAAAGACTACCTGAAGGACCGAATACCTGCTTTATGACACAGAGCCAACGAAGGATCGAGGTTACACCCGGTATTGCCCAGTGATCTATGATTAGTCCAGGCCTATGGAACGTATCTCACAACGGGCTACTGAGACTGGAGATGCCAGATAAATCACGCTTGATCGGCTATGTGGCTGATTTTGTGGCTCTAGTCACTTGACGTATCGTTGAAAAAGCACAATTTAGGCTCAATATGCTAATGCGCCAAGTGAGAGACTGGATGATGGCTCGTGGGCTAAGTCTGGCACTGGAAAAAACCAAAGTTATCATCTTGACAAAGAATCGAGTCCCTAAAGTAAGGATGATCTGTACTGGAGACGTACTAATCGAATCGAAGCTAGCGGACACGAAGATGAGTTTCTCTGAGCAAATCAGGACAACGGCTGAGAAGGCCATCTCTTGCATTTCAGCTCTAAATCGACTTATAGTCAACGTGAGGGGATCCAACCCATCAAGAAGATGCCTCTTGATGAGTGCTGTAGGGTCAGTGCTACTGTAGACTCAGTAAGGAGGCGTATCGAATACAATTGACACAAGAACAGTGAAGAGAAGCATTGAGGATTGCATCTTCATATCCGACAGTCTCTGATTCGGTGACGAGAGGTATTGCAGGCGTCATACCTGTTGCCCTTCTTGCTGCGCTATTCACTTGCTATGAAGTGAGGTCACGAGAAAGACAGTTGCACGCGAGGAAAGGGATTGTAAACTAAACGCCTCATCCCGGATGTGAGACTGTCACTAAATCGAAGGCATGGTGAGACTGACTTCTATTTGATCCAGCTTTTGAGTGAGGATGGGTGTTTTCAGTCTTACCTAACGACGGTTGATAAGTTACTGTCTTTCGATTGTCAGAAGAAGAGGAAGACAATGCTTGCCACACATCTTTTGCGTGCCATTGAATTTCTATTTTATATTAACTTTAACACTTAATTCTAATTTTCATTAATTTTCTTTTCTGTTTGTTTTGTTCCATTTGGTAATTGGATTATATTTTATCTGTTAAATAGAATTTAAATAAATAAATAAACACAGAAGCCAGGGAGGTTGGAGCCGGGGGTTTGTTTGTCAAGTAATTCTTCTTCCCCTCTGCCCTCTCGCTAGATGAGGGAAGCGCTAGCTTGAATGCATCTCATGGGGAAGCAAAACGAAACCTGGCCTGAAGTAATGTGCCAGACGGTTGCAGGCTAGGTTTTCAGGTTCACAGGGCAGGTGTTTAGTGGGTGGTCCATCACTCACGAGCATGTTAGCCGTAAACTCAATGCGTAAATTGCACTCAAATCCCAAACACAAAATAAAATTAGATTGGCAGTGTACCTGGACACAAAAAAAATGTACAGTGATATCTACTTTCATTTGCCGCCATCTTATTTACGGCGTTCCAACCTCAGTGGTTGAGCAGTCATGAAGACCTTTAAATGCTATGAAATATTTCTGAAATTTTCATCAAAATTCTGACATACCTGTTGTGTTTGGCTCGTATACGACCGTATTTTTAAACATCGTCAGGTGTAATTATTGCTGTTATTGATAAATTTGATCCGTCTATAACTTAGCTGCTTATGGTGAAATATTTTTGAAACTTTTAGAATACATGCGATTTACATACGAAAATTTGGACACGAGATTTCGCCAAATTTAAAGGTCATCTTTCGAGTTCATAGATGAAAATATGAAATTCGTAAAATGTACTATTATCAATAAATTTGATAAGTTCTGAATATTAAGGAATTTAGCGTGCTTTTACTCATTAAGGACTACTTCCATGATTTTTTCCTGATTTTTCTGTCCAAATATATAAAATCGCTTGGGAGGACCGCTCCATGCAAACACGTCTAGTTTAAGACCTTTTCTGAAAGGGTCTTTAATTTAATATCCATTTGGCTGCCTTTGGTAAAACAAATGTTTCAAGGGTCCTACCCCTATGTGGGGAGACACCCCAAAAATATTTTTTTAGCATTGCAAATTTAAAGGGGTCATCACTTTTGACCTACCTAAAGAATTTCATCACAATATCTGTTGACTTTAAGCAAGTATACGACAGTATTGATTGTAACGCACTCTACCAAATAATGCTTTGCTTTGGCATTCCAGCCACATTAGCCCGTCTTATTAAAATGACAATGACGTCAACAACCTCCCAAGCCCGCATCAATCACCAATTCACCGACACATTTGACACAAATATCGCAGTAAAACTAAGCTCCAGTTATAAGAATCTACGATAGGGCCTGTGCTGTGCTATAGTCATGAAAGGACCCTAACCCAAGCATTCGTAAACATATTGAACACCTCCGAAAGACAGGTCCTGAGGAAAATAATTGGAGCGAAGCTAGAAGGTGACCAATGGCGAATTTGATACAACCATGAGCTGTATGAAATTGCTGACGAGTCAGAGGACTCAACATTTGTAACACAGCAGAAGCTGCAATGAGCTGGCCACGCGAATCGTACAGATGAGCAATGGATACACAAAAAGGTGCTCGCTAGGAGAACTGAAAGGCGGGGACCAGTAGGGAAACTGAGGAAACGCTGGTCTGACTCGATTGATGCAGATAGATCATTGCTGCTTGGATTTCAAAATTGAAGAACGTGGTCAATGAGCTAAGACAATTGGAGGCGCTTGTTGCAGGAAGTGAAGGCCCCATGGGGGCTGTAGCGCTACAAAGACGCATTTAACAAAAATGTTTTCTTTTTTTAGGTCTTTGTAAAACAATGTTTACAATGACCTACTAGTTTTGCGACCTATCTGCCCATACATCCGTCTGTCTGTGCGTCACAGCAAGTTTCTTCAGAAGCTAGAAAGCTCAAACTTTGTGAAACGGTCAGAAGTGGTGGTTTTACAAAAGTAAAAGCCTTACCAAATATTTCAAAATTTTTTACGGAGGTTCCCGCCTCATAAGCGATCATCCCTCAAACATTTTTAAATCAAAGTGCACGAGTGAACGTACCAGCACACACCTCAGAATTTGTGATCGCAAAATTAATGGAAAATAGGATTCCAACTCGTTTCACATCCTATATTCTCCAGACTTGGTTCCCACGGACTACTATTTGTTGACCGATTTGAAGAAAAATCCTATTTCCATTAATTTTGCGACCAGAACTGCTGAGGTGTATGCTGGTGCATGCACTCAACTTCCTTGATTCACACGAATGCCAAACACGAAGAAAAAGACCAATATGGCTGAAATCTGATGTGCGATACGCGCCAGTGGTGCCATCTCTCGGACTTTGCGCGGACTTGTCAAACGCCCCTTGAATGATTTTTATGTTCACTTACACATACAAACATACGTATTATGGGAATCGAATTACAATCAAGCGAGTTTCAATTGTATGCAATTACAACACCAATAACACGTGTTGATGGTTGGTACATATTTCGAATCGTCCTAGAAACTTCTATTTCCTTCCAATTTTCATGAAAATTTTAGCAAAAGTGTTTTAATTTCAATGGTCGATCATACTCAAGATCAATCAGGAGACCATTCAGAAAAGTTATTTCAACTGGAACAAACTGTTGGCTGCAATGTGTTTATGAGAGAAAATCTGCATCTTTTGCATAAATTTGGACGATTTCTTATCCAATCATTTTTTTTGTGTTTGGGAGGCGAATGCCATTTACGCACAAAGTGTGGGACTCCCATGCTCGCAAGAAAGCGACTGGACTACCCACTAAGCACCTGCCCCGTCAACCTGAGAATCCAGCTTGGAATCGTTTGACACATTACTTCGGGCCAGGTCTCGTTTTGTTACGCCGTGAGGTGTCTTCAAACTGGGGGATTCCTTTCCTAGCGGGAGGGGAGAGGAGAAGAGGCCAGACAAGCGATCTTTCAGCCCCAACGCCCCTGGCGGCTGTGAGTCTTTTTATCTTTTAGGACTGCCCGAATATAATGTGCCACCTGGTTCCATTTGTCAACCGACTTGAGCATCACCGCAACTATATTATCCAGGGTGAGCTCTCTCGTCTCCCTGTAGAGGTCCCTTCACAACTTGACCTATTTTGTGCATGCAAAAAATGTGTGGTAGGCATTGTCTTGCTCCCCTGGGCAAAACCGACAATCGGGGGACCGTGACTCACCAATCTTGTGCTGGTAAGACTAAAAACAACCATGCCTGTTCAAAAGTTGCGTCAGATAGAAGTCAGTCTCACCATGCCTTCGATTTAACCCCGGTCTCACATCCAGGATGAGGTATGCAGTCCTTTCTTCCCGTGATTCACCCAAGACTGCTGCCAATCGTTGAGTGAGCGCTGTCTCTCCTCACGGACAACCATCTCCCTTGCGTTCTCGTTTTGACGCAGATAAATAGAGCGGCGAAAGGGCGACAGGCATTGCGCCTGCAATAACTCTCACCACCAAATCAGAGACTGTTGGGTACGAAGATGCAATCCGCAGTGCTCCTCTTCTCTGAACCTGTACCACACGTTTTCGGCATACTTCTTTACTGAGAGCGTCGCCTCGTACCTCTGGTCCGAACAGTAGCACTGACCCTACAACACTCATCAAGAGGCGTCTTCTTGATGGGCTGGGTCCCCCCTACGTTGGCTGTAAGTCGAGTCAGAGCCGATACTCCCGAAGCAGTCTTCTCAGCCATGACCCTAATTTGCTCAGAGAAACTCATCTTCGAGTCGATCAGTAGCCCCAGGTACTTCACTGATGGCTTCGATTCGATTTGTATATCTCCAATACTGATCATCCTTACTCAAAGGATTATCTTTTTTGGCAAATTGGCCACTTCGCTTTTCTCCAGTGCTGAATTGAACCCGCGAGCAGACATCCAGTCCCTCACTCGGCGCATTAGCATACCTAGCGTAAGTTGCGTTTATTCAACGGTGCGTCGAGCGACCAGAGCCGCAACATCATCCGCATAGAAAACCAAGCGCGTTTCATCTGGCATTTCGAGTCTCAGTAGCCTGTCATAAGACACGTTCCACAGGTCCGGACCAAGGAAAGATCCCTGGGCAACACCCGATGTTATTTCCATCCCATGTTGGCCCTGTCTCGTGTCGTAGAGCAGGCTTCGGTCCTTTAGGTAGTTCCTCAAAGGCCGCATTAGATATTCTGGAACTGGAAAAGAGTTTTCCAGCGTATCCAGAATATGCAACAATTTAGTGGAGTTGAAGGCATTCCTGACGTCGAGTGTCACCAACAGAACGATCCGTCACTTAGCGCAACTGTATGCCTCTGCCTTTTAAACCACGCTGACCATCTCTGCAATCGCATCAATGGTAGAACGTCCTGCTCTAAAGCCGTACTGCCGAGGGAAAGGTCCCAAGCAGCACGAATCGCGTCAGTGAGTCTTCCCTTGATGAGTTTCTCTAGCACTTTCCAGCCATGTCTTGCATGCATAACGGGCATCATGCGACGGCGATTCGGGATTTCCCTTCCCCTTGCTGATCAGCACGAGCCTCGCCACCTTCCATCGTAACGGCGAAACCACGTCCCGTAGGCGTTGAATGTACTGTGCAGCAAGTTAGGATAATGGTGATGGACAAGCTGCAACACCTCACCTGGTACACTATCTGGACCTGCAGCCTTCCTCGCTCTCAATGAGAGGACTGCCTCTTCCATTTCCGGCTGTGTGAAGAGTGGACACTCGACTGCTGTTTCATCATAGACAGCGTCAACACGGACGGGATGGGCGGGGAAGAGTCCCCACACTATCTCGTCCATCTTTCCGCGTCATGTATACAAGGCTTCCGTATAGCACCAAGCTTCCGTATAACTAGCTTGTGGCCAAGGCCCCACGGATCCTTGTTCACATTGTCCACTAGATCTTGCCAGCAGTGAGCCTTGCTGCTGTTGATCGATTTGCGAAGGCATTTCTTGACCAACTTATATGCTGCTGCGCGGCTGCTTTCCGCGTCACATTTCTGTGCCCGTTGAGCCTCACGCCGAAGCTTGTGACACTTCCTTCGTTTTTCATCGATTTCAGTTGACTACCAGTACACTGGCAGCTTGTCGTGCCAGGGTTTTTGACGGGGCATACAAGCTTTGCAAGCAGTCGTGATGATGCTCATAGTTGAGTTCACTTCGTCTTGAGCTGCCAGTTCTTCCGTCCTCTCTGGATCTTCCTGCAGTGAGGCACTTGCTGTGAGAACCTCGACAATCCTCTCGACATCCATCCTTCCGATGTTTCATCCAGTTGTCGAAAGCCGAGAGCATGGACGTCAAGAGACAACATCGCTTATCTCAAGCAGAATGCACTGATGATCACTGGTTGAGTAGTCGCCTAATATTCTCCAGTTGGGTATCCAAAGTACTAAAGACTCCAAGGTGAATTTCACATCCAGTATGGTTCCTTCACAGCCAATATGGCGGAAAGTCGCGGTACTGCCACTTTTTAGAACCACGAGCACTGTCCTGGCTGCCATTTCTAGGATTCGTTATCCTCGCTGATCTGTTTGAGGCATGCCCCATTCGATAGCTTTCTCCCAACGAGCACGTACCCGTTTGCGTTCGAGACAGCCCCTCCAAAGCATTAAGCTTGTCTTGGACAGATGATACCGATTCGTTCGGCGTTAGGTAAACACTAAAGAAGGTGGTCCCTGAGCGCTGAACCCACAAAAAACCATCCCCACATCCATAGCTCTCCACCTGGAAATCAGTATTTCGAACTCAGATGGCGGCAGTACCTGTTTCATCAGGATATCATGATGCTGAACTTTTATCATGGTGTTGCTCACTCAGCAGCAAGAAGTTGGCTTTCACGTCCCTCGCAAACTGGTCAAGCAGATTTCGGGCGGTTGAACTGCGGTGTAGGTTAAGCTGTAGGATGCGAGTCATCGAAGGTCTGATTTTGCCTTGGCTATGGCTTCTTGGAAAACCCGGTATTTTCCTGTTCCAAGACGTGTCCAAAATCAGGTCTTGGATCAGCATCCTTGCAAAGATACAGTGTGCCTTCTTCGTACACTCTTTTCTTTCATGTCCCATTTCACCGCATTTGTAACATAGGGAACTCCTATCAGGTCCTTTGCATACTTGTGTGGTGCGACCATAGCCAAAGCACTTGAAATATTGAAGAGGCGTTGGTCTTCGCCGTATCCTACAGACAACCCATTCTTTGCACTTCGCCTTTGTTCAGGAATTGTTCGGCGTCCTTTTTGAACAATTCAATTATGGCCATGTGTTGTCCCCTATGGTTTTTTGGTGTCAGTCTAGCTTTGATCCTTCCTACACTAAGGAACCCCCTTTTGATGGCCTCTTCTACTTTGGCCAGATCCGTGATGCAGTCAATGTCTCGTATTTCGATCGTTGCCATCGGCGAGGATATAGGTGCGGTTTTGCCGAGGACTTTCTGTACTGCGTCACAGAATACTTCCTTATTGTCGGCCTCTGCTCCGAATTCCGACCATGTTGGTCATACTGCTTTAATGTTAATGTTGGTGTCTTCGGACCTTACGTTTCCCCTGATGTCCCACAGCACCTCCGCGTAGGATCGGCCATCTTGTGGTTTTACGAGTAGTGCTTACTGCCAGGGTCTTCGTTAGGGCTTCTATCTCTCCTGTTTTGCATCAGGTCTTTTTTATTGTTGGCGTAGTCCAAATCCAATCAGGGTCGTTACCTGTCATCCCAGGAGGGAACCTCACGGCGCCCCCCATATCCTCGGGTCCGTGGGGGCGGCGCTCCCTATAGAATGCTAGCCTTCAAGAGTGCTCATGTCGACTGGCATTACTCCTGCGGGAATTTCCTCGGGTACGTGGGGGGCGGAACTCCCCAAAGTATGCTAGCCTCCAAGAGTATTCCTGTCGACCAGCATGCCCCTTGCTAACCAAGTATTGGATGAATAATTCAAGTCATCGTTTCACGCTATCACAAAACTTGTTTCGAAGCCTAGGATGGTAACAGACTTTCTGGTAGGAGCACTCTCCTGCTTTCTCAACTTGTTTTGTTTTTTTTTAAGCCATTGGGCCTTGCTTTTTTGGTTTAGCAGATGTATTTCGACTCTCGATACAAGAAAGTTACTTCTGGAAAGTAGTACATTTGTAATCACTAGATGCACCATCAAATCATTTTCAAACAAGTATATTTTAAAACAACAGAGTTGAAACTAATTCTTATCCAAACCTCAGTTCCCATTCTCCTATATTCTCCCAAATTTTATTTCATTATATTTTGCTAAAAGAAAGACTCTCCTCTTCATCCAAATATTCATTGAATTATTCTTTCGTTCTTCCGTTTCCTTATAAATGAATGCAAAATGTTCGTCTTCTTTGCCAGTCTTTTAAAAAATTTGATCCTGAACATGTAGATAAAAATATGGTCCCAAGTCTAATTCCTTGTGTATTCTGCTCTACACAATTTCTGCCACGAAATTACTTTATCGAAATTTATTCATGCACATATTTTTCGGTATCCTTAAGAAGATCACAATAAGATTGGGTCGATAGTGAACACAGGCGAAAAGTCCCAAGAAGCTCGACGGCCACAACCGTGGCAGTAACGACACACGGCAGGACATACTCGTGGGTGAACCCGAGATACAAGCGGAAATCTGAAGGAAACATTTCAGTATGATTTCCATATTACTATACTTCATAAGTCCTTATTTTCCGGACATTCGTTTCATGTGTGTGTGGATGTTCTCGGGCTGTAAGGACTTTAGGCAATGAAAAAACGTTTCCGAAAAGGAAGCAATTTAGTACTGGCATAAATAACACTTTGTGTTTGCTTTTGCAATTTTCGTTGGCCAGGATCCTTTCCAACTGCTATTTTAAAAAGGGTATCAATGGATTATGAGGTGCATATGTAGCGGAAAATTTAAGAAGCAAACCTTCGAAGGATTATCATTCAATCGTTTGAGATTATTTTGCTATGTTATGAATGAGAAGCTAATCAAATTATTGAAATATTAACAACTTCAGTCCACCCAAATGGAAGGAGGAGGGTGAAATTCACCTTAAATAGATCGTATTTTTCAAATAATCCCACGTACTCTCTTTCAAGGCTCGCTTAAACTTAATCGCAATGCTTTGCTCGTAATTATCAGCAATTATGAGTTTCTAAATTGAATTTGTGTAATCCATGGTCTAGACTAGTTCGACTTTCCTTGCTAATGAATTTTCCCAAAATTTGTAATCCGACTTTGGTGCAGCTTCGTCCTTGCGTTTGCTATGAAAACGGGCGCTTGGAATCGTAGCTGAATTAATTGGTTTTGTACGTTTTCATAACGAGATGTGGTTTTCCTCAGCTGCATTGTGGTAAACGTGATAATTCGAGTGCAAATCGCTGCATAACTAGTGCCTCATTAAACATAATGCTGATTCGAATACAACTTATTAAACTTTTATTCAATATGCGCGCACGCCAGTGATTGCATGTGTGGGTGCGGTTTTGTATGTAATGTTGGCGAATAATTTCCGATGTGCAAATTTCTATATCGTTGATGATTGAATTTTCCACCACAACAAATTTAATATGTAAAACGGTGGATATTGAGTAATTGGAGAAATTTTATAAATTAGATGGGAAATTTAATATTCGTTGATATATCCATTTGTGATGAAGCCATTTACGATTTCACTCGGCAAACAGTAATTTGAAATTTGATGCGATTTGTGGGCAGTTGATAATATTCTATTAGTGAGAACAAATTGAATGGTGCATACGAGCAGCTAAAGCTTGTATTGCAGCTTTTCATTGAATTACCAGGCTTCCATTTGTGTAATCAGGTACAATTTTTGGAAAAAATATCGACTTCAGAACACCTTAAAAAAAATGATAAACTTCACAAAATCGGCATCAAAACCCCATTTCATTCATTGCAGTGAAAATAGAAGTTTTTTGCATGAAAATAAGGATATTTACTTCATCTTTCTTTCGATATTTTGAAGTTGGTTTTTTTTTCTAAAGATTTTTATTTCATATCATAGGCTCATTTTATGCAACTAGGTAAGCAACAAGACCTTTCGTAGGACGAGGCTAAGTTTTGCACGAAGTTGTCTTAGACTGTATAATCAATTCTAAATCTCATTAATTGTAGATTTAACCAATTCCATTTCATTAAATAACTACGAATTCTTTCAAATCAAATGTAATTGTACACATGTGTTATGAGCAATCAAAGGTTCTTTAAATTTGAAATTTTGTTGTACAAATGCGGCATTAAATACCGGTGTTTGCATTCTTTTAAGGGTTTTGCAAAAAAAAAAATTTTTACAATACCCTATTAATTTGGATACCTGTCCGTCCGTCAGTGCACCACAGCAAGTTATCCCAAGAACTATAGAAGCTACAGTGATCAAATTTTGTGAATAGCTCAAAAGTTTCTGATTGATGGAGCTTCCGTAGACAAAACAAATTTCAAACGCTTTTATAGGGGTCTCTCCATATAAGGATGTGAACCCTTCAGAACATTTTTCACCAAAGATAGTCGTGTAGGGTACAAAATGAAAGGTCTTGGTAAGATCTTCCAATATATGTTTTTAAAATTGCAATATCGTTGACAGGATAGGCAGGAGTAGTGGAAAAATACGAAAAAATTGGTGTTTAGTACGACAAGCGTTGTCCTGGTCACTATTTCTAGGATTCGTTTTCCCCGCAGATCTGTTTGAGGCATATCCCAATCGATTGCTTTAGCGTTGAAGTCTCACCAAACAAGCATGTTCCCGTCTGCGCCCGAGACAGCGCCCTCCAAAGCATTAAGCTTGGCTCGGGAAGATGATATCGATTCGTTTGGCGTTACGTACACATTTAAAAAGGTGGTCCCTGAGCATCAAAGCCACACAAACCATCCCTATGTCCGCAACTCTCCGCCTGGAAATGACTGTTCCCAACCCAGATGGTGGCAGTGCCAGTTTCATCAGGAAAACTATGATGCTGAACTTTTATCATGGTGTTGCTCACTCAGCAGCATAAAGTCAGCTTGTAAGTCCCTCAAAAACTTCACAATCAGATATTGGGCGGTCGAACTGCGGTGTAGGTTTAGCTGCAGGATTCGGGTTATCGATGTTCGGATTTTGCCTTGGCTAGGGAGTTCTGGGAAACCCGGCATTTTCTGAATCCCAAAGCATGCCTAAGATCTAGTCTTGGATCAGCATCCTTGCAAAGAATACAGAGTACCTCCTCTGTATATTCTTTTCTTCTATGTATGTATGGCCTCTTCTACCTCGGTCAGATCCATAACGCAGTCAATGTCTCTTATTTCAATCGTTGCCATCGGGGCGCTTTTTTCGAAGGTCTTTCTTCACTGCGTCACAGAATGCTTCCCTATTGTCGATCTCTTCTTCGAATTTGACCAGTATGTGGTCCAACCGCATTGATCGAACTACTTCAATGGCAGTGTTGGTGTTCTCGGGGCTTACATTTCGCTGATCCTCCACGCAGGATCGACCATTTTGGAGTTTTATGAGCAGTGTCTACTACCGGGGCTTCTGTCTCTCCGGTTTTGCATCAGGCGTCCGTGCAAATTGTATTTTCTGGCACTTTTTGAAGGGGTTCTTTGCGGATTTCTTCGCCACTTTCGCCAGCACTGTCTGAAACCCTTGATTTGGTATTCTAAACCCAGCAACTGCCTCTTCCTTCCTTTTTTTATCCCGCTTTCTTTTGATTGGGCTAGACGCCATTCTTTTATTGATGTTTGATGGTGGAGCTACCTGAGCGTGCCCTTTAGACTTAGTCGCCAGCGTTTTTCTAGCCTTATGCCTTTTGCTCCTCTTCGGCTTTTAACCAGCTCTTCCGATAATAATATATGCGGTTTAAGGGCTCCTCTAGTTCAAGGAGCCCAATCTTTACTGCTTTGTTGATTTTTGGCGAGTTGCATGCAGATCGTATTCTTTTTAGAACATCGCCCGTCTTTTGGATTAGCCTTTTTTCTTCATGTCACTGGGCGGAAATTGTACTTTGCGACCACTTTTCTTGGGAGAGGTTATGAGCTACCATTCTCGAGTCCACTATTTCCGCCTTATTTCTGACGGTGGCGATGAAATCTCACAACGGCGCTTTCTTTGTCTGGTTACTAATGCCTTTTCCTGTCGTAATCTCTTTTTGGACTTCATTATGTTTCGTTATTATTTCAGGATTTATGACCCTTGCCCTGATTGCTTCTGTAGTCCATCGAATTCTCGATGTTCTTTGTATTTACCTCCACTGCTGAAACATCTAGCGCACCAGGATGTCAAGGCATTCGTATCATTTCTTTGCTGCTCTCGGGGACCTCAATCTGGACAAGACTGTTTTTTAATCTCCGTTTTTAGTCCGTCTTCACTGTCATGGTGTTCATCGTCGTTTTTAACCGTTAGTACCGCTTCCAATGTGCTGTTAATACCGTGGCTGCAGCCGCTGGTTGCGTCGTCGTTACCGTTATTTTTGCTTTCTTTCTTGGGTTTTTTTAGGGTTTTGTGGATCTAGTTTTATTAGGTCCCCCCTCGGAGCCGATATCTCCGCACGTGTTTGTAGTATCGTTTTTGATCGCATGATTATCTTTGCAGAGCAGGGAGGCCATGCGAGGGTCAGCACAGGTCCTTATGGAGAGAAGTGCTCAGAGCCAGACCAGCGTTAATCAGGAGCGGTGCGAACTTCGAACCTACTTCGAGGCCTGCCAAGGTTTTACCTGGACTGAGATGTTAAGATAGTGAAATTAGAGCCGTTCATGCACGAGTGTCACTTCGGCGTTATCGTGCAAACCAACTAGGTCCGAGCCAACATATCTGCCAGCCCAAAGCATCAGTTCCAGTTGGTTGTCCAAAGCGTAGTCCAGATTCAGTCAGGGCCGCTACCTGTCATCCGAGCGGCTAGCCTCACGGTGCCCACTTCGTGCACTTCATGATTTTTTTGGTCAGCACAACGAGGCACACTTTCACCTCAGTGGATTCGTTAACAAGCAGAATTGCCGCATTTGGGCAAATGAAAATTCACAAGTGATCATTGAAAAGCCGATGGATCCGCAAAGAGTGACTGTTTGGTGCGGTTTATGAGCTGGCTTCGTCATCGAGCCGTAGTTCTTCAAAAACGAGGACGGCCAAGTAGTTATCGTGAATGGTGTTTGCTATTGCGAGATAATATGTGACTTTTTGGGGCCAGAAATTGAGGTTATGGATCTAGACAACATCCCAACAGGATGGTGCCACCTGCCACACAGCCAATGAAACAATGGCTCTTTAGTGCGAAAAATTCAATAGCCGTGTTATTTCATGTTGGTCGCTACGATCATGTGATTTGACACCATTGGACTTCTTTCTCTGGGGATACTGAAAAGAAACAGTGTATTTCAATAAGCCAAAAACAATTCAACAGCTAAAGGATGAGATAATTCAGCACATTAACGACATTGATCCTCAATTATGTCTCAGAGTCACTGAAAATATAGACCATCAGATAGAAGTATGCCACCGTAGGCATGGCGAGCATTTGGGCGATATTTTGTTTTACACATAACTTTCATAGATTCTTCTATTATAATTCTCTGAAAACTTTTTGTTTTATTTACAATTAACATCGTGCGTTTAAGTTGGACCACCCTATACAAAAAAGTCAATCTTTTTCATACAAATGAGCCTATTAGAAGCATTTTCATATCGAGTATTATTCACACCATAAACGAAATTAGCCATGTAATTATTCCTGTAATGTTATTGCCAGATGACTTCCAAGCATACTCAACGATTAAAGTCGATAACCATTTGTTCCATAAGTTTCAGATACGTTTACACCCCGCAGGCAATGAGCGCTCGTCCAAGGAGCGGGTGAGTACCCTGTTTTGTTTACATTTCTTTTTATTACCGTTATTTATAAAAAACTAATTTTACATACTATTCCAAATAGTCTCACACATATTTATTGAAATTGCATTACATATAATTATTAAATTGCAGTACATATATAGACATGGTGACAAGGCCACAATCATAAAATATATATATATATATATATATATATATATATATATATATATATATATATATATATATATATATATATGTATATATATATACATATATATATACATATATATTTTGTTTTTTTTATCCAACAAGGCCACAATCATAAAATATATATACATATATATATATATATATATATATATATATATATATATATATATATATATATATATATATCTATATATATATATATATATATATATATATATATATTTATATATATATATATATATATATATATATATATATATATATATATACATATATATATATATATATATATATATATATATATATATATATATATATATATATATATATATATTTTGTTTTTTTTTATCCGTCTTGGCTTTGCTCTGAGGTCATTCGTTAAGATTCCAAGAGTCTAAGAAAAACTCCTTTAAGTTTTATTGATGGAAACAAGCTTGAGCAATCAAGTTTAAAATTTGGTTTATTGTAACTTTTATTGCCGAAAGTTAATTTTGTTTCCTTCCTTCGTTCGTTGGTTCTTCTAAGTCTAGGCCTAAAGTCTGAGAAGATATGTTTGTTCCTTTTTTTCTTTTTTTTAAATCGATTTAGCAGTTGAATTTTATAAATAAGCAGTAAATATAAGCAATACCTACTTAAAAAACAATACTCAGTCAGTCTTTTCATTTCTGAGGCCTGACCGGGTATGGGACCCGCCAGGTTGGCTGGCCCCTCCACACAGGAGCTAGCCATCAGGTGAACTCTTTCCTTTGTCGATTATTACAGATGTTCTTGTAAGGGTGCTTGGCCTTTCACACCCGATATGGACCAAGGGAGCATTTTTGAGTTTCGAACCGATCGGGACGGGTGCTTGGGGGCACCACAATCACCTGGATGCCTCACTTTCATTTGTTGGCTGTGATTGTCCTCAGCAGGGACAAAATTAACTTTTTTTTCCCCCAGCCCCAGCACCTCCGGCTGCTGTGAGTCCCTTTTATATTTTAGGACTGCCCGAGCATAATGTGCCACCTAGTTCCATTTGTCAACCGATTCGAGCATCACCGCAACTATATTATCCGGGGTGAGCTCTCCCGTCTCCCTGTAGAGTTCCCTTCGCAGCCTGACCCATTTTGTACACGCAAAAAATGTGTGACAGGCATTGTCCTCCTCTCCTGGGCAAAACCGACAATCGGGAGACCGTGACTTACCGATCTTGTGCAGGTAAGACTGAAAACACCCGTGCCCGCTCAAAAGCTGGGTCAGATAGAAGTCAGTCTCACCATGCCTTCGATTTAGCCACGGTCTCACGTCCGGGATGAGGCGCGCAGTCCACCTTCCCTTCGTGCCATTCCCCCAAGATTGCTGGCAATCGTTGAGCGAGCGTTGTCTCTCCTCGCGGACAACCATATCCCTCGCATCCTCGTTTCGGGGCAGGTGAATAGCGCGGCGCTCTCTAGCAAGGAGGGCGACAGGCCTCACGCCTGCAATCACTCTCACCGCTGAGTCGGAGACTGTTGGATACGAAGATGCAATTCTCAGTGCTCCTCTTCTCTGTACCTGTGCCAATCGTTTTCGGTATTCCTCCTTGCTGAGAGCGTCGCCCCATACCTCTGCTCCGTACAGTAGCACTGACCCTACAGCACTCATCAAGAGGCGTCTTCTTGATGGGCTGGGTCCCCCCTACGTTAGCCATAAGTCGACTCAGGGCCGATATTCTCGAAGCAGCCTTCTCAGCCGTTGCCCTGATTTGCTCAGAGAAACTCATCTTCGAGTCGATCAGTAGCCCCAGGTACTTCACCGCTGGCTTCGATTCGATTTGTATACCTCCAATACTGATCATCCTTACTCTAGGGATTCTCTTTTTTGTCAAGATGACCACTTCGGTTTTCTCCAGTGCTAAACTGAGCCCGCGAGCAGTCACCCAGTCCCTTACTCGGCGCATTAACATACCTAGGCTAAGTTGCACTTGTTCAACGGTGCGTCCGGCGACCAGAGCCGCAACATCATCCGCATAGCCGACCAAGCGCGACTCATCTGGCATCTCAAGTCTTAGTAGCCCGTCGTAAGACACGTTTCACAGGTCCGGACCAAGGATAGATCCCTGGGCAACACCCGATGTAATTTCCATCCTTCGTTGGCCCTGTGTCGTGTCGTAGAGCAGGCTTCGGTCCTTTAGGTAGTTCTCAAAAGCCGCATTAGATATTCTGGAACTTGAAAAGAGTTTTCCAGAGTGTCCAGAATATCCACCCATCTAGCGGATTTGAAGGCATTCCTGACGTCGAGTGTCACCAACAGGACGGTCCGTCGCTTGGTGCGACTATATGCCTTTGCCTTTTGGACCGCGTTTACCACCTCTGCAATCGCATCAATGGTAGAACAACCTGCTCTAAAGCCGTACTGCCGAGGAGATAGGTCCCCAGCAGCACGAATTGCGTCAGTGAGTCTTCCCTTGATGAGTTACTCTAGCACATTCCCAGCCGTGTCTAGCATGCATAACGGGCGGTATGCAGACGACGATTCGGGATTTCCCTTCCCCTTGCTGATCAGCACGAGCCTCGCCACCTTCCATCGTAACGGGAAAACCCCGTCCCGTAGGCAAGCGTTGAATGTGCTGAGCAGCAGGTCAGGACAATGGTGATAGACGAGCCGCAACACCTCAGCTGGAACACCATCTGGACCTGGAGCCTTCCTCGCTTTCAAGGAGAGGACTGCCTTCTCCAGTTCCAGCTGTATGAAGAGTGGGGACTCTACTGCTGTTTCACCATGGACAGCGTCAACACGGACGGGATGGGCGGGGAAGAGTCCCCGAACTATTGCGTCCATCTTTTCCGCGTCATGTATACAAGGCTTCCGTAGGGCACCAAGTTTCCCCATGACCAGCTTGTAGCCAAGGCCCCACGGATCCTTGTTCACATTGTCCACTAGGTCTTGCCAGCAGCGAGCCTTGCTACTGTTGATCAGTTTGCGAAGGCATTTCCTGGCTGACTTATATGTTGCCATCCAGTTACATGCCTCGTCACGGTTCCGCGCCCGTTGAGCCTCACGCCGAAGCTTGTGACACTCTCTTCGCTTTTCAGCGATTTCAGCAGACCACCAGTACACTGGGGGCTTGCCGTGCCGGGGTCTTCGGCGGGGCATAGAAGCGCAGCAAGCAGTCGTAATTATGCTCATAGTAGAGTTCACCACGTCTTGAGCTGCCAGTTCTTCCGTCCCCTCCGGAGCTCCCTGCAGCGGCTCACCTGCTGTGAGAACCTTGACGAACCTCTCGACGTCCATTCTTCCAACGTTCGATCTGATTGTAGAAGGCCGAGAGCACGGACGTCGGGAGATAGCATCACTTATCTCATGCAGAATGCACTGGTGATCACTGGCTGAGTAGTCCTCTAATACTTTCCAGTTGCGTATCCTCCGTACTAAGGAGTCCGAGGCGAATGTCACGTCCGGTATGGTTCCCTCACAGCCAATACGGTGGAAAGTCGGCGTATTTCCGGAGTTCATTGCGACGAGGGCCATCCTGGCCGCCATTTACAGGATTCGTTTTCCCCACGGATCCGTTTGAGGCATGCCCCATTCGATTGCTTTAGCGTTGAAGTCGCCCCCAACGAGCACTTTACCCTCTGAGTTTGAGGCAACGCCCTCCAGAGCATTAAGCTTGGTTTGGAAAGATGATATCGGCTCGTCAGGCGTTAGGTACACACTAAAGAAGGTGATCCCTGAGCACCGAACCCACACGAAACAATCCCCCCTTCCACAACTCTCCGCTTGAAAGTCACTGTTCCGAACCCAGATAGCGGCAGTACCAGTTTCATCAGAGTACCACAATGCAGGACTTTTATTATGGTGTTGCTCACTCAGCAGCAAGAAGTCGGCTTTCCTGTCCCTCGCAAACTGCTCAAGCAGATTTTGGGCGGTTGAACTGCGGTGTAGGTTTAGTTGCAGGATGCGGGTCATCGAAGCTCTGATTTTGCCTTGGCTAGGGCTTCCTGGAACACCCGGCATTTTCCTGATCCCAAGACGTGTCCAAAATCAGGTTTTGGATCAGCATCCTTGCAAAGAATACTGTGTGCCTCCTTCGTACAATCTTTTCCTTCATGTCCCATTTCACCGCATTTGTAACATAGGGAACTCCTATCGGGTCCTCTGCATACTTGTGTGGTGTGACCATAACCAAGGCATTTGAAACATTGAAGAGGCGTTGCTCTTCGCCGTACCCTACCGACAACTCACCCTATTCGTACTTTGCCCTTGTTCAGGAATTGTTCGGCGTCCTTTTCGGTCAAGTCAACTATGGCCATGCGTTGTGCCCTGTTGTTTTCTGGTGTCAGTCTCGCTTTGATCCTTCCCACGCTAGGGAACTCCCTTTTGATGGCCTCTTCTACCTCGGCCAGATCCGTCACGCAGTCAATGTCCCGTATTTCGATCGTTGCCATCGGCTCGAGCGGGGTTGCGCTTTTGCCGAGGACTTTCTTTACTGCGTCACAGAATGCTTCTTTATTGCCGGCCTCTGCTCCGAATTCGACCAGTATGTGGCCCGACCGCGTTGGTCGTACTACTTTAATGGTAGTAGTGGTGTCTTCGGGCCTTAAGTTTCCCCTGATGTCCCGCAGCACCTCCGCGTAGGATCGGCCATCTTGGGGCTTTACAAGCAGAGGCTGCTGCCGGAGTCTTCGTCGGGGCTGCTGCCTCTCCTGTTTTGCATCAGGTCTTTTTTCTAATTCGGCGTCCGTGCGAATTTTATTTTCTAGCTTTTTTTGAAGGAGTTTCTTTGCGGCTTTTTTCGCTCTTTTTGTAAGCACTGTCTGGAACCCCTGATCTGGTGCTCCACGCCCGTCAAGTGCCTCTTCCTTCCTTCTTTTATCCCGATCTCCTTCGATTGGGCTAGACCCCATTCTTTTATTGACTTTTAATGATGGAGCTATCTGCATGTCGCCTTTAGATTTCGCCCCAAGCGCCTCTTTAGCCTTCTCTTCATCTTCGGCCCTTAACCAGTCCCTCCGATAGTGTCCTATGTGATCTAGGAGCTCCTCTAGTTCAAGGAGCCCTTCCTTTGCTACTTTGCTTATTTTTGGCGAGTCGCATGCAGCTTGTATTCTTTTCAGAACATTTCCCGCTTTTCGAAGTAGTCTTTCCTCTGCGTATCGCTGGGCCGCAATTGTACCTTGCAACCATCCTTGGGAGAGGTTTTCGCGTTCCGTTTCCGAGTGCAGTACTTCCGCCACATTTTCAACGGTGGCGGGACAATCACGCGGTATCTGGTCACTGGTTGCTTTCAGTACCGTAATCTCCTCGTTGGCTTCTGGATTTTTCGTTGCAATGTCGGGATTTGTGACCCTTGCGTAGGTCGCTTTAGTAACGATCGCAGCCGTGACAATCGAGTTTTCGGTGGTCTTTATGTTACCTCCCACTGCTCGAACACCTCAAGCATCTTGCTGAGTCTCCCGCTTCTCCTTAATAGGACGCTCGGGCGTTCGCATCATTTGTCTGCTGCGCCCAAACGTCGCAGGAATCTCAGTCTGCACCAGACTGTCTGCTGTTCTCCGTTTTTCGTCTACCGTCACTGTCGTCGTGTTAGTCTTCTTTTTTTCGTGGTTAGTACAGCTCTCGATGTACTGTTGACATCGTGGCTGCAACCGCTGGTTGCGTCGTCGTTATTATTTTTGGTTTCATTTTTTGGATGTTTTGATCTTTTGATTTTGTTTGCTCCATTTTATTGGGTCCCCCCTTGGAGCCGCTATCTCCGTTCGTGTGTGTAGTCGCCTTTTTGGTCCCATGGTTATCTTTGCAGAGCAGGGAGGCCATGCGAGGGTTGGCACAAGCCCTTCAGGGGACAAGTGCTCAGAGCCAGACCAGCGCTAATCGGGAGTCCGTCTCTACCGAACGTACTCCGAGGCCTGCCAAGGTTTTACCGGGACGGGGACGGTATGATAGTTGAATTTTAGCCGTTCACACACGAGTTTCACCTCGGCGCTACTGTGCAAAGCAACTAGGTTCAAACCATCACATCCGCCAGCCCAAAGCGTTAATTCCAGTTCGTTGTCCAAAGCGTAGTCCAGATACAATAAGAGTCGTTACCTGTCATCCCAGGAGGGAACCTCACGGCACCCCCCATATCCTCGGGTCCTTGGAGCGGCACTCCCCAAAGAATGCTAGCCTCCAAGAATGTTCTTGTCGACCGGCTTTCTCCCTGCGGGAATTTCCTCGGGTACGTGGGGGCGGAACTCCCCAAAGAATGCTAGCCTCCAAGAGTGGTCTTGTCGACCGGCATTCCCCCTACGGAGTTTCCTCGGGTACGTGGAAACTCCGCAGGGACAAAATTAACTTGAGTATAGCACGCAGTCAGTAATTTTTTTGTCGTTGTTTTTCCGTACGTAAGCCTTTCGGTAGGTTGCTTCGGCCGTTGGCACCTTGAACACCAGCCAATTGGTTTGAGCTAGGTCACCCTGTAATTCTTAAATGATTTGTAGTTGGAGAACCCGCCCCACGACACCATAACGCTAACGTGCCACCACATTTACGCGTTCTCAGGCAAGGCCAATCTCGATGAGCACTGATTTCACTCACTGAGGCAGCAGACCATCGCCGTAGTCCTTAACAGACATCTGAACATCTTTAAAATTACTACACTCTCAGCATTCTTCAGAATCTTCATTTATTTCAACTAAACTGTAATGTGACGCCTACACCCGGGAATCGGAGTGATTCCGATCCCGAACCCTGGCACCCGGCCAGATATGTATGACTTCGAAGTGCAAGCAGACTTCATCTTTCGTGCAGATATCATTGCGCCGAAAATATTTTTCTTCAAATATTTATATTTGTGGAGAAATATTTTCTGTCAATGTGATCCGCTGTAGTAAAACACTGATACATTTCGAAGCATATCTATCTGGCAACGCCTCCCACAGTTGCCATCCAAACGTCAAAAAGGTTATGGGCTCAGATCGCTTTAACTGCGTTACTCGTTATCTTCTAACAGTGCACGTCGTTCCATTCATCTGATTATTGCCCGAGTCAGTTTTTTTTTCATCGATCATGAAATTCGTCAAGGGAATTTAAACTACGGAAGGAAGCAAAGGATTCGCCTCTATAGAAGGACAAAGTAGTGGATGTGATGCAGTACTTCAACGCAGTCAATATAATTGAAGAAAGGTAAACCGTTATTAAAGAATAGGTTGCGATGCGAAAATTGAAACAACATAATCACCATAACTGTTTAACGGTTGAAGCAACGTAATCGTACCAGGTAGGCTGACCAAAAATTTATCAAAAAAGTAGATAAAATGTGTATTTTAAATTTCATTGCGTGAAATTCATTGCATTATTTAAAAAAAAAACAATAGAGGAAAACAATTTATATATTAAACTTGACCTCTGCAAAAAGACTACACAAGTGTATGGTTTAGTGGATTTAATAAACCTTCATGATATCCTGAAAATATGGAGTTAAGCGTCAGCTGATGTTGATGAACTTTGCATAAATTATCTGATGGAATGACATGCGAAAATCCATAGCGAAGTTGATTATGTGCTTTGAGTGTTGGTGTTCAAACAATAAAAGGACACACGCATGCCAAGCAAAACGTCGTTTGTCGGATATTAAGTGAATGTAAACGAGTTTTTGATAAGCTGAGTTCGCAATCCTATCGCATTCCTATGCTCGACGGTGAAGTTATAAGGCGAGTTCAAACAAAACGACGTCGAAAACTTCATTTTCCATTCGGAAAGAAATCCAACAAAAAGTAAGCTTGCATAGTTCGCACAGCGCTGGCTGCATCGAGCTTAGCAAGAACTCGAATCTGAACGTGGATGAAGAATTGATCGCGGGCATTCTGGGTGAAGTGGAATGCGATCGTGACGATAGGGATGATGAAACAATTCGTATCCATGATATTTAAAATTTGTAATATTTCATGTTTGTAGCATAATTCGAAACGTAGAAACTCCATCTGCAACCAACAGTCAAGTACCGAGACTACCATTGACATTTGATCTTCCTGTCGTCTAGAATTGTTAGTGGATGGCGATAATAGATACTGATCGAATCTTGTATGAGGAAATTTGCTTAATTGTGGGATGGATTTGGCATTTTGTATTGTCTCTGTCTGAAGGATACGTTGCCAACAAATTGCAGATGTATTGAGGTGAGCAAAGTGCCTGTTTGATTTAAAAGAAACATTCAATTGATTGTTGTATCAATATGAACAAGATGTTTAATAGAAGAATGAAATCAGATGAATATATAGATTAACTTTGGCGACTATATCAAATTTGAAATAATGAACGGAGTCGAAAGTAATATTTTTGTATTTAAGTTGAGATTTTTAACGTTGAAGCCTGCGATGCACTGTTTTACACGGACTTCGAAGTTTAATTGTAAAAATATCGGAATATGTTGTTAATATAATTCAACATTAGTATAAGACTATTTTTTTTAGGGATTTTGAAATTAGTAGGGTATTATTCAGGTCTCACTAGCAACTTTTCGACTGGCTCGGAATGGTGCATCATTGATAGTATATAAAGTTCAGTATACATTTTTCTTATTCAATTGAGACGCGACTTACTTGATGCTGTGTGACCTTAGGTGCAAACTATCAAATCAAAAGGTGTATCATATATTGCGCTATACAATCTTTTTCATATGTTTTGATCAAAAATTAATCCTTATGTAAACAGCTTGTGAAAAGTGATTTATTTACAATGTTTTGATTAAGTTTACAAGTTTTAATCTCCAGCAATATTGGCTATGTGCTTTTGAGTTTAAAAAGAATTTGAACCTGTTGAATCTGACTCCTTCAGTGGAGTGCTGTATCCCATTCCAGATCAAGGCTTCAGGGTAATCCTGAAATTTGTCATAAGCTGTACACATAGGACTGTTTTATGTACGAACCGTAAACTTGTGATCAATTAAAATATGTTGCCATTCCCTTGAAAATTACTTCAGAATTGTTGCTCCATTTTGAGCCATTGCATCAAGAAAGGTGCCAAAATTGACCACCAATAAAACTATATAGTATATATGCACTGTAATATAATATAAAAAAAAAAAAGAAGAACATAACGTTAATATATAATATAATTTATAAAATAGTTAAATGATTTCCGCCTCACTAGTTAGATGAAACGTGGGAATGTGTATAGTTAAAAACAATTGTTTTGCTATCGGTGACCAAGGCATGCCTTTTTCTAGCAATCAAATCCCGACTACATAAATATCTCGATGTACAAAGTGTACAAAGGATACCAAGATGGATTTAATACATCTCAATAAAGCCCGGAACTGAATCCTATGATTCGTTTTCTTTTGTTTTTGTTTTAATTCTTGGTTCACTTTGAAATTTTATATATATTCCAAATCAAATTAATTTTACTTTATGTTGTTAAACAATTTTTTTAACTCCAAAACCGTCCATCTTGGTTCTTTATAGAAATAATTTAAGTAATAATTTGTTCAATTTGTTTGTTTACAATTATTTATGATTGAAGTGTTTTAGTGGTTTGTATGCAAAATCGATTTGAAAAGCAAAATATACAAATCATTTTTTTTAGTGCAGACCCCACTAGTCTCCACCAAAGACACTCCAGTTCTTCATAAAGAAGGCAAACGTAATAGTTAATTACCTTTACAACTAACAAAATCAAGTATTTTTTTTATTCAGTTTATCACAGCTTTGACAGATGCTTTATATTCTCACTACCGTAGTTAGTTTAAAAACCTTAATCTCGTCATGTGATAAAGTAAATTTACGATACAGTGGTAAAAACAAAATTAGATTTATTCAAACCACGCCCTATCCCAAGAGTAATTTTCGTAGAAATGTAACACCAAATACCCACTAACCTGCATGGAGAAAAAGAAGCAAAGCACAATTCTTAAAAGATCTGTTTTGAAAACAGAGAAAAAGTGTAACAATAGAAGTTAATTCAATGAAGAAGTGACTGATGTATTGTAAATTTAATCCAATATACTATTCTAATATTTAACAGTAATAATAGTTGTAATTACCATTAAGAAAGACATATAGTAACACCACTTTGAAAGAGAAATTCATGTGAAAATTTCATTAAAATGACGCTTAACGTCTCATTGCAAATTGAAATCGTTTAATAATGAATAATATGAATTGCTAACCACAAAAAAATAGACTTTCCTTTCCAGTAGTTTTGCTTTTCAGCGGGCAATGGGGTGCAGGGTAAGTATGCCGTCGCGAGGGTAGGGTTTGAAAAAAATCCGCTGAGGTCGGTTTCGCGTCGTGCGCGGTACGCGGTACCTTAGTTGTTTTTGATTTTTCCTTAACGTAGCATTCGTCGGGTTGAGTTAACGTAGTATACTTTTCGGTACCGCGTCGGGAATTCAGGAACGCGAAATAAAAATTAGGTTTTGTTCTTTTGGCTGGTCATAAGAATAAATACGGAGTAACGTAGAATAGGTTTCCTCTCCGTATGGTTTTGTTTTGTAACGCGTTTGAAAACGGGCGTGTATAGGTAGCTGAAATATGTAAATGAGCGTAACCCATTCGGAGACCCGCGACCGAAATCCTCTCCGATCTAGCTGGCCGACAAGCAGCCACCGCGTGAATGGGTTATGGTGCACGGATTGGTTGACCGGTTGGTACCCTCCGTTGGCACTACTCAGACTTCACGTCTAGAACCGATGAGAGGTCGGTTCCGCGTTCGGACGTAAACTTTTAAATCATTACAAAACTTAATGTACTCTGATACATACGAATCCAAAACTAACGAGCAAATACAAACATTGTTAAAAAGCCTATTAAACCCAAAGCTGCTAATTATTTTTGCACGATATACTTTGGTAAATCGTGAGCAAATCGAGGGTAAAACAGTTCTTCAATACTCAACAGCATTGAAAAAAGTATCCAGAAATGATACTCAATGTCATCTTGCGAGATTTTTTTGTCGGTGGACTTCGTCGCCGTGACATACTTGATCGCCTCTTCAAAGAAGACGAAATTCCGCTTTAGAAAACGTTGTGCCTAGCTCAAGCCATGGAAAAGGCAGCATACGGCGCTACTGAAATTCTTGACAGCTCACCTATCAGGAGTGTAAAAAAACTCCCGTATCATTTGAAACCAAAATTTGACAAAAAGCAGTCAATCCAAACAGATAGTGTCCTTGGAATGTGCTAAAGAATGTAAATTTTGCTGAGGTAGCAATCATGCGTGGGCGGCTCCAATTCTACTATCATACCGTCTCCATCCCACTTAAAGCTTGGTAGGCTTCGGAGTACGTTCGAAGTTCGTACCATTGGGTTGGTGGTGTAGGTTCGTTTGAGAGGGACTCCCGGTTAATGCTGGCCTGGCTCTGTCCGCTTGTCCCCAAAACGAGTTGACCTAACCCTCGCATGGCAAAGATAACCATGGGACCAAAAGGTGACTACACACACGAACAGAGTTAGAGGCTCCGAGGTGGAATCCAATCAAACTGGAGCATTTTCAATTAAAAACTCAAAAACAGATTAAGAAATCCAAAAAAAAGCAATTAAAAATATCAACAGCGATGACGCAATCAGTTGCTGCAGCCATGAGGTTGATAGCACGTTGGAAGCGATACCAACGACGATAAAAACGACTACAAATATAATGATAGTGAGGGCGAACGAAAAACGGAGAACAACGGAAAGCCTTGTCAAGACTGAGATTCCAGCGGCATTCAGGCAAACCAAAAAAATGATGCGAACGCCAAAATGCTCTAAAAAGGAAGAGCGGGAAATTCTGCAGAATGTGACAAATGTTCGCTCGGTAGGGGCAAATACAAAAAAAAAATCAGAAGTTCAATGGTCAAAAAGTACAATTACCATCCAGTGATAGCTCGAAGAAAGGCTACTCCGAAAAGCGGTTGATGTTCTAAAAGGAACCAAATCAGCATAACTTCTTCTTCTTCGTAGACCTACAGCCCCTTTCGGGCCTTCGCTTAGAGATAGTTAGAGTATCTCATTTTCATGCTCTAATGTATTGGCGGCACTCCACAAGCTGATAAGATCATTATCACGCTTTGGCCGTGTATTTGCCCAGCTGCGATACATTCTGATTTTAAACCAGCATGTATCATAACTGAACAGGCTTGTAGTCCCATTCAAAGAACCACTCGAATTAAATCTCGTTGACGCCAACAAAACTTGAACCAGAGACCTTCAGGTTACGGGCTTTGTGCTCGAACCACTAAGCCACGCGGACTCAGCATATGACTCACCAACAACCAACAAAGGTGTACAGAATGGGCTCTTGAGCAAGAGGAGCTCCTAGACCGCATCAAACATTACCGGAGCAGCTGCTTGAAGACCGGAGGAGCTGGTTAGAGACCGAAGAGTACCAAAGAGCCAAAGAAGAGCAGAATACTAAAAGAGACATTGACAGCTTCACGGACCTGGCCAAAGTAGAAGCAGCTTTCAAAAGGGGCTCCCTAGCGTGGGCAGGATCAACGCATGGTTGACACCAGAAAACCATAGGGGACAACTCTAGGTCATCATTCACTTGACCAAAAAGGGTGACAAATAATTTCTGAATAAGGGTTAAGCAAGAATAGGTGGATTGTCTACAGGATATGGTGAAGAGCAGGGTCTCTCCAATGTTTCAAATACCTTGGCTATGGTTTCACCACGCAAGTATTCAAAGGACCCGATTGGAGTTCCCTATGTTACAAACGCGATGAAATTGGACATGAAAGAAAAGAGTGTACAAAGAAGGCCTACCGTATTCTTTACCTTTTAACCTGTATCCTGCAGGTAAACCTATACTGCAGTATAACCGCCCAAAACCTGCTTGAGCAGTTTGCAGGGGATATGAAAGCCAATTTTTTGCTGCTCAGTGAGAAACACCACGATAAAAGTTCTGCATCATGGTATCCTGATAAAACTGCTACTGCCACCATTTGAGTTTGGAACAGTGATTTCCAGGTGCAAAGTTGGAGGCAAGGGAGTTGGTTTTCTGCGGATTTCGCTACGCATGCTAGACACTGCTGCAAAAGTGCTAGAGAAACTCATCAAGGGAAGACTCACTGCGATTCTTGCTGCTGGGTACCTATCTCCTCGGCAGTACGGCTTTAGAGTAGGATGTTCTAGGTTGATGTGATTGCAGAGGTAATGAACACGGTCCAATAGGCAGATGCACATAGCCGAGCCAAGCGATGGATGGTTTTTTTGTGACACTCTACATTAGGAACTCCTTCAGCTCAACTAGATGGGTGGATATTTTGGATACGCTGAAAAGCCTTCTCAAGTTCCAGAATATCTAATGCGGCTTCTGAGGGACTACCTAAAGGTCCAAAGCTTGCTTTACGATATGATGCAAGGCCAACGAAGGATGAAAGTTACATCAAGTGTTGCTCAGGGATCTATCCTTAGTCTAGACCTGTGGAACGTGTCTTTCGATGGACTACTGAGACTGGAGATGCCAAATGAGCAACATTTGATCATCTATGCAGATGATGTTGTGGCTCTGGTCAGTGGACGCACCGTTGAAGAAGCACAACTTAGGATAGGTATGCTAAAACGCTGAGCAAGAGACAAGATGATGCTCGTTGGTTCAGTCTAGCACTGGAGAAAACCGAAGTAGTCATCTTGATAAAGATGAGAATGCCAGAGTAAGGATGATCAGTATTGGAGACATAATCATTGAATGGATGCTGGCAGTGAAGTGCCTGGGCTCTACTTATAGACTTGAAGATGAGTTTCTACGAGGAAAACAGGGTTACGGCTGAGGAGGCTGCTACAGGCGCATCGGCCTTGAGTCGACTTATGGCAACGTAGGGGGATCCAGCCCATCAAGAAAACGCCTCTTGATGAAAGCTGTAGGGTCAGTAGGAGCAGAAATATGGGATGATCCTCTCAGTAAGGAAGTGTACTGAAAACACCTGGCACAGGTACAGAGATGAGGAGCACTGAGGATGGTATTTTCATTTCTGACAATCTCTAATTTTGCCCAGAGAATTATTGCAGGCGTGATATCTGTTGCCTTCCGTGCGAGAGAGCGCTGCATTATTTACCTGCATCGAAGTGAGGACGCGAGGGAGATGACTGCTAGGAAACAGAGATAGCGCTCACTCGACGATTCGCAGCAGCCTTTGGTGAATTCAACGGAGGGAAAGCGGGATGCGCACTTTATCCCGGATCTGACATCGTGGCCAAAACGAAGGCATGGTGACACTGACTCCTATGCAACCCAGCTTTTAAGTGGGCATGAGCGTTTTCAGTCTTCCTTGCGCAAGATTAGTAAGTTGTGGACCCCAATTGTCGGTTTTCCCCAAAAGGGGAAAACGATGCCTGCGACATGTTTTTTGCCTGTTAAGAACTGGGACAGGCTGTGACGGAAACTTTGCAGGGATGTGATGGTTGGATCGGTTGACAAATGAAACCACGTGGAACATTATGTTTGTATATTCCTAATAGATAGGATACTCGCAACAGCTGGGAACGTTGGGGCTGGGGGATCTTTCGTCTGGCCATTCTCCTTTCCCGCTCCCATTCTGCTACAAGACAGATCCCCAAAGTTGAAGGCGCCTCACGGCGAAAAAAAAACGAGACGTGGCCCGTCTTAATGTGTCAAACGGTACCAAGCTGGGTTCTCAGGTTGACAAGAGAGGTGTTTAATAGTTTATCGTAAATGGTAATCACCTCCTCAAAAAACAAACATATCCTAGATTTTTCCGTGTACCATGTGATTCTATGTGTGTGATTGTTTGTGTATTCGTTAAATAGATTCAAAGCTATAAGCCCTCTGGCTGCTGAAGTTAGTACAATCATTTTTTTCAAAGCTGCTCTTAGTCAACTATCAATTAAACAACGCAATAATTCATGGGAAGAGCTTAGCTAAATTGACTTGGTCGTACGGTGCTCTCTTTTTATACGGTGGGAACGGGACAGCATTATTCAAAGGCTTTAATTATTAGCAGGCTATAATATATTGTATTTCTACAATATGTTCCAGTTTTAGAGGATGTTTTTGAGTTCTTTTTGCTAGAATATGTTGTCAGCTGTCTTCCTAAATGGATTGATATAAAGCCTACTTTGTTCTTCTAAGGGTCGCAGATTGAAATTTCCTCCTTTATTAGAACTTCCACATCATTCCTCAGGACTCTGTGGCCAAGTATTGAAGACTCTGTTTGCTACGCGATATTTCTACTTCCTATAAAATTAAGTGAGTGTGGTCCCTACATTGAGAGTGCTCATATTTGACTTCAAAATAAATAAGTACGCTTTTACCTCCATTGCTCTGTTCTGCTCCACAATTGATTGAATGAATTTTGGCGGCACAATAAATCAGAATAGGAAGATACTTCCCATAACAAAGTTCCACCAGCTTTTGAATTTCCATATGAGAAGTTTGATTCATGGCTTCAGGAAAGTATGCCGATGCAACAAATATACCGTCGATGTAACCATCTTTCAAAGCAGATATTCTTATTGTAACCAAATCTCACGTCCAAATGCAGCCTGCAGTATTTTTATAGCGATATCCGTCCAGGGTGAGTTCTGTCTCATATTTGAAATTAATGTGGAGTCCCGAATATTTAGACCTCAGATTTGACTTTCTTAGTCTAGTTTTTTTCGATCAATAGTAGCCATTATTGTTTCTTTTTGAATGTTCCTTCATCATCTAGGGTGTGCCAGCCCAAGCGAGGCCTTGGCCTTCAGTATCAATCTTCTCCAAACAATACGGTTCAGCCAACTCGTCCACCAGTTAATCACTCTTAGCGAAGACCTATTGTTAGCTTCTATCGTTTCTTCGAATCGAGTTTTCGGTTTTTTCATATGACGCATGCCTTGTGCTCTACTCTTTAATGTTCTGTTAGATAGCTAGCTTTCTTCCATTTTTTTGTACATGGCCCACCCATTGCAATTAACATAACTTTACGCAAGTGGGTATAGGTGGATTATCAAATTATTCATACAAATCATCGTTGTAATGTAGTCTTCACGCTGTTCCTTGTTTCAGTAGGTCGTAGATTTTTTGGAGCACTTTGCATTCAAAAATGTCTACTGCTTTTTTTAGATTCGCTCATCAGGGTCTATGTTTCACTTCCATATAATAGCACAGGTTTGATTGATGACTAGTAAATACGAAGCTTCTTGTGCCTGTGCACAAGTCTGGACCTTAGAATGGGAAGTACGGAGCAATAGGCTTTATTTGTGGTGCTTATATGGCATCGAGTCTCATCCTTTATGGCACCTCTTCTGTTCAGGCTGGCTCCAAGATCAATGAAATTATCATCTGACCATATTCTGCAGATCAGTTGATGAAGAAGGCTTTTTAGATGGAGCCTTATTTTTTCTGACGCCATGTACAGCTGCCTGCATTTTGCTTGTGGTTAGTGGTGGAACTGGAAACTCCTCCTCTGCTTCTTGAATATTCACAGCTTCAGCTGTTGTTGACGAGGCTGTGAATAGCTTCTAGAAATATTGGTCACCTTTTTTTTGATTTCAACTGGATTCACTATGACTACTACTTGTGTACTTTTGCAAAGACTTATTTACAAATTGCAGCCATCTCTCAGTGTTTAATAGATGTATACGCTAATCTGACTTCATACAGGGTCAAGTTACGTTTATTAGTTGGATTTTGGTGTTAATGAGAAGTCGTTGCTTTCTTCGAAACTTTTTTTGAGCTTTAGTTTGAGGGTATTATTCTTCTTTGGCCTGAGTAGGTCACTGGATGTTTTCTTTGTTCAACTTGTTCCTATTGTATTTTCAGGCTCTTCCTTTCATTCTTCGTCATATTAACCGTTCTGAATTTTGGTTGGCCGGTATCCCTAGATCTCACCAGCCGCTTTTATTATCGCATCTCTCACTGTCTTTCACTTAGTTTCAATGTCATCATTACTTTTTCTTGTCTGCGGGGATATTTTGATGCAATAATCAAGCGTTGACATGAATGTGGATGATACTGAGTCATCATTTAGCTTGTGTATCTGATACCTAGGAGTAACAGATCTTCCTTACAGCTCTTGTAGATGTTGCTTCGGAACTTAGCCCTTATAAAGTTGTGCTCTGAGTCCCAGATAGCGCGGCGCAATGAGTGCGTGTAGGGAATGCTGGTGACTGCAGGTTTCTATATGAGAACCTGATCGATCTGGCTAAATATGTGACCATATGGGGATACCCACGTTCTCTTGCGGATTTCTTGATGAGGAAAGTGTGTAGAGACTAATGTGAACCTTCGGATAGTAACAAAGTCTATCAGACATTTTCTGTTGTTGTGCGTTCCTCCGGGAAGGCTGTGCCCCCTGGTTGTTCTTCTATGGGCTGTTTGTTGGTCAATCTTGCATTGAAGTCACCCAGAAAAATTTTAATGTCGTTTGATGGCAATGCATCGATTATCAATTCTATACTTATTTGCATCATCCAGAAGTTCTGGTCCGAACAATGATCTAAAATTCAAATTTCCAAAAAAAGTCCTTCACACGTTGCGATAATCGTTGCCATTTATCCAATACGATCCGAAGCTGATGTTTTGGTTCCATAGCAAGTAAATATTAAGTGGGGCGTTGTCAGCGTTTCGAATTAGTCGGTTATTGGTCCACTAGTGGTGTTTTATTTCCTACATACCTGCCGGCTGGCGGATAAAGGCATCTTCTATCTGCCACCTGCAGACGCGTACAATGGAGGACCGAAAGGATAAAATATTCTATATGAATCACAAAAGTGGATTTGTTGATGATTGACTTGAGCTACATGGGTAACTTCTCCGTTTATTGCTGGAGATTCAAGTATCTAAGTTCCAATCTAGGTACTTTCTTGCCACTTCATTTATGCCTCTACACTACTCATTTTTGGAGCTAATTTCCAACGCAAGAAATCAAGTTTCTCAGTAGGTATGTCTTGATTTGCCTTTTCAATGCTTGCGATCTCAAACGCAGATGGCAACGTGCTTATTGGGAGGAGACTTCAACACTAAAGCAACTGAATGGAGCGTGCCTTTAACAGATTGATCGGGTAAACGAATACAAGAAATGCCGACTTGGATGGCGTGGTAAATACTGGAAAAACGCCAACTTTCCGCCGTATTGGCTGTGAGGGAATCATACCGGACGTTTCATTCACCTCAGAATGCTTAGTGTGGAGCATACACAATCAGAGAGTATTAGAGGATTACTCAGCTAGAGCTCGTCAGTACATTCTGCTTGAGATCCTTGATGTTGGAACGTGAAGTTCAAAAGATTTACCGAAGTGCTCTCAGCAGGTGCTCTGTTGCAGAGTGATTTTGAGGGGACAGAAGACCTGACAGCTCAAAACATGGTGAATTCAACTAAGAGCATCATCACGACTGCTTGCTGCACATCTACGACCTATGGGAAAACCCCAGCACGGCAAGCTCCTAGTGTACTGGTTGTCGAGTGAAATCGATGAAAAGCGTAGGGACTGTCCCCAGTTTTGACCAGGAAAAGCCAGGAAAACAGCAAACGTCGCTGCTGGCAAGATCTAGTGGACAGTATGAACAAAGATCCTTGGCTATAAGCTAGCTATGCGGAAGCTTGGCACCCTACGACGCTATCCACACATGAAGCAAAAAAGTTGGGCAAGCCGGTGTGGGCTCCCCACCCATCTCATCCATGGAGGAGCTTTCTGCGGTGAAACAGCAATCGAGTCCGCACTTTTGTTATCGTGAAAAACAAGGAAGGCTCCAGGCCAAGATGGTATTCTACCTGAGGTATTGAAACTTGTCTATCACCATTGTTCTGACTTGCTCCTCAGCACATTCAACGCTTCTCTACATTTTCCACTACGATGGAAGGTGGCGAGAATGGTGCTGATCAGCAGGAGAAAAAGAAATTCCTGATCATCGTCTGCGTGCCTCCCGTTATGCATGCTGAACATGACAGGGAAAGTACTAAATAAACTCATTGAGTGAAGATCCAATCCCACAATTCATGGTTCTCTGCAAGCGTGTGGCTTTAGAGCAGAACGTTCACAATAGATGGGATTGCAGAGGTGGTTAGCGTGGTTGAAAAGGCACAGACATATAGGCATACCAAGTGTCGGATCTTTCTGCTGGTGACAATTGACGTTAGGAACACCTTCAACTCTGCTGTTATGACTGAAATTTCTCTAACCAACAGAACTGTTTCAATACAACAACCTTATGTCGAAACATTGATCCAAAATATTCAAGACATCTACCAGAACTATAATAAGATTTATGGGCATCAATACGGTCTAGACCTGTTTCTACTGACCTCGTTCTGGTTAGTCTGTTGGCTCAGGAAGTATAACGCTTTTTCAGTTAGTCTTTTGGCCCAGAGCTTCAACCGTATATATAAGTGCTCAAGTTGGCTGTTTGCCTTAAACTTTTGGATGTCATCAAAACTTTTGTTTAGCAGAGGCCATCGCAGCGGACCCCTGAGCCGGCATCTTAACAATTACACGCTGGGCAGGTGTTCCCCAACCAACGAGGCAACAACCCTAGGCAACCAGACCGTCAACAAACAACTCCAACCCCGCACTCCAAATGTAGCATCTGCTGCAGATTAAGGTCCTTATTTCTTAAGTAGTAAAGTATAAATGAATGAAATGTGAACCGAATTGAGAACTTAAGTGGAGAATATCGTCAACGAGGATCTAGATGAATATCGTTCATGGCTTACCGAAAACAAGCTAGCATTGAATACTACAAAGACAAAATACATGATTTTTAAACAGAAGAATAAGAAAGACATAGAAGTTGACCTAAAAATTAACGTTTGAAACGTTTAAGTGTCTGAAATTAAATATCTCGGTCTTACCATAGATCATCGTTTGACATGGTTGCCACACATACATAATTTGAGGAGACAACTAGCACCAATGATAGGAGTGTTGGGAAGATATGGAGGTTTTCCAATGCACTTTGTACTAACAAAGCTACATTATGCGGTGGTCATTTGAAGCCAATCGTCAAAGCAAAACCTTAATATTATATCCAGGATGCTAACTGAAGCCTATAAAAATATTCTAAACCTTCCGATTCTCACTCCAAGAAGACTAGTGTATCAACAGACCAATGCACTCAGCTTCAGTCAAATCATTACTATGGAGAAAGCTAAGTTTATCTTCAAATGTCCAATTTCCAGTGAATTGGAACGAAGCCCCTTTATAAAAGTATCACAGATAAATCCATATAATTCAAGAAATGCTAACAATTTTGTAATACCTTACGCTAGAACTGATCGACTAAAGAACGATGCAACGAATGATGCTCTGCGTATATACAGCAATCTTTCAGAAGCAGTGAAAAACGTAAACTTTTTATTGGTTTTTAAGAAAAGACATCTAATAAATTCAGATTAATGATGAGTCCGAAGGATTGAAAATGCAAAATTTTAGGGCATTTTAGACCCTAACGTCAAGATACTTAAAGACAGCTAGTTTTTATAAACTCAGAGTTTTTTTTACTGCGTCGTATTATAATATTTCTTTTTGTATCTCTGAGAATATTTCACGAATCGGACTAGACTAGCAGGAAAGGAGTACTTCACAGCATTTGGTGTGCCCCTTATACCGATGTTTTAGCGTTGCCTGGAGGCACACGTAGGAATTGACGACGTGTGAAGTGCAGATCGGACGAGCGTTGTGCGACGATGAAAGAGTGATGGAGAGAGTGGTAGGGAATGGATGTATTTAAAAAAAATTAATGGGTTGTGAACTTGATGATAATGACATTTAATTAAACATGACTAAAATAATAAAGACGGCCCCAATCCGGTTTGAAAAAGGATGAGGGTATCCTTTGTTTTCCCGACCTACAGCTTCCATGATTTCTCATCCCAAACCCCCCAACTAAATGGTAGCAAATGCTCTCTGGGTCGCAAATTGGGTTTACCACTTCGCCAATAATGGGACATTAAATGCCGAGAATGCTAATAATTGTAGATACATCTACAGCTCTGCTACTGAATCCTACTTACACCTCCTTTCTGGGGACTTAAGGCGCAGCCCCCAGTGAAACTGAAAATTTGGGTAAACTTTACAACCATTCACCTCAGAAATGTGACGAATATTTGCAAAAATTTTTTAAGCAAGAAGTTGGAATGAACCTTATGTTATCGAATCAACTCATTACATTTTGCAAAAAGTTTGTTGCAAAAGTTATTAAATTCAAACAAAATAGCATGTTTTCGTTAAAAAATGTAGTAGATCTCGAAACTACTTAACGCACCGAGTTGATTTAAGCAATGGTTGTTAGATCTAAATTATTTGCAGTGAATTAACTCATCAAAAATTTAAAAAAGTTTTTTGTAAAAAATTTTCTAGAACAAAATGTGTAATTTGCACACACTGAACAAATATCATGCATGCACATTGATTTGTATCAAATTTCCACATTTTGTTCTAGGAAATTTTTTGCAAAAAACATTTTTAAATTTTTGATGAGTTAATTCACTGCAAATAATTAAGATCTAGCAACCATTGCTTAAATCAACTCGGTGCGTTAAGTAGTTTCCGAGATCTACTACATTTTTTAACGAAAACATGCTATTTTGTTTGAATTTAATAACTTTTGCAACAAACTTTTTGCAAAATGTAATGAGTTGATTCGATAGTCAAGGGTTCATTCCAACTTCTTGCTAAAAAATTTTTGCAAATATTCGTCACGTTTCTTAGGTGAACGGCTGTAAAGTTTACTCAAATTTTCAGTTTCACTGGGGGCTGCGCCTTAAGTGGGTGAAGGCAAATCTTCCGCGCATGTTAACAGAATCGACGTAGTAATCATGCCGCCGGAACGGAGGCTGGGCGACGGGCTAACTCCCCGTCCCTGGAAAACCCTAAAATTTTGCCTCGAAATAGATTAGACTCACGGCAACGACTTTGAAATCAGAAAAGGGACTATGGCATTGGATCCTGGAATGTCAGACAAACAATTACCCTGGCATTGTTAATAACCTTTTACAACAGGCCAGTCGATATCTTTTAAAAATACTGGCGATCCAGGAAACGAACTGGACTGGTAATGATATTCAATACAGGAGATCGCACACAATATTCAAAAGTGGGGAGCCTACTGGAAAACGAAAATTTGGAGTGGCCTTTATTGTGGATAGGGAGTTCAAAACGCACGTTATTGTTTTCAAGGTAAAAAAAGAACGGTTGTGTGCGATCCGTCTAAAAACGAAATTTTTCTAAATCTGGCTGATCAATGTTCACGCCCCAACAGGACGAAGAAACGAAGGAAACGTTCTGCAATCATCTGGAAAGACTAGTCGACTCATTGCCTACAAACCACACTAAAATAATTCTGGGTGATTTCAACGCTAAAGTTGGCATCAAAATATCTCATCGGGGAATGACTGGAGGATATCGTTTCCATGATAAAACAAATGACAACGGCCAGTGTCTGGTTGACTTTGCATGTAGCAGAAATCTAGTCATAAGTTTGACTTGCTTCCCACGCCGACGAGTTCATGAAATTACATGGGTATCACCGGATGGCAACATACAAAACCAGATCGATTATGTCCTGATCGAACAATTTAGGGCCTCGAGCATACTTGACGTCCATACATACCATGCTGCCAAATGTAACTCAGATCATTACCTGATCGAATTAACCTATCAATGTCGTATGTCAAAGGTATTTTCGGTGAAGACCAGCCCTGCTGCATAAAATTTGACATCAGAAGGCTCTAAAAGGCGTCTGTGTTCAAGGGAACCCTTGAAAACCAGCTGGATCGAATCTAATCAGACGTATCGTGAAAGACAAGCAACGAGCTCTGGATGGAAGTGAAAGTGGCTCCTAAGGCAGTGGCAGAACAAATGATCGGACATTAAGCCCGGCGCAAGAGGAATGATTGGTTCGATGATGAATACAAGTACACACTAGACAAAGAGAATCAGGCGTACAGAGATTACATAGGTAGGAAAACTAGTGTAGTGAATAGGTAATTGCAAAGTCCGTGAAGGACTGCAGCGATGGTCTGCTGCCTCAGCAGAGGAAGGTGAAGATATCTGCCGAGGATGCGCTTGTCTGGGGACGCGTGAATGCGCTGGCAGGCTAGCATTGCGGTGTCGTGGGGTGGGCTCATTCGCCCAGCACAAGGACCCACTACAAAAGAATTTCGCATTCACGAATTTCTGAGGTCACAAAAAGAAAGGCGAACGAAATCGCAAAAATTGTAGGCAATCATACAGAGGGAAAATGACTTGTTCAGAGAACAAGTAAAAATGGCGGACTTAGGGTAACTTCGTCGTTACCCAACAAGGCTCATCGCCCAAAAATAAGAGAGGGACAACCGAGTGGTGATGGTGCCCCCGCGCACCCGCCCAACCAGATCGAAATCCATAAACATGGCAGTCGCCAGGTATTTCTCTTCTGAGTGGAAAACTCATACACTTAACTTGCATGAGCCTTCCCATCAGAGGAGAAGTACCCCGGTGACCAATTTATGTCATAGAGTTATGCAATTCGACACATAACCCTATGCCATAAAGAGGCACCTTGCTCGGGCCACTCAACCCGCGAAGTCACCTGAAACAAAAGGAGGTTAGTCGGTGCCGATGGCTGGCTCATGACTGGCGCGAAGAGCCTGCCACCGTACCGGGTCCTATACCCGGTCAGAACAGAAGGAAAAGAAAGACCGATCTCAGTGGAAATTTAAAAATCATAAAAAAAGGAAATATATCAGTGTTCAATGAGAGCCCATTTTTTGTTTATAAATTCTATGGCGGCGCGGTATGGTAACTAACGCGCGTTTATCTTTTAAATTTAATTCCTAAAGCATGAATAATTTAAAAACCTGATAAAACATATTATTTATACAATAAGGTAATTAAAAAAAAAGAAGATTTATAAAATATATAATTTATACCATAATATAATTAGTCAAAGGTAACGTTTGGTAGGCAAGTGTTTCTTTCTTTTTTTGTCGTTCTCAAAGTTGTATGTGAGAGGAAAACGCAAAAAAAATTATTAATAAAACTAGAAACATGCTAAGGATACTCACGGGCCTTGTCCGACGACAAGCGCTCGTTAACGAATGCTGGCGATGTTAGTCCTGGAAACATTAGATAAATACGGATTTCGGATGCTCACAATGGTTGCTTAGAAAATCATGACAGTCGCCTGGATGACGCACAATACATAGATACTCCGGGATGAAAGAAAAACTGCATAAATTCACAAATTATAAGCGAATGGGTTCCTTTGCTTCCTATAAAATATGTTGACTAAGGCTACATCCCCCAAAACACCTCACCACTATTCATAAATAATTTAGTCTATTTGGCCGAATGCAGTAAAAATTTTGTCGTATGGATTTCCCGAGCGAATAATGGCAAATTGGGTAACTGTACAGGGAGCACTGTGTGAGTCGACGTTCGTCCGTATTCGTACCTTGAACGCACATTCTCCCCAACACATGTTGTACAGCCAATTTAATTTATGACCTGGGTGTTGTGTAGCATAGAAATTAGTAAACATCTGCACAGATCGCTCCAATTCTGATGGCAGGTTGAATGATGACCTGTGATTAAACGGCCATGATCCGCTACAGAGAACTTGATTTGTAAAGTCAACTTCAATAAGTGTGTTAGCTGCTTTCAAATGTAGTCTAAAGCGCTCGTTGAGATCTTTCGAAATTCCAATGTCCTGCAGAATTCTTTGTAATTTTATTGTATACTCATAACCACAAGCCTGCTTCAATTTTGATATCATTGAAGCTTCCGTGTCATCGCTAGCCGATGTGTGATGAACCAGTCTCTTGGCAAGCGTTTTACGATAGAATTCTCCCGGTTGTAAATTGAATACAGGTCCACTATTGGCAAAACTGTCGAAATTCTGTCCATTAGAAGCAAGACTAACTTCACTTCCTGTTGATGGTTGTAAAGGCGGTGGTGGTGGCAATGTAGCTACAGGCGTTTTTTTTTTGTGGTAGGGAGGTGAATGCTATTTATGCACAGAGTGTGGGACTCCCATACGCGACTGGACTACCCACTAAACACCTCCCCTGTCAACCTGAGAACTCAGCCTGGAACCGTTTGACACATTACTTCGGGCTCTCGTTTTGTTACGCCGTGGGGCGCCTTCAAGCTGGGGAGTCCCTTTCCTAGCAGAAGGGGAGAGGGGAAGAGGAAATGCCAGAAGGGCGATCTCCCAGCCCCAGCGCCCCGGCTGCTGCGAGTCCCTTTTATGTTTTAGGACTGCCCGAGCATAATGTGCCACCTGGTTCCATTTGTCAACCGATTCGAGCATCACCGCAACTATATTATCCGGGGTGAGCTCTCCCGTCTCCCTGTAGAGTTCCCTTCGCAGCCCGACCCATTTTGTACACGCAAAAAATGTGTAACAGGCATTGTCCTCCTCTCCTGGGCAAAACCGACAATCGGGAGACCGTGACTTACCGATCTTGTGCAGCTAAGACTGAAAACACCCATGCCCGCTCAAAAGCTGGGTCAGATAGAAGTCAGTCTCACCATGCCTTCGATTAACCCACGGTCTCACATCCGGGATGAGACGCGCAGTCCATCTTCCCTTCGTGGTCTTCACCCAAGACTGCTGCCAATCGTTGAGCGAGCGCTGTCTCTCTTCGCGGACAACTATCTCCCTTGCATCCTAGTTTCGGCTCTCTAGCAAGGAGGGCAACAGGTATCACGCCTGCAATCACTCTCACCGCCGAGTCGGAGACTGTTGGATACGAAGATGCAATTCTCAGTGCTCCTCTTCTCTGTACCTGTGCCAATCGTTTTCGGTATACCTCCTTGCTGAGAGCGTCGCCCCATACCTCTGCTCCGTACAGTAGCACTGACCCTACAGCACTCATCAAGAGGCGTCTTCTTGATGGGCTGGGTCCCCCTACGTTGGCCATAAGTCGACTCAGGGCCGATATTCCCGAAGCAGCCTTCTCAGCCGTTGCCCTGATTTGCTCAGAGAAAATCATCTTCGAGTCGATCAGTAGCCCCAGGTACTTCGACGCTGGCTTCGATTCGATTTGTGTCTCCAATACTGATCATCCTTACTCTAGGGATTCTCTTTTTTGTCAAGATGACCACTTCGGTTTTCTCCAGTGCTAAACTGAGCCCGCGAGCAGTCATTCAGTCCCTCACTCGGCGCATTAACATACCTAGCCTAAGTTGCGCTTATTCAACGGTGCGTCCAGCGACCAGAGCCGCAACATCATCCGCATAGCCAACCAAGCGCGACTCATCTGGCATCTCAAGCCTCAGTAGCCCATCGTAAGACACGTTCCACAGGTCCTGGGCAACACGCGATGTAATTTCCATCCTTCGTTGGCCCTGTGTCGTGTCGTAGAGCAGGCTTCGGTCCTTGAGGTAGTTCCTCAAAAGCCGCATTATATATTCTAGAACTTGAAAAGAGTTTTCCAGCGTGTCCAGAATATCCACCCATCTAGCGGAGTTGAAGGCATTCCTGACGTCGAGTGTCACCAACAGGACGACCCGTCGCTTGGTGCGACTATATGCCTCTGCCTTTTGGACCGCGTTCACCACCTCTGCAATCGTTCAATGGTAGAACGTCCTGCTCTAAAGCAGTACTGCCGAGGAGATAGGTCCCCAGCAGCACGAATCGCGTCAGTGAGTCTTCCCTTGATGAGTTTCTGTAGGTGTCTAGCATGCATAACGGGCGGTATGCAGACGGCGATTCGGGATTTCCGTCCCCTTGCTGATCAGCACGAGCCTCGCCACCTTCCATCGTACCGGGAAAACCCCGTCCCGTAGACAAGCGTTGAATGTGCTGAGCAGCAAGTCAGGACAATGGTGATAGACGAGCCGCAACACCTCAGCTGGAACACCATCTGGACCTGGAGCGTTCCTCGCTTTCAAGGAGAGGACTGCTTCCTCCAGTTCCAGCTGTGTGAAGAGTGGGCACTCGACTGCTGTTTCACCATGGACAGCGTCAACACGGACGGGATTGGCGGGGAAGAGTCCTCGCAATATCGCATCTATCTTTTCCGTGTCATGTATACAAGGCTTCCGTAGGGCACCAAGTTTCCCCATGACCAGCTTGTAGCCAAGGCCCCACGGATCCTTGTTCACATTGCCTACTAGGTCTTGCCAGCAGCGAGCCTTGCTACTGTTGATCAGTTTGCCAAGGCATTTCCTGGCCGACTTATATGCTGCCACCTGGTTGCATGCCTCGTCACGGTTCCGCGCCCGTTGAGCCTCACGCCGAAGCTTGTGACACTCCCTCCGCTTTTCAGCGATTTCAGTAGACCACCAGTACACTGCGGGCTTGCCGTGCCGGGGTCTTCGACGGGGCATAGAAGCGCAGCAAGCAGTCGTAATTATGCTCATAGTAGAGTTCACCACGTCTTGAGCTGCCCGTTCTTCCGTCCCCTCCGAAGCTCCCTGCAGCGACTCACCTGCTGTGAGAACCTTGACGAACCTCTCGACGTACATTCTTCCGATGTTCCATCCAGGGCTCCAGGCGTTTTTTTTTTTTTGTGGTAGGGAAGTGAAGGCATTTACGCCCGCCGAGTCTGGCAGTGTGGGACTCCCATGGAGGATACCCTTGGACAACCAACTAAACACCTCCCCTGTCAATCTGAGAACCTAGCCTGGAACCGTTTGACACATTACTTCGGGCCAGGTCTCGTTTTGTTACGCCGTGGGTGCCTTCAAGCTGGGGAGTCCCTTTCCTAGCGGGAGGGGAGAGGGGAAGAGGAAATGCCAGAAGAGCGATCCACCAGCCCCAGCATCTCCGGCTGCTGTGAGTCCCTTTTATCTTTTAGGACTGCCCGAGCATAATGTGCCACCTGGTTCCATTTGTCAACCGATTCGAGCATCACCGCAACTATATTATCCGGGGTGAGCTCTCCCGTCTCCCTGTAGAGTTCCCTTCGCAGCCTGGCCCATTTGGTACACGCAAAAAATGTGTGACAGGCATTGTCCTCCTCTCCTGGGCAAAACCGACAATCCGGAGAACGTGACTTACCGATCTTGTGCAGGTAAGACTGAAAACACCCGTGCCCGCTCAAAAGCTGGGTCAGATAGAAGTCAGTCTCACCATGCCTTCGATTTAGCCACGGTCTCACATCCGGGATGAGACGCGCAGTCCACCTTCCCTTCGTGCAAGGGCTACAGGCGTTGGAAGCACATTAGCGGTCGGTTGACGAACATTAGAGGAGAGTCTTTGTAAGCTTGGTGCAGTTGGGAGTGATGGTATTTCCGTAGGTGAATAAAATTTAGGCGGTTCTAGTGGTTGCTCTGGTAATGCAGGTGTACTGCTATTTCCGTGCTATTCCGGGGCACAAAAATGATCGAATGTCGAACTCGCTTGGATATCCACGTTCAAAACACCACTATCGTCAAGATGTCAGCTGGTTGGTGAATAATCTTGAATTACTTCTGAATAATGTACTAATCACCCGCTAGTGCTTGTTCAACTAGTACGAACTTGAAGTATTTATGATTCACAGATCGTTAAGGATCAATTAACACTGATTAAGACTCCGGTAATCACTTCTTTGGAAGACGGTTCTTTGAATGCTAAGGTCTCTGGTTTTTTTTTTCTGCAAATGTACCACTATTTGCTGCATCGATTCCCTCCATTCTCTGATTCAAACTCATATAAGAGGCCACAACCGATATTATGAGCTATTTTCACTGCCCTCCACTAAACCTCAAGTTCGTCCTGTTTAACACTGACAGCTAACCTCAACACGTGCCACCAAAACAAAATTGCGCTTTACAACTCTCCAATACGAGATTTCCCACCGCCAATGTCACGATTATAACTGGATTTAAAGATATTGTTCCAACCGACATTATCCAAATAGCAATTTGGAGTCCCTTGCGTCCAGATATTGTCTTATGGTTGTTTCTCGATTGTTGTTAACGAGGAAATTTCGGGAATGATGAACGAGAATCATTCCACTTTCCTGCTCTACACTCATTAGTGCTCCTAATGAGCAGAGTTCATGGCACTTGGACAATTATTGCGTCATCTTTACGTCCAGAACAATCATGGAAGGATGGCCGTCACATGTCGGACATTAGTGACGTTTTCCATTTCTAGCACTAATTAAATTCCTTTAATTCACAGAAAAATATGTCACTACACAAAATCTATAACCGCTTGTCGATAGTTCCCCCTAGAGGTTTCAAGTCGATGGCAGATATTTACGGGGAATTTCAAGGATGTTATTCTTCCGTAATTCCCACACAGATCACCGCGCCATGCGGGGGTAAACGCAACTCACCACACTGACGTTTGCTCTTCGACTGCGTCAAGGAACATCGTAACTCTTCACACCTATCTTTTGTTGCAAGCCACAAGGTAGGTTGCATACGATATTTTTTACATGTGTGGGTGCACACAACTCATGGATACGAATAAACAGAATTGCTTCTTGGTGGTTGTTGATGTTTCAGCTAATATTATCATCATGCGGTTTTATTGGTAAATTTGAATTCGTTTCAAATGTAAAGAAATAATAATGGGTAATGCGTAATAACATATCGTAGATTTTCTTTGGCATCACGTTGATTTGGAACAAAATCGGTGTGCGAGGCGTTCATGAGTTCTGGATTATTTAAATAAGAAGACATTAGGTTTTTAGAAAAGAAAAATTCTCCGCTGAATAATCATTAATGTCTACTTGTCGCCGCCTATCGCAATATGCGTTTGATCGAACTGTCTTCCTTTTTCTAGTAAGAATTTCAATTTTCTGGATCACCATGCTGTAGAGGTGACGGAGATAGAAAAATTTTAGAGCAGTTTGATAGGGTAACTGCTCTATTAGTACACTAGGACGAAGAGAGGGCATTATGAAAATCTCAGAAGAGTAGCGAACAAGATAATTAGGATTGAGAAAAGAAAATACTATGACTACCAATTGAGAAGTATAAAAGTACGTTCAGCGGGCAACAACACAAGACAAGCATACAAAGTAGTGAAAAGCCTGAAACGTGGTTATCAGCCCAAAATCACGATCCGCATCAATACTCAGCCCACCAATGCCTTGACACAAGTATCGGACTAAAACAGAGACATGGAATGGCACCATTGCTATTCAGTTTGCCTCTGGAGTACGTCATAAGGAAGCTATGAATCGATACACAAGGTATATTACTATACAAGTTGCGCCACGTAACGACAATAAAAACCCAATCAGCGTTCACTCAACGATTGGCAGCAGTCTCGGATTAATTGCGTGAAGGGAAAGTGGACTACGCGGTTTATCTTGGAACTGGGACCATTACTAAATTGAAGGCGTGGTGAAACTGACTTCTATCCTCCCAGCTTTTGAGGCGGCATGGGTGTTTTCAGACTTATCTGCACAAGATTGGTAAGTCACGGTCCCTCTGACTGTAGATTTTGCCTAGGAGAGGAAGTCGATACCTGCCTGTGTGCGAAAAATGGGTCAGGCTACAAGGGACCTGTACAGAAAGACGAGAGAACTCACCCTAGATAGCACAGTGGTAGCGATGCTTGGATCGTATGACAAATGGAACCATGTGGCACACCATGTTCATACAGTCCTAAAAGATAAAAGGGACTCACAGCAGTCGCGGCCGTAAGGGCTAGGGGATTGCTGGTCGAACAATTCCTGTTCCGCCCTCCCCTTTCATTGGAAGAAAGATTTCCCAGCTTGAAGGCACCTGTACCTTAGCAAAACGAGACCTGGCCCAAAGTAATGTACGAACAGTTCAAGGCTAGGTTCTCATGTTGACTGGGGAGGTGTTTAGTGACTCGTCCAGTTGCTCGCAAGCATAGGAGTCTCTGACTCAGCTTGCAAATGGCACTCACCTCCCAACCACAAAAAAATGCTTGTGGTAACTATTCGAACTGATGTTACCTTACTGGGCTCCCACTTATCACTTTTTATTCATCACCTAGAAGCCTTGTTTGTGGTTGCCACTATGTCAAAAAAAAAAACTTTTTATACTAACTCCGCTCCTTTTTTCGGAATGTATTTTTTGACCGTCTGTACCGTAGAGACGTTCAGCAGGGGTCATTTCCCACCTTTTACCTCTTCAAATCTTAACGGATGCTCAATAGGTAGGTGTCGGTGCAGATGGTTTTTAGGGTTTTGTAAAATAATTTTACAAAACCCTACTAAAATCGCGTCCAGTCTGTCCGTCTGTCTGTCCGTCCGTGTGTCACAGCAGTTTTTCTCGAAAACTACTTAAGCTAGAAGCATCAAATTTTGTATGTCGGTGTAAAGTTGTGCTCTCTTCAAAGTTCAACCAACTACAAAAAAATGTTATAAGGTATTTAAGGGTGGGAGTGAACCCCCGAAAAAAAAAATTTCATTAAAGATAGCCGATATGGGTATCAAATGAAAGGTCTTGATGAGAGCTTTTCAAAACAGGTCTTAGTTTGGCAAAGCTTGCTTCAAGGGGTACACAGTGAGGGGAAATATACGAAAAATTTGTGCCCTCCCCCTTCGCGATTGGACACTTGTAATCCGAAAAATCTGAAAATAATCAAGAATGTAGGCCTTACTGAGTACAACAACAACAAATACGTGAGAAGTCGCAATTCACTCAACTTTGTTAGTAATAGTATGATTTATCGATTTTATGTTTTCTTGAATAAAATCTTAACGGTACCCTTAAATTCAATGAAGTACACAGATGACTATTTATAAGATTAATCTATCCTAAAAGTTTCATAAAGATTCAACCATATTTAGCGAAGTTATAGCGGTTTGAATTTTCCTGTATTACTATGGAACAATATGCGCTGCATTTATTACTATGGCTATGGAACATTATGCGCTTTTTACCGACTCAGACACCAGTTTTGCTAGGATTTGCATGAAAATTTCAGGAATGAAAGGTGTCATGAATATCTTTGAGAATCAGTTCAGCTAGTGGTATCAGTAATCGTAAAACAAAATAGTGGTTGTTTTAAATGCGAAGATTGAATAGTTTTGAGTTATTTTTTCCCAACTTCAACATTTAGGTGCATGCTTTGAACACTTGATTTAATTTAATGAATGACTGAAGATGAGTACCTACAATTAATACTCATAAGTGAAACAAGTCAAGGAGGTGGGAGAGAGCTCCTAGCAAAAGGGCTTTGTAACCATTCTAGGATTCGAAAAAATTGGCCATTAATCGATGATATTAGCACAGGAGAGTGGCCCCTGACAAAAAAAAATTCATCAAACGTAGCCGATATGAGTATGAAATAAAAGTTTTCATAGGAGCTTTTCAAAACAGTTCTTAAACTGTCAGTTTTTGCTTCAGTGGGGGCACAGGGGGCAAATACATGAAAAATGTGTTTCCTCCCTCGCAAATGGACATCTGAAATAATTATCAAGGGAGATATTTATGAGTATAACAATAAAAAAAACCTCAGAAGTTGAAATTCGTTCAACTTTGTTAATAATAGTATGATCTTCGAATTTTATTTTTTCTCCAATAAAATCGTCTTTGACATGTTTCTTGATTTTATTCGATCTGGTGACTGCATTTTGTAAATTGAATGCAAAACCCTTCTGACATGAGCGTAGGTCTGTTTACCCAACTTTTTTAATATAGTTACAATAGTACGATTGGGTCCAACAGTGTTGTTGAAATTGTCTGTTTGACTGGTTTCCTGTAACTTTGATTAGTTTTTTGCTGCCCTGGAAAAGTAATTGAGTTGTTTTCTTCATTTGATCAGTAGATAAGTGGATTGAGAGCTTGTGCGTCTAGCCCGTTTGTCACCTCAAATGGGTTTAGTTTCGGTTTTCCTATACTCACGTGCTGTACAATATTGCGGGGATCACTTGTACCTTAAGCCCTTTCTGCAACTTTTTTCCGAGCCTCGTTATGTAAAATTCTTTCGGCCAGGTGCCTTTGAAACCAATTTTTGTTTTGGTCCTACTGCTTTCTTACTTCAGTGGGTCATTCGAGATTCCCAGAGGCTGAAGAAGTATGTTTCTGTAGATTGTAGCTTTATTTGGCAAGCCAACTTTGTAAAGGTTTCCGCCCTTCTCAACGCAGGCCACCTTATTTCTCCGCAGAACGGAGGTATTCTCACTCGGCGTATATCGCTTGACATCTTAACTTGAAGGGAGGAATGTACTTTTGTACAAAAATGTTGGGTCAGGGGAGTCACGGGGAGTAGTCTTCCTTCCTAAACATGTTTATGACCGTCGAAGTTAAAACATGAAATAGAGACTGCACTTTATAGTTTAATAAAGTGAACATTCTAGTCACACTTCTGCAGAATAGATGTCCGTGCTGCTTCTAATTTTCACATTAATTTTTGAAAATGTGATTATTTTCATAGCTCCCACTATATATGAGCCTTTTTATCAGTACATTTTAACGTTTGAACCAATCTGCCTTGCTACGAAAACTCATTACAGAGTCCTATCAATTGAGTTTTTTCCATTGAAACAACTTTTTCCGAAATCCTCCCTGATTGAATAAATACTTGCTCATCCTGAATAAAAGAACAATCTTCTTATACGCTGCACAAATTGTTGAAAATTTTTCTTTTTCCGCCTGATTAATTTCTGAGTGGAGCCAGTCGAGAAAAAAATGATGATCATAGTCTTTGATGATGATTTTTCTGTCGTGGAAGATTTTCATTTGCTGAAATTTGCTTTCAATCATGGAAGTAACAAAAGAGATAATCGACTGTCGTTAGTAGAAGGACCATTGTAGAAGGAAATCATTAAAATTTGAAGAGGATGAAATAATAGTCGATGAAATCAGTATTGCATATCTCAATAGGTGGTGGCAAATAGGATCATTAAAGCAGAAATGAAAGGTAGAAAGGAATAAAGAGTAGATAGTTCATATGGACGGCTACACACTTTCATTGTTCCAGAAAAAGGATATTCATTGAAAAGGAACTATGAAGCTTCAGCTGAATTTAAAAACTACCAAAGTTTAAATGAGCTGCAAGCCTTTCCATCTGCAAAATACAAAACAGAGTAGTTTTTTTATCCTGTTAGCATCCTGAATTCTGAAACTAAAGCAGATCTAGTCATAGCTTAACTCATAAATTCTCATTCATATTTACATAGTCTGAATTTCTACTCCCGTCGGTTCTTTTTCGACATTCATAATCTTCAGTGATGACTTTGCCACCTACTCTGTAAATTCAAAATAGACTCTAGTTTTGCTTCTTCTTCTTCGCGCCCCTGGCATGATAAGCAAATGAACAAAGTTCTATCCATTAAACCCAAAAAAGAAACGCCAAGAGAAGTTCCCAGAAAAAAGGTTGAAGATTATGTATGAAAACGAAAAAGTAGAGCGAAAGTTTGTGAGAGTTTAAGGATGAGGAAAAGACATTCATTTAGCAAGTGAAATAGCTTGTAATGGAAGTTTAACTACTTTTAGTTTGCAACTGACCCAGAATACTTGGAGAGTGAATTAAAGAATTTTTTTCGAGATATTTAGTTCGTTATAGGTGGGAAAGGTAGTTTAAATATGTTCCTTTAAAGCAATTAAATAAAAAATCGAATATTTGCTCTACCATGTGGCAAATTAATGCTTTTTAGAGAGAGAGAGAGAGAGAATATTTCTCTTTAATGCAACATTTTTAATGAAAAACGGTGCAACAAAATCATTCATCATCATCATCACGAGTAAAAATCAGTTGAGGCATACCTAACGTGACCATTAATTTTTTTGCCAGAGCAGGATATCTGCGGAATTATATAATAAAATAAAAGTTTTTAGTGCTTTACATTTTTTTTATCATAGAAAATAGAATAACACAAAATAATCAAAGCACTAAACACAAAATTGTTAAGTAGGCACGGCTTACTAAGCCCCAGTAGTGGCGTGACTTCTAAATCGTAATTTTTGTATTTGTCCGCTTAACAAATTTGTTTTAAAATATTGGGTCTTGTTTTTAGATAAGTGTGGAACTCAGTACATGATTGATTTATATTAATTTTTTTAATCAAAATAGCTCTCATTACGTGACACTAAACTATGTTTTATCTCTTGTCTATATTTTATTCATTTGAGGAAAAACTCTTTCAACAGGTGCGTTACTTCCAGGCAGACACATAACGTACTCAATAATTGTGGAGAAGTTTGTTAAATGAAGTTTTCAGTAGAAACATTTTCGGCATTCCAGCCAGAGATTTTTTCATCGGTCACAAAGTTGGAAATAAGTGAAAACTCGTCAAAGACTATCGTATCTTGGCGGCTGCTATTAAAGTCTTGCATGATTAGTAAAACTAGCACTTTCTATACCTCTTTTCACGTGAGCACACTGTGTTGAATTGACATCACAGCTCCAAGTATTCTTGGCTTGTTTTATAAAACTCAGCCACCGCAGTTTTTACATTCTACTGGTCAACAGCAGCTTCTCTTCCTTGTTATTTTACAAGCAGGTTACGGAAGATGTGTGGGAGGAAAATTTCATTCTCTTTTAGTACCATGTTATCTCGGAGATTGTCACCCCTAACCAAAGGAGTGCTTTGGCAACGGGGGCCCTGCGGTCCCGACTTTGCTCGCCGCAGACGGGTGTGGGCGCCAACTTACTGTTTTGGCCTAGGCCCCACACTTGACCGGTCAGCGAGTAAGGCGGTTTGCCGAAGCTCGTTCCACGAACATACCTTCTACTAAGAAAACGCACAAAGCATCACTACTCGGGGCGGACCCTATCTCCTCCAACCAATGCTTTGCCACTCAAATACCACCGAAGAATCAACCACACTAACGTACACCCGCGCGCGATATTTCTCCGTTACACTTCCTGAAAAAAACAAATTCTGTATTTTTGAAGTAAAATGACTAAAAAATAATATATATATATATATATATATATATATATATATATATATATATATATATATATATATATATATATATATATATATATATATATATATATATATATATATATATATATATAATATGAAAGGGATTTAATTGAAACTCATGGAAATCGTAAACGAAAGAAGCAAATTTTCCATACAATTTATGAAATAAAGTTTATCAGCAAAATTAACAAATCTTAACAATTTTTTCGACTATTCCCTGTCACTTAATGTAGCTAATAAGGAGGCATCCTAGTAGAACTCTCGTCGTCAACGGCGCGGCGAAAAAAATTCTGCGCTGATTCCACGCACTCTTCCCGGTTTGCACTCGTGCAATGGCCAATTAATGGTAAGCATCCTTCCGGGCTACCTTACCTTCTCCCGTTGGTGATTGATAACAATTTCCTTAATGTTTTTTTTCCTTTTTTCTTCCTCTTTTTTTCCTATTTATTTGGAAATCCACACACTTTATTATCAAAACCTTTTTTTTCCTATTTCTTTTGGAACTCCACACGCTTTATTATCAAACACTTTTTTCAGCCTTCGCCACTACAAGTTCGAAGCTCCAAAAGAGGGCTTTTTCTTTGCCCCTCGCTCTTTTATTAACTCGTTCCCAACGGAGCACCGCTAATTCCGGAGTGAGCCCTATAGTTCTCCTTTTCTTGTAAAAATTGCAGCCCCGTTCGTGCAATCGGGCAATTCCATCGCAATTTTCACCACACTTCAACTGGTGTTTCCGAAATTTGGAGTCGTCAATATTTTTTTCGAAATTGTCACTGTAACGGAGATTTGACGTGTTACAAGTATAATCGTTATTTTGAGTGGCTGGGCTTCACTGAGGATTATCAGATAAGTAGTGCTTTTATGTTTTATCCTTGGACAAGGCACTTTGTGTGCCCTTTTTCTTCTTTTCTAGGTATCCAGTCGTTATTTGAGGCAAGGATTGCTATTTGGCTGCCTATTCTCGGCCATAAGGAGTTGTCGAAGGACGCACGATGTGGAGCACAACCTGGAGTAAGTTAAAACAAATGCTTGCAATGCAATTGATATTTCAGTTGATTCTTTAGATGAAAGTGCACCAAAATTCGGTCGGACGCAATATTTTCTAGGAGCAGTCGTCTTGATTTTGTATAAATTGTATGTTCTGTTGGATTTGAAAGTTTCATATGGGTTGTTACGGGCTTAGTAAATGGACTTTCAATTGCATGTTTTCATGTTGCAATGCACTTTCATTCATTCTTAACTGCTTGATTTCTTCTATTGCACGACGATAATCGTCGCTATCTTTGACAGGCTTATCATGACACCTACCAATATTCATTGAATCTGTATTATCTTCTAACGACATTCCTGATATCTCACCCGTTGAAGTTTTGACTGGAGTTTCGAATATGCATTTGAGTTTTGAATCCATTAACTCTTTTGGTTGGACTTCCTTCCACAATTTATCGAAGTTTGTAACACACTCAGCAACAAAAAGACTTTGTACCATAAATTTGTGCTTATTATTTTGAGAATCATATTCACCACCGGTTTTTCCACCACCAGCACGTTGGTTTGGCCCACCTTCACCACCGTAATTCTTCAAAATGAACCAATTTGCTATGAATTAGGAATATAATAGAAAAAGAAAAAACCACCTCACCATTATTTAACACTACCAGCACCTAATCAGCTGCTTACATATTATGCCCTATTCTCTTGGTACTAGCTTCAAAAATCAACCAATTCGCTATCATCTTACAAATTAAATAGAAAAAGGAAATTCAACACCATCTTGCCCTAATATAACTTTGTCTGACCAATTCCTTAGCATCCTTGAACTAACCAATCTTTTGAACTCATTCCTACCGTTCCCTGAATCAATTATGCCTAAGCTAAGCTTACAAGTCCCAAAACCAAACCAACAATTTTGTAAGAGGAGCTAAAATGAATTAGTTCTCCTGAAACCCTCCGACCATTTCCAATAACAACGATGCGTAACATGTTTGTTCTAACATACGATGAGCTCTTCATCTTTTAGGTTCAATCTTATTGAGCCGGAAAAAGTTTCAACAAAAGCAAGGGAAAATGAAGCCTGACAGAAGTTACCGAAAGTTAACAAGACCACCAACGCTAAGAATGCTCTGCGTACGAAAGACTCCTGGTAAGTACACGTTCCTTCCAGTTATTCACAAATACAAGTCCATAGCTTTGGGTACTTTTCGTTAGGTTTTTTCGTCACACGACTGACTTTGCTACCGATGGAATAAATCAACAAGAATAAAAAAACGGGCGCGACGTGAGAGAGAGAGAACCGGAAAAGTCCAACGTAAAGTGACAGAAAAAGTAGGATACTGGTGCTACCCATTACCTCGGGGTATCATATTTGAACCGACCATCTACTAAGTACGTCACGTAAGTTTCTGTAACCATGTTTCATTGTGATTGTTAACCGATGTTTAAGTCCTTGAGTTTTATATATACTTTGTCTTTATTCGCATTGGTAATTGAATTTTAATGCTATTTAGGTATCCGCTTAACTTTCCAGTGACCCATTCATTTCTCTCCCCCATCGATAATCATTGGCCTATTTTATATATGGTATCATGTTTTGGAATGCCATACTCCGAACTCCTCCCGGCTTTCATTCTCCAGCCTAAAAGTCCAACTAGAGACTCTTTCCATAACCATCAACGGTTGACATACTCAGGCGCTAGTTTTGCGGAGAAATATTTTGCGGCATTGGACAGAGCGTAGTTCCTCCTCCAAACTCGGTCTCCGACTTGGTACTGCACGTCATGCCTCCTCTGATTATAACGGGTCTCGATACGCGTCACTTTTTTTTGTGGTAGGGAGGTGAGGTTTATGCACAGAGTGTGGGACTCCCATGCGCAACTGGACTACCCACTAAACACCTCCCCTGTCAATCTGAGAACCCAGCCTGGAACCGTTTGACACATTACTTCGAGCCAGGTCTCGTTTTGTTACGCCGTGGGGCGCCCTCAAGCTTGGGAGTCCCTTTCCTAGCGGGGAGGAGAGGGGAAGAGGAAATGCCAGAAGAGCGATCCCCCAGCCCCAGCGCCCCCGGCTGCTGTGAGTCCCTTTTATATTTTAGGACTGCCCGAGCATAATATGCCACCTGGTTCCATTTGTCAACCGATGCGAGCATCACCACAACTATATTATCTGGGGTGAGCTCTCCCGTCTCCCTGTAGAGTTTCCTTCGCAGCCTGACCCATTTTGTACACGCAAAAAATGTGCGGCAGGCATTGTCCTCCTCTCCTGGGCAAAACCGACAATCGGGAGACCGTGACTTATCGATCTTGTGCAGGTAAGACTGAAGACACCTGTGCCCGTTCAAAAGCTGGGTCAGGTAGAAGTCAGTCTCACCATGCCTTCGATTTAGCCACGGTCTAACATCCGGGATGAGGCGCGCAGTCCACCTTCCCTTCGTGCAATTCACCGAAGACTGCTGCCAATCGTTGAGCGAGCGCTGTCTCTCCTCGCGGACAACTATCTCCCTCGCATCCTCGTTTCGGCGCAGGTAAATAGCGCGGCGCTCTGTAGCAAGGAGGGCGACAGGTATCACGCCTGCAATAACTCTCACCGCCGAGTCGGAGACTGTTGGATACGAAGATGCAATTCTCAGTGCTCCTCTTTTCTGTACCTGTGCCAATCGTTTTCGGTATTCCTCCTTGCTGAGAGCGTCGCCCCATACCTCTGCTCCGTACAGTAGCACTGACCCTACAGCACTCATCAAGAGGCGTCTTCTTGATGGGCTGGGTCCCCCTATGTTGGCCATAAGTCGACTCAGGGCCGATATTCCTGAAGCAGCCTTCTCAGCCGTTGCCCTGATTGCTCAGAGAAACTCATCTTTGAGTCGATCAGTAGCCCCAGGTATTTCACCGCTGACTTCGATTCGATTTGTATGTCTCCAATACCCGTGACTTTCCGATCTTATGCAGATAAGACTGAAAACACCCATGCTCGCTCAAAAGCTGGGTCAGATAGGGGCGTTGGGGCTGGGGGAGTGCTCTTCTGGCATTTCCTCTTGCCCTCTGCCCTCCCGCTAGAAGGGGGACTCCCCAGCTCGAAGGTGCCCCACGGCGTAACAAAACGAGACATGGCCCGAAGTAATGTGTCAAACGGTTCCAGGCTGGGTTCTCAGGTTGACAGGGGAGGTGTTTAGTGGGTAGTCCAGTCGCGATGGGAGTCCACACTCTGTGCACAAATAGCATTCACCTCCCTAGCACAAAAAAAAAACGAGCAATTTGCCCTCTGCGTTCGTGACAGCGCCCTCCAAAGCATTAAGCTTGGCTTGGAAAGATGATATCGATTCGTTGGGCGTTAGGTACACACTAAAGAAGGTGATCCCTGAGCACCGGACCCACACGAAACTATCCCCCCATCCACGACTCTCCGCTTGAAAATCACTGTTCAAAACCCAGATGGCGGCAGTACCAGTTTCATCAGAATACCACAATGCAGGACTTTTATTATGGTGTTGCTCACTCAGTAGCAAGAAGTCGGCTTTCATTTCCCTCGTAAACTGCTCAAGCAGATTTTGGGAGGTTGAACTGCGGTGTAGGTTTAGCTGCAAGATGTGGGTCATCGGAGTTCTGATTTTGCCTTGGCTAGGGCTTCCTGGAACACCCGGCATTTTCCTGATCCCAAGATGTGTCCAAAATCAGGTTTTGGATCAGCTTCCTTGCATAGAACACAGTGTGCCTCCTTCGTACACTCTTTTCTTTTATGTCTCATTTCACCGCATTTGTAACATAGGGAACTCCTATCGGGTCCTTTGCATACTTGTGTGGTGCGACCATAACCAAGGCATTTGAAACATTAAAGAGGCGTTGCTCTTCGCCGTAACCTACAGACAACCCACCCAATTCGTACTTTGCCCTTGTTCAGGAATTGTTCGGCGTCCTTTTCGGTCAAGTCAACTATGGCCATGCGTTGTGCCCTGTTGTTATCTGGTGTCAGTCTCGCTTTGATCCTTCCAACGCTAAAGAACTCCCTTTTGATGGCCTCTTCTACCTCGGCCAGATCCGTCACGCAGTCAATGTCTCGTACTTCTTTCGTTGCCATCAGCTCGAGCGGGGCTATAGTAGCGCTTTTGCCGAGGACTTTCTTTACTGCGTCACAGAATGCTTCTTTATTGCCTGCCTCTGCTCCGAATTCGACCAGTATGTGGCCCGATCGCGTTGGTCGTACTACTTTAATGGTAGTTACTACTTTAATGGTGGATGTGCGTCACGGCTTGCGCCAATCGTTGCACCACCTCCTCCAGCATAGTTGACCTTTTCTTGGGCTCTAAGGGTTCTAAGACCGACTCCGGTTGCTCCTTTCCATCTCAGTATGTGATCATCTCCCTACCAAAGTTAAAGAAAAACGAAGTGACTTTAGTTATATCATGTTGGAATGTGCATAAAGCACATGCTTTTTTTACCAAATTACGATCCCTGTCACGATGATTGTCCTCGACGTAGGACCTCAGCATCCGCTTGATGTCCTTGTTCCGTCTGTCAGCTGGGTTAGCCTGTGGGTGGTAGAGAGCCATGTATATCACCTCGAAGCCATATTCCCTGGCTAATTTTTGTAACAACTCTCCCCGGAATTGGACTCAGTTATCGCACACTAGCCAGCGTGGAGAACCAAAAAGTAAAATAACCTGATTCTCTAGAAGGCAACTTAAGGCTGATACCGTGGCTTTACGGAGTGGGAAGAGGATAGTGGACTTACTGACATGGTCAATAAATGTCAGAATGAAGATATGACCTTGTTTCGAGCGTGGTAGGGACAGCATCTTCCATGGCTGTCGTAGACCCATTCCCTGTGACACTATCTGCCCATTTGTGGCTTTTTTCACGATTTTATTAGCCTGGTACAGCTTGCACCTCCTTCCATAGTGCTCTCCATCTGCCGCCATTTTTGGCCAACAAAATTGTGCCACTGGTCCCCATATGGCCTGTCTTAGCATCATTCTGACACCGGACAAGAATCTCTTTTTGACCGGGTTTAAGGACAACCCTCTTTCATGCCTAATTTCCTTCTAATTCCGGGTACCAACCAGGCAAATGCTTCCAAACCCCCCACACACTCGACGATTCGCGAAACGCTCCGGCTTCTGCTCGATATTAGTTACCATTTTTCCGTACTAAGCGTCCGTAGACTGCATTCAAGCCACCGAAGGGTAGGGCAACATTCTAGACAGCGCGTCTGGGACAAAATGTTCTTTACCCTTCCAATGTATGATCTCAAAATCGTACTGTTGCAACCTGACCGCCCATCTCGCCAATCGCCCCGCTGGATCTTTTAAGCTACTGAGCCACACTAGTTAATAATGATCTATGACGACCGTAAACTTAGTACCTTCTACACATGGTCTCGCTTTTTTTACAGCCCACAGAACCACCAGGCACTCCTCAATCGTGGAATACCTCCTCTTCGGTTTGATCACGGGCCGGCTGAGAAAAAAGATTACTTTCTCTCCATCGGGATGTTGTTGGGACAGCACTGCTTCCGGCCACAGCTCCGATGCAACTGGTAGCCTGTAGTCCGGGCAGGTAAGCATTGGTGCAGTGGATAGCTTCAACTTCCCTGGTTAAACGCCTCGGTGCACTTCTGCGACAAGTCAAACTTGGCGTTCTTCTTCAAAAGGTTTGTCAAAGGCGACATCAGCGTAGTGAAATCCGGTATAAATCTCCGATACCACGACACAAAAAACTAACGAACCTGCTTTACGTTCCGCGAAGGAGGGATTTCTAACATGCACTTGACCTTGTGCGGGTCCACGTTCAGGCCATTTTCATCCACCACATAACCCAACTACTTCAGCTGACACCTGAAGAACTCGCATTTTTCCCTAGATACCCTCACACCCCCAGACCGCAACCTCCGAACAATTTTCCCTAGCACCTCTAGACGCTTTTCAAGTCCTGGATTACCACGATAATATCGTCGAGGTTTGTTAAAAACAAAGCGCTCTAAGTCTGGTCCTAGAACCCTGTTAATCAGCCGTTGAAACATTGCCGATGCATTTTGCAGACCGAAAGGCATCCGCCTAAATTGAAATAATCTCTGATGTGGTACAGTAAAGGCAGTACGCGGTCTGGACTCTTCTGCCACTGGCACTTGCCAAAAAGCTGTTTTCACGTTGAGTGATGATAAATACTTGGCCTCTCTCAATTTCTCCAACGTGGCAGATACATATGGGATTGGATAGGCATCGTACTGCGTAGCCTTGTTCAGCTACCGGTAATCTACGTAAAATCGGAAGGTTCCATCCTCCTTCCTCACCAACAGAATTGGCGAGGCCCACAAACTAGCTGACGGCTCAATGATACCCTGTTTCAGCATTGAGTTCAGCTCCTCATTGGAATCCGGAATCTTCTTTATATTTCAGGCCCCATTTGGCAACGTCCTCTACCCTTCCGATTTCCCCATCTCCTCCAGAAAGTGCTCCGTTTTATTTGCCTCCGGTAGAGTATGGGGTTCTTTTGTCTGCGATGAACTGTCGTTTAGCTCGAGATTCTGTTCCGGTTCTTGACTAGGAGGCTCTTCCTCCGTTCGACCATTGGCGTTCTCCCGTTGTACACGAGTACATTCCAGCTGCTCGTCATTTACTGTCCTAGTCGCATCTGCTGCTCCTGTTCCTTTTTCGGCCTTCTCCAACAAAGTGCTCATAGCCATCACTAATTGACTCTTCAGCTTATTTTCCATTCCTTCTGTTCTTCATCTTCCATATTTATGTTCGCGAGTCGCCGCAGGCCAAAAGCGATTTTAGTCTTAATCTTCAGGAAGTCCGAGTTTTGTGAAGTTTTTCCTTTACTGCCTCCAGATCCTCCTCCGGCGAAAAAGGATATGTCTTTGTCAAAATCAATGAAACGTCGATCGAACTCGCCCCCCTCACTACGTCTCGAAGAGCTTTCCTCATCTCTTCCACCGTTTCTGTTGGCTGTCCTCGGATCTCCAACTCATAGGTGAGCTCCTCCTTGCTTAGCCTGTTAATTCATATTTTACTGACCATTTTATTTTTTGATATATTTAAATCAAATAAATCTTCACTTAAACTAACTTATTGATAAATTATAGCCTAATTGAAACAACTAAATGATTCGGAATGAAAGAAATCTGTTTTTTTGTTTTTTTTTGTTATCTCACAAACTCGGACAATATGTATGAAATTACAAAATTAAAACTAAAAGATTGTATAGAACCAAACCAAATAAATGGACGAACAACGAGAATCTGTGTACTCGTCCATGTGGGAAGCAAGTTTTACACATAAATACCTTACGCTCTCGAAACGATATGATTCCCTCTGCTTCACCTTCCCCTTTGTTTGCCGAGAGGTTTTTCTTTCCTCTCTTCAGAGCAATCATTTCCCCCACTAACACCCGCGCACCCCTACAAAATTTCGTTTCACGTGCACACGATCGTGCCTTTCTTATCATTCGTTGAAGAGTTTGAGTACATTTCATAAGTAACGTCCACAAAGGTTTAGGTTCCCAAGAGTTGCGCTCATTGGAAATAGTTAGAGAAAATCTAAATTAGCTACGGTGAAATTTTCAGAAACGAAAATCTAAATATTTTATTCGGCAATATTTTTTTAAAGTTATTGTTTAGACCTTTTCATTTGGACATTTCCTTTCTACATCACATACAGCAAAAAAAAAAAAAATGTTCCTTTCGAGCCGAAGCTATGATTTTAAGCAAATGCAGAACTTCCTAGATTAGTTTATCCTTTAAACAATTACTGTGATCAGAATTTAACAGTCAACATTCCAAAATTAAAAAAAAAAAGTTTGATTATCAATTTCAGTAGATATGATTCACGTCTTGTTGGATCGAGTTAGGACAAAAATAAATAAAGAAGGTAAAACCATCAATTCAAATCTAGTGTAATGTAAAGGATTTGAATGTCAATGATTTTCTGTGGAACAAAGTGAAAGTGGCAGAAAATGCGAATAAAGACCATAATATTCCATTACTTGTTAAGAAAGTTTATTAATTGTATAACATAGCGAGAATATCTCGCTCTAAATTTTTTTTTGTAATAAATATAACTCAAAACTATAAAAATACAAAATAAAATCATGAATTGCTAATATAACTAACGACTTTCCTTTTCAGTGACTCGTTCTTTTTCAGGGGGAACAGAGAGTGTAAGGTAGGTATGCCGTCGCGAGGTTAGGGTTTCGACAAATCCGCTGAAGTCGGTTTCGCGTCGCGCGCGGTACGCGGTACCTTTGCTTGTTTCGCCATTTCTTTAGAGTAGTTTGCTTCGGTGTAAGTTCGAGTAGTATATTTTTCGGTACCGCGTCGGTGAATCGGTAACGCGCCTATGAGATTTTGTAGCGTTTTTGATTGGAGATCTGTGGATAGATCCCATCCAGAACTAACGTAATGTAGGTTTCTCGTTCTGGATGAGTAAATGTTGACGCGTTTAGAAAACGGGCAATTTCAGGTGACTGAAATATTGTAATTGAGCGTAATCCATTCGGAGACCCGCGACCGAAATCCTCTCCGAACTAGCTGGCCGACAAGCAGTCACCGCGTGAATGGATTACGGTGCACGGATTGGTTGACCTGTTGGTACCATCCGTTGGCACTACTCAGACTTAACGTCTAGAACCGATGAGAGGTCGGTTCCGCGTTCGAGCTGAAAGTAGAGAAAATCATTACAAAACCTTCTTTCACAACACAGCAAACGTAGAGGTTGGAAAACTCGTTCGTCAAAGCTGATGAAAATTTGTATCTTTTGAATAAAAAACCTAAACTAAAGTGTCGATTTAATAATAAAAGGGACCTACTGCGATCGGGGGTGCTCTGGCTGGGGGATCGCTTGTCTAGCACTTTCCCTTCCCCTTTCCCTTGCCACTAAATGAGGGATCCCCCAGCTTGAAGGCGCCTCATGGCGTAACAAAACGAGACCTAGCCCGTTCCAGGCTTGGCTCTCGGGTTGACCGGAGAGGTGTTTAGTGGGTAGTCCAGTCGCCTTCTTGCGAGCATGGCAGTCCCACACTCTGTGCGTAAAGGGCATTCACCTCCCAAGCACACAAATAAAAAAAGTGCCGATTTTGTACACGCAATCATCAAAATCGAAAACTTTATAAACGTGAACGTGTTTTGGAGTAATAGTAAGTGCAAAAACAAAAACATATCACTTCAAACGTAAATTTCACATAACTTAAGGGAAGATTGATAATTGCTTCGGCTCTCGCGACCAGTTGCGGATTCAGTACTCCCTATATCTATGTATAGAACGAATTGTTTTTCTGCAAAATTATTAATTTTCTGAGATTTGATATTGCTGAAATTTCTCATCGAACCACATGTTACATTCGCGCCAATTCTCGCGTCAGCATTTACCTACCTGGCTGCTGACGAAAATTTATTGTTCGCTCTTCGGCTTGTGTTTGGTTTTTCCAGAGGCTAGATTGAGTGTAGATACTATGTGAGTATTCTAAGCATTACACAACCACCACTTATGGAAGTAAAGCTTGGCACCGGGAAAACAACAAGATTTTGCCCACCATGGTAGTGTAGCCCCAGAATAGAGTGAATTGAGAGGAGCACTTGTTCTATATCTAATTAGCATGTTTGCCTTGTATGACAAATGTGATAAATAATTTATTATCATACTCGAAATTTAAAGTTGTGATTTATAAAATAATCGTAGTTGACTTTAAAGTTCGGTAAAATTAAAATTTGTTCAATTCCATACTATTCCCAATGTAAAGATGGTTCTACATAAAAGAATCCTTCCGAAACATACTCGTTACTATGATTTTCAAACCACAAACATAGAATTTTATTTTCACTTTCAATTCACTTTCAGGGTATTTGCATTTTACTGTGAATAAATGCCTATTACCATTTTGATTCACGTTACATAAAATTTTATAACTCGTAATCGCCCTCCAACCTTCAAACGATTTCTGGCTACAAATTCGCTTGATGCAAATTTTATTAACATTGTTATTATTTTTTCTGTTTTCCCTGGTGGTTTTTGTACAGTGGGAGAGGCATTAACCTTTAGTAGTTGAAATCTTTTCAGAGATTAGGGAAACGAAGCCACTTGGAAGGAATGTTGGCATTTAAATTTTATTCTGTTTATGGCAAGTTAGAAATACCTAAAGGATTACCTTTACAAATATGATTTGTTCCTAGTAAGAATAATGAAGGCAGAACTCGTTAATTCCTTTCTAAGAGTTGAGAATCCATTAAAAATGAAAGCCCTCCCTTTAAAGTTTTTTCTAATTGAAGTAGATTTCTTTCTTGTTCAATTCACGTATACAAAACTTTCAAACTCGGAATTAAAACCCGCCGCAACACCAAAGCCTATTCGAATTAACTAAATTCCCAACCGCGAATCACAAGTTCTAAACACTTAATTGAGATCGCAATTTGCATTACGCGCGAGGATAATAGAAAATGTGCAAACAACAGTGAAATTATTTTCTACATTTCCTTGTGTTGGAATGTATTTATTTGTGCGCTGCTTTTATGTTTTACTACCGTTAGCGAGCTTAGTCCTCACTCCTGACAATCAGAGAAATACCATCAACTGATTTCCTAATCAAAAGCGTTTAACGTTTTAATGAACCTGGTCTACTCGGGCTGGAGCATAACGAGCAAAGTCATCTAAATGCTAATGACGAGAAATTGTTGTCAAGTACCAACAAAAACTTAGGAAATCTGCATGAAATTAAATTTGGATGATGGCTTTCAATGATTGCACAGGTTAAGGGGATTGTATTGTTTCTTTCTATTTAGATTTTTGACTTCTGGTTCACTTTTCTCTTTAAGTCTTATGCAATATTACCTGTAGCAAATTCATTTAATTCTTGAAGGGAGAATTTTTGATTTTATATTAACTTTTTCCTATTTTTAAAGTGTTTTCCTACCAATTACCAAAAAAAATATAATATTTCAAATTCAAAGAACTAGCTTATCGTATCAACCAAATATTCAGTTGATATATGCGTAAACTTTCGTTAGGGGTCAAAATTAATTTCTTTCCTAGGCATGTCTGCGTAAATTAGAAGATGTCGTTCCTAAATCAGCAGACGCAAATGCCTAGTGAATGGTGATCTTTCATAAACTTTGATTCAATCAGCTAGAAATGGTATTTTGATAGTGCCTTTACGGACATCTAACGCGAAGCAACAGGCATTCATAGTTCTTCTAGAAATCCACAGGGAAACAAATTGTTGGGGACGCACTACGTGTGTCCCTATTTCAGCCCCTCATCATCATCAATCCAAACAAATGCTCAGAATGCATTTCATACCAACACCCAAATCATGTTTATCCTTGTACAAGTCAACACCTTCATATGTGGCGCACGTTATATCAGTCGTCACCATCATACGCTAAGACGGCATAAACCTACGCCTTTACGCAATAAAAATGCAAGTCACTCAACGAATTACAAGTCATCATGACTCAAGTAAATCTACAACTTTTCTATAACTTCCGTACGCAGCCAAGTTATGTGTACTCTATTAAAAGTCAACGAGCAAGTGTGCTGATGCGTATGGGCGAAAGTCATCCTTCAGTAATTGGTCTAGCATGATCACCCGCTACATCTTCCTCAACTGCCTCACCTTTCTCCAAAAGCTACGCGTCTGACGAGTGGCTCGCTTCCTTCTCGGAGAAGTAGTAGGACTAATCTTCTCGTTGAAGATGCGTCGATGGGCAGCTAGATACTCTTGCAGTCCAACATGAAAGGGCTTAACATGCCAAGGTTCACTCAATTCATAACCATTTTTTTGGGGGTCCAGTTTGATAGCATTTGACGTCAGCTGCAGAGAGAGCTCCGGTATGTTCGGAGGTGCGGATCAGCAAAGTTGGGGTCATATCTAGGGTTTGGTTGTCCATAGCAACGGGCTCAGTTTCTTTTGGGTCGGAGTCTAGGAGTGCAGGTGGTTGTTTGTGGCACTCGGTGCTACGATTTCTGATCTTGGACAATTCTTCCAGTGATGGGCATATGTATTGGCCTAGCCTTAAAAATAGCAAAAGATAGTGGGCATGCTGTGGAGCGATTTCTAGATTGGTGGCAGTTCCAAAAACTGGTAATTTCGGTTCGGCTTGCTACTTCGTCGATCCCAATCATCCCTGGGTCATTAGAGTGGAAAGGAACGGGACCAAGGTACTCATTCCAGTCCATTAAGGGCTCTAGCTGGATATCAAGGGCAGTGTTCGGTGCTGAATCGGGGCGTAAGTCTTCGACAAAGTGTTGATCCTTTTGCGTTGCTACAATTCCAGTCACTGTTCGACTCTGGGCCTGGAACATGGCTTCCATTACCCTCATTGAGGAACAGAGTGCCCTAATGGCATGTCTAGGGGCGTGAGCCATACGCTCTCTCAATTTTGGGCGCATTCCGAACCAGAGGATCTCTAGGAAGTCCTGTTCTGTAATAGGGCTGATTATGTGCTCCACCAAACAACGCAGAACCTTATAAAAGTCATTCACTTTCTCATGACACCTGTTACGAAGTTGCTGTTTGTTGATGGCATCGCTGTCAACTAGAGAAAATTCTCTGATTGCAGCCCGTTTCAGCACCTTCGAGTCAAAGTCGGACTCAGCTTCGACAAACATCCAGAACCAACGTTGAGCTCGGTCTGTAAAGAGTGCTGGTGTTTGCCGAGCTAATAGGTGGAAATCCCCTTCCAGCGTGACCCTGACCATGTGTTGGGCCTTTCGTAGGAATCTCCCGACAGAGCAGGTGTCATCCTTACCAGCATAAGTCAGTTTCCAACTAGCTATCAACTGGGACACCTTAGGGACAGAGATGGTGTTCCTGGTCATAGTGACGCACTCCTGTAGGCTGTGCTGGTTCAAGGTATAGCTTTCAGGCCAGGCAAAGGCTAGTTCGCCAATTAACTCTGCCCATGCTGCGTTGTCCTGGACGAGTTGGGTATACTAGTCCGTATTGAGGCATGGCACCTTGCAGGGATGGTCTGGGCCTCTTTTTGTGGAGAATCGGGTGCAGCGGTTATTTCTGATTAGGACCACACGACTTCAGAGAGCTCAAATGGCTGTAGGGAACTTGGGTTTGTGCCACGAAGGCCGGTGAGTAGTTCGCGTCATTGTTCAATCCGCTGAACGGAACCAAGCCTTGCATTGCTGGTATCGGTAAGGCTGCTGTACTAAGCCGTGGTCTCTACTCTGGGACTCTGGGGTCCATACCTGAGCTCATTCGAGGGCGGTCCCAGTCAATGAGTGGCCTAGTTGTGGGAATAGCTGCACCTGGATTTGGCTCCCAGTTCGGTGGAGTTCTTTTACGACTGGTGAGCTGGCTATTCTTCAGGTCCTGGAACTCTTCTCCATGAGTCCCATCTTGTCAGTCAGACCTTGTTCAAAGACAGGATCGCATTGTTGACATTTGTGCTCGTCGCCATTGTTGGAATACTTATCGTAGTTCCTATGACTAGGCCTTTCCGACCAGTGGCTCCTTGGACATCGGAAAGGGGGACGGTATCCTCCTTTCTCCTGGGGTCTTTTGCTACTGCTCCAAGCGAAGATGCATGCGATCTAGTTAGTGAGACCACAATGGCCTGTTCAGTGTGACCTGTGCATAATTGACAGCCATTGGAGGTTTGCAGGAGATGCAGGACATCAACACGATGGAACTGGTGTCCACAGTTCAATTTCACACTAGTAGAGCGCTCCATGACGTCCTCATAGCAGATCCCACAGTTGGCCGACTGTATACTTTTGGAGTGATCCAATATTTTTCTGGGGCCGCTTGATGGACATGTCTGGGCGAAAAGCTCAAACTAAAATATATTAAACAATTCTTACTATATACGAGTATATATATATATATATATATATATATATATATATATATATATATATATATATATATATATATATATATATATGTATATGTATATATATGTATAGATATATATATATATATATATATATATATATATATATATATATATATATATATATATATATATATATGTATATACTAGCTAATAAGGGTTAAGTGGCCGATAGTGGCGATCTATAAACAACCTTTTCAAAAACAGAATATAAAAAGTGAACGACTCTTTCCTTTCCAGCCGCGCTGACTACTTCAGCGGAAAACGAAAACAAATGGTGGTCTCCCGAGAAGAGGGTGCCCCCCGACAATTTTAAAGTTTATCCAAGCCCCGAGTACACTACAAATACCGTCTCTAATCTACGTTAATTGACTCGACGAGATGAGTGATAGCGTTACCGTAACAGTTTTGTATGCGGTCAAAATTCCGACGCGTGGAAGCATTCCAAGCTTCGCAATTCCAGCATCTGTCACTAAAAGTCAAAAATAAATCACTCATTTATCACACATAAAAAGATGTTTAGAGTCCGTCCGCAAGATAAAGGCAAAGTAGTCTCCTATTTTTTTTGAGATTGAGGCAGATAGGGGAAGCCCATCTGGATAATAGTTTCCATCATGAAAATAGAAGGTCCCCAAAGATTTTAACCTGGGATAACACAATAGGAGCACTCTTCCGTAAAAAAATAATAATAAAATAAAACAAAGGAGAGCGGAAGCTACAACTCACGTGAAGTGACAGAAGGTGTGTCTCACACAACTCCAGTACTCTTGTCCGTGGGACACTAGTACCTAGGTACTTTACATACTCCGTAAAGGATCAAAACGTCAGAAGATGCAAATATTTCCTCTTCAGAGCATTTGGGCAGCACGTTGAGTGCCATTTGTAATGGATTTTACTTCTCGTTCGTTCGATAGAGATTTCCCGAAGGAAACTTAAGCCGATGAGAGGTCGGCTTAGATTTTATACAGGAAATCTCTACCGAACAAATGAGAAGTAAAATTTATTACACAAATATAACGTTCACAAAAATGACTTAGGTTACATCAGTTGTTACCACCGGCTAATTGACAAAAAAAAATAGTAATAAAATTAATGAATGGTAGATTCAGCGACTATAGGAAGTGACTGATCCTTTTTGGCAGAACAAAAAACGCACTAGCTGCGAAAAGATTGTTGAAAAAGCCTATGGATGGATGGCCTCAACCCAGTTCATTCTAACTTCTTGTCCAACCATGTAAGGTCATGCAGCACTTTGCTGCGGGCCTTCTACCGCATCTTCAACCACACAATGTCTTGTTTAACTTTATTCCTAAATTTTAGCTAAGTGTTAGCTACTGAGCCAAACCTAACCATGTGGCACATTATGTTTGGGCAGTCCTAAAAGATCAAAGAGACTCCCAGTAGCTTGGCTGGTCAGAGCTAGGGGATCACATGTCTGGTAATACTTCTTCCTCTCCTCCCTCCTGCTAGAAAACGATCCCCCAGCTTGAAGGCACCTTTCAGCGTAGCAATTGAGACTTGGCCCGAAGTGATGCGTCTAACGGTATTGGTTATCGATTTATCGATAGTGCCCTCAGACCGGGGAACCAAACGCGTCCCCAGGGTTGCGGATAGGGGAAGACCTTTCTCGAAAGGTTCGCTGCGAATAACCAATAAGCAGCCGCGGACAATGGTCGGCAGTGAAGGGAGAGTCTCAGGACAAATACTTGAGTGTCAATGATCTTCACTGTGACATGACGAAATATATGGTGTCATCAATTATTCATATATCCTGGCAGTAGGTAAAGTGCTATGGGAACGGAAACCCAGACAGAAAACCAAATCATGCAGGTCCACAAGGGGAACCAAATTACGGTGCAGGGGGTCGGATCACCAGTACCAGCGGCAGAGGGTAGTGAGCAAGCAGGTTCCCGGCCGTCGTCATCCAGCGACTGCAATGTTATAGAAGTGGTGAACTTGGCTTCTGTAACAGATATAACAACAAGCAAACAGGACGCTAGCACGGAGAAACTTTTCAGGCAAAAACCGCTTTTGGCAAGAACACCGATAAAACAAGTCACCGATTGCGGGGGGAGGCAGCAAACCCCAGAAACACTGTCAAAGTCAACATCACAGGTTAAATCATCGGAGACAGACCGCAGACGGACTAACGAACGAAAGAAGGCAGAGTGCGTTGTGCAACCTGGCATCATTGCGGCCTTTGGGCGCAGTAGAAGGACTATGCGCACCCCGGAGCGTCCAGTGCAAGACGTACACAATCCGGATCAAGCTGCGACACCAACAGTGGCCAGTCAAAGACTGGGGGAGGGAGAAGTTTTCCCGTTGGCCGACGCCACTTCAAACGCGACCCAAGCGATAGAAGCAAAAGGGCTAGGAAACGCGGGCCTCTCTCAAGAGGTGGCGCCAAATAACACAATCGCCCTTGACCGCGCCGAAGAGGAGCGGCTTACTCGGAAAGCGGGGACTATCGTCAAACAACTGAGGGCTACCTGCGAAGTGCAGAAAAACATAGGCAAGAGTGTCAAGAATGGCATTCTTGAACTGGAGGAGCTTTTTGGCCGCATAACGCACTACAGGTGGAGGTGGCTTGCAACCGAAAGCACCAAAAAGACACGCTCTCCCTCGAGGCATCAGTGGGTCCTAGAAGCAGCAAAAGAATGGCCGGTAGCCCAATTGAAGGCGATCGTGAGAAAAGGAGGAAGGACGAGACCATAAACGAAGTTGACACTCCAGGCGAGGAGTTTCATGTGGTGCGAAACAAGGCAGCGAAAAAAGCGGCCAAAAAGCTACTCCTAGAAAAAACAGACAAAGAGCTCAACCACGAAAAGAACAAAGAACCCCCGATATACCGCAGAAAACAAAAAGCAAACGGCGGCGCGAACCCTTGCGAGAGGCACTGCTTATTAAACCCACTAAGAGCTGAGCCTACGCAGATGTCCTCCGTGAAATTAAAGGAGCGGTCCAGCCAGACGACACCAAAACTGCCATCAAAGCAGTTCGACCAACCCGGACCGGTGGCCTGCTGGTGGAATTCGGGCCAGAGGCCACAAACAAAGATGCATTCCGTGACGCGGTTCAAAAAGTTCTTAGAGATGCGGCAACGGTTGCCTCGCTCGAACCAATGGCCACCCTGAAAATCAGGGGCGTCGACTGCGTCACGGACAAAGCTGAAGTAGAGGATGCCATTAGGAAGGAGTTCTCCAGCTCAAGTGAAGTCAAGGCAAGATTGACACGTGAAAACACAAGGGGGCAACGCATGGCTATTGTCGAACTAGCTGATAAAGACGCCCAGCAAATCCTGGCGAAGGGCAAAATTAAGATAGGTTGGGTGATCTGCAGGATACGGAGAAGAGCGATCCCTATCCGCTGCTTCAGATGCTTCGAATACGGACACACCGCGTATGGCTGTAGGGGACCCGACAGGAGATCTCCGTGCTACAAATGTGGTGAAACGGGGCACAAAAGGAAGGAGTGCACGAACGAGGCAAAATGCATTCTTTGCAAGGATGCTAAGCTAGTACCCGGCGACCTAAAACATGAGCCGGGGATAGGGAGATGCTGGGTTTTCAAGGAGGCCCTAACTAAAGCCAAATCGATACTCAAATGATCCGTATCCTGAAGGTCAATTTGCACCGAAGCACAAACGCCCAGGACCTACTTGAGCAGTTTGCGAGGGATAAGGAAGCTGACTTGCTGTTGCTGAGCGAGCAACATCGTGACAAGGACTCGCAAGCTTGGTACCCTGACAAATCTAGTACGTCGGCCATCTAGGTTCGAGACAGTGCCCGCCTTCAGGTGCAGGGCCATGGACGCGGGGATGGTTTTGTGTGGGTGCGGTGTTCAGGGATAACATATTTCAGTGTTTATCTGACGCCTAACGAGGCAATGCGATCTTTTCGAACCAAACTCGATGCCCTGGAGGACGCTGTCTCGAACACAGAGGGCCACATGCTTGTCGGGGGAGACTTCAACGCTAGAGCCATTGAATACGCCTGTACTTCACTCCATTGACATTTCTTCACTTTTCACTGACCATATCGAAGTTGAATCCCTCATTAATTCACTTAATCCTAATATATCACCTGGTCCTGACGGCTTGCCGAATATTTTTGTCAAGTCATTAGCGTCTTCACTTTGTATCCCTCTGGCATTTCTCTTCAACCTCAGTCTGAAGACTGGTATTTTCCCTACTTATTGGAAAAGAGCAAACGTTGTTCCTATTCTTAAAAGTGGTGATCCTTCTTCTGTGTCCAATTATCGTCCTATTTCCTTAATTTCCTGTTTCCCAAAATTACTTGAGCGTCTGGTACACAACCGGCTTTCAGTTTCATTGACCCCTATCTTGTCGAAAGAACAACATGGGTTTCTCAAAGGTCGCTCTACGACTTCAAATTTAATTGAACTCACCGATTTCATTGCTAAGGCCCTAGACAATCGATTGCAGGTTGATGTAATCTTCGCTGACTTCTCGAAGGCATTTGACACGGTCAACCATCAACTTCTCTGTTATAAACTGAAAACTTTTGGGGTTGTTGGCCCTCTCTTATCATGGATGGACTCCTACTTGTCTTCTCGTATATGTTGTGTTAGTTACTGTGGAACTACCTCTATTCCATTCTATCCGTCCTCTGGTGTTCCTCAAGGTTTCATTTTAGGTCCCCTCCTATTCCTATTGTTTATAAATGATCTTCCTTCGGTTATCGCTTCCAATTGCCTACTGTATGCCGATGATTTTAAAGTCTTTCGAGCTATCAGGTCTGTACAAGATTGTCAATATCTTCAGATGGACCTGATTGCACTAATTAACTGGTGTTCGTCTAATTACCTGTCTTAATGTTGCCAAATGCTATAAAATGACTTTTAATCTAAATCGTTCTCCGCTGAATTTTACCTTTATGTTGAACGAAGTCCCACTCGCTGCTGTGAGCTCTGCTAAGGACCTTGGCGTTACTTTTGATACTAAGCTCAATTTTGATGCACACGTTCTAATCGCGACTACTAGGGCCTCGAAAATATTGGGACTTATTTTCAGGCACACGCATAAATTTAACAATTTATCTACTCCTGTCCGCTTGTTTATCTGTCTTGCCCGTCCTATCCTCGAATAATGCTCTGTAGTTTGGTCTCCCCGACACTCCTACCTCATTGACTCGTTAGAGAATGTCCAGCGTAAATTTACTCGTGTCTTGTTTTACAAATTCAAAATCCCATATCAAACCTATGACTGCCGTTTATCCTTCCTACGTTTGCCTACTCTGTCATCCCGTCGCATGTATCTAGATCAGTGTTTTCTGTATCAACTCTGCCACAATCAAATTTCATTAACATTGCTTGCAGACCTACGTCTTCGTCAATCATCGCGTTCTTCTCGGGCAAACAATTTTTTCGTGCCACCGTATGCCCGTACAAATTTATATTTTCAATCTCCTATTCTACGAATGGTTAAGGAATCATGATAGGCTTGAGCTTGGTCCTTTTTCCGACTCATACCTAGTTTTTAAATTGAGGTTAAGAAGCCTGATTCTTAAAGCTCAACTGGAGTAAATATTAGACTTTATTTTCTATTTTTTGTGTGCTTTAATTTAATTTTACACGCATATTTATTGTTGTTAGTACCATTGAATTTCTTTTTTATATTAACTTTAACACTTAATTCTAATTTTCATTAATTTTCTTTTCTGTTTGTTTTGTTCCATTTTGTAATTGGATAATTTTTATCTGTTAAATGGAATTTAAATAAATAAATAAATAAATGAATAAAATGAGGTATGCCACAATCCGACCCAAGGGGAAAGCAAAGCTTGGACATGACCCAAGGGGAAAGCAAAGCTTGGACATGACAGCGCTTTTTGTCCTAAATACTGGTAACACCCCTACTTTCCGCCGCTGGGGTTGCGCAGGAACCATACCCGATGTGACACTCGCTTCGGAGTCCCTGGTACCTAGAGTACACAACTGGCGAGTACTAGAGGACTACTCGGCTAGTGATCACCAGTATATAGCGGTTGAGATTCACGACAGTGCCACTCTGCGTGCATATGCCCAAACTTCAATCCTCGGATGGAGGACTGGGAGGATGGACGTTGAAAGGTTCACTAACGCGCTTACGGCAGGCGCACCGTTGCTGGGAGCTCCGCCAGGGAGTGGAGGGCCCACAGCCAAGGACTTGGTGAACTCAACTATGAGTACCATCATAGCTGCTTGCGAGTCTTCCATGCCCCGTCGGAGACCCCGACACGGTAAGCCTCCAGTATACTGGTGGTCAAACGAGATCGCCGAACAAAGAAGCAAGTGTCACAAACTTCGGCGAGAGGCCCAGCGGGCGCGAACACGGGAGGAGGCAGACATTAGGCTAGCAGCATACAGGTCCGGCAGGAAATATCTTCGCAGGCTTATTAACCAAGCAAGGCCCGATGCTGGCAAGACCTCGTGGACGATGTAAATAGGGATCCGTGGGGCCTTGGCTACAAGCTGGTCATGGGAAAACTTGGTGCCCTACGGAAGCCTTGTATACATGACGCGGAAAAGATGGACGCGATAGTGCGGGGACTCTTCCCCGCCCATCCCGTCCGTGTTGACGCTGTCCATGGTGAAACAGCAGTCGAGTGCCCACTCTTCACACAGCTGGAACTGGAGAAGGCAGTCCTCTCCCTGAAAGCGAGGAAGGCTCCAGGTCCAGATGGTGTTCCAGCTGAGATTTTGCAGCTCGTCTATCACCATTGTCCTGACTTGCTGCTCAGCACATTCAACGCTTGCCTACGGGACGGGGTTTTCCCGGTACGATGGAAGGTGGCGAGGCTCGTGCTGGTCAGCAAGGGGAAGGGAAATCCCGAATCGCCGTCTGCATACCGCCCGTTATGTATGCTAGACACGGCTAGGAAAGTGCTAGAGAAACTCATCAAGGGAAGACTCACTGACGCGATTCGTGCTGCTGGGGACCTATCTTCTCGGCAGTACGGCTTCAGAGCAGGACGTTCTACCATTGATGCGATTGCAGAGGTGGTGAACGTGGTCCAAAAGGCAGAAGCATATAGTCGCACCAAGCGACGGATCTTCCTGTTGGTGACACTCGACGTCAGGAATGCCTTCAACTCCGCTAGATGGGTGGATGTTCTGGACACGCTCTTTTCAAGTTCCAGAATATCAAATGCGGCTTTTGAGGAACTACCTAAAGGACCGAAGCCTGCTCTACGACACGACACAGGGCCAACGAAGGATGGAAATTACCTCGGGTGTTGCCCAGGGATCTATCCTTGGTCCGGACCTGTGGAACGTGTCTTACGACGGGCTACTGAGACTTGAGATGCCAGATGAGTCGCGCTTGGTCGGCTATGCGGATGATGTTGCGGCTCTGGTCGCCGGACGCACCGTTGAACAAGCGCAACTTAGGCTAGGTATGCTAATGCGCCGAGTGAGGGACTGGATGACTGCTTGCGGGCTCAGTTTAGCACTGGAGAAAACCGAAGTGGTCATCTTGACAAAAAAGAGAATCCTTAGAGTAAGGATGATCAGTATTGGAGATATACAGATCGAATCGAAGCCAGCGGTGAAGTACCTGGGGCTACTGATCGACTCGAAGATGAGTTTCTCTGAGCAAATCAGGGCAACGGCTGAGAAGGCTGCTTCGGGAATATCGGCCCTGAGTCGACTTATGGCCAACGTAGGGGGATCCAGCCCATCAAGAAGATGCCTCTTGATGAGTGCTGTAGGGTCAGTGCTATCGTATGGAGCAGAGGTATGGGGCGACGCTCTCAGCAAGGAGGTATACCGAAAACGATTGGCACAGATACAGAGAAGAGGAGCACTGAGAATTGCATCTTCGTATCCAACAGTTTCCGACTCGGCGGTGAGAGTGATTGCAGGCGTGATACCTGTCGCCCTCCTTGCTAGAGAGCGCCGCGCTATTTACCTGCGCCGAAACGAGGATGCGAGGGAGATGGTTGTCCGCGAGGAGAGACAACGCTCGCTCAACGATTGGCAGCAGTCTTGGAGGAATTGCACGAAGGGAAGGTGGACTGCGCGCCTCATCCCGGATGTGAGACCGTGGCTAAATCGAAGGCATGGTGAGACTGACTTCTATCTGACCCAGCTTTTGAGCGGGCATGGGTGTTTTCAGTCTTACCTGCACAAGATCGGTAAGTCACGGTCTCCCGATTGTTGGTTTTGCCCAGGTGAGGAGGACAATGCCTGTCACACATTTTTTGCGTGTACCAAATGGGCCGGGCTGCGAAGGAAACTCTACAGGGAGACGGGAGAGCTCACCCCGGATAATATATAATAACAAAATCATTAGGCCCTTTAAGCTCTTAATTTTATCCAAAAAAAATTATTATTTTCAACAGTTTCAGAGATGAACTGCTATGACAGATCGGCAGACAGGCAGGCACAGGTAGTGATTTCAACAGGGTTTCATGTTCCATTACAAAACCCTTAAAACAAGTGATTAATTAGGTATAAATTGAGTGGCATCTTAAAAATTAAAAATATCTAGGTCGTTTTTAAAAAGTTTATGTTGCCGAGTGTTTTCTGTTTATTAGTGCTACGAATGTCTGATGCTAATGCTGTTTCTAATTTACATAAGTAATCCAAATGATTTCAAAACGCATCAAAATGAGTGAACTTTATTCAAAGTATGCAATAAATTTAAAGAGATTTAAACCAAAATTTCTTACTCAAGGATCAGTTGCACAATTTCTACAAAAGTAAACCCACGAGTTTTATGTAAATTTTTGAATTCGTCGTAATATTTCACTTCGGAGATTGACTGATGGTTTTGTAATTAAATCCCTTGAAAATGGGTATCTCAAGTATTCAGTCTGCTAACGAACGGACTAGATTGATAAATTGTTTTCAATAATACTTTGATTAAATCTTGTCCTTAATTGGATTTGAAATGAAAACAAGAAATTTAGAATGAGGAATGGAATAATTAATGAAGCGTTATTATTTACTCCGGTAAGTAAGCTAGCACCTGAGTTACCTCAGAGATTATTTAGTTCTTTAAATTTTGTTTTGAATAAAACATTTTTCTTTGAATGCTTTATTTAAAAAAATCTATGCTCCTTGTAAAACCTTACCATTAGCTTTACATCTTTTATACAAAAATTGATTAGACAGTCCCTATCAGAACTGTATTGCAGGTACGAGGAGAAACCAATAATTGGTAAACTAAAATACTTCAAATACAGGATGTCTCAAAACGAACCAACTATTTCAGGTGATTATAATGAAAAACACTAAGAAGAAAAGCTGATTTCAATATGCTTCTTAAAAGGAGAAATCAGTTATTCCCCATTTCGTTTACGGTTATTATTGTGTTTTTAAGTTCATTATACAAAATAGAGAAATTGATTTGGTACCGCTTCCTCGAGTTTTATTTTATCCTTTTTAGAATATACTGAAGTCGGTTTTTAGGGTATTGTAAAATTAGTTTACAATACCCTATTAGTTTCGCGTCCTGTCTGTCCGTCCGTCCGTCCGTCCGTCCGTCCGTCCGTGTGTCACACCACTTTTTCTCGCAAACTACATAAGCTAGAAACATAAGATTTTGTAGGTAGGTGCAAAGTGACGCCCTCTTCAAAGTTTCAATACGAAAAAAAATTTATAAGGTCTTTAAGGTCTCCCCATATAGGGGAGTTGACCCTGAAAAAAAAGTTTTCATCGCATGTAGGCAATATGGGTATCAAATGAAAGGTCTTAATGAGCACTTTTCAAAACAGGTCTTAAAATGACAAATTTTACTTCGAGGGGTGCAGGGGAAGGGGAAATGTACGAAAATTTTGTGTCACCCCCCCCCCCCTCGCGATTGGACACCTTTGACCCGAAAAATCTGAAAAAAATCATGAATATAGGCCCTTATGAGTACAACAACAACAAATACGTGAGAAGTCGAAATTCACTCAACTTTGTTAGTAATAGTATGATTTATCGATTTTATATTTTCTTGAATAAAATGTTAACGGTACCCTTAAATTTAATAAAATTCAGTACACAGATGACTATCAATAAGATTAATCTGTCCTGGAAGTTTCATAAAGATCGAGTGGTATTTAATGAAGTTATAGCGATTTGAATTTTCCTGTATTACTATGGAACAATATGCGCTGTAAAACATATGGCTATGGAACCATATGCGCTTTTTACTGACTCAGATACTACAGCTTTGTTAGGATTTGCATGAAAGTTTCAGGAATGATAGGTATCATGAATTCCTTTGAGAATTGGCTCAGCTAGTGGTAGTAGTAATCGTTAAGCAAAATAATGGCTGTTTTAAATGCGAAGATTGAATACTTTTGAGTTATTTTGCCCCAACTTCAACGTTTAACGCGCATGCTTTTAACACTTGATTCAATTTAATGAATGACTGAAGATGAGTACCCACAATTAAAACTCATACGTGAAACAAGTCGAGGAGGCAGGAGAGAGCTCCCAGCGAAAGGGCTTTGTTACCATTCTAGGGTTCGAAAAAATAGGCCATAAATCGATGACTACAGTACAGGGGAGTGGCCGCTGAAAAAAAAAGTCATCAAAGGTAGCCAATATGAATATCAAATGAAAGTTCTTTATAAGAGCTTTTCAAAACAGTACTTGAACTGACAATTTTTCCTTCACAAGGGTAACAAATACCTTAGAAGTCGAAATTCGATCAACTTTGTTAATAATAGTACATTCTATAAATTTTGCTTTTTTGTCTATAAAATCAAGGAGTGACCCTTAGATTTCCCAAAATCTATAATTTAAATTTTCTGAAAATGATTGTATATGGTTCGAAAATTTCACAATAATTGAACTATAAACTTCTAAGTTACAGCCGATTGAATATTTAACAATTACAACAACATTTACACGTGATACTAGGAAGATACGTGCTTGCAACGGACCGAGACACTACAAATATAAAGGAATTTTTAGAAATGGTTTGTAATATCTGTCATGACTAATCAAGCGACGAGGTCAAACCACTTGAACCAGAATGGTGGCGAGTTTAAAATCATAATTACCATAATAATTTTTCGAACTCAATTTATGGAATCTAATGTATTAGTCAAGTTTTGATATGCAGAATATATTGTTTGATTCACTAATTGTTTTGCAATACCCTTCTGGCAGGAGCATTCTCCTGCTACTTCAACTTGTTTTTCTACAAGTGTTATTTTTTCACACTTTTTAGAAGCAGAATATAATTCTGTTCTGATTGATAAGTAACGATTTTTTCATATTAAAATTATCAATTTTTTGTCTTTGACATAGTAATAGAGTCGAATGAAGGAATGACAGCTTTAAATTGTTGATACGAACGTTATACTCGTACCCTTAAAAATAATCATTAGCAAGCCGAGTTGAGTAGTCACTTCAGAAAAATTATAATCGCTTTAAACTAGGTATAGGGTTTAGCATTAGGGACATAACAATTTCGAATCTTTATATGAACGCACCTTATGTCAGTGTTCAAACGTAAGTCAGGTCAACATTTTCATCATGGTGATTGGAAATTATTATTAATTACCATTATCAAAAAATCATCTTCAGCGATAAAGCTCATTTCTGGATCAATGGTGTTGTTAATAAGCAAAATATACCTTATTGGCCAGCAACAAACCCACATTTGTTTCTTGAGACATCATTGCATCCGCAAAAAATTACTGTTTGGTGCGGTTTTCGTGCCGGAGGTGTGTGGTTGGGCGGTATTTTTTCGTGGACTTAATCGACCGTCATATAATCACCAATGGAGAGCACTATATTGTTATGTTGGAATGTTACTTGTGGCCAGAATTGTTTCAACAAAATGGTGCGACTAACCACACAGCGCACCTCCCAACCGATTTATTGAAATTTATTTATTTACTCGTATTGTTATGTCCTCAATAGAAAGCCCTATATATTGGGGAATGCCAGCCCACAGGAACTCTCTTGGGGGCTAGCATTCTTTCGGAAGAGCCGCCCTCGAGGATATGGGGGGCGCCGTGAGGTTCTCTCCTGGGATGACAGGTAATGACCTTGACTCATTCTGGACTACGCTTTGGACAACGAACTGAAATTGATGCTTTGGGTTGGCGAATATGATGGTTTGTATCTAGTTGCTTTGCACGGTAGCACCGAGGTGACAATCGTGCGCGAATGGTTTCAATTAAGCTATCATGCCATATCCGTCCCGGCAAAACCTTGGCAGGCCTCGGAGCACGTTCGAAGTTCGCACCATTCGTGGTGTAAGTTTGGTTGAGACGGACTCCCGATTAGCGTAGGGCATTATTGGAGGAGCTGGTCAAAGGTTGAAGAGGATTAGAAGGCCAAAGAAGAGCAGGAAACTAACGAAGCGGTAAAGAGTAAGCCCAAAGGGCATGCGCAGATAGCTCCACCATCAAGCATCAACAAAAAAATGGCATCTAGCCCAATCGAAGGAGATTGCGATAAAAGAAAGAAGGAAGAAGCACTTGATGGGTGTAGAATGCCAGATCTGCGGTTCTGGACAGTGCTGACAAAAGGAATGAAGAATTTCACCAAGAACCTCCTTAAAAAGGTACAAGAAAATAAAGTTTGCATGAATGCTCCCCAAGTAAAAGACCTGATGCGAAACAGGAGAAAAAGAAGCCTAGATAAAAACCCCGGTCGTAGGTACTGCTCGTGAAACCCCAAGATGGCCGATCCTACGCAGAACTGCTGCAGGATATCAGAAGAAAAGAAAGGCCCGAAGACACCAACGCTGCCATAAAATCAGTACGACCAACACGGTGGGGCCACATACTGGTCAAATTTGGGGGCAGAGACTGACAATAAAGAAGCACTCTGCGACGCAGTAAAGAAAGTCCTCGGTAAACGTACAACTATCGTCTCACTTGAGCCAATGGCAATGATCAAAATAAGTGAGATCTGGCTGAGGTAGAAGAGGCCATCAAAAAGGAGTTCCCTAGCGTGAGAAGGATGAAACCGAGGCACACACCAGAAAACCATAGAGGACAACGCCAAACAAGTTATGAATAAGGGCAAAGTTAGAATATGGTAAGTAGTTGGCAGAATGCGGTGAAGAGCCAAGCCGCTTCAATGTTTCAGGTACCATGGCTATGGTCAAATCGTACAAGTATAAAAAAGGGCCCAATAGGAATTTCCTATGTAAAAAATGCGGTGTAATGGGACACAAAAGAAAAGAGCGTACAAAGGGGGTGAACTGCATTCCTTACAAGGATGCTGACCCAAGACCGATGTAATAGATCGAATTCACATATAAAAACGCAACAATCGTAATAATATTTATACGTACACATCTTAAGCAAACATATGTACACATTCATTCACTTACTATAATAGTAGATTCAAATCACATATCATGAACAAAAGCAACAATCGTAATAACATTCATATGAGTACGTACATATTATAAGCAAACATATATACACATGTTAAATTGTACATCATTCAATTCAATACACATGTTAAATTGTACATCATTCAATTCATTTGCTTACTAACAAAATTCATTTGTTCACCAACAAAAGTCCAACCTAAGCATACAAAAAGACAACCATGAACTATCAATCCTATCGCATGGCTACATGTAAACATACCAGTTGCATAGTCATACAATGCGATTTCTTTTATTCTTCTACACTCATTCTAAATATCGAGCGTACCCATATCAGGTTTCAACTCATTCATAGCCCATCACGTGTAGAGGTATTTCTTGACCATACTCAATGCACGCTAATTGTATATATTACTCATCAAGAGGTTAGCGACCATACCCAAGTGATACGTACGAGCATGGGTTATTAACATATGAGTGCATGCATAATGTATGGACTATGGATATCTGCATATGTTGGCATATTGGTAATATCGAGACGCGTGAGTTTTTGTTCATGAGGCAACAAAATCAATTTGATGGAAAGCATAGGTAGAATTGTGTCAAATAATGAACTTTTGCTTACACTTGTAATAAAAAGAAAACAAATTAGCTGCGTAAGACATAGGTAAAATGAAAGAAAAGTGTTTAAATACAGAAGTCTGATTAAATAAAATTAAGATTTGTGATTAAATCGTCAATTCGTTCTCATTACAAGTCTTCCCTCCACGAAGTAATTTTTGCGGATATAGAAATTACGGCGTAGTGGACATAATGTCCTTGCCACGTTCTCTGCAGAGCAATTCTCCGCTTGCGTAGGTTTGGATAAAGATATCTAGAAGTTAATACATTAACCGATTATTCCACTCTAGAAGCGAGACCCAGTATAATAGTATAACATTTCACCGGATCCTGGGCACGGCTTGGGATGAGGGCAATGGTGGGATTTCCAGGAAGCCCAAGCCAAGACCAAATCAGAACTTCGATGACCCGCATCCTGCAGCTAAGCCTACACCATAGTTCAATCATCCAAAATCCGACTTTATGATGTTGAGTGGGCAACATCGTGAAAGATGTCTGTTTCATCGTAGACTGACGAAACTAATATTGCCGTCATTTGGTTTTGGAACAGTGATTTTCAGTCGGAGGTTTGTGGACATGAGTTCGTGTGCGTTTGTTGCTCAGGGGCCACTTTTTTAGTGTGTTCCTAACGCCAAATGAATTGATATCATCTTTCCAAGCCAAGCCTAATTGTTTGGAGGGTGTTGTCTTGAACGCAGACGGCAACGTCCTCGTTGGGAGAAACGAATACGGAATGCTTGCCAGGACGGTGGTTGCTGTACTAAACAACGGAAATTCGCCAACTTTCGACCGGACTGGCTGTGAAGGAACCATATCGGACGTGATTTTCACACTTGTGTCACAAGCTTCGGCGTGAGGCTAAACGGGCACGACACTAAGACGACGCATGCAATGGGGTAGCAGCATATAAGTCGGCTAGGAAATGCCTTCGCAAAATGATTCACGATAGCAAGGCTCGCTGTTGGCCAATCTAGTGGACAATATAAACAAGGATCGGTAGAGCCTTGGCTACAAGCTAATTATACAGAAGCTTGGTGCCCTAGAGAAGCTTTGCATTCATGATGCGGAGAAGTTGGACCAGATATACGGGCACTGTTACCCATCCCTCCCGTTTAAGCTGATGCTATCGACGGTGAAACAGTAGTCGAGTATCTACTCTTGACGTAGCCGGAACTGGAGGAGGCAGTCGTTTCACAGAAAGCGAGGAAGGCTTCAAGTCCAGATGGTGTTCCAATTGAGGTATTGCAACTTTCTGTCACCATTGTCCTGACTTGCTGCTCGGCACATACAACGCTTGCCTACAGGACGGGGGTTTCCCGGTACGATGGAAGGTGACGAGACTCGTGTTAATCAGCAAAGGGAAGGGAAATCCCGAACCGCCATCTGCATACCGCCCGTTATGCATGCTACTCGTAAGCACTGCTAGGAAAGTGCTATAGAAACTGATCAAAGGAAGACACACGGCTTAAAAGCACGATGTTCCACAATTGGTGCGATTGCAGAGGTGGTGAGCGCGATCTAAAAGGCAAAGGCACATAGCCGCACCAAGCGACAGTTTATCCTGCTGATGATGCTCGACGCTAGGAACGCTTTCAACTTAGTTAGATGGGCGGATATTCTGGATACGCTGGAACACCGTTTGCTAGCTCCAAAATACCTAACGCGGCTTTTGAAAGACTATCTGAAGGGCCAAAGCCTGCTTTACGACACGACATAGTACCAACGAAGAATGGAAGTTACATCGAATATCCTTGGTCCAGACCTTTGGACCGTATCCTACGCCAGGCTACTGAGACTGGAGATACCAGATGAGTCGCTCTTGATCAGCTATGTGGATGATATTTCGGCTTTGAACACTGAATGTGCCGTTGAACAAGCGCAACATATGCTATGTATTGTAATGCGCCGAGTGAGAGACTCGATAACTGCTCTGGGGTTCAGTTTAGCACTGGAAAAAAGAGAATCGCTGGAGTAATGATGATCAGTATTGGTGACATAAAAATCAAATCGAAGCCAGCGGTGAGGTACCTGGAACTACTGATGGATCCAAAGGTGAGTTTCTATGGACAAGTGCTACTGTGTGCGGCGCTGAAATATGGGGCAACGCTCTCAATAAGGAGGTATACCGAAAACGCTTGCCACAGGTATAGGAGAGCAGGTGTACTGAAGATTGCATCCTCATATCCGACAGTCTCTGATTCGGTGGTCAGATTTATTGCAGACATGATGCCTATTGCCTTCCTTGCTAGAGAGCGCCGCGCTATTTACCTGCGTTGAAATGAGGACGCGAAGGATTTGGTTAACCACGAGGAGAAACTGTGCTTACTCAACGATTCGCAGCCGTCTTGGGCAAGTTTCACGAAGGTAAGGTGGACTGCGCACCTCTACCCGTATATGAGACCGTAGCTGAATTGAAGATATGATGAGACTGACTTCAATCTGATCCAGCTTTTGAGCGGATATGGGTGTTTTCAGTCTTACCTGCACAAGATTAGTAAGTCACGGTCCCCTGACTGTCGGTTTTGCCCAGGAGAGGAAAACAATGCCTGTCACTCATTTTTTGCGCGCAAAAAATGTGACAGACTGCAACAAGACCTTTACGGGGAGACGGGATAGCTCACCCAAAATAGTTTATTCACGCTGGTGCTTGAATCAGTTGACATATGGAACCCAGTGGTAGAGTATGTTAAGGACGTCCTAAAAGATAAAAATGACTCAGTGTCTCAGCTACCGTCACTGATTGCGTGATCGTGGCTGATATTTCACTTACATTTTTCCACTTTTTGATCTGTTTTTCGGTGTTTTATTTGAAATTGCTTCACTTTAATTGAGTTCCTCTTGGAGCTGCTATCTTTGTTCGTGTAGAAAGTTGCCTCTTTGGTTCCATGGTTATCTTTGCAGAGCAGAGAAGCGATGCGAGTGTTGGCAGAGGCCCTTATGTGGACAAGTGTTTAGAGCCAGACCAGTGCTTATTCAGAGTCAATCTCAACTGAACCTACACCACTAATGGTGCAAATTTCGAGCGTGCTCAAGGCCTGCCAAGATTTTACCGGGACGGAGGCGGTATGATAGTTTAATTGGGACCAGTCACGCACCAATGTCACCTCGGCAATAATGTACAAAGCAAGTCAGTCAAAAACATCATATCTGCCAGCCTAAAGCATCAATCTCAGTTCATTGTCCACGGGGTAGTCCAGATTCAGTCAGAGTCATTACGTACCAGCCCAGAAGAAACTTTACGGTGATATCCATATCCGGGGATCCATGAGGGCGGCACTCCCCAAAAAATGCTAGCATGCAAGGGCATTCCTGTCAACCGGTACTCCCCCTGCGGGGTTTCATGATTTAACTAATATATTAGGTTTGAACTGAAAGCGTTATTTTGTTTTTCAAAATTGATCCCTTATTTAGGGTATCCGGGGGACCAGGGGGAGGAAAAATGTACGAAAAATGTGTAACACCCCCGTGCAAAAGGGCTTTTTGAGTCGGAAAATCTGGAAAAGTCATAGAGGTAGGTTTTTATAAGTGCAAGGGCAATATCTGCCCTGATAAACTAGTGCTTCTACTAGTTTATCATTCCCAGCAAAGATCTGCTTTCAGCTTTTATCGTGACTTCCAGTCGAGTCTTCGGTTTTCGCGATGGATGTCTACCATGTGTTCTATCTTTTAATGTTACTTTGGGTAAACGGGTTTTCTTCCATTCTTTCCACATGGCCTACCGATTGTAATTTGCGATACTGGTGGTTTATCAAATAATTCATACAATTTATACCTATAACGCAGCCTACCTTCTGTTCCTTGTTTCCTTTTACTGTCAATTTTCTGGAGCACTTTGCGTTCAGATACATCCACTGACTCTTCAGATTCGTTTGTCAGGGCCCATGCAGCACAGATTTGACAAGTGATTTGTAAATGGGTAGCTCATTTTATAATTGGTTTCTTGGTATGTATATTGAATTGTTCTTGACATGACTTAAATGACTTTTATGTATTTGAAGAAGGAATCACATTTTGGTTTTTCAGCTGTGAAGAATGTGACCATATGAGATCTGACAATTTAGTATGAGACATATTTTTTGCCGCGCTTGTGGTAAACCTGCGATCTTGGAATTCCCTTCCCCAGCATCCTTTTCCTCTCCGTTGATATATTTACTATCGCTCTAGCTTGTTTAGTTCGCCTGCTGTGTCGTGTTGAGTAGACGTGTGTTGCTGGTGCTCGTCACGAAAATGGTGAAACGAAATCAAGAGCGACGCGTCACGATAAAATTTTGCACCAGATTGGGGGAAACAGCTTCGGAAACGTACGCGAAAATTGTAAAGGTGCATGGTGATAGTGCTCATAGTCGCGCCCAGGTGTTGTGATGGCAAGAAGAGTTTTAGGAGGGGCGTGAAACCATGGAAGACGAAGCGTCAAGCAGGAGACTAGTCGAGGTGCGGACTGACAAGAATGCGTAGGGTTTGCGCGCCCTAACCCATGAAGATCGGCGTTAAACACCTCGAATGTTGGCCTTGGAACTAGGTATGAACCATTAAATAGTTAGAAAAATTTTAACCCACGATTTTGGGATGAAAAAGTTGTGCGCGAAGATAGCTCCAAAGCGCCACACCAAACCGCTTTCAGGGTGTTCCAGTATTTGGCCTCTAAAGGGATCGCCGTGTTGCAACAGCCGCCTTATTCGCCCGATATGTCACCCTGTGACTTTTTTTGTCCCCTAGAACAAAACCGGTGGTCAAAGGAACCCATTTTGAGTCGATTATGGACATCCAGGCGGCCGTGACGAGGGTACTCGTGGACATCCCAGTCTAAGTGGTCCAAAACTGTTACGAAGCATGGAAAATGTGCTGGTATCGTTGTATAGCTGCTCAAGGGAACTACTTTGAAGGGGATGGCAGAGTTGTAGAATAATTTTTAAATTTACGGTTTTCATGGAATCAGTCTCATTACTTAATTGTCACAACTCGTATTCCACTTGGTGTGTTGACTTGTGTAATTTTTCAGCTTTTACTTAAAATTTTGACAGTGAAACTGGTTTAAAATGAGGAATTGTAGTGGCTTGGCCGTTTTCGAAATAATAAGTGAAGTTGATGGTTGGTTTTGTTTTAGGTAGATTTTTCTGGGTCTTGTCCTAGGGGTTCCGGGGATCCGAAGCTCGTCAATTGCCTCTTGTGGTATCTTATGGGCTAACGAGTCGCACCAACCTACCACATCTCCATAGATCAGCCGAGACTCCAAGGCCACCCAGTTGAAAATTTTTACAACTTCCTGATAAAACTTACTGGAACATGTAGGTAGATAGACGGCCAAGTACGGATTTTAGTCCATAGTCTTATACATCCGTCTGCAAAATTCTTATAATTCCTTGTGGGGCTTCTAAATTGCACTTGTTAATGTTGCAGATTCGAACGTTTTGAATAGCAAATAAGGCATATTCATAAGGTTTCCCCAATACCTACCATAACGCGTCCTCACATAACTGTCAACATCGCCTTACTGGCCTGTTTCATCAAAAATTTAGCTTGTTGTTCAAAATTTCAACGTGAATATATGAATAAAGGAGCAAAAGTGCTTTGAACTCCAGAATCGATAAACAAAACACAATCCACTTTTTGACGAGCTGACGGGGTAACTAACTTAGCTCCTTAAAGTCTACAAAAACTTCTCTTTGCATACTTAAATGCCTTTGAATCAACAAATAACGCACTTCTTACATATCAAATTATTCCAAATTTAGTCTCAAATAAAAATATCAACAAATTTCAAGCCTAATTCCCATATTACTAAATTTTGAAGAAACTTTTCCTGTCGGAAAATATGTTCATGTTTACTATTGAGGGCATAATAAATGCGGAAACGTTTCAAAAATACATTTATCAGAAGATATCTGCAAATATATTTGCCATATCTAAGCTCATGAATAACCCGATTCCCATCTTAAGGATATTTGCGGAAATATGCACAGAAGTAAGCTTCCATGAGGAGATGTTTATAAATATGTCAAGGCGAAAAGGGATACGATTGAAGTCGTCTTTATGGATGGAATTTATTGATCTGATAATTTGAATATTTTGAATGAATGTATCTTGTGAAAAACTCTGGATGGGAAGGAAATTTGTGTTTAAGAAAATATTCAATATTTAAGGAGCTGTACTCGATTTCCGTATTTGTTGTTGATTTTCAACTAATTACAAAAGATTAAGGTCTGGCACATCTTTCCTAATAAAAAAAGTCCTTTGTATGATTTTGGGGATAATTTTCCAATCATTTAGTCCAGCATATTATTTTTTAGAAGCTTCCATAAAAACACTTTCGAGGTGTTTGCACGCGGATTAACGATTTTTTTGAGTTTACCGTTTTGGTCTTAAATTGTAAAAAAAAGAAACAAGGATAATTTTATTTTAAAAAATTTTATGAAATTCCTACCCCCTTCTGTTGCAGAGCGCCCAGCAGCATGACAAGGGGTGAAGGATTTTTTGTTATAAATCAAAAAAGATATTTCAGATTTCTACTTTGCTTGGATTCACGTTTTGTTAGTTGTTTCGAATTATTTTTTGGCAATTGTTTTTCTTCTTTTTTTTGTAGCACTACAGCCCCTCTCGGGCCTTTGCTTAGAGATAGTTAGAATATCTTATTTTCATGACCGTATTGATTTTTTCGGAAGTTGGTTTGGTCAGTACCATGCTCCCGTGTGCCTGCTCAGCTATGATATGATCTGATTAAATCAGTACCTATCACCCCTACGTGTCCGAAAAATCCCCTGAACTAAATCACGTTGCTCCCAACGAGATTTGAACCTGGGACCTTCGGCTTTTGCGTCCATGCTCTAACCACTAGACCACACACATTGTTTTTACTTTTTTTTTACTCGTAATGATCGAGTTTGAATCTTTTTTAGTTAAAAGGGAGTTGGATTTATTTATTTAATTTATTTTATTTCTATATTTCGTTGTTTTTCCGTATTCTATTGAACTGTTCTTGTTGAAATTGAATTTGATTTAACTAAATAAAATGGTCATTATATTGTGAAGTTGTAATTTTTTTCATATTTCTAAATTACCTCTTCTTTTTCCCTCCTTCCTCTCTGTGGTAAGTTTTTGATGTAAGGTGGCCTAGCACGGGTGGAGGATTGCCCGGAAAGTCCCACCATACGATTGAATGCTAGCCGGCCTCAGAATACCACCACGGGTTAAAGAACCCTCTGCCTAAAACTAATGTCTACAACTGTGGTGACCTCCATGGTTGCAACAGAACTAATTGAGTTCAACAACCTAAATGCTATTATTACTTTGGATTAAAAAAACGCAATCCTGCTGTTCTGGATATTTAACGTTTTTTTATGCAATGTCCTCGAAGTCCGTGTGCGGCCTTCTGTGGTTGTTGTTCCGAGATCCCTGAAAATAATCAGGACCACACAAAAATCATGGAATATGATTTGAAGTGCAGCTCCATTTCTAGACATTAATCAAATCAAGTTTGTTGATAAAACTTCCAGACAGGTAGGTCATAAAGCCAAAAAGAGTGTCAGTTTTACCCGCTACTTTAAGAACAAATAACTTCAAGCATTTCCATCTATTGACGCCAAGGAAACTAATTACAATGCCTTTAAAACGGCGCCTTCATTTCGTAAGGTTTTGGTTGTTCTTTTTAGAGTTTTGTATTAATTTGCAACCCCCCTGGAATCTCCACTAATCAAGCCACCCATCCACTTTTGCGACAGTAACTTTTTGCCAAAACGGTAGATGCTGCAGGTATCAAAATTGCTAAGTACGAAGGTGGTTCAATCAGTACTTAGCCTACAAAATAAAAACGAAAATTTTGGAAAAGCGGAAATTTATTTCTCAACATAACCTCCTCTTAGCTCGATACAATGGACTTAGCTATGCTCAAACTTCTTTAACTCATCTGAAAAATTAGGTTTCTCAAGTTCTGCGAAATAGGCCTTTGTGGCGGCGATGACCTCCTCTTTTGACTCAAATTTCTGCCCGGCAAATGACTTTTTCATGTTTAGAAACAAAAAGAAGTTACACTGGCTGAAACCTAAAGAATACAGTGGACGAGGTAGCAGTTCGTAGATTTTTTGACCATTTGACCATGACAGTGGCAGAGGTGTTAGGCAGTGCATTATCATGGTAAAAGAGCTCTTTTTCTTTGCCAAATGGGGCCTTTTTTCTGCAATTTAGCGACGAATCGGCAACAATAATTTAGCATAGTAGAGCTCTGTGAGCTCCGCCGTAGACGGCCCCAAGTCCGTCTGAGAAAGGAGGAGGGATCTCCTTGTTTTCCCAACCCACAGCTTCTATGATCCCTCATCCTAAACTCCATGATTAAATGGTAGTAAATGTTCTGGCAAAAAATTTCACGGAATCTCCTAACAAACAGCTGCCTCCCATCTTATCAGACACATGTCTGAAAACATGCATCAAGCTCTCGATGGAGGCGACAGTGACCGAAGGATAACCGAAAATCGGTCTTCAAGCCCGACGCAAAGGAAATGATTGGTTTGATGATGAGTGCTAGAATGCGTTAGACAAAAAGAATCAGGCGTACAAAGAAAACCTAAGTAGGCAAATCAGAGCGAAGAGAGAACAATGTGAAAATCTTAGAAGAGTAGCGGATAAGATAATTGAACTAAGAAAAGAAAATACTATGACAACTAATTGAGAGATATCGATGTAAGCAACAACACAAGGCAAGCGTACAAAGTAATGAAAAGCCTGAGACATGGCTATCAGCCCGAGACCATGCTCTGTCGTGATGACAACGGAAATATCATTGCTGATGAAACCAAGATTAAGGAAGAGAGACATCATATTCATTTCCGCACACTTTCAGAACATAGGAGTCTATAGATGTGTGCAGAGAGCTTCCATTGGTCCCACTAACTCTGTATGAAGTTTTTTCCACCATCAAGGCCCAAAAGGATAATAAAACGCTGGGCATCGATGGAGACCAGTGGAGCTTATTAAATATGGTGGCAGCGTTGTTCATCCAGCACATTTGGCAATAAGAACATATGCCGAAAGAGTGAAGCCAACCAATTATATTCCCTATCCACCAAAAATGTGACTAGCTACACCGTGAAAAGTATTGAGGCATTTCACTGCATTATACAGCGTACAAAATTTATTCAAAAATCTTAGAAACTCTAGGCCATAGTGGTTTAAGAGCAGATAGATCGACAATAGACCAATTGTTCACAGTCAAGTAGGTTCTTGAAAAATGCTGAGATTTCAACACAGACTTACACCAAATTTTCGCTTACTTTAAGCAAGCGCACAACAGTATTGATTGTAACGTACTATACCAAATAAAGCATTGCTTTGGTATTCCAGTCAAATGAGTCCATTTTACCAAGATGACAGTGACGTCGACAACCTTCCAAGTACGCATCACAAATATCAGACTGAAACAGGGAGCATCGCTATTCAATTTGGCTCTGGAGTATGTCATTTAGATGCTAACAGTCGATACACGACCTCCATTAGTATACAAGTCGTACTCAGAAGTAGCCTATGCGGACGACATCAACATTTTGTCACGGTCATTAACAACCGGCGACCGGCTTTTCCTGAAACTCGACAGTGAAGCAAAGCTTGGAGGGCTAGTTACAAATCAATGAAAATAAAACAAAGCTCATGACGCAGTCAAGCAAAAATGCCTCAAATACACAAACTATCATACTTGGCGAATCCAATATCGAAAATGTTTTTAAATTTGTGTATTTAGGCGCTAAAATAACGAGAACCGCTAATGGAAGAGGCGAAATACGCGAAAGAATACAGCTCGTGAAAAGAATATTTTATGCAGTTTTTACGATCTTGAACACCAGCTACATGCATAGAAAAACAAAGCTAAAAGTATATACATCTATGATAAGACCTTTGCTCTGCCATACGTGTGAAATATGGACCCTAACCCAAGCATCCGCAAACATAGTGAACGCCTTCGAGCATTGGGTCCTGAGGCAAATAATTGGAGTGAAGCTAGATACTAAACGATGGCGAGTTCGATACAACCATGAACTGCATGAAATTTTTCTCGAGCCGGATGTCTCAACGATTTTAAAATTGCTGAAGCTGCAATGGGTTGGCCACATGAATTGTATGGTTGAACAATGGATAATCAAAAATGTATTCGTTCGAAGAGCTGAAGGCAGGCGATCAGTGGGGAAGCGGAGAAAATGCTGGTTTGATTCGGTTAACGAAGACAGTTCATCACTGCTCAAATTTCAAAATTGGAGGATGCAATCATGAAACAATGCAGAAACTTCCGCAGATTGCGCTTAAATAGCATCAAACGTGCTCTGAAGTGGTCTCACAGTTGTGTCTGTTGTCGTGAGTAAAGAAACGCAATATCTTTCGCGCCGACAGCTTTTTATACCCGAAACTTCGTGCAGGGTATGATCCACGTGCTTTTTTGAGATGCTTACTATCTCAGCTCTCTCCCGTACCTGCAAACGGTGGTCCACCAATTTGAAGGAGCAGAGTCACCGTACACAACATCAAAGCGCTCTTCAATTTCGTTGCGAGATTTTCCTTCCAAAAACAAGAATCAAATCATCGACCAATATTGTTTTTTTTTCATTTTTCTAAAATCTATGGTTGCACCTGCTTCCACTCGCGGTCAAAACAAGTCGAGCCCGATTCAGATAAAATTTTAACAGTAGCCGTCTACAAGGCTTTACAGCACGATAATAATCTCTCTTGCGATAGTGGTGCCATCGGGCGCAGAGGCTAGATACTTATGGGGCCGCCCTCGTGTATCAAAAATGATTGCCTCTTGACAGATTAGGTACCGTGAAAATTTTCAAAGAATGTTAATGGGATCCCCATATAGAAAGTGACCCTAATAATTGTCAAATGAAAGGTCTTCTCAAATAGGTCATGGATTGATTGATTTGAATGGCAAGGGGGGTGGGGGGGTGTGACCAATTTATGTTTATTGCCTAAGTGACTTAACATCTTTAGTACAAAAATTCTGAAAAAAAAACCAGGGGTTTTTCTTTATACGTAGAAAATATATTACAAGTCAAAATCCACTCAATTTTGGTAATACCTGTTAACTGCATAGGATATTTCCAAACGAATTAAACCTAAGTATTAGTATTTTAGTGGTTTTGGAAGGGAAACATACCAGGAAATATTTTTTTATACCAAAACTTAACATTTTTATTTTCAGGACGTATATACACGTAGACTGCAACCAAGTAAAAATTTGCCTTGATGTGTATACCCATCGAATGCAGTTAACTGATTGAATCCAAGGATATTCGGTATTTATGTAGTGCTTTGAGAGAGTCTTAGATTTTATAAGTTACCCTTTTTGCAGCTAAAGTAAAATACCTGGGATACGTTATATCACCAGAAGGGGTCAAAACAAACCCTGAGAAAATTGAAGCCGGAAAAGCTGGCCAACACCAAGCAATAAGCGCCAGCTACGAAGTTTTCTGGGTCCGGCGACCTACTATCGGAGACTCGTCAAAGACTCAGCCAAAATAGCTGTCTCCATCAGTTAACAGAGAAAAATCGTCCGTATGTCTGGAATGAACAATGCCAGGCAGCCTTTGAGACATTGAAGGAGAAGCTATGTGAATCACCCGTGCTGGCATATCGAAAACCCGGAAAATGTTTGTAGTGGACACCGATGCGAGCAACGGTGGTATTGGAGCTGTACTCTCCCAGCAGATCGATGGCGAAGAAAGAGTCCTCGCGTATTACAGTCGAGTGCTCCCAAAAAGTGAGATGAACCACTGTGTGACCAGGAAGGAGCTCTTGGCTATAATAGAGGCAACTAAGCAGTCCCACATGTACCTATATGGCCAGAAATTTGTTCTTCGAACAGATCATGCATCGCTGAGATGGCTGCTTAACTCCGAAAACCCCCAGGGACAAGTTGCGAGGTGGATCGAAAAATTGCAGTCATACGATTACAAAATTATTCATCGGAAGGTTGGAGTTCATGGAAATGCTGACGCTCTATCTCATCGTCCATGTCCACTGAACTGCATGGATTGCCGTCGGACTGAGGAAAAGGAGCCAATCGTTGATCTACGAGTAATAACGGCCGAATTCGATGTAGGTTGGTCATTGGAGGAGATTCAAAACACCCAGCTAGCCGATGAAGACATCGGACCATTGCTCGTATAGAAGGAGACGACTGGGCGACTTGAGTGGAAGAACGTTTCGATGCATAGCGCAACCCTGAAAAGCTATTGGGCATAATGGAACTCCCTTCAGGTGGATGGTGGCGTACTCAAGCGGAAATGGGAAACGGCGGATGGGAGCTCCTATAGGATGCTAACTATATTTTCCAAAAGCCGAAACGACGATGTGGTTAAGGAAATGCACGAAAGATCCTCGGGAGGCCACCTTGGTGTTAACAAGACCTTAGCGAAATTGCGGGAAAGGTTCTACTGGCACCACACTCGAGAAGACGTAGAGGACTGGTGTCGTAGATGCACAATTAACGTTTCCGTCAAATGTCCAAAATGACGACTGAGAGGACAAATGTAAACCTACAACGTGGGTGTACCGTTAGAAAGGATTGCTGTTGACATCGCTGGACCTTTTCTTGAATCCGAATGGGGAAATCGATACACGCTGGTTGTGGCCGATTATTTCAGCAAGTGGCCCGAGGTCTACCCCATTCACAACCAGGAAGCAACTACTATAGCGGAACAGCTAGTGTTAAATTGGGTCAGTAGGTACGGCGTACCTTGCCAACTACATTCGGATCAAGGACGAAGCTTTGAGTCACTAGTTTTTGGCGAAATTAGCGAGCTGCTGGGAATACGGAAAACGAGGACAACACCACTGCATCCCCAATCCAATAGAATGGTCGAACGTTTCAACCGTACATACAATAAACATCTGGCCAAGATGGTTGACGAGAACCAAAGGGACTGGAACCGGCACATTCCATTATTTTTGATGGGCTTTAGAGCTGCCGAACATGCATCGACGGGCCAAGTCCCAGCCAGAGTCTTTTTTGGAAAGACTATTCATCTGCCGGCTCATATAACGTTCGGAACACCCCCCGAGAAACCCCAAACGATCTAAGAGTACGCAAGGGAGCTAAGGCAACGGTTGAACCAGATACCTCGGACAGTGCGAAAACACCTCGAATTGGCTACTGACCCCATGAAGACCAGGTATGATCTAAAGGCAAATTCTACTGGCTTCCAGCAAGATGACTTGGTGTGGCAATAGAACCCACAACGACGAAAGAGTAGGTCTCCAAAGTTGCAGCATAACTGCGAGGGAACATACCGTGTTACAAAACGAATCAACGACGTCGTATATCGCATACAGGAACACCGTAAGCTGAGAGCCAAAATGAAAATCGTGCACCTGGACCGTCTTGCCCCATATTACACCCAGGGAGAATTGACTATAACTGGCGGCACATCTTTTCGGTGCGAAAAGAACTGAGGCGGGGGCAGTGTCACATGTACAACTAATTCTACGAGCTACTGTCTTAATTGTTGTCGCAACTATTAATAACGTCATGATAAATAAACGAATGTACTCGAAAGCGCAACACTTGACCAAGCATGATCAATATCTGAAAGTGACGTCACTGTGGGATATTCAGAATTGCTCGAATATTCCAGGTAGTACTCGCCAATACACGAGAAATAGATTGAATGACTAAAGACCCCATATAAAGCCGAGCTGAATGAATGGGGAGGAATCGTAAAACTGCAACAGTAACAACTGCGATAAGTGTGAAGTGCGAATTAAAGGTGATATTGGTGAATAGTTAAGACAGCTGAAATAAAAATTTATAGACAAGTCAAAAATACAATTTTAATTGATTTTTGTAAAAATAGTGAAATTAATGATTGATTAATTTAAAAGACAGTGCGCTTTCATTTTCCCGGCTCATTAAAATAATTGGCCGCGAACGATAACAAGCGACAATATATATACAAATACACATAGATAGTGACATTTTAGAAATGTAGTGTGTGGAGTTTCTGACGTGTACGTGAGAGGATTTGTCGCAAATAAATGATTTTGATTTTTATTTAAAAGCGTGCGTTTCGAATCTTCACTAAAACAGATCCCTGCAAATGGGGGCTCAGTTGGGATCGTCGTAAAAATCGAATATAATTAACGAGAAGCTTAAGAATTTATGCTGAAACGAATTACATTGACGGTCGTGCGTTTCAGGGATAGACGATCTTGAGTGTTCGCATAACTTTTCATGTTGAATTGTGTTCTGCAGACGGGCATACGTTTCTAAGACAGATGATATTTGGTGTGTGAATACCTTTTTGTGTGTTTAATCATATTTGGCAGGCAGCCATACATTTTTGCGTTTTAAGTTTTATTTGAGAGCCGGTGAACAATTTAAACGGAGATAATTCTCGTTGCGATACTTGTTCCGTGAGTGACCAGCATTTGATGAATTGTTGTTATTGTCTACGGGAAGGAAGCTTTTCATATTTAATCATTGATGAGATTCTGTTGAAGTGTATTTGAAGGCCATTTATTTCTGTGAATTCGAAAAGTCGCTAAACAATTTTCGGTCATGGTGTAGGTAAATATTGACGAGATGTCAGAAACTGATGTAAAGTCAACGCTAGACGAGCAAAACTTACCCATCAATGGTAGTGAATCAGCTCTGCAGAAGCGGCTTAGAAGCGCAAAGCAGCCCACAACAGATGATTCAATTTCATTAACGGTGATGGAACTGCAAAAATGCTTGAGGGATTTGAAGTTACCAACTAGTGGTAAAACACCGGTCTCACGCAAGCGATTGCGAGCAACCACAACGATCGAATTGGAGGATGATGACGACAACTTAGAAGGAGATGTAGAAGTGGACGAAGAAATACATTCCGTACGTAGTTCGATATTACATGATCGTACGATGCTAACCTTTCGGGATGTGAAAGAGTCGCTCAAGAAATTTAGCGGGGCACTAATCAAAACGTCAAACGGTGGACAAGGAGTTTTGAGGAGACAGTAGAATCATGCGGCTGGAATGATATCCACCAGATGGTACATGCAAAAAATTATTGCATGATTCTGCTAAATTATTCGTTATTTTTGAGTGTCACGCGAAAGTTTGGAATGAACTTCATAGATCATTATGTATCGAGTTTGGAAATGTCGTCAGTAGTAAGGACATTCACCGACAGTTGAGTAATATTAAAAAATATCGACCGAAAGTTATTATGAATACATTTATCACGTATTGGAAATCGCCAGTCATGCAAACATTGAACTCGAAGCTAAAATCCAATACATAATTGACGGTGTACAAGATGATGAACGTAATAGAGCCATATGGTCCGGTGCAAATTCTGTCAAGGAGCTAAGGTAGAAATTTATACAGTATGCAACTCAGAAGACTCGTTTGAAATCAAAGTATTCCACGAATGAACAGAAGTTTACGGGCAACAAATCGGATAAAAACCGAAAAAGATGCTTTAATTGAGGCAATTGCGAATATTTAGGTAAAGACTGTCCTGATAAAATGAAAGGTGCGAAATGTTTCTTATGTGGTAATTTTGGCCATGTTGCGAATAAGTCTCCGACTACATCAAAATACGGATGTGACACTTTGAGATTAGAGGACGTAGAAACATATAAATCGATTAAAATTCTCAATAAGACGATTCGGGCAGTGATAAATCTTGGTAGTGATCTTCATTTTGCCAAATTGAGTGTTTATACAAAACGAAATGTACCGAAGATGAAAAAAACTTTCGTTGCTTTTGACGGCATCGGTTCTATCGGTCAGAAAGCCCTTGGACATCTTACTAGTGGTACCAACGAGCTAATAGGTGATATTAAACTAAAACTGACAGTACATTGTAATGAATTTCTTTTTTTCAACATGCCGATGGTCTGCTATAAACAACACCAAGCTCAGCTTAGTGGCTTCGCTTAACGACCGCGTACGGGTGCTTGACGACTAGCATTTGCGGGATTTCTTGTTGAGCCATGAAGCTACACTACAAAATACTTATCACGCGTACTCTACTCTACGAGACGTACCGATCAATTTTTATTATCTTTATTGTAGAAATGTTATATTATGTGTCAATTAAGCTACGCTGCAGTACTTCAACATTTTTTGCCTCGTTGAAGTTAGCGGACTCGGAGACTTGAGGCAAACGCAAACATTTTACTAAAAAGCAACCGTTACTTTTTCCGCAGAATATCGTTGCATTACAAGTGGAATGTCAAACTTAAAGATGTTAAAGTGGCTGAAGTGAACCACTCATCTCTGCCAAAAGGATAGAAACTTGTCGGATGTAGTTTACTTTAAACTAGTAAAACGACAAACTGAGCAGTTTTGACGGGGTGACCACCTTATCTCTTCAGGAGTAGCCACTCCTGATCACTACGGGGCTGCTCGACTGCTTATGTTTATTATAACATGTTCTGCGTGACGAGGTGTTACCATTCGATCTTTTGCTTGGTGGCGAATTATCTGAATTTATGGAAATAGTGTTTAATAAACGCAACGTAACCTTGAAGCCTATTCATGATGATAAACTACAACCATGGGCAAATATGGACGGCATGACGAGACAAGAAGAAAAAAACAATCAAGAAGATGACGGTGAAATAGATGGGAATTGCAAGCTTTCCATCTGTTTGAAGACAGCTTTAAGCATCAATACCAATCCCGAGACCGAAGTCAACGTACAGCGCACTCGAGATTCTGAGATAAAATGGAAAGTGAAGTATCTTATCGAAACACATGGGCCCAATAGAAAGAGAGATACAGGAGTTGAGATGCGAATCGTGCTCAGCGACGAAGTACCGGTACACTAAAATACTCGAAGGCTGACAGCTGAGCAGAGCAATATTGTCATCAATATCATATACGAATGTATGAGACAAGGTATTGCTCGATACAGTCTATCACCATATGCCCTTACACTAGTTTTAGTGAAAAAGAAAGGCTGAACTACCAGATTGTGTGTCGACTACAAGCTCTCAAATAAGAAGATAATTCGTGATCCGTCCCAGACCAGCTTGATAGGCTGCAAGACTCAGCAATATTCACTTCCCTCGATTGAAGAATGCATTTTTCTACGTCCCCGTAGCGAAAGAAAGTGTTAAGTATACAGCGTTTGTGACACCAGACGGTCATCCTTTGGACTAAGTAATTCACCTACTGTTTTCCAAAGACATGTTAAGGCCGTTTAAAGGAAACTGACATCTGAAGGAGCAACCCGTGGAATATTTAGGGTACACTATAGAGAATGGAATCATTAAACCATCATCAAAAAATACGAAGACAGTTTCTGTTTTTCCAGTGCCTAAGATGGTCAAAGAAGTCCCTAGTTTATTAACATTAACAGGAGCACTCCGTAAGTTCATTCCGAACTATGCAATTTTGACGCGGCCTTTAACTAACTTGTTGAAACATGGAGTCAATTTTGAATTTGGTGCACATCAGGAGAAAGCTTTTGAGCAGCTAAAAACAGCATTGACGCAGAGCCCAGTTTTAAAACTATATCGTACTGGCGCTGTAACAGAGTTATATACGGACGCATCCAAAGACGGACTAGGTACAATTTTGATAAAGAAGGATTTAGAAGATAGAATGATGCATCTTATTCAGTATCCCAGCTAGAAGATGACACTTACTCGATCGCGTTATACAAGTTACGAACTAGAAATACTCGTATTAGTAATTGTTCAAGTGTTTAAAAAGTTCCGCATTTATTTGGTGGGGACGCCATTCAAAACTCTCGTTCGAACGATGGCCAAAAAGATGATAATGGAAGAATTTAAATATACTGTGGAGCACCGTCCAGGTTCATCCATGCAACGTGCCGACGCTTTAAGCAGATACCCAAAGATTTGTATGCTTCATCGAGCTGATAGAGTGATCGTCGAACAAATCAAAAGAGAGCAACATAATGACAATCAACTACTGAAAATATTCCAAGGTATTTGTGACCATAAGAATACAGATTTTGTATTAGAGGCCGATATTTTATGTCGCGAGCTGGATTATTGGTGGTACCTGGGACTATGCAGTACAACATAATCAGAAAATGTCACGAACGTGGACAGTTTGGATGGCAGAAGACCAAATATTTAGTATAACAGGAATATTGGTTTCCTTATTTGAACGTAAAGATCGAAAAATTTGTAACCAACTGTGTAAGATGCATTTTGGATGGTCAAAAACCTTGTAAATTGGAGGGAATGCTGAGTTCCTCTGACATGGGAGACAAGCTTCACACACATTGACCATCTAGGTCCAACGTCATCGACGAAGAAGAGTTATAATCGCATCTTTTCAGTGGTTGACGCATTTTCTAAATTTACCCCGTTATATCCAACAAAATCTTTGACTACCGAAGAAGTCATAAACAGACTGCAGAAACAATTTGTTGTCTTTGGGAATCCGAAGTAAATAATTTTCAATCGAGGCACAGCTTTCACTTCGAAGGCATTTCAGCAATATTGTCAACAAGAACGAATACAACATTTGCCGACAACGACAGGAGTACCTCCCGGAAGTGGATAAATTCAACGAATCATAATACCAATTCTGACGAAAATATCCATCGAGAATTCAACGATGTGGTACAAGCATGTGGGCAACGTACAACACAACACATTAACGCATCCTATAATAGAAGAATAGGGATGAGTCCTTTTGAGGTAATGTTCGGTCAGAACATAAGACTCAGGAGTGATGACGAGTTGCGAGCAGTAATTGATGAGGAAATTATGAATAGTTTCCAGGAACATCGATTGCATTTTAGGTGAGAAGCGGCTAAGAATATATAGCAGAAGATTCAACAGAAAAACAAACGGAATCTCCTCGCAGATAGGTGTAAGGTGACGAAGAGGTATCAAACCTGAGATTTGGTCTCAATACGAAGGACCCAATTCTGAACTAGGCTGAAAGTACATATGAAGTTTTTCCGGCCTCACAAAGTAACAGCTATTCTGCGAGGAGATCGGTCCTTGCTGGAGAAAGTTGGCAAGTATGAAGGACCTAATCGAACGTCACGTGACAACATGAAGCGATTTCCAACTTCACTGGATATTCTCGGTGATATTTCATTTGAGTTCAGCAGCATCGAGGTTGATGCAGGTTTCAGGACGGCCGATCTTTTGGAATGATCATTGAACGAAATTCTCCTATTTCTCAATTTTTTCCGTTTAAAAGAATACGACATTAAGAGATGTAGGGAGTTGAGTTTTTGACATATACGAGAGAGGTTTCCCCTGCTTGGAGCGAATAAATGATTTTGATTTTTATTTAAAGGCGTGCGTTTCGAATTTCCACTAAATCGGATTCCTTCATATATATATATATATATATATATATATATATATATATATATATATATATATATATATATATATATATATATATATATATATATATATATATAGTTATCTACTACTATGACCAAAAAATAAGGTGACATTTGAATTTAAACTGCGCGCGTCGGAGGATTTCGAGAATTATTTTTTTAAGGTTGATAGCACTGTCAGTGACATCTATGTCAGATTTACATGTCCAAATATTCATTAGCGTTTGAGATACGCGTCGTTTCCGGGATGACCTTCAGTCCCGTCTTCGCTGCGGCTTGAATCTCCTCTATCGAATCAAAACGGTGTCCCGGAGCAGTCTTTTCAGCTTTCTGAACAGCCAGAATTCACACGGCACCAGATAAGGTGAATACGGTGCGGAACGATATGGGTTGAGTTTTTGGCGAAATGATCACGAATTACGAGTGCAGTATGGAATGGTGCATTATCGTGGTGTAAAAACCAAGAATTGTCCTTCCACAACTCCGGCATTTTTAGACGGATAGCGTTACGCAAACGACGCATAACGTTCAAATAATATTCCTTGTTGACTGTTTGGCCCGGCGGAAGGAATTCATAATGCACAACACCACGATAATCGAAGAAGAGAAAAGGTTGATGGTCGCCCAGGACGCTCTTCGTCTTCGACACATTCACGGCCGGCTTGGAATTCACTATACCACTTGTAAACATTTTTTTAGATAAAGCCTCATCACCAAAGGCTTTCTGCACCATCCTCAACGTATCCGCAGCAGAAAATTGATTCCGCAAACAAAATTTAATGCAAATTCAACAAATTTCGACATTGCAAAAAATGAAAAACTCACTCTTAGCAGCACACAAAACGACGCGTATCTCAAATACTTATGAATATTTTGACATGTTAATTTGAAATAGATGTCATTGACAGTACTACCAACCTAAAAAAATAATTCTTCAAATCCTTCGATGCGCGCAGTTTAAACTCAAATGTCACCTTATTTTTTGGAGACAATAGTACATATATATATAAAGATATATATATATATATATATATATATATATATATATATATATATATATATATATATATATATATATATATATATATATTGTTACACCCACTTTTTACTTCGCGAGAGCCACTATGGCACTCAGGGAAACTGGAGTGCTCCGGCGGGGCTTATGGACCCGGTTAGCTCGTCCGAAGACGGGCGTGGGGCGCCACTTGCTTGTCCCTCAAAGCCCAGATAGCCGCCAAGCGAGAATGCGGCTAACCGGATTAAACACGACGCTATTTGGCCGAAACTACAATCCTACACGTACACAACTGTACTCCTCTACTTCTTCCTCACACTAATCTTCGCGTGGACCACTATACCACCCCCGAACACTCTGACTTCCAATATCACGAGTTACACTTAATTTCACGACACTTCCACTTCGACTTATCCTTCCAAGCCGCACTCGTCACAACCCGTAATCTGAAAACAAAGATTTTCTCTGATCTTGTCCTAAAGACATAAATTTTTTCCTCCAAGCATGAATACATCTCAAAGAAAATACGATTATTTAAAATTTTCCAAAACATACACTCCAAATCGGAACTTCCATATAATTTTAACATGTGATACACTGTATTCAATAAGAAAACTTACTTCTATTATATACCTACGATCGTATACGCTGTTGCACTTTGTAGCCTTTTCTCCGATGTCTGGGCTTTGCTCGTCGTTTTGATACTAATTTTCCCTTCGCTTGGATCTCAATTGTTTATTCCGCTGTCCTCCACTGAAGATTGCCGCTGCGCTTCAAATTACCTCCTCCCTGGTTGTTCTTGCTCCGCTGCTTCGTCGCACACGATAGAAAAGATAAAAGAGGAGGCGCGTCATTCTTCGCGCGCTTTTATAGCCTCCTCCTAACGGCTATGGTTCCGCTCTTCGGTCATCCACCTCTTCAGCGGGGTAATTCCTTTCTGCCGCCACTTGGTCTCCGCTCCCCTCTGGTGGCGAGCACTCCAAGTGCGGCTGAATCAGCTGAACATAATTCACTGACAGTTTGGCCTGTCAGTGATGTTTGTTTACTGTCATTGTTGTTCTTTATTAATACAGCCTACTATTCGACCGGATTGCCATGGACCGCAGAAGATGATCTTTGAGAAGAACCAATCCCCGAAGGTGAATGTGCGACCAGGTAAAGGTTCTTTGCAAAATTGACTCCATTTCACATCATTCTTAGAATCGTCTATTTATATTCGTTTCTAAATATTTTGTCACACAAAAACCTCATGTTGTCTAGAGTGAGTGCTCGTTTTGTTTGTGAATAAAATTTCGTATTAAGTGCCGTTGATAGCATTAACCATGGTACATGTTCTGGTACCCCAAAAGGTTCTCGGGTAATTTCAGCAAATGTATTGTCCCACGTAATTGTTGCCCAGGATTGTGGTTCTTGGTTCCCATGCACAATTACAACAACTGGCAACGATAATGTCCATGCTCGAATTCAATATTCATTTCCAAATGACGTTGTTGTGTAAAATAGTAAAGCAAATTTCTCATCCATAACACTTTCTGTTCCTCTCTTCTCAGCACGTTTAATTTATTTTTTTCAATTGCATATTCCTAAAACTAGCTGTGAAATGTCTGGTTTGTGGTTGAAATTCCATTGTGCTACTATTGACAGTAATCTCTCCAGAAAAGTGTGGGGGACAATCACTCATTGGGCGCTGTGCGAAATGACGTTGTGCTTGTGCCACAGATAAAATCACGCACTCGACTTGTTGATTAGTTGCACTTATCCCCAACTGTTGTCCAATAAGCCAGCGGACTGTAGCAGCAAATCGTGTATTTGTTTTCATGACTTGTGGTGGTTGCTTTTCTACGATAAATGAGGAAATAATTAGATTCTCTTGTAGGTGCATTACTTGTGCTGCAAGTGTGTTTAAATGTGGTCGATCTCCAATGTCAAATGTATTTTGTTCCCAGTAGCCGAGGATTTTGTTTATAACAGCGCGTATCGTAGCTATTATGTCTAGAAGCCCTTCAATCCAGCTTTGAATTTCATCTAAGTTATCGTGATAAGGCTGCCCATTTCCACCTAATGCTTGAGCTCGTTGTCAATTTTTCAATTCAATATTAATCACCGAATGCGAAATGGTCTCATAGTGCGATACATTTACTCGTAAATCATTAATTAGTAGATCTCTCTGTGCAATCACATCTAACTATTGATTGTTTATAATCCTCATTCTTTCCTTAAATTCTAATGGGTTGCTGGGGTTACTATTTCTTTCTTCGCTTACTAGTTTTCGTTCCGTGGCGAGCAAATAATTGTTTTGAACTTGATCCGGCACGTTTCGACTTAGCTCCATAAAGTTTTTCTGCCAGAAGTCGCTTGTCAGTTGCTATTTCTTCAAACGTTTTGCCACGGAAAAACTTATGGATAAGAAGTAGCGAAATCAGCGGTGTTAAAAACACACAATCGATAACGATAATTATGTGCAAGTCCATGTTTGCATAGTTCCTGCCAAATCTTTGGTTCAACTGTGAATTTCAAATGAATCTACCGGAATTGTGAAAAACTCCCGTAATTTCTTCGTCTATCTAGAGCCTTATTGTCCAATTTATTTCCTTCCACTTCAATATTCGCATCCAAACAAACAGGGTCAATTAATGTGGCGCTATCCCATGAAGGACCAAACGGTTTCCGTATCCTGTATGTCGGAATGAGTCATGCACGGGGCAACTAATATCATTGTTATGTTTTGATTTTACCGAAATATTTCTGGGGAACATTCCAACTTCAAACATGCGGTGATTCTGACCTTCGCTCGATGACAATTATGTTTGCTTAAAACTACCAATAATCGTATTTAAACTACTAACATGATTACAATTTGGAATGGCAAACAAACCCTAGTCGAGTGCGGCTTAGCTTTCTGACTATACAGAGTCACGCGAATGTTACGATAGTGTTCGGGGTGAGGTAATACTGGTGCCCTTCGGTTTTATCCGAATATATATATATATATATATATATATATATATATATATATACATATATATATATATATATATATATATATATATATTGTATATATACATATATACATTAAAATGATAACTTTCTCTGTGTATCTCAGAGTCATGTTACATTCAATAACTTTAAATCTTTGGATATTCTATTGGAATCACGCTGAACCACACTCACTAAATTATGAACTTGAAATAATTTCGCTTCATGCATGTAATTTTCTATATATGAACTTCGTTCAAGTTCTTTATTCAAAATATTTTTCACTCAGACCTAAAATATAATTGAATTTTACAATTTCTTTATCCTTTGACAATCCATTGTGTATTCTACTATGAAGAACCCAATAGTTCTAAAATATTTCACTTTTCCTAATGTAAGGTCCAGGATTATGGATACCGTTCCCTAAGATATTCAATTGATCCCCGAATAGACATTAAAGAGCACGAACAGAACTCTTCAATAGTAATTCGTTCCTCTGACCGTTCGTTATCAATGAATTGACTTCTGGCAGAGCCTGAATCCTTGAATTAAAGTATACCAGCAGGCATACATAAATTGAAGACAAATACATCCTTTGGGTAACGAGGGAAAAGGGATTTCGTAAATTTTGCATTTAAATGTATACAATGAATGAAGGAGCTACAATTCTCGGGGGAAATGTTCCATATTGAAAAAAGTGTTTGGACTTTAATAATTTGTTAACTATCCAAATGTCTATCTTGTTTATTTGGTCCCCTCGTCCATTCTGTAACAGTACGTCATATCGATGGAATAAAATGTACGAGCATGTAGGTCCTTGTAGAAACCAACATAATCCAATTTTTTAATTTAATGGTGGAAATGATTTTCCTTTCACGGAGGCAATAAAATGTGTATACTGCTCCTTTGCATTTTATATCAAGGCGATAATCTTAATTGCTCGAAAATGCTTATCCTTGACCCAAGCATTATGGAAATTTGACGTAAGCTCCGCTGTATGTTATGCTCTTTTAAATTTTAACGAATAATTGAACTTACCACCGAATACAGAAAAGGCTACGTTTTGTTCGTCACATGCAAAACCATTTTATAATTATCGTAAACAAATGCCACCTCAATTTCGAACGATTGCTTATTTACTATATTAACACTGCACTCAACCGATCATTAGGTAAAAAAGATTTAATTATTCAAAATCACTAACTGTATATTGACTCCTATTTACCGGCTAGTAACGAAATTTTCGAATCGTGTTGGAATTGTCAGAAAACTTTGATCCGATTGATGTGCATATGAGATGATGTCGCTTATGTTACTCATTGCAGAAAAAGAGAGTGCAATTGAAGACTCGAGTGTGCAATTGCATACTCGTATGTTTGTCCTTTTCTAACACCCAGCATTCTCCCTTCATATTCAAACATTACGTGATAAAAGTGTCAATTCTGAGTATGTTGCGCAAGATGCCCACAATCTACGGCCCTGCATTTGCTGCTAGGAGAACAACGAAAGCTTGACTCTCTTCATTATGTCTCCGTTGCGACATCATTACAAGATCATACATATAACATATCAATACCAGAGCATATCTACGAGTATGTATGTAATATTATATGTTATGTGAGTCTATTGGATATTACTCGTATTTTTTTTATTTGAGTGTGGAGCGTCGTGAATTGCAGGTTTCTGTAAAGTGATTATTTAGACGTGCATGTGATTAGACGTTTTACCGTATTGCTTTTTCAAATATCGTATTCAAAATTTCTCGAGTCCTCCTAAACAGTCTACTTAAGAACTATTTCCAAATTATCCGGAAATGGAGGTCTATTTTTTCGCAAGTGTCATCATCGGAAATAGTTGGAAAGGCTCATCTGAGATTTGTTTCGTTGCCCGAAGGTTTTTATTGGATTATTCAAGTAAGTTATTTCTGCTCAATAATACAAAAGTGCAAAATAAATAATCAGTTTGATGAAAAGACAACGAAGAAATTGTAAATTTTTAAAATTGTTTTTCTCTTGAGTAAAATCTTCCTGGAGGTTTTCAAAGTCTGCGAGCAATGGCGAACATCTTCTTGAGGTCATTTATCTCTAGGTAATCGCAATTTTTCTCCATGAAGTAAATTAAATTATTGAATTCCCGATCACCCAAATAAATTGAAGTTGTGAACCTGCCGTGGTCCCTTCAAATCAAACACAGGTCGTATTGGTTTTAAAGTAATATTAGGTATATTAACTATTAAATTTACAAACGTTTATTAAATAGTTTTTCAGATTACTTTTAATCAGACTCCATGAATTAATATGATTGATCGTCTGTCGAGAACTGCCTCTTCGGCTGACGTCTAAGTGTATTTATAATTTACTTCCGTGGGAAAATTCAGATAAGAACCCGGTGAAGTTATGCTGACCAAACAGTTCTTTTGAGACTAAACAATCAATCGAAAATTTGCTTTCTTACAATGTTGCTGGCAATTTAGGTTCATCTAAGGATATAACTCTTCCCTCTTTATATTTAAATTCATCCTCGAATTGACCTTTAATGTTTTTACTTTTGATTTCTAATGTTTTTCTTTTAAACTTTTGATACTATGTATTATGGCCGCTGTTGCTTAAATTTTACTTATATGAATTCACGGGCTTTTTTTCGACCAAAAAAACAATTTGTTATTAAATAACACTTTAATCGACGTTTCAACCACTTTCGTGGTGTTTTTCAGGATAATAATTCCACGGAGTTTACATTCTATTCATACATACTACATACTTTTAGTAACCCTAATTACTTAATTGCCAACAGGCCGCAGTACACATCGCTAATTCCATCCGTGTCGGTTTTTTTGTTCATTGTATTTGCCGTCGTTTTTATAGTTAGCGCCTCCAGCATCAACCTCTTTTTGTATTTGCACTCCTCATCCATTATTGTTGTGCTCAAAAAATCAGGTAGGTGTCCCAGTTGTGCACAATGTGCTGTCAGTGCCGTTTTGTTGTTCTTATCGCTCCGTTGGTCCGATTTGTGTCCTGCAATTCTATTTTTCATCCATTGTTTCGTCGTTCAAATGTATACCATATTGCAGTTGTTGCATGGGATGTTGTAGATGATGTTGGATCAGTACTCTTGCGCTATCTTGTCTTTGCTTGCTGTGTATATTGAGCTCAGCCTGTTTTTGATTTTGAATCCCAGTTGTATTTCTGCCCAGCCCTTGATGACGCTTTTGAATTTTTCGGAGAGCCCTGGGATGTATTCCATGGTTGCGAAAATTGGACGCCTTTCTGTTTGCTGTGTCGGTGTATTTTCGTTTTCCATTCTGTCGTACTTATCGAGGAGCCTGTTGATGAGTTTGATTGGAAAACCGGTAGCTTGTATTCTTTTCAGAACATCTCCCACTTTTCGAAGTAGTCTTTCTTCTTCGTATCGCTGGGCCGCAATTGTACCTTGCAACCATTCTTTTTTTTTTTTTTGTGGTAGGGAGGTGAAGGCATTTATGCCCGCCGAGTCTGGCAGTGTGGGACTCCCATGGAGGATACCTTTGGACTACCCACTAAACACCTCCCCTGTCAATCTGAGAACCTAGCCTGGAACCGTTTGACACATTACTTCGGGCCAGGTCTCGTTTTGTTACGCCGTGGGGCGCCTTCAAGCTGGGGAGTCCCTTTCCTAGCGGGAGGGGAGGGGGGAAGAGGAATTGCCAGAAGAGCGATCCCCCAGCCCCAGCGCCTCCGGCTGCTGTGAGTCCCTTTTATATTTTAGGACTGCCCGAGCATAATGTGCCACCTGGTTCCATTTGTCAACCGATTCGAGCATCACCGCAACTATATTATCCGGGGTGAGCTCTCCCGTCTCCCTGTAGAGTTCCCTTCGCAGCCTGGCCCATTTCGTACACGCAAAAAATGTGTGACAGGCATTGTCCTCCTCTCCTGGGCAAAACCGACAATCGGGAGACCGAGACTTGCCGATCTTGTGCAGGTAAGACTGAAAACACCCGTGCCCGCTCAAAAGCTGGGTCAGATAGAAGTCAGTCTCACCATGCTTTCGATTTAGCCACGGTCTCACATCCGGGATGAGGCGCGCAGTCCACCTTCCCTTCGTGCAATTCCTCCAAGACTGCTGCCAATCGTTGAGCGAGCGTTGTCTCTCCTCGCGGACAACCATCTCCCTCGCATCCTCGTTTCGGCGCAGGTAAATAGCGCGGCGCTCTCTAGCAAGGAGGGCGACAGGTATCACGCCTGCAATCACTCTCACCGCCGAGTCGGAGACTGTTGGATACGAAGATGCAATTCTCAGTGCTCCTCTTCTCTGTACCTGTGCCAATCGTTTTCGGTATACCTCCTTGCTGAGAGCGTCGCCCCATACCTCTGCTCCGTACAGTAGCACTGACCCTACAGCACTCATCAAGAGGCGTCTTCTTGATGGGCTGGGTCCCCCTACGTTGGCCATAAGTCGACTCAGGGCCGATATTCCCGAAGCAGCCTTCTCAGCCGTTGCCCTGATTTGCTCAGAGAAACTCATCTTCGAGTCGATCAGTAGCCCCAGGTACTTCACCGCTGGCTTCGATTCGATCTGTATATCTCCAATACTGATCATCCTTACTCTAGGGATTCTCTTTTTTGTCAAGATGACCACTTCGGTTTTCTCCAGTGCTAGACTGAGCCCGCGAGTAGTCATCCAGTCCCTCACTCGGCGCATTAGCATACCTAGCCTAAGTTGCGCTTGTTCAACGGTGCGTCCGGCGACCAGAGCTGCAACATCATCCGCATAGCCGACCAAGCGCGACTCATCTGGCATCTCAAGTCTCAGTAGCCCGTCGTAAGACACGTTCCACAGGTCCGGACCAAGGATAGATCCCTGGGCAACACCCGATGTAACCGCCATCCTTCGTTGGCCCTGTGTCGTGTCGTAGAGCAGGCTTCGGTCTTTTAGGTAGTTCCTCAAAAGCCGCATTAGATATTCTGGAACTTGAAAAGAGTTTTCCAGCGTATCCAGAATATCCACCCATCTAGCGGAGTTGAAGGCATTCCTGACGTCGAGTGTCACCAACAGGACGATCCGTCGCTTGGTGCGACTATATGCCTCTGCCTTTTGGACCGCGTTCACCACCTCTGCAATCGCATCAATGGTAGAACGTCCTGCTCTAAAGCCGTACTGCCGAGGAGATAGGTCCCCAGCAGCACGAATCGCGTCAGTGAGTCTTCCCTTGATGAGTTTCTCTAGCACTTTCCCAGCCGTGTCTAGCATGCATAACGGGCGGTATGCAGACGGCGATTCGGGATTTCCCTTCCCCTTGCTGACCAGCACGAGCCTCGCCACCTTCCATCGTACCGGGAAAACCCCGTCCCGTAGGCAAGCGTTGAATGTGCTGAGCAGCAAGTCAGGACAATGGTGATAGACGAGCTGCAAAACCTCAGGTGGTACACCATCTGGACCTGGAGCCTTCCTTGCCTTCAGGGAGAGGACTGCCTTCTCCAGTTCCAGCTGTGTGAAGAGTGGGCACTCGACTGCTGTTTCACCATGGACAGCGTCAACACGGACGGGATGTGCGGGGAAGAGTCCCCGCACTATCGCGTCCATCTTTTCCGCGTCATGTATACAAGGCTTCCGTAGGGCACCAAGTTTCCCCATGACCAGCTTGTAACCTAGGCCCCACGGATCCCTATTTACATCGTCCACGAGGTTTTGCCAGCATCGGGCCTTGCTCTTGTTAATAAGCCTGCGAAGATATTTCCTGCCGGACCTGTATGCTGCTAGCCTAGTGTCTGCCTCCTCCCGTGTTCGCGCCCGCTGGGCCTCTCGCCGAAGTTTGTGACACTCGCTTCTTTGTTCGGCGATCTCGTTTGACCACCAGTATACTGGAGGCTTACCATGTCGGGGTCTTCGGCGGGGCATGGAAGACTCGCAAGCAGCTATGATGGTACTCATAGTTGAGTTCACCAAGTCCTTGGCTGTAGGCCCTCCACTCCCTGGCGGAGCTCCCAGCAACGGTGCGCCTGCCGTAAGCGCGTCAGTGAACTTCTCGACGTCCATCCTCCCAGTCCTCCATCCGAGGATTGAAGTTTGGGCATATGCACGCAGAGTGGCACCGTCGTGAATCTCAACAGCTATATACTGGTGATCACTAGCCGAGTAGTCCTCTAGTACTCGCCAGTTGTGTACTCTAGGTACCAGGGACTCCGAAGCGAGTGTCACATCGGGTATGGTTCCTACGCAACCCCAGCGGCGGAAAGTAGGGGTGTTACCAGTATTTAGGACAAAAAGCGCTGTTCTGGCCGCCATGTCCAATATTTGCTTTCCCCTTGGGTCGGATTGTGGCATACCCCATTCGATGGCTCTAGCGTTGAAGTCTCCCCCGACCAGCATGTGGCCCTCTGTGTTCGAGGCAGCGTCCTCCAGGGCATCGAGTTTGGTTCGAAAGGATCGCATTGCCTCGTTAGGCGTCAGATAAACACTGAAATATATTATCCCTGAACACCGCACCCACACAAAACCATCCCCGCGTCCATGGCCCTGCACCTGAAGGCGGGCGCTGTCTCGAACCCAGATGGCCGAGGTACCAGTTTTGTCAGGGTACCACGCTTGCGAGTCCTTGTTATGATGTTGCTCGCTCAGCAACAGGAGGTCAGCTTTCTTATCCCTCGCAAACTGCTCAAGTAGGTCCTGGGCGTTTGTGCTTCGGTGCAAATTGACCTGCAGGATACGGATCATTTGAGTATCGATTTGGCTTTAGTTAGGGCCTCCTTGAAAACCCGGCATCTCCCTGTCCCCGGCTCATGTTTGAGGTCGCCGGGTGCTAGCTTAGCGTCCTTGCAAAGAATGCATTTTGCCTCGTTCGTGCACTCCTTCCTTTTGTGCCCCGTTTCACCACATTTGTAGCACAGAGATCTCCTGTCGTGTCCCCTACAGCCATACGCGGTGTGTCCGTATTCGAGGCATCTGAAGCAGCGGATAGGGATCGCTCTTCTCCGTATCCTGCAGATCACCCAACCTATCTTAATTTTGCCCTTCGCCAGGATTTGCTGGGCGTCTTTATCAGCTAGTTCGACAATAGCCATGCGTTGCCCCCTTGTGTTTTCACGCGTCAATCTTGCCATTCTTGGGAGAGGTTTTCGCGTTCCGTTTTCGAGTGCAGTACTTCCGCCACATTTTCAACGTTGGCGGTACAATCACGCGGTGTCTGGTCACTCTTTGCTTTTAGTGCCGTAATCTCCTCGTTTGCTTCTGGATTTTTCGTTGCAATGTCGGGATTTGTGACCCTTGCATCGGTCGCTTTAGTAACGATCGCAGCGGTGACAATCGAATTTTTGGTGCTCTTTCTGTTATCTTCCACTGCTCGAACACCTGAAGCATCCCGCCGAGTCTCCCGCTTCTCCTTAATAGGACGCTCGGGCGTTCGCATAATTTTTTTGCTGTGCTTAAACGCCGCAGGAATCTCAGTCTGCACCAGACTGTCTGCTGTTCTCCGTTTTTCGTCTACCGTCACTGTCATCGTGTTAGTCTTCGTTTTTTTCGTAGTTAGTACAGCTCTCGATGTACTGTTGACATCGTGGCTGCAACCGCTGGTTGCGTCGTCGTTGCTATTATTTTTTATTTCATTTTTTGGATTTTTTTGGTCTTTTGATTGCTCCAGTTTTGTTGGGTCCCCCCTCGGAGCCGCTATCTCCGTTCGTGTGTGTAGTCGCCTTTTTGGTCCCATGGTTATCTTTGCAGCGCAGGGAGGCCATGCGAGGGTTGGCACAAGCCCTTATGGAGACAAGTGCTCAGAGCCAGACCAGCGCTAATCGGGAGTCCGTCTCAGCCGAACCTACACCACCAACCCAATGGTGCGAACTTCGAACGTACTCCGAGGCCTGCCAAGGTTTTATCGGGACGGAGACGGTATGATAGTTGAATTGGAGTCGTTCACACACGAGTTTCACCTCGGCGCTACTGTGCAAAGCAGCTAGGTCCAAACCACCACATCCGCCAGCCCAAAGCGTCATTTCCAGTTCGTTGTCCAAAGCGTAGTCCAGATACAATCAGAGTCGTTACCTGTCATCCCAGGAGGGAACCTCACGGCACCCCCCATATCCTCGGGTCCGTGGGGGTGGCACACCCCAAAGAATGCTAGCCTACAAGAATGTTCTTGTCAACCGGCTTTCTCCCTGCGGGAATTTTCTCGGGTACGTGGGGTCGGAACTCCCCAAAGAATGCTAGCCTCCAAGAGTTGTCTTGTTGACCGGCATTTCCCCTGCGGAGTTTCCTCGGATACGTGGGGGCGGAACTCCCCAAAGAATGCTAGCCTCCAAGAGTGCTCTTGTGGACCGGCATTCCCCCTGCGGGGGCTGTTGAGCCTGCCTCAACTGCTGTATTACTGCGCAAAGCTGTGAATGCACAGTTTGCGAAGCTTTCAATTGGGCAATCAGCAGAGCGATCTGCTGACCTTTGTCCGTTGTGGATATATCCGTCATATCCACAACTCACTCAAACCAAACTCAAACACTATGAAATCTATCCAACTATTTATATAGTTGTTATGTGAATTAAAAATAATGAAAATAATATGGTCTCGCAACCAAGAAAAGCAAAAATCAGTCTTCCAGAAGACTCCTTGCTTTTTTGCCAACTTGCTCTTTCTTTTTCTCGTTGTGATCTTCCCTCCTGCTCGCTCTTTTCACTTTGTTTTTATTATTTTCGCTGCCGCTATAACTTGTGACTTCAATCACTCACTATGTTCACTCACTAATTGACGATTTCGATTTTGATTGTCCGCTACGATGCACGGCTTCCACAAGACTGTGTGTGATTGATTCTCAAGTTCAACAACATTAAAAAAATAATTTTATGTATGCAAACACATGCATCGTGACGTGCGTCTTGATCAAGACGTCTTATGTAGGTTGTATAGTTTCGAAGGGAATTATTGTTCGGTTTTGCTGACGTACGTGTTTAATTTTGAAAATGCCTGCATGGAAGGGTACATATTTGCTACTTTTTCCTATTTTAATCTTTAATTGACTTGGTTATTTTCAGCAGTTGCCCAAAATATTAATATTATTATTAATTAATAATTAATCTTATTTTTAATAATATAATATATTGGGAGGTCTAAAAAGTATTGAGATTTGTTGGCATTTTTCGATTGAATATTTCACATATTGTCCATTATAATAAAGCTTGGCCAAGTGATTTTCACAGTCCCTTTTTGAAGTGAATTTCTTTTCATTATGGAAGGTTTGCAGAGACAGAAAGAATGGTAGCCTGATGGTGCAAGGTTCGGACTATACGGTGGATGCATCAAAACTTCCCAGCCAAGCTCTGTCAATTTTTGCCGGGTCATCAAAGATGGTGATGGATATTCAGTTCCTTAGTAATGTTATGGCTGCTCATGTGTTGGTCTTTTTAAATTGTTTGTAAGATTTCTTCGACTTTTTCAGTGATTGGTCGAAATGAGCGAGCTGCATCTTTGACATCAAAATTTCCAGAACGAAAGCGAGTGAACCACTTATTGGCTGTGGCTTTTGATAAAGTATCTTGACCGTGGACACCACGAATTTTTTCACAAGCCTGTGATGCATTCTCACCCTGGTCGTAGTAACATTGTAAAAGATTATGATTTTTTTCAGAAATTTCACTCATTGTTAAGTGAATACAACTGTTGACACGAATGAAAAAATATAAAACTGTCCAATGAAAATTGTAGACTGGAATGTCACCTTTCAAACGCATGTCAGATATATGACAACGAGCACCATCTAGTGACAAAAACGGCTCAATACTTTTTAGACTATCCAATATGTAATATACGCGTATATCATGAAGTTGAATTTCGCTAGTTTCATTAATTATTAATTTTCATGACGCAAGCTTCTCAATTGAATTCGGGGTCCCACGGTGTAGGACACTTTCAGAAGAACTTGTTAGAAATGCTTTAGCTAGTGCAAATCCTTACTCATTAACAGGAACACCACAACAATGGAGGTAAGGTTCGGCGGGATTACAGACATTCGAGCTTATAAAGCAAAAGGTGGTTAAAGTTAATATGATCATGCCGTACGACCTTAACCGCCAACTATACGTAGCATATGACGCATCTGAAAAAGGAGTAGGAGCTGTGTTCTTTCATAAAACTAGTGTGCAAAGCGAGGAGCCTATTGCCTGTGCTTCTCGCAAACTTACTAACGCCGAGCAAAAATATTCTGTGGTCAATCGTGAAGCCTTAGCAATATTTTTCGCAGTGAGAAAATTTGACCAGTTTTTACGAGGTACTACGTTCACGCTAATCACAGACACAATAAGCTGTTTGTTTGGCGAAAATCGGAATCTGCCAAAATTGGTCAATAGCCGACTGGCTCGGTGGGCGCTCTAGGTCAGATCGTATAACTACAACATCGAATATAGAAGAGGAGCTAACAACGTTATTGCAGATTGCTTATCACGACCTCCGAATAATGTTGAACGGGCAGGCAGAGAAGAGTAGTGGATTAATAAGATATCCGGGGAATTACGAAGTAGTAAGTACGACGATATACAACCATCACAAAAGATTTTACAGAAAGCAATGAAAAACGACCCTGTGCTACGAAAAGTATTATGGCTAGTACGATCATGCTAGGGTATAACGAAGTAACGAACGAGCTTAAACCGTACTACGACAAAAAAGATGAAATCACTACGACCGACAACATTCTGACCTGGCAAGGTAGATTAATCAACTTCGGCAACCCGTTCTAAGACGTCTACACATCGGACATCCGGGAATAGTTGCTAAGTATGCAATAGCCTGTTTTTATGTCTGGTGGCCACTTATAAATGCCGACATCGACAGATTTGTTAAAAAAATGCAGGCCATGCCAGGACCAAAGGCTGCAATGCACTGAACTTCCAGTGTTTTTTTTTAAATACCTCCATTCCCTGCCACTCTCTCCATCACTCTTTCATCGTCGGACAACGTTTGTGTGATCTGCACCTCATACGTCGTCAATTCTTACGTGTACCTCCAGACAATGCAAAAACAACGGTATAAGGGGCACACCAAATGCTGTGAAGTACTCCTTTCCTGCTAGTCTAGTTTGATTCGTGAACAGTTCTCGAGATAAAAAAATATTATAATACGGCACAGTAAAAAAACTCTGAGTTTACAAAACCAGGTGTCTTTAAGTATCTCGACTTTAGGGTCTAAAATGCCCTAAAATACTGCACTTCCAATCCTCCGGACTTATCATTAATTTGAATTTATTAGATGTTCCTTAAGTCTTTTCTTAAAAACCAATGAGTTTTCATGTTTCACTGTTTCTGGAAGATCATTCATTGCACCGTTCTTTAGTCCATCAGTTCTAGCGTAAGGTATTACAAAATTGTTGGCATTTCTTGAATTATATGGATTTATTTGTGATACTTATATAAAAGGTCTTCGTTCCGATTCACTGGAAATTAGACATTTGAAGATAAACTTAGCTTTCTCCATAGTAATGATTTGACTGAAGGTGAGTGCACTGGTCCTTTGATACACTCGTCTTGTTGAAGTGAGAATCAGAAGGTTTAGAATATTTTTATAGGCTTTAGTTAGTATTCTGGGTATAATATTAAGATTTTGCTTTCACGCTTGACTCCAAATGACCACCACATAATGTAGATTTGTCAGTACAAATGCATTTAATACAAGTTTCTTTATATGCATTGGAAAATCTCCATGTCTTCTCAACACTCCTATCATTGGTGCTAATTGTCTTCTCAAATTATGGTGCTAATTGTCTCCTTAAATATTTGCCGTTAATTTTTAAGGTCAACTTCTATGTCTTCCTTATCCTTCTGTTTAAAAATAATGTATTTTGTCTTTGTAGTGTTCAATGCTGGCTTGTTTTCGATAAGCCATGAGCGATATTTATTTAGATGCTCGTTGACGATATTCTCCGTGGCAACTTTATCATGCCCTGAATAAAGAAGTACAGTATCATCAGCATCTAATGTGTGGTGAGCTTTCAGTTTACATATATTCAAATCATTGGTGTATAGCAAAAACAAGGTTGGTCCAAGTATGGAGAAACCCCCGATTTCATTGATGCTAGATTGCTCAAGACATTATTAATTGATGTTCTTTGGAATCTTCCTTCCAAATAACTTCTAAAAAGTTTTTTTGATTTGTATACCATACAAATCAAGTTTTCGAAGTAACAGGTCATGATCAACCGTATCAAAAGCTTTCTTTAGGTCCACAAAAATTGCAATAACATAATCTCCTTCATCAAGACTTTCATTGATGTAACGTAAGACAGAAAGTAGCACATCGAAAGTTCTCTGGTTCTTTTGAAAGGTAAACTGCTTCGGATTTATGATGGGACTGTCCATTTAGAAAGATTTTAAACGATCATTTCCAAGTTTTTCGAATATTTTACTAAAGGCTGTCAAATACGCAACAGGGGGGTAATTATTCGGGTCCAGATGATCTCCTCCTTTGAAATTTGGAATTTTTTTTTGCCAGTTTCTCTTCGTCCGGAAATGTTCTATTTCTAATATGCTCGTTTATAAAATTTGCCAGTGGTTCAGCTACCTCCTCTTTGACTAGAATAATTTCATGTGTGGCGATGTTGTCAATACCTGGTGCTACATTTTTTTTCAAATCTTCGATTGTATATAATACTTCTCTTTGAGTCGTTTGATGAATGTGAAAGATGGACTTAGGTGGGCTATTTATGATATTGAAATAGCTAGTTGACTTTTCACCAAGGTCCGTGGTAACTTTTTCACCAATTGTTGAAAAAAGTGGTTTAGCGAGTTTGCTGTTTCACATGAGCGTGCTGCATTGTTAGAGCCCATGCCCAAAAATTCAGCATTTGATGAACATGATCCAGGGTTTTCGTGGAGTATACCGGAACGACCGACGAGCGTACCGGAACATATGAGGATCAGCAGTGGCTTGTTGTGGTTAATGCCCTTTCAAAATGGGTCGATACAAACAAACAAGAGCTGAACATCTATGTGATACGCTAGATGATATTTGTACCACGTTTGGATTACCGGAAATCATTGTATCGGATAACGGGCCAGAATTTATATCTAAAACGCTTCAACATTTTTGTAAATCGCAATGCATAAACCACATAAGATCGTCCCCATACCATCCCACGACCAATGGGCTCGCTGAGCGTTTTGTTCAGACTTTTAGGCTGGGCGCAAACGTTCGGATTCCAGATTAGGTTTCCTGATCAGGAATTCAGATTCGAAAACCTAAACGCTCTGCTAAATACAAAATGTTCAACAAGGCGCATACTATTCTTTTTTTCGAACGGAATTAAAACCTAACGTTCGGTTCGGTGCGTTCAGATCGTAAGAACGGAAAAAACCTAATGACGTCATCCCGAATGTGGCACTCGCGTACATTTTGGCTCGTCCGCCGTACACGCACGGAAATTCCCATTCAGTTCAGCGCACAGGTTCAGTGCGAGCTTTGTAGCGAGCGGAGGTTTATTTATCGCCCCGTCCTCAAAATGTGTGTAGCCGAAAATATAATAATGGCGGTGGAACAACATTCATGCGTATGGGATATTAATAATGCGGACTACCATAATAGAGACGTGAAGGACTTGGCTTGGGAGCAGATCTGCAAAATGGTTTTCAATGATTGGGAAACCTACACAGACAAAGCAAACAAATGTAACTATCTATTATAAAATTTCTTTATTGTTGAATTATTGTGGGTTAATTATTCTTTCGCTATACTGATATGTTACTTCTCCTGCCGGCGTCATGAAGTACTCAGCAAAGTGATCTCTTATAGTTCTGCCTCGATTTGTAGATTGATGTGAAGAACTAAATGATAAGTCCTCGAAGTAATGCGTTAATGTATCTTTAAAGTCATAACCGTCTCGTCTGCGTACAAAATTATGCAAAACGCATGCTGTCTTCGTTACTAGAACAGCAAAATCTGGTGGAATGGTCGTACTCGCATGAAAAATTCTCCACTTGCTTGAAAGAATGCCGAAAGCACATTCTACAATACGTCGAGCTCGAGTCAGTCGATAATTGAAGACTCGACGTTGATTATTGAGGTTACATTTTGGATAAGGTTTCAAAAAATTATTGTTCAGTGGAAAGGCCTTATCGCCTAGAAACATATATGGTAGAGCTGGTCCATTACTATCTGGCACAGGTTTTGCTTCAGGCAAATTGAGGCGATTTTCTTTTAACCTTTTCCCGAAAACCCAATTGTTGAAAATATTAGTATCACTGTCTCTACCAAAAGCTCCCACGTCAATAGCTATGAACCGATAGTCTGAATCTAATACTGTCATCAATACAATAAAGAAGTAATTTTTATAGTTATAAAATGCAGACCCACTGTGCAGAGGTGAGATCAAACGGATATGCTTCCTGTCAACTGCACCTACACAGTTGGGGAAGTTGGCATTTCTGTAAAAATTTTCCGAAATTTCTATCCAACGTTCTTTTGATGACGGTGGTTTCATTTCCAAGGGTTGGTACACTTCCCAAATAACTTCACAAGTTTCCTTAACGAGCGCAGACACAGTTTGGCTTCCAACCAAATAATCAGTTTTTAATTCTTCAAAATTACAACCAGTTGCCAGGAATCTGAAAAAGAACAAAATACAAATTGATTTTTACGATAATTGTATAAGCACACGATACAGTAAGAAAATTTTGATTTTATCAGGTAGGGCTCAAAGGCCGCTATAACAACAAATACTAAAAATTTTATAAAATAAGTACCTATTTAAGGGGGCTATAGATAATATACAATAATATTACGGAACCCTACGTACGCTACTCCAACTCTCACTTGGCCGATTTTTTACTTGTATCGATTTTAAAATTTTATTTTTAACGTATTTCAGGTGCTGATTTGAAAAGGAAGTGGACCAATATTAGAGATTATTACCGAAAAGAACTAAAAAAATAAAAAAAAAATTTCTACTGGCAGTGCAGCTAAAAAGCCCAAAACATATATTTATAGTCATTTGTTGTACTTTCTCACACCCATATTTTCCAAAAGAGATTCAGAAGGAAACTATCCAAATGATTCTGACTGTACTCAACAACAACAATCAGTAAATGAAGATAATGAAACAGAAGATATTACTTCTATTGAGACACCAGTACAGACTTCACCTGTGCCTGTGGTTACACAGATAAGAAAAAAGAATGTCCCAGCCCAAATACTACGTATATTGCAAGAAAGGCAAAAATCTAATTCAAATTCATCCAGTACGAAGAATGAAGAAGAAGATGATGACACCAAATTTTTGTTAAGCTTCAGAAGCTATATGGCAAAAATGACGCACCATCAAAAAATTGATTTTCAACTAGGAATGCTACAATTGGTTAAAAAAGTCGCTATGGGGAAAGAACCGTCACCGCAGTCTCAGTACACGTACTGTGATAACTCTTCAGGGTCATTTTCAAGCCCTCGTTCTGTCCACTCATATACTGCTGTACCGCAAACCTCGCCTTATAACATTTCATCTCCATCACAAACTTACATACCATCTTCACGAAACGTATATGTACCTCGAAATTCACCTATATATTATAAAAGTCCATCTCCATCTGAACCTAAAAAAAAAAACATTTATTCATCCTCCCAACAGACGAGTACCTCTAAACCTAAGCTTGTTATTCGCTCAATTACTAATGTCACACCTGCCCATTTAAATACTCAGCAAAATCCCGTGCAAGACTATCCCGAGTGTTCTGTACAAGAGAATAGTGTTGAAGATAACGAGGCTGCGTAGTTTTTAATTCTCCAGTCTGAAGGTTCTCATGATAATACCGAAAATATTAATAATTATTTAAAATATAAATAAGTAAATTGTAATGTGTAATGTTTATACATACAACAGTTTGATTTAAAATAAATACATACCTTAATGTTATTGTTAACTTTTCTTCCGTGTCACAATCTCATGCATGTATTTTGCTTTTTTATTCTCTCGTATGCCATTATGAAGCTCATCAAAAGATTTCATTGACATCCTATAGTATTTGAAGAATTCATCTGGGTGTGCTCGTAATTTTGCTCTTTTGAGATAAAATTGACTGTCTATTAATCTCCGAGTATTCAACGGGTGTACCCAGTAACGACGATTCCTCTTCTCCTTGTTAAGGGCTAGTAAAAGTGCAACAGCAATTAATTCGTCGTCGTCGTCCATGCTTACGTGTTTTTACAAGCGTGTCACTAGAGAAACTGGCGGCATAAAATTCCGAATAAAAATACCGGACGTTTGCGCTAATCTCATATAATTCCGAATCTGAATTCCTAATCAGGAAACCTAATCCGGAATCCGCACGTGTGCGGCCAGCCTTAAAACTAGAACGAGAGCCAGTAAAAATGAAAACAAAACAACGCAGTAGCGTCTTCGCGAGTTTCTGTCCACATACTCGTATAGGAGCACTCCACATGCTGCGACAGGTAAAACTCCAGCTGAGATGATGTATGGCAGATGAATCAAGGGTATTTTCGACAACTTAAAACCCGCCAAGAGACAAGAACTGCAGTTCAAGTGCCTAAGGCAAGAGATTGAGTCAGGTAAGAAGATATGCGAATTCCAACCAGGGCAACAAGTCTATTACAAGACAAAATTTGAAAAAAATGGCAGCCAACAAAAGTTTGGGAGAGAACACATCGGTACTCCTATCGTATACTAACTCCTGACTGCCCGTTATGCATGCTAGACACGGCTGGGAAAGTGCTAGAGAAACTCATCAAGGGAAGACTCACTGACGTGATTCGTGCTGCTGGGGACCTATCTCCTCGGCAGTACGGCTTTAGAGCAGGACGTTCTACCATTGATGCGATTGCAGAGGTGGTGAACGCGGTCCAAAAGGCAGAGGCATATAGTCGCACCAAGCGACGGATCGTCCTGTTGGTGACACTCAACGTCAGGAATGCCTTCAACTCCGCTAGATGGGTGGATATTCTGGACACGCTGGAAAACTATTTTCAAGTCCCAGAATATTTAATGCGGCTTTTGAGGAACTACCTAAAAGACCGAAGCCTGCTCTACGACACGACACAGGGCCAACGAAGGATGGAAATTACATCGGGTGTTGCCCAGGGATCTATCCTTGGTCCGGACCTGTGGAACGTGTCTTACGACGGGCTACTGAGACTTGCGGATGATGTTGGGGCTCTGGTCGCCGGACGCACCGTTGAACAAGCGCAACTTAGGCTAGGTATGCTAATGCGCAGAGTGAGGGACTGGATGACTGCTCGCGGAATCAGTTTAGCACTGGAGAAAACCGAAGTGGTCATCTTGACAAAAAAGAGAATCCCTAGAGTAAGGATGATCAGTATTGGAGACATACAGGTCGAATCGAAGCCAGCGGTGAAGTACCTGGGGCTACTGATCGACTCGAAGATGAGTTTCTCTGAGCAAATCAGGGCAACGGCTGGGAAGGCAGCTTCGGGAATATCGGCCCTGAGTCGACTTATGGCCAACGTAGGGGGACCCAGCCCATCAAGAAGACGCCTCTTGATGAGTGCTGTAGGGTCAGTGCTACTGTACGGAGCAGAGGTATGGGGCGACGCTCTCAGCAAGGAGGTATACCGAAAACGGTTGGCACAGGTACAGAGAAGAGGAGCACTGAGAATTGCATCTTCGTATCCAACAGTCTCCGACTCGGCGGTGAGAATGATTGCAGGCGTGATACCTGTCGCCCTCCTTGCTAGAGAGCGCCGCGCTATTTACCTGCGCCGAAACGAGGATGCGAGGGAGATGGTTGTCCGCGAGGAGAGACAACGCTCGCTCAACGATTGGCAGCAGTCTTGGAGGAATCGCACGAAGGAAAGGTTGACTGCGCGCCTCATCCTGGATGTGAGACCGTGGCTAAATCGAAGGCATGGTGAGACTGACTTCTATCTGACCCAGCTCTTGAGCGGGCACGGGTGTTTTCAGTCTTACCTGCACAAGATCGGTAAGTCACGGTCTCCCGATTGTTGGTTTTGCCCAGGAGAGGAGGACAATGCCTGTCACACATTTTTTGCGTGTACCAAATGGGCCAGGCTGCGAAGGGAACTCTACAGGGAGACGGGAGAGCTCACCCCGGATAATATAGTTGCGGTGATGCTCGAATCGATTGACAAATGGAACCAGGTGGCACATTATGCTCGAGCAGTCCTTAAAGATAAAAGGGACTCGCAGCAGCCGCAGGTGCTGGGGCTGGGGGATCGCTCTTCTGGCATTTCCTCTTCCCCTCTCCCTTCCCGCTAGGAAAGGGACTCCCCAGCTTGAAGGCGCCCACGGCGTAACAAAACGGGACCTGGCCCGAAGTAATGTGTCAAATGGTTCCAGGCTAGGTTCTCAGATTGACAGGGGAGGTGTTTAGTGGGTAGTCCAAAGGTATCCTCAATGGGAGCCCCACACTGCCAGACTCGGCGGGCGTAAATGCCTTCACCTCCCTACCACAAAAAAAACTCCTGACGGTCTTTTAGGCCATTACAATGTCTTCCCCTAATAAAAATGTATGTGGCAAACTTTGAAGAGATAGCCGCATGTCAAGTGGCCGTGTAATTTTAAGGTGTGAAACTTACAGGGTATTTGGTTTTTGTAAATGAAGATTTTTTTGCGTATTTTTGTTTCTGTAAGATTTTTGAAGCCAGTTTCATCGATTATTTTTGGCGAACTGTTGCTTTATCAAAGAAAATACTGTGCTATTTTTAATACTACTTAATATACAATAAATTTTGTGTGCATTGTTTTGACTGGTATAAAATAGGCTTAGTTGTATACGTATTGTTTTTTTTTTGGTGTGAATTCTTACGGAGCTAATCGTTCTTTTATTTTTGACATCATATTCTGTCCTTACCACCAGGTGCCAATATAGACTTATTTTCAGGTTAAGTGAAAAACGTATTGAAATTGGTTTTGAGTGACGTCTTAGGTAGTTTTAGATTATACCATTCCTTTGATGCTCAATTCTTCTATGATATTTAGAGAGGCAATGTTTTCCGTATTTTGCAATATTTTCGGCAGACTTAATTTTAAATTTATTGATTGTATGTTCGTTTTATCAACAAATTTTAAAGGCAATTTTAACATGAACAAACTTTCACAAGTAAGCCAACTCAAACTTGCAGGACTCTTCCTACAACATAATTTACAAACTGTTACACACACTTAAAAGTACGACCGTACAATATTGAAAAAAGTGATTTCTACCCAAGGCTCATACGGTGAACTGCACACGAATATCGTCCATGAAAAGCACTTGCGCTTCAAAAGGAAGTTGAATCAATAGTCCTGTGAGCAAGATTCTAACTTTTCCCTTCATCATAAAAGTTTCGCAAAGGTAATTTGCATACGTCTGTCGATTAGTTAAGAAGCAAACTCCAAATAATGGTACGTCCATTCTTAAATTCTTTTAAGACCTATTCCGAGAGTTGAAAGACGTTTGCTTAATTAGTGTGGTTGTTAAGTTGGATGAATTCATGGTATACCGTTTGGAACTATTTAGTCACGTAATCGCAAACCATAAAAATTTTAGAAAAGAGGAAAATGATTTACAAGCGAAATACAGTTTTTCCCATGGAACTCGAAAATCAAATGCAAGTATATCAAATATTTTAAAGCTCCTCTCCTGAAAAGAAAAAGTTTTATTTTTTTAAGCCCGTTCCGGATATGAGATTGTGGGAACTGTGCCATCTTCCAAATGGCATAAAGAAATATCCTGCAGCATAGGAAACAATCCAAGAATTTTTTTGTCCATCCAAACAACTCCAATTTAATTGCTTTGAGTGCTTTTTATTATATTCACTCCACAATTCACATACATTTAATGCCTCTCAGTATAAGGACAAAATATGATAACTTTCAAATAATTTTTCTTTTTCCCGGACGTCTAGGAACTTTGGCGCCGCCATCAGGCAATTTCCTTGTTACTTGTTTGCATGCCTTTACACGCGGGGCATTTGTTATGCAGGATTGCGTGTTTTAAGCGCTGGATGGAAGCAAAATAAATCGTTATAAAAATTTTTAGGTGGGGAGAAACTCATAAAAACGCAAACAGGCGTAAATAATTAAGTGTCTGAAATTAAAATATTATAAAATTAGCAGAATAGAAGGTGGAAGTTGTGCTTCCGTGGTGAACTTTGTGGGCGTTGTGCTCCTGCAAGGCTTGTGTTAAGCATTTCTAGGAAAATCAAGCTGCTAATTTAGGTACACACTTGGTTGTGGTTTTTATAAATATTTACAAAAAGCACGAAAATTCCTTCTCTGAAACGTGGATTTTAAAAGCATTTAAGTCTGCATTTACGTATGGTTGTTTTACTACTTCTACTTTAGTCCCGAATGTTTTTGTACCATACATTCGGGACTAAAGTAGATACAAAAATATTCACCAAAACAAAGCATTGAATACGTAATTTTTTTTAATGCGAGTTTGTACAAGAAATTTTGATAACTTCTTCCGAACAGTAGCAAGATAGATTAGATGTAGATCTTTTCTTCGTTATACCAGGCAGTAATAAAAGAGGATACATTCGTTAATAAATCAGGTTTTTTAAGGTTTTAATAGTTCTACTAGCATTTTATTAATACTGTAACACAAAAATTCTTAATCAAATAAGCATTATTTCAATTAAAAATAATAAAATTGCAAGAGAGTTAAGTACAGATTTGACGGATATATCAGTCGTACACTTTCAAAAGCTTTTAAAACCTTCATAAACGGAACGGCGCAAATCATCGAAAGCCTTTTATAAGTGACTTCCATAACGCAGATTAATGATTTTAGTATCAGAAAAGTGGAAAACAAGTTGAAGTAGCAGGCGAATGCTCCTGCCAGAAGAGATTTGTGAAACAATTAATAACTCAAACAATATTTTCAAAATATTTAAACTTGACTAATATGCATATTTTATGAGTTGAGTTCGAACAATTAAATCCTAGTTATTATGTATTTGAATTCGGCGCTGTTTTGTTTCAAGTATTTTGACCCCGTTCTTGGAATACTCATAATAACACATCAATATTCCATATCATTTTTGAAATTCTTATCAAAATTCCTGTATATTTGTAGGATCTAGGTCCGTTGCAAACGTGTATCTCCCTAGTATCACGTGTTAATGTTGTTGTAAATGTTAAATTTCCAATCCGCTGTAACTTAGCTGTTTGTATTTCGATTACTATGAAATTTTTAGGACACATACAATTGCTATCAGAATTGATTTTAACTTTTCGTAGTGCTTTCAACGTGTGGCATAGTTAAAAGGTGGTATTTAATCTCAGCTTTTTATTTACTAGTGATTAATTGCGCCAATTTAATTATTTGCTGCAATTTAACACTATTGTAGCGCCACTATCGCCAGCAACTTTCTATGCAAATTTACCTGCAACATTCAGCGCGAATTTACCTGCAACATTCTACGCGAATTGACCTGGAAGGTTGACAGAGACACAAAAACGAACGAAGTCATCCCGTCTTCTTCGACAACCGCGCGTCGTGATCACACCAAATGGAATTGTCCGATTTTATTAATGAGAATAAAGTTTTGTTAAATTAAGCATCTGTATTTTGATAGAATAAAGCGAAGTGTGCGATCAGTGATACGCACAATTGGCGACCCTGTAAGGTAATTCGTGTGTTTTAACTAATGTCTAAAGACGAGCTCTAGGACGCCAACGGCGGCGCCATCAGTCAATCACACACCGACTCGAACACGCCAGCGGAGTCGCATGAAATAAATGCAATTGCATTGAAGCTGCCACCATTTTGGAAAAGCGACCCAGACCTATGGTTCGCACGAGTCGAGGCACAATTTCGATCAAATAATACCTCGAATGATCAATCTCGATTCGACAGAGTCGTGGCAGAGTTAGACGTGGCAATAATTGCTAAGGTGGCTGATGTAATTCGAGTGCCACCCAACATAGGAAAATATGCAACGCTGAAGGCAAGGTTAACGTCCGTTTTCGAAAGGCTGCACCAACTTTTATATCGACTGGAACTGGATGATCAGCATTCGTCGCAACTTCTTCGAAGGATGTAGTCGATGGCAGGTGTTAATGTACCGGAATAAGTGGTTAAACCATTGTGGTTGAAGCGCCTTCCCTCGAACATCCGTGCCATCTTGGCAGTGACAGAATCTGATAACCTTGAAAAGTTGGCTTGCGCCGCGGATCAAAGTCAAAGTCAAAAGCGCTTCATTTAATACTAATAGTTATAAATTTTAAAAGAATATAAAGCAAATTCCAAACAATAACAACAAAAAACTTAATGGCCCAAATGGCTCTCTAAATTTATACGTTATCATTAAACGCATTTAAAAAAAACAAAAAAAAACTAGCAAATTCAAATCAATGAAGATTATTACATACTTTTAAAATTCAATTGAAAAAGGAGAAAAAACCAACCAACACTATTCTAAAATTATTTATCATCTTAACACTACAGTGAACTTTGATCCTACACCTAATATGTTTTAACTTAATTCTAATAAATGCAATCAAAAACTTTATCTTATACTAAACAAATCTATAACTATGTTCCTAACCTAAGCGTTTTACCTTATCTCTAAACTAATATAGTAAACATAATATAAACCTAACCTATCCCTAATTTTTAACAAAAATAAACAATAACACTAAATGTAGCAATTATGAGCTGAAACTCAAAAACTAAATAACGAAAAACACCAAAACTGAAAATAAACACGAATAATTTAGACATTGTCATTCAGCCACCAATACCTGGATTGCGCCGTCTCAACTCGATCAGCTTCAACAAATCTAGCAAATGAGTATCTCTATTGAAATCGTTGGTCTCGTGAACTCAAATTAGGAGGATATTTTACCTTCTTATCGGTGGCCCGTCGATGTATGTGATATATGACTGGGACGCCGTCAGAATCAAAAACATATTGATTCATGTCCAAATACACGAATGATTCTGGAGGAATGAAGCCAGTAGCGAGGCAAGTCGCTATATACCCGTCTGTAGGGTGGAACGGCTGTGAAATCCAAGGGTTTTCACTCACAGTCACAGATCTAGCGATATGATTCCGAAGAAGCTTCAATATGAAGATATCGACCCACGTCACTTCAGCAGTTTGATAAATTCTTCTATTCGACATATGTTTAATGTTTCCAATCCGTCTCAGGCTTTCTGTACAAGCCACTAAATGCACGAAGACATTTCCTTTAGAAAACTCTTAATTTTTTCCATAGTACTAGCACTCTGGTTGTACCAGATCTGACATCCATATGTCAAAACTGGTCTAACCAGGGTCTTGTAACAGATAATTTTGACCTTTTGATCAATGTATTTGGAATGACAGAGTTTTGGTAGGGCCATGACTACTTTAAATGCCTTACTGAGCATGATTTTCACATGTTCAGTATAGTGCAGATACTGATCGAGATAAACACCGAGGTATCGAACACAGGATTTATGTGGAACTCGTTCTGAACTACCCTCGCCAGCCATGATGTGGAAATCTTTCCAATTACGTTTCAGGTCTTGACTAACCCCCTGCAGCGTTGTCCAAAACAAAATTGTTTCACACTTCTGCGCATTGATTTTCATTCGCCAATTGTCAGTGTACAGCTGCACATCATTGAACATTTTTTGGAGATTGCTCTGAACTATTGTAGCTTTTCGGTCTGCCTTATAGATGATCAGATCATCAGCAAACGCTACCAATGATTGCGTTGGCGAGACGTTAAAATCAAAGCCGTTCAATAGCTTACGAATGAAGATTGAGAAGAGCAGAGGCGCAGTAACTGTTCCCTGCTGTAGACCATTCAAGACTTTGAACTCGCGCATTGTTGTCAGATTTCCATCAGTTACAACAAACGATTTCCCGTATGACATATTGTACATCATGGCGACAAGGTGTCTAGGGAACTTGTCCTGAAGGAGTTTAAAAATTAGTCCATCTAACCACACCGTATCAAAGGCTTTCTCCATATCAATGAGACATGCTCCAACACATTGTCTATCATTTAGTTTCCAACAGATGTCTGAGGTTACTTTCGTTATTGCATGTGTGGTCGAATGCCTGGCACGAAAACCAAATTGGCAATTCGGCATCAACTCATTTTCCTCAATGTGGGTGTTTAATGCTCTGCTGAGCATCGCTTCAAACACCTTGCTGATGTTAGGAAGCAAGCTGATTGGGCGATAGCTTTTTGGGCATAAAGATTCTTTTCCTTTCTTCAAGATCGGAAATACCTTAGCTTTTTTCCACTCATTTGGGGAATATGAATTGCTCAACATGTTGTTGAACAATATGCAATAGTTCCTAATAGCGACCTCAGGCAAATGTTGGAGCACTACATTTGGAATACCATCAGTACCACATGATTTCTTGTTGTTTATCTTGTGAAATATGAAACACAAGTCTTCATAGCTGACAAAATAATCAATAAGATTCAAGCTCGGTATGAGGTCAGATGTTAATTTTTCATTGAAATGAAGAATTGATTGGCCGTGGAGGCTTGATTTGAAGTCGGAAACTTTTGCTTCAACGACCTCTGAAAATATTTCGTTCCCTCTCTCAGGGTTTGGTAGATGAACCAATTCAAAACGTGTTCCAATCAGGGCAAGTTTATCCAATCCTTCACAAATAATCCTGTTTTCATTTCTATCCGGAGTCGTACTATCAATTTCGATACCAGCTCTATCGAGAAGATTTATCTCATCACTAGCGACTTCAAGATTCGATACCTTCACTCGAGACTTCTTGCGGAATTTGCTATTCACTTTCGCAAACACGCCGTCTGGGCCCTGTGGGCTAATACCCCTCAATTTTTCGGCCCGTTGATTGCTGACCTCACTCCTGAAGTATGACCGGATTAAGTTCCGGACATTCTTCAGATGTAATTTCAACAAAGTCAACGAGGGATGGTTGTAGTCCGAAAATCGTCGATAAATAGTGTTGACGCGTGTGAGAAGGAGGCTTTTCAATCTTTTCAACCTTGCGATGGTTGGTGTTTCATATCCTTCCATATTGTTTCGATGTTTAATCTTGGGAACTACTTTCTCAATCGTTTCCAACGTCAGCTTCTCTAACTTCGACAAATAGACATCTATTTCATCGTTAGTTAGATTCTTGTCATTAGGAACCATTGAGCAAGAGTTGCCACCATCAGAAGGGGGACATTGCTTCTGGTACTCCCGATTAAACTTCTTTTGAAACTTTCCTCAGTCTGTTTTTTTGAAATTCAACCGATGATTTTCATGTTGAACTGGAATGAGGAAGAAATCATCCCTGTGATGATTGATTTCCATTACGATTGCGTTATGGTCGCTATCATAAGGAAGCACCTGCAGTTTCCGTTGAGGACTATTAAAGCTGAGTTCAAGTCTTGCGTCAGCAATGCAGAGGTCCAAATATGAATTTGTCCTAGGGTATGTTGAGAACGCCGACCCATATAGATTGCACCTGTATTCAATTTGGTTCTCTGTTATCCACGATTTCAGGAAAACACCTCTTGGATTATTGGTGGCGTTCAGCCATGATGTATGCTTGGCGTTCAGGTTACCAGCAAGAATATAATAGTTATGCAGGCTGTTCAATTCGAGTATTTCAAACAAGGAATTGAGCTCCTCCTTGAGCTTGAAAACAGTTCCACCAGTTGCATAGGCAGAGATGACGAAGAGATTATCCCCACCTGGCAGTAAGATTTTGATAATGGACACTTCAAGAGATTCAAAGCTTTTGAATTCGACTTTTTCAATATTTTGGAAATAATAGGGTTTTCGAACCAATATCTCGGTGCCACCTCCCCCATCACCTATTACCCTATCGTTTCTTACGAATTCATAATCCTTGGAGTACAATGAACTAAGGTGGGTTTCGTTGAGAAGCACGACGTCAGGCTTTTGCCTGGCAATGAATTCAAGGAGATAATCACGCCGATGTACAGTAACAATGGAGTTCACGTTGATCGAGATGAGACGAATCCTATCCGTGGGAATGTGGCTGGATGACAACTTATTTTGAGGCATTTGAAAGCCCTAAACGCTGAAAAACAATGTTAATTTTCGAATCTTGTTTATCGATTCTCTCCGATAGAGAATTTAATTGCTGATAAATTTTAAGGAGCAGCTCATTGTTGCCACTTACATTATTTATTTTATTTACATTGTCTGCTGGTACTCTCGCAGCAAGTGCAAATGACACCCCGGGCTTGACGAAGTTGGAGGTTATCACACTGCGGTGTGCTTGACTTTGTTTTGGAGTGACTTTAGCCTTTACGTCTTGATACCGGGGGCATCCTCGATATGATGCTGGATGACCAAAGGCACCGCAGGTCAGACAATATAGTTTTTCATTCGGCTCCGCCTGAGCCAATTAGCACTCGCCGTGAGCATGAATGTCTTTGCATTTAACACACCTTTATTTCATGGCGCAATTGGCAGCCGAATGCCCGAATCTTTGACACCTGTAGCACTGGTTGACCTCACTTTTCTGGAGCCGTTTCCACCTCACCACGCGGAAGTTCAAGTACCGTATTTTTTGCAGGGCACTTGAACTACTTTTGCTGGAAATCTGGACTAAGTAGTGAGGCAAGTTTTTGCGCTCCACAATCGATCTCCTTGTTGCAAAATTTTTAACTGAAATAAATTGTATTTCTGGTGCAACTTCTTGGAGCACCTGAAGGAGATCAACTATGTCCTCACCACAGTCCAGACCCTTCAATAAAAAGGTTTGGTTTCTTTCGCTTTTTGGGGGTATGTGAAATGCGGAACATCTCCAGAATTTAATGCACTTTATGTTGCCTGGAAATCAACCAGTGACTTAGTCCTAATTGTCAATTTATCGGCATTGACTCTTTTTATCTCAAAATCTTTTAGCTTATTTTCCGCTGCCAAAAGCCGAACCATACCTTTGACCGTTTGCCCAAATACATTGATTGGTGGGACTTTTTCTTTTTTTTCATTAATCTTAACGACCAGCAGACAAAACTTTTGATTTTTTCTCCCAATTTTCAATTTTAAGGTATGCATTGAACTCATTATCTAACTTAGAAGTTTTACCTGGATGCTCTTCAATGCTCATCGTATCTTCAAGTCCAGCTAGCGCTGCATAGTAATTTCTGGTGTCGTTTGCACCGCCTGCGCTGAGGACATCCTCTTGATTAACTTCTTCCTTCGACTTTTTAGTTTTCTTATCTTCGGTTTTTAAATTTGCTTGTTGGCCTTTCTTGGTTTCTTTAACTTTGTTGAAAGTTAACGTTCCAACGAGTGCTTCTAATGATTTGACTCGAAGCTTGAGCTCTTCATTTGCTTTTTCAATTTTGTCAGCTTTCTCTTTATCTGTGATCAGCTGCTCGATTTCGATTACCGACAGAATTGTCGGTTTTTCTTCTTCATTTTCGTAACTTCTTTTAAGCTGTTTTTCACCCGTCGTCATTGGCGATGGGAATGATCCTTCTGAATGTTCTCGGACCGGGACTTCCCTTGAACGTATTTCCACTTTTGATATTTCTTCTGAAAATGAATTTCAGGTATTCGATAAATGCTCGAATAATTCGACGGTGATTGTTTTCAATTACAAAAAATTGTTTTCAACTGACTTTTGTGGAAAATTAATTAATTTTTAAAATTAATGACAGGAGCGATTTAAAAACACGTCAAAGTCAAAGTCAAAAGCGCTTTATTTAATACTAATCGTTATAAATTTTAAAAGAATATAAAGCCAATTCCAAACAATAACAATAAAAAACTTAATGGCCCAAATGGCTCTCTAAATTTGTACGTTATCATTAAACACATTTAAAAAAAAACTAGCAAATTCAAATCAATGAAAATTATTACATATTTTTTAAATTTAATTGGAAAAAGGAGAAAAAACCAACCAACACTATTCTAAAATTATTCATAATCTTAACACTACAGTGATCTTTGATCCTACACCTAACATGTTTTAACTTAATTCTAATAAATGCTATCAAAAACTTTATCTTATAATTAAAAAAAAGCTATTACAATGTTCCTAACCTAAGCGTTTTACCTTATCTCTAACCTAATATAATAAACATAATATAAACCTGACCTATACCTAATATTTAACAAAAATAAACAACAACACTAAATGTAGCAATAATGAGCTGAAACTCAAAAAACTAAATAACGAAAAACACCAAAACTGAAAAATAAACACGAATAATTTAGACATTGTCATTCAGCCACCAATACCTAGATTGCCCCGTCTCAACTCGATCAGCCTCAACGAATCTAGCAAATGAGTATCTCCATTGGAACTGTTGGTCTCGTGAACTCAAATTCGGAGGATATTTTATCTTCTTATCGGTGGCCCGTCGATATATGTGATATATGACTGGGACACCGTCAGAATCAAAAACATATCGATTCATGTCCAAATACACGAATGCTTCTGGAGGAATAAAGCCAGTAGCGAGGCAAGTCGCAATATACCCGTCTGTAGGGTGGAACGGCTGTGAAATCCAAGGGTTTTCACTCACAGTCACAGATCTTGCGATATGATTCCGAAGAAGTTTCAATATGAAGATATCGACCCTCGTCACTTCAGCAGTTTGATAAATTCTTCTATTCGATATATAATGTTTCCAATCCGTCTCAGGCTTTCTGTACAAACCAGTACATGCACGAAGACATTTCCTTTCGAAAACTCTTAATTTTTCCATAGTACTAGCACTCTGGTTGTACCAGATCTGACATCCATATGTCAAAACTGGTCTAACCAGTGTCTTGCAACAGATAATTTTGACCTTTTGATCAATGTATCTGGAATGAAAGAGCTTTCGAAAGGCCATGACTACTTTAAGTGCCTTTATGAGCATGATTTTCACATGTTCAGTATAGTACAGATACTGATCGAGATAAACACCGAGGTATCGAACACAGGATTTATGTGGAACCCGTTCTAGACTACTCTCACCAGCCATGATGTGGAAATCTTTCCAATTACGTTTCAGGTCTTGACTGACCCCCTGCAGCGTTGTCCGAAACAAGATTGTTTCACACTTCTGCGCATTGATTTTCATTCGCCAATTGTCAGTGTACAGCTGCACATCATTGAACAATTTTTGGAGATTGCTCTGAACTATTGTAGCTTTTCGGTCTGCCTTATAGATGATCAGATCATCAGCAAACGCTACCAATGATCGGTTTGGCGAGACGTTAAAATCAAAGCCGTTCAATAGCTTGCGAATGAAGATTGAAAAGAGCAGAGGCGCAGTAACTGTTCCCTGCTGTTGACCATTCAAGACCTTGAACTCTCGCATTGTTGTCAGATTTCCATCAGTTACAACAAACGATTTCCCGCATAACATATTACACATCATGGCGACAAGGTGTCTGGGGAACTTGTCCTGAAGGAGTTTAAAAACTAGTCCATCTAACCATACCGTATCAAAGGCTTTCTCTTTATCAATGAGACATGCTCCAACACATTGTCTATCATTTAGTTTCCAACAGATGTCTGAGGTTACTTTCGTTATTGCATGTGTGGCCGAATGCCTGGCACGAAAACCAAATTGGCAATTCGGCATCAACTCATTTTCCTCAATTTGGGCGTTTAATGCTCTGTTGAGTATCACTTCAAACACCTTGCTGATGTTAGGCAGCAAGCTGATTGGGCGATAGCTTTTGGGGCATGAAGATTCTTTTCCTTTCTTCAAGATCGGAAATACCTTAGCTTTTTTCCACTGATTTGGGAAATATGAATTGCTCAACATGTTGTTGAACAATATGCAATAGTTCCTAATAGCAACCTGAGGCAAATTTCGGAGAACTACATTTGGAATACCATCAGTACCACATGATTTCTTGTTGTTTATCTTGCGAAATATGAAACACAAGTCTTCATAGCTGACAAAATAATCAATAAGATTCAAGCTCGGTATGAGGTCAGATGTTAATTTTTCATTGAAATGAAGAATTGATTGGCCGTGGAGGCTTGATTTGAAGTCGGAAACTTTTGCTTCAACGACCTCTGAAAATATTTCGTTCCCTCTCTCAGGGTCTGGTAGATGAACCAATTCAAAATGTGTTCCAATCAGGGCAAGTTTATCCAATCCTTCACAAATAATCCTGTTTCCATTTCTATCCGGAGTCGTACTATCAATTTCGATACCAGCCCTATCGAGAAGATTTGTCTCATCACTAGTGACTTCAAGATTCGATACCTTCGCTCGAGACTTCTTGCGGAATATGCTATTCACTTTCACGAACACGCCGTCTGGGTCCTGTGGGCTAATACCCCTCAGTCTTTCCGCCCATTGATTGCTGACCTCACTCCTGAAGTATGAACGGATTAAGTTCCGGACATTCTTCAGGTGTAATTTCAACAAAGCCAACGAGGGATGGTTGTAGTCCAAAAATCGTCGATAAATATTGTTGACGCGTGTGAGAAGGAGGCTTTTCAATCTTTTCAACCTTGCGATGGTTGGTGTTTCATATCCTTCCATATTGTTTCGATGTTTAATCTTTGGAACTACTTTCTCAATCGTTTCCAACGTCAGCTTCTCTAATTTCGACAAATAGACATCTATTTCATCGTTAGTTAGATTCCTGTCATTAGGAACCATTGAACAAGTGTTGCCACCATCAGAAGGGGGACATTGCTTCTGGTACTCGCGATTAAACTTCTTTTGAAACTTTCCCCAGTCTGTTTTTTTGAAATTCAACCGATGATTTTCGTGTTGAACTGGAATGAGGAAGAAATCATCCCTGTGATGATTGATTTCCATTACGATTGCGTTATGGTCGCTATCATAAGGAAGCACCTGCAGTTTCCGTTGAGGACTATTAAAGCTGAATTCAAATCTTGCGTCAGCAATGCAAAGGTCCAAATATGAATTTGTCCTAGGGTATGTTGGGAACTCCGACCCATATAGATTGCACCTGTATTCAATTTGGTTCTCTGTTATCCACGATTTCAGGAATAAACCTCTTGGATTTTTGGTGGCGTTCAGCCATGATGTATGCTTGGCGTTCAGGTCACCAGCAAGAATATAATAGTTATGCAGCCTGTTCAATTCGAGTATTTCGAACAAGGAATTGAGTTCTTCCTTGAGCTTGAGAACAGTTCCACCAGTTGCATAGGCAGAGATAACGAAGAGGTTATCCCCACCTGGCAGTGAGATTTTTATAACGGACACTTCAAGAGATTCAAAGCTTTTGAATTCGACTTTTTCAATGTTTTGGAAACGATACGGTCTTCGAACCAATATCCCGGTGCCACCTCCGCCATCACCTGTCACCCTATCGTTTCTTACGAACTCAAAATCCTTGAATCTCATGGAGTGCCATGAACTGAGGTGGGTTTCAGTGAAAAGCATGATGTCAGGCTTTTGTCTGGCAATGAATTCAAGGAGATAATCACGCCGATGTAAAGTAACAATGGAGTTGACGTTGATCGAGATGAGACGAATCCTATCCGTGGGAATGTGGCTGGATGACAACTTATTTTGAGGCATTTGAAAGTCCTAAACGCTGAAAAACAATGTTAATTTTCGAATCTTGTTTATTGATTCGCTCTGATAAGGAATTTAGTTGCTGATAAATTTTAAGAAGCAGCTCATTATTGCCACTTACATTATTTACACTATTTGCCGCATTTTCTGCTGGTCCTCTAGCGGCTTGTGCAAATGATACTCCGGGCTTGACGAAGTTCGGGGCTAAGACACTGCGGTGTATGTGTGTTTGCTTTGGGGCAGATTTCAATCTTGCATCCTGATATCGGGAGCATCCCCGATATGATGCCGGGTGACCAAAAACACCGCAGTTCACACAATATAGCTTCTCTTTTGGCTCCGTCTGAGCCAATTCGCACTCACCGGGAGCATGCACGTCTTTGCATTTAACGCATCGGTAATGCGTGGCGCAGTTGGCAGCCGAATGCCCAAATCGTTGGCAGCGATAGCCCTGGTTGATTTCTCGTTTCTGGAGGCGCTCCCACCTCACCACTCGAAAATTTAAATACCTGATTTGCTGAAGAGCGCTTGGGCTGCTCTTATTTGTTATTTGTACCAAATAATGTGGTAAATTTTTTTTTTCTACCGTCGACCTTCTTGTCGCGAATGTTTTAACTGAGGTAAACTCGATTTTTGGTGCTGTTTCCTTGAGAACCTGAAGAAGATCGACGGTATCTTCTCCGCAGTCCAAGCCCTTCAGCAAGAACGTCTGGTTCTTCTCGCTTTTTGGGGTATAAGTGAAGTGCGGAACCTCCCCAGAATTCAAAGCATCTTTCGCTGATTTGAAATCAACCAGTGATTTCGTTCTAATTGACAGCTTCTCGGAATTTATTCGTTTGATTTCGAAATTTGTCAATTTGTTTTCGGCTGCCAACAGCCGAACCATGTCCTTTCCGCTTTGACCGAAGACATTAATTGGCGGAACTTTCTCGGTATTCTTCGCTACTTTTTGAGGAGGACCAGCAGAACTACGGGCTAGATTCTTCTCCTTATTTCTACTTTCATTATTTTTATTTTTTAAATATAAGATAAAATTATCATCTTTATTACCTTCGTCTACATCCATCTCCTGTTGGAGTCCATCCAGCGCCGCAAAGTAGTTCTGGCTTTCGTTGGTGCCACCAGCACTTAATACCTCTTCAGTGATTATTTGATTTGCAGCTTTCTTCTGTTTTTCGATTTTTCGTATCGGATCACTCTCTTGAACTTTTTTTGCCGTCTTGAACATTTCTTCGTACGTTTGAATTCTTGCCTTTAGCTCTTCGATTTCACTTCGAAGGCGACACACCTCCTGTCTATCCTCGAGCACTTGTGTTTTGCGACCGGCATCTGCGGTATCCTGGGTGCTCGTGTGTCTCCGCTTGTTGACACTTGCCAATTTCACACCGTCACTTTCCCCGGGGCCCCCCAACGGAGGGAAGCCGTCGGGCTCCTCCATACAGCAGTCCCGAGTTGTCTTTGGTTTGGCCTTTTCTTGGTTTAAGGATACGGTTGGTCGATGCCTTCGACGATAAATTCTTCCCCAATAAAATCAAAACTTGCTTTTGACTGGCTTGTAAAAAATTATTTCAATATTTTGAAACTGACTTTTGTGAAAAATTAATTAATTTTTAAAATTAATGACAGGAGCGATTAAAAGCACGTCTACACGCAACGAGTGCTAAACGTAGAATTCTTTAGAAACACGTCTACACGCAACGAGTGCTAGACTTAAAATCAGCCAAAGATACTCTTAGCAGTGTGAAAGCTCCCCCTTCACATACACGTCAAACGCGAAGATAAGTCAGACCTTTCTGTTGACGGGCCTGGACGATGGGGAGAAGCTAGTTGATCTCTTTGAAATATTACAGCTACAAAGAGATCAACTCTTGAGCCAAAATGTTACCATTTTATTTGGAAGCTCCAACCAACTGCCACCATCATATCCTCCAATTCAAACTAGTACACTACCATATTTATTCTATATAGTTAGAAAAATCTATATTTTTTTAATTTTGCTTGGATTGCTGCGCGAGGCCCCGGGCGATTGCCCTGTTCGCCACCCCTAAGGCCGCCGCTGTCTACGGAGTTTTCTTGATCATACTTTTCTTCATGAGAATAGTCACTAGCTTTTTTAAACTTTTCTCCAGGTTCCTCTAATGGTGGGGAGCCGTCGGGCTCCTTCATACTAGCGGTCCCGAAATTGTATTGAAATTCTTCACTTTTATTTATAGATTGAAGTATAATTATGATATTCGATACAAATTACTTGAATCAATTGCTTCGAAAATATGATAATTAACAAATTACAAATTAAAAATTAATTTCCAGCTGACGTTTTGAACACAGGAAGATAAAGACGTCTGTACGCAACGAATACTACATGTAGAATTATGTCATGTCTATCAATTTATTTAGTACTTTTTTTCACCATCTATTTGAAAATTAATTTAAACTTACTTAAGATGCTTATATACTTGAAGATTCCTGAAAGAGGTACTTAAGAAACCGTTTTATTTTTCTTCTGAAAAACTACACAGCCTTGATGGCGTTAGTCCAATTTATAAACTCGCTGCATCAACCGTGATAAGTTAATAGTGAAAACAAATGACTTGCTCAATCCACTAATTCGTGCCCTGGCAAACTGAAAACCAACAAAACTACCATCTACGAGGTGTGACAATAAATTTAATTTATTGCCGCACTTGTGGTCAACCTGCGACCTTGAAATTCCCTTTCTTTGTGTCGTTTTGAGTAGACGTGTGTTGGTGGGGCTTGTAACGAAAATGGAGAAACGAAATCAAGAGCAACGCGTCGCGATAAAATTTTGCGCCAGATTGGGTGAAACAGCTTCGGAAATGTATGCTAGAATTGTCAAAGTGCATAGTGATAGAGCTCTTAGACCCGGAAAGCAAACACCAAAGCTCACAATGGTTGTCTCCGCATGCCCTCACCCGAAAAAAGCTCTCATGAGCAAGCCGATGGTGAAAACAATGATTATTGCCTTTTTTGATAGCCGTGGAATCGTCCACAAAGAATTTGTTCCATCGGGGCAAACCTTAAATCAAGCCTACTATCGCCAAGTACTCGAAAGATTGCGAAAACGAGTCAACAGAGTGCGCCCAGGCATCGCTCGTAACTGGATCCTTCATCACGACAACGCACGGTGCCACATTGCCCTCAGCGTGTCCCAGTATTTGGCCTCTAAAGGGATCGCCGTATTGCAACAGCCGCCTTATTTGCCCGATATGTCATCCTGCGTCTTTTTTTGTTCCCTAGAACAAAATCGGTGGTCAAAGGACCCATTTTGAGTCGATTACGGAGATCCAGGCGGCCGTGACGAGGGTACTCGCGGACATCCCAGTCGAAGTGTTCCAGAAATGTTACGAAGCATGGAAAACGCGCTGGAATCATTGTATACGAGGACGCTCCCAGAAGTACCCGACCGAACAAAGAAAACGGTAAAATAGTTGCGAAAATGTTTTTTATTTATCAACATATTCTCCTTTTGGTTCGATACACGTTTCTCAACGACGTTCAATAGCTTCAATGCCCGCTTTATACTAGGAACGGTCAAGCTCCTCAAAATAGCTATTAACCGCCGACTCATCTCTTCATTGTTGGCAAATCTTTTACCGCAGAGCCATTTTTTCAAATTCGGAAAAAGAAAATAATCCAAAGGAGCCAGATCTGGTGAAAAGGGTGCCTGAGGAAGCAATTTGAACTTCAACTCATTGATTTTAGCCATTGCAATGACGCACGTGTGGACTGGTGCGTTGTCGTGATGTAACAACACTTCCTTGTTCGTCAGATGGGGCCATTTTTTCTTGATTTCATCACCCAAATGCTGCAATAAGGCTGCATAATATGCGCCGTTGACTGTTTTTCCTTTTTCGAGATAATCAATAAATATTATTCCACGCGCATCCCAGAAAACGGATGCCATGACCTTGCCAGCTGACTGAACTGCCTTTGCTTTCTTTGGAGCCAGTTCTCCCTTTTCAGTCCACTGCTTTGACTGCCTCTTGGTCTCAGGTGTAAAATGATGGACCCATGTTTTGTCCATGGTTATGAATCGACGCAAAAACACTCGATGGAAACATCGTCACGTTGCTGTTTGTGCGCCATTGTGAGCAAACGCGGCACAGCTTTCTCACATCCAAATTTTCGGTCAAAATGCGAAGCACAGCATTTTTTGAAATGCCTTCCATGTCTGCTATGTTGCGCACTTTCAATCGACGATCATCCAATACTATTTTGAAGATTTTCTTCACATTTTCTGACGTGGTGACCTCACTTGGTCGACCACTGCGGTGTGCATCTTGGCAGCTCGTAAGACGTCGCTTAAACTCCGCTACCCAATATTTGACCATTGTAAACGAAGGAGCAGACTTCCCCAGAGTGGAACCCAACTCGGCTTTGATATCGGTTTTACTTAGACCTTTCAAATGAAACTATTGTATCACCCCGATGCCCGATTTTCTCCATACTTACAAATTCAATGAGAGCGTTCACTTTGGATGTCTGTAAAATATGTTATGAATTTTTCACATTAAGTTGTTGAAAGGTGGTATTGTCAATCGCAGTAATTGTTTTTTTTAAACTAACTGTATTCATAAGTCAGGTCGGGTACTTTTGGGACTACCCTCGTAGCTGCCCAAGGAGACTACTTTGAAGGGGATGGCAGAGTTGTAGAATAATTTTTAAATACACGGTGTTCATGGAATCAGTCTCATTACTTAATTGTCATACTTCTTATCTCTTTGGCCGTAACCTAGCCCCATAGATATTAACTAGTTAAAAGTACATACTTCTAGGTTATGTTAAGCTAATAATAATTTCAGTAGAGGATTTTGCCGAATTTTTCTTCTAGCTAATTAGAATATTCACATTGGAAATACGATACTATACATAGTTCTAAGTAATGTTCGAACGATGGTGAAATAACTTTGTCAAAACACCTAGCGTATTATAAGACCTGTGTACTGCATACATTATAACAAAGAAAATAATATATATAAAAAAATAAGAAACTTATAGAAGGTAAGTTTTGAATCTCAACTAAACGCAAAATATTTCTTCCGGTACTATTAATTGCTTATTATGTTTTCGTTCAAAACAAGTTTTTGTATGATTCTGCGATGCATTTCAAGGTCATCATGTCATGTTTGAACATTTTTTTCCATGTGTGTCTGTTCTATAATTTAATCCATCATGGCTATTTATTTAACAGCGTCTCCTTACTAACTACTATATCTAACATATATTGATTGAACCTATCATTGCAGAACCAACATAAGTTGTATCTATTTGATGGATTTTTCTAACAGACACGACAACCTTGAAGTCATTAAAACTTTCTTGAAAAGAGTCCCATACTCCTTAAAGCCATTCATGACTCTTCACACCTTGGCTCATGCAGCATTCAACGTCACGAGCTTTTAATTTCATCATAAAAATTCCGAACGTTCCCAAAACATGCTGCTAAAGTGTTGAATCTCAGTGTGATTACCATTAAGAGAATAATGAGAAGTACGTGGCATCATATGAGTCGTGCTCCAACTCTTCTGGGTACTGCAAGTAAGAATTTATAGGATTCCCAGACTTGTCTCAAGACGATCGATTTTCTGGGCCATTTCTAGGAAGTAATGGTCTCCGCGAGGCAAGAAATCGTAAATAATTGCTTCGTGCTTGCCCCAATTCAATTTACTCATCGAATAATTGGATGATGGAATGGCAAATGAAGTGAGTCCCCAGCGAATGTTTTCCGCCATAAATCAATAAAACTTGCTCCAAGTGCTCTCATTTATTCCTTTCGCTAAGCTAAGTGTTAAATCACTGATTAAGTAGAAAAGATGTCATTATAGCTGGTTAGCGACCCTTAGAGGATAAGCCACCGTTGTGAGTGGGCGTATTCGTTCTGATGGGGTGAACGAGAGAAGGAAGATTTCTTGATTATAATTGTAGGTAGCGAAATGGAAGAATATTTTTCTTTTCTAATGTATATTCAATTGTTTTCCTTTGCCAGTTGGCTTGGAGATTAATACTGGTGGATTTTTCTTTGGAAGGAAGATAAGAGACTGCAACTGGTATTATAATGGTCTCAGAATAGTTTTTGTTTTGAGAGATGCGTATGATAGTGGATGGCGAGAGGTGAATGTATTTATTTTATGCAGTACGATGTAAATTATCGGTGCTTAGCTTATGAGAACAAACATTTTTTGAACAGGAATAGTGAAACAATCATCTGAAAAAACTTGACTCAAATCAATAACAAGCTGGATGAGCAAGAGAGTGCTCTTGCCAGAAAGGCTTTTCAACCATCTTAGAGTTCGAAGCAAGTTTTCTGATAGTATGAATCGATGACTTGAATCATTCATCCAATACTTAGATAAGAAATCATTCAAATTCATCCAAAAGATGCAGTTTCTTTCATGAGCATATAACAGCCTTTCATAAGCACATAATTTTCGACCAATTGATCAGATTCAAATTAAATACTTTTCTTAAAATTTCCTGAAAACCCGAAGAACCTAAAAATGCCTATGTCGATTTGCAATGTATCAACCATCAACACGTTTTATTGTTGTTGTGATTCCATACAATTAAAATGGCTATAATTCACTTAAAAATGATTCGATTTCCATGAAATTTTGTGATCAGATGTTAATCTGCATAATTGTAAGACTTCAAGGTATCGTTTTGATTTTATGGGAGAAAACTTAAAATCTACTAATCATTCTATTATTAACAAAGTTGAGTAAGTTTCTATCTCTTAGGTATTTATTGTCCTTGTCATCATAAAGACCCATCCCCACGATTTTTTAAGATTTTTCGGCTTAAAGGTGTCCAATCGCGAGGGAGGACACAAAATGTTCGTTCATTTTTCCTCACTGTGAACCCCCTGATCCTTAAAATGACTTTTATTTCAGATTCTTAAAAGTTCTTTTAAGACCTTTCATTTGATATCTACACCGTTCGACTACCTTTTTAAGGGTTATTTATTAGGACTTTAGCTTTCAAGAGACCAATATTTCAGACCTTTCCACAAAGTTTGAGCTTTTTAGCTGCTACAGTTTCGAAGAAAACTTGGAGTGACACAGGGCTGACGGAAGGACAGACAGACTGATAGGCAGGACGCGAAACTAGTCGGTATTTGTAACAATTTTTTACAAAGCCCTAAAAATGCTTTAGGGAGAAACAATGTTGTACGGTAAATATTACCAAAGTTCACTTTTTTAGGTCTTTGTAAAAAAATTTTTTACAAAGACCTACTAGTTTCGCGACCTGTCTGTCCGTCCGTCTGTCCGTCCGTCCGTCCGTCCGTCTGTCCGTCTGTCCGTGCGTCACAGCTGATTTCCTCAGAAACTATAGAAGCTAGAATGCTCAAACTTTGTGAAAAGGTCAAAAGTGATGGTCTCTCAAAAGTTAAGGCCTCAACAAGAATTTAAAAAATGTTTAAGGGGGGTCCTCCCTTATAACGAATTGGCCCTTAAAAGCTTTTTTTTCATTAAAGGTAGTCAAGTGGGGTATCAAATGAAAAGTCTTGACAGGAACTTTTAGAATCTGAAATAAAAAAATCATTTTATGAATTAGGGGGTCCAGGGGAAGGCAAAATGTACCCAAAATTTGTGTCCCCCCCCCCCCCCCTCGCGATTGGACACCTTTCAGCCGAAAAATCTGAAAATTATCACGAACGTGGACCTTTATGAGTACAAGGGCAACAAATACCTTATAAATCGAAATTCGCTCAACTTTGTTACTAATAGTATGATTTGTAGATTTTACATTTTTGCCCATAAAATCAAAACGGTACCTTTAAACTTCTTGAAATTTCGCAATTATATAGACTAATATAAGATATATATGTTCACAAAACTTAATTGAGATCGAATCATAATCAAGTGAGTTATAGCCATTTCAATTATATGGAATTACACCAACAATAACACGTGTTTATGGTTGATATAGGGTTTTCCAATAAGAGGTGTTATTTGGATATTAAAAGAAAAATGCCATTTTTAATACAAATGATCGAATATTTATTTCATTATAAAGAAGAAGATATGCCGTTAATAGCAATAATTAACATTGATTAAATAACCACCACAACACGCTTACAGGACCATATCCTCTTCATGAAATTTTCCATAACCAAATCGCAAAGTGGTTGCCCTATGTCCTCGATAGTCTCACGAATTTCATCTTTGAGATCTTGAATCAACGCTGGGCTATTGGAATAGGCCTTCTATATCACGTGGCTCCAAAGGAAGAAGTCGCAAGGTGTTAAATCAGAAGATCTATTCAAAATAACACCTCTTATTGGAAAACCCTATATATATTTAAAATTGACTTAGGCACTTTTATTTTCTTTCAATTTTCATGAAAATTTAAGGAATAGTGTTTAACTTGAACATGTTCAATCGGCCGAGCATTCAGAAAAATCATTTAAGCTAAATCGAAATGGCGGCTGCACTGTGCTTATGAAAGAAACTGTGCATTTTTTGTATAAATTTGAACGATTTCATATCTCAGTATTGGATGAATAACTCAAGTTATCGATTCACGCCATTAGAAAACTTGTTTCTAACCCTAGGATGTTTACAAAGACCTTCTGGTAGGAGCACTCTCCTGCTTACTCAACTTGTATAGAATTAATTTTATGAATGGGTGAAGCTTTGAGATATAACTTGATAAGTGTAAGTTGATATGTTTTTGGTTTTTTTTTTTATTGTTTGCAATCAAACTAAAATTTAGTTTGTTCATTCCGGAATTAATAGCGCCTCAAATCAACTTATTAAGTAGTCGAAAAAAATTTATTTTCCAATTAAATAGCGATGTTTATTCAATTTTGATAATCCAAGTACTAGTATTTCAAAGACTAGTTGTCTTCCTCATTAGTTGATATAATACAATGAAGCTTTATTTAACCAAGAGGGATCGTAGTAGTCTTTGCGTATAGACGTCTTTTAAATCGCTCCTGTCAAAAGTTTTCAAAAATTAAATTAATTTTATAAAAACGATAGTCCGTAGTTAATTTTTATCGGAAAAAATCTTATATTGTCGAAGTAATCGACTCAGGAAATTTCTATCGAATATTTTTACTTCGATTGGTAACGAAAAACAAATTCACAAAGAAAATTTCGCCGCTGGTATGGAGGAGCCCGACGGCTTCCCACCGTTGGGGCAACCTGGGGAAATGACGAATACGAAACTGGCGACAATCACCAAAAGAAAACATAACGAAGAAAACTCCGTAGATGGAGGGTGCAAGCTGCAAATAATAGCGGACAATCAACAAATGGCCAAATTGCAGAAAGAAAATGATGAACTAAGGCAAGAGATACAGTCTCTCAAGAATCTTTTCAAGAAAGGGATGAAGCCTCAAAAGACGCAGCCACAAAATCAATAGCAACAGGTGACAAAGCCGAAGAAAAGTGCAAAGCAAGTAAATCCAGAGGAAATTCTAAGTGCTGGTGGCACCAACGAGAGCCAAAATTATTTTGCAGCGCTGGAGGGATTAACCGAAGATATGGAAATCGAAGAAAACATCGGAGGTAATTTTAATCAAGATAATGACGTTAATTTTATTCAATATTTAAAGAACAAAAACAAGGAGAAAAAACCAGCCGGCAGTTCTGCTGGTTCCTCTGAAAATGCTTCCAACAAGACAGAAAAAGTTCCGCCAATCAACGTGTTCGGACAAACCGGGAAAGATATGGTTCGGCTATCGGCAGCCGAAAATTAACTGGAAAATTTCGAAATCAAAAGAGTTAACGCCGAAAAATTAACTATAAGGACGAAATCACTGGTTGATTTCAAGTCAGCCAAAGATGCGCTGATTTCTGGGGAGGTTCCACACTTCACCTATACCCCAAAAAGTGAAAAAAATCAGACCTTCTTGTTGAAGGGTTTGGACAGCGGAGAGGATACGGTCGATCTTCTTCAGGTGCTCAAGGAGGCTGCACCAGATATTGATTTTGTTTCAGTCAAAGCCTTTGCGACAAGAAGGTCGACCATAGAAAGGAAGAATTTACCACTTTACCTGGTACAAATTGCGAATAAGAGCAGTCCAAGTGCCCTTCAACAAATAAGGTACTTGAATTTCAGAGTGGTGAGGTGGGAACGCCTCCAAAAAAGAGAAGTCAACCAGTGTTACCGGTGTCAAAGATTTGGACATTCGGCTGCCAATTGTGCCATGCACTATCGTTGCGTTAAATGCAAAGACGTTCATGCTCCCGGTGGGTGCAAATTGGCTCAGACGCAGCCTAAAGAAAAATTATACTGCGTTAACTGCGGTATTTTTAGTCACCCAGCATCATATCGAGGATGCTCCCGATATCAAGATGCAAAAGTTAAATTTGCTCCAAAGCAAACACAAGTACACCGTAATATCATACCTTCCAACTTCGTCAAGCCCGGAGTATCATTTGCACTCGCTGCTAGAGGACCAGCAGAAAATGCTGGAAATAATGTCAATAATGTAAGTGGCAATAATGAGCTGCTTCTCAAAATTTATAAGCAACTTAATTCTTTATCGGAGAGAATCGACAAACAAGATTAAAAATTAACTTTGCTTTTCAGCGTTTAGGTCTTTCAAATGCCTAATAATAACTTGTCATCCAGTCATATTCCCATGGATAGGCTTCGCCTCATATCGATCAACGTCAACTCTATCGTTGCTATACATCGACGTGATTATCTCCTTGAATTTGTTGTTAAGCAAAAGCCTGACATCATACTTCTCACTGAAACCCACCTCAATTCATGGCATTCCATGGAATTCAAAGATTTTGCATTCGTAAGAAACGATAGGGTAATAGGTGATGGGGGAGGTGGCACCGGGATATTGGTTAGAAGACCCTATTGTTTCCAAAATATTGAAAAAGTCGAATTCAAAAACTTTGAATTTCTTGAAGTGTCCGTCATCAAAATTTCACTGCCAGGTGGGGATAACCTCTTCGTTATCTCTGCCTATGGAACTGGTCAAAATGTTCTCAAGTTTAAGGAGGAACTCAATTCCTTGTTTGAAATACTTGAATTGAACAGGCTGCATAATTATTATATTTTTGCCGGTGACCTGAATGCCAAGCATACATCATGGCTGAACGCCACCAATAATCCAAGAGGTGTATTCCTGAAATCATGGATAACAGAGAACCAAATTGAATACAGGTGCAACATATATGGGTCGGAGTTCCCAACATACCCTAGGACAAATTCATATTTGGACCTCTGCATTGCTGACGCAAGACTTGAATTCAGCTTTAGTAGTCCTCAACGGAAACTGCAGGTGCTTCCTTAATGGAAATCAATCATCAAAGGGATGATTTCTTCCTCATTCCAGTTCAACATGAAAACCATCGGTTGAATTTCAAAAAAACAGACTGGGGAAAGTTTCAAAAGAAGTTTAATCGGGAGTACCACAAACAATGTCCCTCTTCTGATGATGGCAACGCTTGCTCAATGGTTCCCAATAACAGAAATCTAACTAACGATGAAATAGATGTCTATTTGTCGAAGTTAGAGAAGCTGACGTTGGAAACGATTGAGAAAGTCATTCCCAAGATTAAACATCGAAACAATATGAGGGATATGAAACACCAACCATCGCAAGGTTGAAAAGATTGAAAAGCCTTCTTCTCACACGCATCAACAATATTTATCGACGATTTTTGGACTTCAACCATCCCTCGTTGGCTTTGTTGAAATTACACCTGAAGAATGTCCGGAATTTAATCCGTCCATACTTCAGGAGTGAGGTCAGCAATCAATGGGCGAAAAAATTGAGGGGTATTAGCCCACAGGACCCAGATGGCGTTTTCGCGAAAGTGAATAGCTTATTCCGCAGGAAGTCTCGAGTGAAGGTATCGAATCTTGAAGTCGCTAGTGATGAGATAAATCTTCTCGATAGAGGTGGTATCGAAATTGATAGTACGACTCCGGATAGAAATGGAAACAGGATTATATGTGAAGGATTGCAGAAACTTGCCCTGATTGGAACACATTTTGAATTGGTTCTTCTGCCAAACCCAGAAAGAAGGAATGAAATATTTTCGGAGGTCGTTGAAGCAAAAGTTTCCGACTTCAAATCAAGCCTGAACGGCCAATCAATTCTTCATTTCGATGAAACATTAACATCTGACCTCATACCGAGCTTGAATCTTATTGATTATTTTGTCAGCTATGAAGACTTGTGTTTCATATTTCGCAGAATAAACAACAAAAAATCATGTGGTACTGACGGTATTCCAAACATAGTTCTCCGACATTTGCCTGAGGTTGCTATTAGGAATTATTGCATATTGTTCAACAACATGTTGAACAATTCATATTTCCCAAATGAATGGAAAAAGGCTAAGGTATTTCCGATCTTGAAGAAAGGAAAAGAATCTTCATGCCCCAAAAGCTATCGCCCAATCAGCTTGCTGCCTAACATCAGCAAGGTGTTTGAAGTGATACTCAACAGAGCATTAAACGCCCACATTGAGAAATATGAGTTGATGCCGAATTGCCAATTTGTTTTTCGTGCCAGGCATTCGACCATACATGCAATAACGAAAGTAACCTCAGACATCTGTTGGAAACTAAACAACAAAGAATGTGTTGGAGCATGTCTCATTGATATGGAGAAAGCCTTCGATACGGTGTGATTAGATGGACTAGTTTCCAAACTTCTTCAGGACAGGTTCCCCAGACACCTTGTCGCCATGATATGTAATATGTTATACGGGAAATCATTTGTTGTAACTGATGGAAATCTGACAACAATACGTGAATTCAAGGTCTTGAATGGTCTACAGCAGGGAACAGTTACTGCGCCCCTGCTTTTCTAGAATATTCATTCACAAGCTTTTGAACAGTTTTGATTTTAATGTCTTGCCAACGCGATCATTGGTAGCGTTTGCTGATGATCTGATCATCTATACGGCAGACCGAAAAGCTACAATAGTTCAGAGCAATCTTCAAAAAATGTTTAATGATGTGCAGCTCTACACCGACAATTGGCGAATGAAAATCAATGCGCAGAAGTGCGAAACAATTTTGTTTCGGACAACGCTGCAGGGGGCCAGTCAAGACCTGAAACGTAATTGGAAGGATTTCCACATTATGGCTGGTGAGGGTAGTTCAGAATGGGTTCCACATAAATCCTGTATTCGATACCTCGGTGTTCATCTCGATCAGTATCTGTACTATACTGAACATGTGAAAATCATGCTCAGTAAAGCACTAAAGGTAGTCATGGCCCTTCGGCGACTCTCTCATTCCAGATACATTGATCAAAAAGTCAAAGTTATTTGTTACAAGACCCTGGTTAGGCCAGTTTTGACATACGGATGCCAGATCTGGTACAACCAGAGTGCTAGTACAATGGAAAGATTAAGAGTTTTCGAAAGGAAATGTCTTCGTGCATGTACTGGTTTTCTGAAAAATTATTAGAGAAGAAAAATGAGAGTTTGAATAAGTAGAAAAAATTAAAATGAACTCCCTCACCTCTGAGCATGGTGGTCGCCATCACCGGTATGTATCTAAGAGTGATGGCCTGAGGAGAATTAGTGCACACGTCGAAACCACCTTCTTCTAACATTTTTCTTCTCTAATTATTTTTCAGAAAAATTATTATTCAAGATATGCAACTCATTTGTGTAGCTGCAAACAATTCCATAAAAAGTAATTTAAAATGCTATCGGAGCCATCCGAAAGAGTGATCGATATCCGCGCGGCGTTAGAAAAGCTTCAATGTAGAGCAAATTTGTCGTATAGATTTACATTAAGTTGATGTGAAAAGGGTGAAATGATCCAATTGAAAAAAAAAAAAAAAGTTTAGCTAATTCATTTTTGTGTTAGTAGTATAAGTAATTTTTGAAAAATGCTGGTTGGTTTTTTTCTCCTTTTTCCAATTGAATCAAAAAATATGAAATAATCTTAATTAATTTAAATTTGCAAGTGTATTTTTTTCATAAAATGTGTTTAACTGATAACGTATAAATTTAGAGTGCCATTTGGGCCATTAAGTTTTTTATAGTTTTATTGTTTGGAATTTGCTTTATGTTCTTTTAAAAATTTATAACGATAGATTTACATTAAATAAAGCGCTTTTGACTTTGACTTTGAAAAAAAAAGCTTTATTTAACCCTTAACCACTTTTATACGCGTAACGCTTAATTACAAAATCTAGTAAGCATTTTTCAATTGTATTCAATTTGGTTCTCTGTTATCCACGATTCCAGGGATACACCTCTTGAATTTTTGTTAGCGTCGAGTCATGATGTATGCTTGGCATTCAGGTTATCAGCAAGAATATAATAAGTACGAAGCCTGTTCAGTTTGAGTATTTAAAACAGGGAATCGAGCTACTCGCTTAACTTTAGAACGTTTCGACCAGTTGCATAGGCAGAGATAGCGAAGAGGTATCCCCGCCTGGCAGTGAAATTTTGATAACGGACACACCACGAAATTCAAAGATTTTGAATTCGACTTTATTAATATTTTGGAAGCAATAGGGTCTTCTTACGGGTATCACGGTTCTTCCTCTTACATCACCGTTTGCCCTATCGTTTCTTACGATTTCGAAATCCTTGAATGTCATGGATTGCTATGAATTGAGGTGGGTTTCAGTGAGAAACATGATATCAGGTTGTTGCTTAGCAATGAATTCCAGGAGAAAGTCATGCCGAAGTTAAGTAACAATGAAGATGAGATGAGATTCAGCTTATCTATGGAAATGTGACTGGTTAACAAACTATTTGGAAGTACGTTGCCCATAACGTTGAAAAACTAAATTGATTTTTTAATCTTGCTGATTCATTCTTTCTGAGAGAGATTCAAGCTGTTGATAAATTTTGAGAAGCAGCTCATTATTGCCACGTACATTTGTAGTAATCGAGCAGCCGAAAACCGGCGTAACACAGCTCCGCAATTACAATTGCAGATTTGAAAAATTTAATTACTCAAAGTTAAGCTTTTCTAAATTATGAAACTTAGACAAAAAATTTTAGTTTTTATCAAAAATATAAATTCATACTATTTTTTTTATATATTAAACGTAAATGTCCTCTATATTGGCATCCTTCACAAGATTTATCTTTTCATTATAATATAACTTTTCCATATATTATTATTTTTTTTATTCACTTAGTAACTCAAATCTGCAATTGAAAATTCTAGCATGAGAACACTGATATATACACAGCATTCCACGGATTACATTGCAAATGCAATCTGCAGTGGCTGAGCAAGGGACTCGTCTTCACCGACGATACGTGACGATACGGCTGACGATGGACAAGCGAAGAAGGAAATCTGCTTGGGCGCTAAGAAACCACCGTTGTGGCATACAGTTTCGGCTGGGATTGAAAAGCAAACGGGGAGTCTGTTAGTCACTTTCACGGCGGTCACATCGTGACGCCCAAAAGAGGACTCAAAATTAGAAAAGTTCCCGTGGATGTGGTCGTAGAATCCGCTTAGGATTGTCACTTAATTGTTTGCGATACATTGTCGCGAAATTAGTTTCGATTTTCACGGCGTAGCAAGTGAACATTTCTGTAAATAATTGGATAACGCGTCGTAGACGTCTTCATTGTTTTCTCGCGAGGTCTTCGAGAGAATACCACGCAGGGCGCACGTCACGAAAAACCGCGCCGGAAAAGGAAAAAGTGCGTGAAAACAAGACCCAGTTTAAATTCATTGAAAGTAGCCAAAATCACTTAGCCATCGTAACTTGCATTGCATTTTCACCTTTTTGTGTGCTTAAATTCACGAACAAATGACGGGAGTTCTTACAGTGGACGTGTGACGTAATTCCGTGCCAATCTTTGGAGAGTGCGAAGAAGAGCTCACGATTGGCAACAGTGAACAAGTGTTCCTGCTCTTGTGCTAACCAATTTTATCGTGCCAATAAATTGAGTGGTATTAAATATGTGTACAATGATTCACTAGTTATGTACTTGAACTGTACATAACTCATAAATCCTGATGCTACAAGCTTTTTGGCATATACGTCGGCAGCTGTTGGAGAAGAATAAATATAAGTGAGGCGTATGCATATAGAAGATGGCTGTATCCGTGGTGAATCAATTGATTTTTCGATTGAAATAGGAATGTATTATCAATGTGCTGACGAAGCATTGAGTAACTGTCATGCCTGGTTGCATCATCAATAGGTTCTGAAGCGCGCATCTCATTTTTTACGATCGGAAATCCTGCATACGGAGAGCTTCATCAAGAAGCATATCAGTGGTTATAGTTGCTTTCATTATCGCCAATTGGTGCTACAGACAATGTGTGAAATATGCTACTAGAACAGAGAACGAAATGAGTATCCTTACCTAAATCACTTGATAAATTTTTATCTAATTAACGGTATATCATCGGTCGAAGAAATTGTACGAACTCTCTTGCCAAATATTAATGCAAACCCTTTGAAAGAAGACAAATTGAAATGTTTTCTATATTGTTGTAATTTTGCTGCGTACGATATAAAATTTAGCGATAAATTGAAAAATCTTTTTGATTTTCGGGAATCATTCGAGGAACATCGTTTCGCGTCAATGAGATAAATTTCAGAGTAAATGATTCCTTTAATTTTTTGTTAAATTTGCATTGCATTGATTCGCCGCCCTCTATCTTTGAAAATTGCTTGTTGAACAAAACATTTTTGGTTGCAAAAAGTATTTCATATAACACTTGAAAAAATGTTTTGCTTTAGATTGAATTAATCGCGCGGTGGTTTTGTTTAAATTTGGTTCAAGACACTTGCTTTTGTAATATGGATTGTAATTATATGTTTTGGGCCTTAATGCGTGACCAAATTTGACCTTCGCCCATATAAAGTTTTGTCGTATTGACCGTAATGCAGAAAGCCATTTAATTGCTCCGTATTTTTGTCTTTTTTTTGAAACATTGTAATTTTTATGGATTAACGTTAGATATTGACTTAGGGTATCCGCTGAGAAAGTTTTTTTGGGATTGTTAAATGCATAATGCATTTGATTTTGATTTTACAATGAATAAAATATTGATTTTACAATGAATAAAATAATCTTAGAAGAACGTCGGTCTTTCCTTTTTGAAAACTGATCGGGTAAAGGACCCGCATCGATGGCAGGGTCCTCCTCTAACATGGGCTAGCCATCGGGTGCGCTCTTCTTTTCTTTCCTTAACAGGGGAATGGCCTTCCGCTCGCGTGCCCTTTTATGATAAAGGATTATGTGATTTCATTGCATAACGCTATAGCATAAATCGGTTACTTTTGTATTTCAAATTTGAGGGAAAGAGTCATACAAAGTACTTTTGTATGAGTTTTTCACTCAAATGGGAAATATATGGCCACGTCTACGTTTAGATCTTGATCCGGTTGGGAGGGTGCGAGGGGGCACCGCTACCATATGGATGTCCCACTCTTATTTGTGGGCCATAAGTCTCGTCGGTAACGGCGAAGTCCTCTCAAGTCCGTCTATTTTCCCCAGGCCCAGTTTGCCTTCTGATTCAGCAATACTCTTTGACCCTTAGTAGGTTACCTCCTTCTCGACTTTGGTCGACATTTCTTTGACCCCGAAATTCGTGGATGCAGAATTTTTTTGTAGTGGGTCCTTGTGCTGGAGAAAAGAACACGCCCGACGACACCGCAACCACTAGCTTGCCAGCGCATTCACGCGTCCCCAGACAAGGCCAAACTCGACGGATCTCAACGTCCTCTTCCGCTGAGGCAGCACACTATCGCTGCAGCGCTTAACGGACAATTACCATACCTATTATCACTACATCTTATATATTTTATTTGAATTGTTGTCTGCTGGCCCTCTACGAGCAGGTGCAAACGATACACTAGGCTGAACGGAGCTAGACGATGTTACACTGCAGTGTACTTGGGTTGACCTCAGTTTTTTTGGAAACGCTGCCACCTCACAACTCTAAAGTTCAAGTACCTCACCTTTTGGAGGGTGCTAGGACTGCTATTGTTTTAAATTTGTACCAAACAAAACGGTAATATTTTGCCTTCAACAGTTGATCTCTTTGTAGCGCAGTTTTTTACACTAATGAATTTGAAAGCTGGCACTGCTTCCTTTTATATTTCAAGGAGATTAACTCTTTTCTCTTTATCAATGATATATGCTCAAAGGCATATATCATACAGCTGATACGGCGTAGCTACGGCCCTGCATTTGAAAAAGAAAGGTTACATAAATCTGTCTCCCTACATCGGTTAGAGTACACAGCATTATGATAGTAAGGAAATGAGTGCCTTTCCAAGTTTTCAAATTCAAAGGCGCTTTATTGATTCAATTGTTATAAATATTATAAAAATATATAGCAAGCTTTAATACGGTATGAAACTCAAAAACTTAATGGCCCTCATAATACTCTAAATTTAAATAATATTCAATCAAAAACAAAAAATTACCTAAACCATATCAAATGCTAACTACTACACATTACCAGTTAATTAGAAAAAGGAGAAACAAGTTGGGTAGACAGACCTACGCTCATGTCAAGGGTGTTTTTTACAGGGGTCACTCCCCTATATGTGAAGACCCCTCTTAAATACCTTATAAAATTTTCTTGTAATTGAACCTTGAAGAGAACACCACTTTACACCTACATACAAAATTTGATGTCTCTAGCTAAAGTAGTTTGCGAGAAAAAGTGCTGTGACACACGGACGGATAGACAGGACGAGATTTGTAATGAATCATGTGACGCCGCTGGTGACCACTACCAACACACTTTGCTGCTAGGTGGCTTGTCATTTTACGTTGGTTGCGACCAGTGCACATCCCACGTCTATTTTATCGTGGGATGCCAACAGAATTTTGACAGCCACATGGTAGCAGAGTGTGTGGGTAGCGAGTGCCATCGAGAGGAATTGCTTTTATCGCAGCGGGATTTTAGTGTGCTAATTCTATTGTGAGTTTTGTGGATAAAGTGAAGATTCTGTGTTACAACCTAAACCCAAACGTAAACATTTCAGGTAAATATGCTTTTGGACGAGGGTAACTGGTGATGTAACTTAGTTCTTAATTCTCGCGAGACCGATAAACTCAGTGCGCCGCTAATGCTTAGCCATTTTGCAAGTGGTCGTGTTTAAAAAGGCGATAAATATGTGATGCTTTCGCCAATCCGTCATTTGAAATTCATACGCTCGACACATGTCTGCCACGATTGCAATGAGGATTCACCCCTAGAATGTCTCAAGTCAGCATTGACGATTCGTTATGCAAGCACTGTCTTATCTTTCCCAAGAATCGTGTTAAGGTTATGTGATTGAGAACAATCACGATGGAGCTTGAATGCTTACTAGCTTCTGCATGATTGATCTTTGCCATACTACCGGGGTAAGAGGACGCAATTTCGTAAAATGCTGGATTGCGCCTTGGGTTAGCATTGTAATGGTCGTAAAAGCATTCTGATGGGTAAAACGAATATTTTTAAGACTGATGCTAAGTTGATTTGATCAGAGTATAAAAATTGATGTGTACAATCATGAACGTACATTTTTTTTTTTTTTTGAGAATAAAACAGAACAATTGAAGATTCAAACATTGAAAAAACAAATAAAAGAAAAAGAAAGATTTTACTTAATTGCTAGTGAAGTTAAAAAAAAGACTGGAACGTAAAGCAGTAACGAACATAATTTTCAATGACATAAAAGCTAATAAAGAAACAAATTTCAAATTTTGAAACTAATGCAATGTATGGTTTTAAAAGCAAAGCATGTTTCTCGACATACATTGAGTCAAACAATGATTCTGAAATCAAATAAATCATGGACCTGAGGAAATTGTTAATCGAATAAGAAAACAATTAAGAAAAATACCTTTTCTTCGTTTTCCACATTAAAAATTTAATCCATTTACTAGTATTTGTAAAATGTTTTTGAAGTAATATATTATGCTTTGTGGCGTAACAAGGAAACAAAAGCTATAAAAATGCTAAATCTTTCGCAATCAGTGGATTTTCAACTAAGAAAAGGATATTGAATTGACTTCTATTAGCCTTTGTAACAAATGTCTCGATGTATGTAATGAATGATTCGAGAACATAGTTTCTTTGTTATTTAATGATGTTTTACATTCGGTGTTCAGTCAATTCAATGAAAATAAAATCTTCGACTAATTCAAAAGCTCGATTCGAAGTGCAAACAGATAATTCCAATTTTTGCAAAGTTAATTGCTTTCATGGTTAATAATTAAAATTAGGAAGCTATTTAGAAACCAAGACAAAAATACAGAGCATTCATTAAAATAGTTTAGCACGAAATTTGCATTCGCTAGAAAACTTATAGTACGTTTCCATCTGCGCTAAATCTTGTAGATTTCGAAATCTACTTTGAAATCATGCAGATTTCCCATACGAAAATTCCAATCTGAGATTTGAGCAAAATCCAAGATTTCAACCAAATCTACATTAAATCTCATTGTTGCATATGGCATTACTGCGAAGAATCTTAATTCAGCAGAAAATGTCAGCTGATATAACAATATTGACAGTTGAAATGACAAACGTTATGTCATTGCATTGAGTAAGTGTCATTGAAAGTGTCTAAACGAAAAATAAAAACAATGTGGACAGACGCGCAAGTGGAATTATTGGTAGATATGTGGAGATGTAGGATTTCTGATCTGCGTGGTCAGAAGCGGAATAGCCATATCTTCGCAGAAATGGCTGCCGATTTAAAAAAAAGTGGACACAATTTTACGGCTGAAGAGGTTCGTGTAAAAATACACAATCTCACAAACCGATACAAATAAACTTTTTGAAATTTGTTTACATTATTATGATTTCATGTATCTTTGAATTTTCAGAATCGAAAAAAAGAAAGTCGGTCCTTCAGGTGGATCGCCTTCGGTTTGGAGATTATACGACAGCATCCATCAAATCATTGGTGGTTTTAAAGTAAACGAAAACTCTCACTTGGTAGAAGAAAGCATAGGTATTCATAAAATATAGTCGTTTTAACAAAAATTCGAGTGTAAGTATTAATTTTCAGAATCGATATCGTATTCTGCTTCGCCGTCGGCATCCACTTGTCGGGAAGACTCGTTGAGTTCTTCTGCAGGGGCGATTGAGGTGCTTGAAGAGGAAATCCCTATATCTGAAAATAAGCAAAGGACCAATTTAAATACATTCCAGAAAGCGATATTGAAGGAGTTCAAAGAAACAAATCAAAAAATAGACAACGAAATCAATAGAATTAAGAAGGTGGATGAGCAGATTCTACGTTTGGAAACAAGACTGGTGGAAGCGGAAGAAGCGAGGAATGAGCTTATCAAGCAGTTGCTCCATACTGAACAATAATTTACTTTTACATTTATTTGATAAATTTTATATTTAATGTTAATTTTTTCATTTCTTGGAAGAAATTTTATGTTTTAAATTAAAATATTTTCTTATTCGCGTTCAAAATATGTGATTATTATTTCAATAAAGTACTTACTGATGTGTTCACTTAGCGCTTTTCGAATGGTCTCGGGTACTCTGTCGTTGTCGCATGCCCTATTTTCTGTTTGTGGCTGCTCTCTGCTCCATGATTTGTCTGAATTTTTCATCTCTTCAAGCCGACGGTTGTTTATATTGTCGTTTCTGTCATTGAGGAAATTGTGGAGAGCGCAACATGCCTTGATTATTAGAGGTGCGTTGTTTAAACTATTGTCGATGCCTTTCCCAATACGGTGGAAGCGAGCGTTCAAATGGCCGAATGCGTTTTCTACTACTCGACGACATTTCGACAAGGTGTAATTAAATGTTTTTTCACGGGGATTGGCCTCCACGTTAAATGGATACAGCTTCATGAGATTTGTCGTAAATTTGAAGGCAGAATCTCCTATGATATACACCGGAACATCGACATTACATAACGTTTTGGACATATCTCGCATTAAAGAATTGTCTAATTCCAACTTCAGCGCAGACGTCTCATATATACTGGAATCATTACAACGACCAGGCGATCCTACGTTGATGTAAAGGAATCGATATCTGTAGAAGATAGAGAAACTTACTTATATTATGACTCGTTACTATTCAAGCATTCCATACCTATAATCTACTAATGCTAGTAGAACTGTAGAGTACCATCCCTTATAATTGTGGTAGTCTAAAGCATCGGCAGCATGCGGTTTAATTTCAATGTGAGTGCCATCTGAAATCAATTTTCTTGAGTAAATATTATTTATATATCACAGTAAGTAGCTTACCTATGGCTCCAAAGCATTGTGGAAGACCTAGTTCTCTGAAGCCTTCTACATTTTTGTCTAGTTTTTCCCTAGTTAAGGGGAATACATTGAGATATTTATTCCGTAGAACCTCCCACAATTCATTACAGAATTCTATTACAATTTTGCAAACTGTCGACTTACTAACGCCGAACAAGTTTCCAACAGTGCGATATTCTGCTGATGATCCAAGCGCATATAAGGATATCGCAACTCTTTTCTTTAAATCGATGCACTTCCTGAATTTGGTATCCTTTTTTGAAATGGATTTAACCTCTTCGCATAGAGCTTCGAAGGATTCCCTGGTCATCCGGAAATTTTCTTTGAAATATACAGAGTCATTTTGCTGAACATCATGTTCCCAAAATGATTTTGAGCGCACCTAAACAGAATATTTGATATTTAATAAGTTAACAAAACATAACATAACATCTTACCAAAGTCCACAATTTTGGGGCTGCTCTCCTGTCGGAAATACAACTTATGAGCTGGATTTGCTTACTGCGCAGTAGCAGAAGCTTTTTTAACATATGTTGATTTCTTAGTTTTTTCAACTTTTTAACTTTAGAGGATAGCAACAAAATTTTCTTCAGCGCACTCATCTTTCTACTCATCGTAATCAATTTAAACTATAAACCGAACCAAAAATTTAACTGTCAAATTGTCTAAACTAAATCTTATAAGCACATCTAGATGGAAACACTTTTGAATCTTCTTATCGAAATCTTGTAAGCACATGTAGATGGAAACGTGCTATTACGTTACTGAAGCAAAGGAGTACATTTACAAGCAAGAAAAAAATTATATTAAAAGAAAATAAATAAAATAAATAGCTCCGAGGTTTAATGTTAATCGAGATATTGAATATTATTTACACGTTTATATATATATGAACTAATAAATAAAAATTAGAATTTAATTTTAACGATAAAGAAGAAGAAAAGATGTTTAACCTATAGTCGAAAATCTATTGTTAGATGGAAATATTAAACGAAACAATTTTACAATACATACAACCTGGAGCAAGAATGAGTGATGAACAAGCAATGAAATTAACGTGAAAAGCTCTTCAAAGAATGTTTTGTTTTAGAAGTTCCAATGTCTTGCTTATCCTCTCCCGGCTAGAATTTTCATACAAGATTTGGAGTGGAAAGAAGTAGTGAAGAATAAGAAGCTTGATTTACAAAAAAAAAAAATATATTAAAAATATCAAAAATAATATTAAGTACCCACATATTTTAATTCCGTTCAAAACATACAATATTGTATTGACAATTTAAACGTTTGTATATTAATTTGCCATTTTACTATTATTGGTTTGAAAAAAAAAGGAAACGTATTTGTATAATTTCAAACTTTTCTCACAATTGAATTTTAAAAACCAAAATTTTAATCGTGTAATCTTTTTATTTATACGTATGTGTTCGATTGAACGTTACATGTAATCATAGTAAAAAAAAATATATATTGTACACTTACCCTGAAAGCAAAAATATAAAAGCCACACTTAAATAACAAAATGAATTGCTAACTAAAAACACGACTTTCCTTTCCAGTGGTTCTTCTTTTCAGCGGCGAATGAGGTGCAGGGTAAGTATGCCGTCGCGAGGGTAGGGTTTGAGAAAATCCGCTGAGGTCGGTCTCGCGTCGTGCGCGGTACGCGGTACCTTAGTTGATTTTGATTTTTCTTTAACGTAGCTTTCGTCGGGTTGAGTTAGCGTAGTATACTTTTTGGTACCGCGTCGGAAATTCGGGAACGCGAAGTAAAAATTAGGGTTTTGTTCTTGACTAGTTGATGAAGAAATACGGAGTAACGTAAAGTAGGTTTCCTCTCCGTATGATTTTGTTTTGTAACGCGTTTGAAAACGGGCATGTATAGGTGGCTGAATATTGTAAGTGAGCGTTACCCATTCGGAGACCCGCGACCGAAATCCTCTCCGATCTAGCTGGCCGACAAGCAGCCGCCGCGTGAATGGGTTACGGTGCACGGATTGATTGACCGGTTGGTACCATCCGTTGGCACTACTCAGACTTAACGTCTAGAACCGATGAGGGGTCGGTTGCGCGTCCGCACGTAGACCTAAAATCATTACAGATTTTAAGTAGGGTTTTGTAAAATTATTTTACAAAACCCTAAAAAACCAGCCAACTCTATTCAACATTACATACTCGTTTAATGAAACAAAGACAACAAAAAAGTGTGTTTTGAGCCTGTACCTAAAATGTAACAGCTTAATTCTAATCAATATTTAAAAACAAAACAGAACGATATTATACGAGTACTGTTTGCAACCTAAATACTGAACTTATCAAATTATAATTAAGATTAGCGTAGCAATAATGAGCTACAACAAAACACGAAAAACAAAAATGGCCACGAATAATTTAGTAACTGCCATTAAACCACCAAAAGCTTGACTGCTCCGTCTCAACCCAATCAGCCTCAAAACATCTCTTAAATGAGTATCTCCATTGAAGCCGCTCATTCCGCGTGCTCGAATTCGGAGAATATTCTATCTTCTTATTGGTCCGCCTATACACATAGATGTAACATATTCCGCGATGTGACTTCGAACAAACTTCAATATGAATGTATCGAGTCTCATCATTTTGGCAGTTTGATAGATTCTTCGATTCGATGTTAAAATGTTTCTAATCCATCTCTGGCTTACTGTATAGGCCAGTACATGAGCGAAAACATTTCCTTTCAAAAACTCGCAGCATTTTGATTGTACTAGCACTCTGATTATACTAAATTGGACATCCATATGTCAACCTGATCTAACCAGAGCCCCATACAAGATAACTTTGACTTTTTGAGTAACGTATCTGGAATGAAAGAGTCGTTGCAGGTGCGTGACTACTTTTTGTGGTTTACTGGGTATGGCTTTGATATGCTCAGTATAGTCCAGACACTGATCCAGATGAACACCGAGTTATCGATAACAGGATTTATTGTAGCCGGTTCTGACCTACCCTCACCAGCCATGATGTGAAATTCCTTCCAATTACATTTCAGATCTTGACTGGCCAACCAAAGCGTTGTCCGAAACACAATTATTTCGCACATATTGTCAATCAAGAGCTGCGTATAAAGATTGCTCTGAACTATAGTTTTTCAGTTGGCCACACAAATGATCAGATCATCAACAACGCTACCAATGATCTCATTGGCGAGATGTTAAAATCAAAGCCGTTCAATAGCTTGCAAATGAATGTTGAGAAAAGCAGAGGAGCAATAACTGTTCCCTGTGGACTATTCAAGACCTTGAAGTCGCGCATTGTGTTCAGATTTCCATCAGTTACAACAAATTATTTCCCGTATAACATATTTCACATCATGGCGACAAGGTGTCTGGGGACCTGTCCTCAAGGGGTTTAAAAATGAGTCTATCTATCCACACCGTATCGAAGGTTTTCTCCATATCCAAGCAACATATGTGTCGGAGCACTCTCTATTGTTTGGTTTCCAACAGATTCCTTAGGTTACTTTCGTTATCGCGTGTATGGTCAAATGCCTGTTACGAAAACCAAATTAGCATTTTGAAATCAATACATATTTCTCAATGTGGTCGTGTAATGCTTTGTTTAGTATTAATTCAAACACCTAACATAAGCAAGCAAACTGATCAGGCAACAGTTTTAGGGCGGAAATTTCTGTTCCCTTCTTCAAGATCAGAAAAACCTTGCCCTTTTCCACTGAATTGGGAAATATGAATAGTTTAACATGTTGTTGAACAATTTGAAATAATTTCTAATAGCAAACTCAGGCAAATGTCGAAAAACTTTACACGGGATAAAGTCAATACCCCACAATTTCTTGTTGCTTATTCTGCAAAATATGAAACACAAATCTATTGAAAATCTCCATATTTTAGCGCTGTAATTTAAATAAAAAGAAAAATATAATTTAAAAAAACAACGCTATTTATTTGTTTTCTGACAAATATATATATTTCGGGATTAAATGTTCTCCCTTCTTCAGTGTCTAATTTTCCTGAAGAGAAACCCTCAAGATGTACAATATATATGCTAAAGCTAATTAGTTTTTAATGACCGTACTTAACAAAATGAGAAATAATAACATCTACAGATGCTCCGACAACGAAAATTGCCAGATGGGTACTGGAGGAGTGTAGAAAACTAGGTGTAGTTTCGAGCAAGTACTCCATTACGAATAGAGAAGATTTAGTGAGAAGACTAACAGACAGTCAGAAGATAAACGAAGGAGAACAATTGGTGTCATTTGACGTGAAGTCTCTTTTCCCTAGTGTTCCTGTGAAGCAAGCGTTGGCCCTTTTAGAAGACTCGCTGGCAAGAAAAGACCCTTCAATCAACGGGAAAAAGAAAGCTAGAGCCATTACAATATTAGCAACAGTCTGCATGGCAGAAAATTATTTTACCTTTAGGGGTCGGTTTTTCAAGCAAAAAACCGGCGCACCTATGGGCAACCCGTTGTCACCTTTACCTAGCGAAGTATTTTTAGAATGGGTGGAGAGCAAAATTGAAGAGTCTGGTTGGATGCCCAGGATTTGGTATCGTTATGTGGATGACGTGATGGCCGTTATAGAACGGAATGAAGCCCAAAACATATTAAAAAGCTCAACTCCGTACATAAAAACTTGACCTTCACAATGGAAGTCGAAACAAATGGCACTATCCCATTTCTAGATCTGAAAATAACAAGGACAACAGGCAGCTTTGAATTCGATATACACCGAAAAAACACTAGCACACAAAGAACGGTACCAGCTACGTCAAATCACAGCTTTTCGCAAAAAATGGCATCTTTCCGGACTTGGCTACATCGAATGATTACCGTCCCCTTAAGCAAAGAAAACCGGAAAAAAGAGGAAGATTACATCATGGACACAGCTGTCAAAAATGGATACGACCCCATGTTAGTGAAACGAATGGGGAAAAAATGGAAAAAAGAGCGCAAAGACGCAAGCTCACAAAACTGAGTACACTCAAGGACGAACCAACGCAAAGAGCAGTAATGATCATGTCGGAGGTTAGCGGTGCCCTGAATAGAATGATGAGGAAAAACGGTATACAAATGGTGACCAGAAGCTCACCGTTTCAGCTTAAAACCAACGTAGCGCAAATCAAAGACATAAGGAGCAAACATGAAAAGTGAGGGATCTACAAGATTAACTGCCAGCAATGCGAAAAAGTATATATTGGGCAGACAAAACGCAGGGTGAAAGTCCGGTTCAACGAGCATGTTCGAGAAGCACAATCAGCACTAACGAAAAAAAAAGTAAAAGACGTTCGATCATCGGTAGCCCGTCACATTTGCGAAGGACACAACGTCAACTGGGAGCAGTTGGAAGTCATCAAAGAAATACGAGATTTGAGGAAACTGGATGCGTACGAGACACTTTGGATTATGCGGCAACCTATGAAAAAGCGATTGAATGATGATGTTGGCAATGGAGATTCACCTCTTTTAAAATTACTTCTAAATAATTAAGTTCAGGTTACAAAAATTTTAAAATAATTTAAAATAAATTAATAGTTCCACCAAAATTCATTTGACCCACATTTAAAATATACTTTTATGACCTGTTATTTCATTGATATGCATCCTTTTGTTAAGTACGGTCATTAATAACTAATTTGCTTTAGCATATATATTGTACATCTTGAGGGTTTCTCTTCAGAAAAATTAGACACTGAAGAAGGGAGAACATTTACTCCCGAAATATATATATTTGTCAGAAAACAAATAAAAAGCGCTGTGTTTTTTAAATTATATTTTTCTTTTTATGAAACACAAGTTTTCATAGCTAACAAAATAATCAACAAGATTCAAGCTTGGTATGAGGTCAGATGTCAATGTTTCATTAAAATGAAGAATTAATTCTCCATTCAGGTTTGACTTGACGTCGCAAACTTTTGTTTCAGCGCTTCTTGAAAGTGTTTGATTTCTCTTCTCAGGGTTTGGTAGATAAACAAATTCAAAATGAGTTTCAATTTGGGCAAGTTTCCGCAATCCATCTTATATAATCCTGTTTATTCTACCCGGAGTCATACTATCAATTTCGATACCAGCGACTTCAACATTTGAGACTTCCACTCAAAATTTCTTACGGAACAATCAATTCAGTTTTGTGAAAACGCCATCCGGGCCCTTTGAGTGAATACTCCTAAGTTTTTCTGCCCGTTGGTTGCTGACTTCACTCCTGAAGTAAGAACAGATTAAGTTGCGGATATTTTTCAAGTGTACTTTCAATAGGGCAAATGAGGGATGATTGTAGTCCAAAAATCGCCGATAAATAAAGTTGACACTTGTGAGGGTAGGCATTTCAATCTCTTTGACCTTGAGATGGTTGGTGTTCCATTTTCTTCCATGTTGTTTCGCTGTTTATTCTTGGGAATTACTTCCCAAATCGTTCTCAGCGTTAACTTCTCTGACTTCGACGAAGAGAGATTTATTTCACCGCCAGTTAGATTCCTGTCATTAAGAACCATTGGACAGGAGTAACTATCATCAGAAGAGAAACATTGCTAATGGTAAAACTTATTGTGAAACTTTCACCGACCCATTTTTTGAAATGCAACTAATGCTTTTCATGTTGAACTGGAATGAGGAAGACATAATCCCTTTGATAATTTATTTTCGTTGCGATTGCATTATGGTCGCTATTGTAAGGAAGCACCTGCAGTTGCCGTTGAGGAATATTAAAGCTGAATTCTAGTCTTCTGTCAGGAATGCAGAGGTCAAAATCGGAGTTTGTCCTAGGGTATATTGGGAGCTCCGACCCAAATAGATTGCACGCGTATTGTATTTCTTTTTCTTCGTAGCACTACAGCCCCTCTCGGGCCTTCGCTTCCTGCAAATAGCGCCTCCAACTGTCTCGATCCATTGACCCCGTCTTCCAATTTTGAATTCCAAGCAGTGACGAACTGTCTACGTCGACCAGGTCAGACCAGGATTTTCTCGAATTCCCCGGTGTCTTCCACCCTTCAGTTCTCCCAACGAATACCTCTTTGGATATCCGTTGCTCGTCAATATGATTCATGTCACCAACCCATTGCAGCTTCCGCAGTCTAACAATCGTTGCGACCTCCAGCTCATCGAAAATATTTTACAGCTTATGGTTGCATCGAATTCTTCATTGATTCCCGTCTAGCTTCGCTTCAATTATTCGCCTCAGGACCTGTCACTCAAAGGCGTTCAATATATTTGCGGACGCTTGGGTTAGGGTCCATGTTTCGTACCCATAGTACAACACAGACCGTATCACCAATTTGTATACTTGGAGCTTTGTTTGCTTCTGCATGCAGCAAGTATTCAATATCATCAAACTGAATAAAATATTTTATTTGCAAGCTGTATTCTTTGGCGTATTTTGTCTCTTTCAGTACTGATTCCTTCGTTCGGCACCTGAATACACAAATTTGCTCACATTTTTTATATTGTATTCGCCAAGTGTGATGTTTTGTGTATCTGTGGTATTTTTTCTCAACTGCGTCATAAGCTTTGTTTTCTTTTCGTTGATTTGTAGCCCTGCTAGTTTTGCTTTGCTGTCGAGTTTCAGGAAGAGTTCTTTGGCAGTTGTTAATGCCCGTGACAAAATGTTGATATGGTCCGCATAGGCTCGACTTGCATAGTAATGTATCTCGTGTATCGACAGAGAGCTTCCTTATGACTTACTCCAGAACCAAATTGAGTAGCAATGGTCCCAGCCTATCTCCCTGCTTTAGTCCGATACTTGTGTCAAAGGCATCGATGAGTTGGTTATTGATGCAAACTTGGGAGGTCCGCGACATCATGTTATTGTCGTTTTGATAAAGTTGTCCAATTTGGCTGTATACCAAAGCAAAGCATTATTTGGAACAGTACGTTATGATTAATATTGTCGCATCCATGCTTAAAGTCAACGGAAATTTAGTGTACGTCTTTGTTGAACTCTCAGCATTGTTCAAACCCCTGCTTGATTGTGAACAATTGGTCTATTGTCGATCTAGCTGCACTAACACCACCTTGGTACTCCCCAATAATACTGTTAGCATCTGATCCAATTTCCGAGGTCTTTGAAAATATTTTGTACGCCGTAAAATGTCATTGTCCCCTTCTTATTCGTAGAACTACAGACCCTCTCGGACCTTCGCTTCCTGCAAATAGCGCTTCTAACTGTCTCGGCCCATTGACCGCTTCCTCCAATTCCAAAATCTGAGCAGCGATGAACTATCTTCGTCGACCGAGTCAGATTAGCATTTCCTCGGTTTCCCGAGTTTCTTATAATAGTTGAGACCTCCGGCTTGTCAAAAATATCATACAGCTCATGATTGTATTGAATTTGCCATTGGTCTCCGTCTAGCTTCGCTCCAATCATTCGCCTCAGGACTTGTCACTCAAAGGTGTACAATATATTGTATTTGCGGATGCTTGGTTTAAGGTCCATGTTTCACACTCATAGCATAACACAGGTCATATAACAGATTTTTATACTTAGAGCTTTGTGTTTCCGTGTATGCAGCTGGTCTCTTAGATCGTCAAAATTGAATAAAATATTTTATTCGCGAGCTGTATTGTTCAGCGTATTTCACAAATTTGCTCACATGTTAAATACTGGCTTCGCAAAGTATGATAGTTTGGGTCCTTGCATTATTTTTCCTCCACTGGGTCATGAGCTTTGTAATCATATGCCTCTATAATTTTAACTAGCAGCGCTAATAGAATCTCTCCGGAAATATCTATACTCTCCGATGCTCTGGAGCTGTGCAAAGGACTAAGGAGGTTCTTGAAATATGATGCCCATCTTTCTTTAATCTTGGTTTCATCAGCGATGATATTGTCGATGTCATCATGACAGAGCGTGGTTTTGGGTTGATAACCACGTTTCAGGCTTTTCACTACTTTATATGCTTGTCTTGTGTTGTTGCTTGCTAAGCTTACATCGATGCTTCCCAATTTGGGGTCATTGTATTTTCTTTTCTTGCTTCGACTGATCTTATTCGCTACGGTTCTGAGATTTTCATAGTGCTCCCTCTTCGTCCTGGTTTTCCTACCTAAGAGTTCTTTGTACGCCTGATTCTTTTTATCTAACGCATTCTGAAACTCAGCATTGCACTAATCATTTCTCTTGCACCGTGCTTGATGTCCAAATGTATATTCTTCCATGGTCTTAATCGCCGCTTTCACTTCCAACCAGAACTCGTTGCTTCATTTCAGTGATGCGTCTGATAAGATGGGAGCCAGCTTGTTGCCGAGAGTCTCCGTGAAGTTTTTGGCCACAGACGCTGTTTGGAGCCTTTTGATTTCAATTTTTTGCAACGGGCTGGTCCTCGCCGAATATGCCTCTCACATATGACATCGAAAGCTTATTTTGACCAAGTAATAATCCGAGTTACCACTGGCTCTCGGTATATACGGACGTCAAGTATACTTGAGGCCCAATGATGTTGGATCGGAATAAAGTCCATTTGGTTTTGTGTGCTGCCATTCGGTTGTACCTAGGGCATTTTATGGATGCGTCAATGTGGAAAGCAAATTTAACGTGTTATTAGATTTCTGCTACATCCAAAGTCAATCAGGCACTGGCCGTTGTCCTTTGTTTCAACGTGAAGGTCATATCCTCCAGTTCTTCCCTGATAAGATAACTCATCACCAACCTTAGCGTTGAAATCACCCAGAACTATTTTTATGTTATTTGTAGGCACTGAGTCGACTAGTTTTTCTAGGTGATTGTAGAACGTTTCTTTCCTTTCTTCGTTCTTTTCTTCGGTCGGGGCGTGAACATTTATTAGCCAGATTTTGAAAAATTTCGCTGTTTTATGAATCGCGCCTAACCGTTCTTCTATTGCCTAAAAATCAATAATGTGTGATTTGAACTCCCTACCCATAATTAAAGCCGCCGCAAATTCTCGTTTATCAGTGGGCTCCGGACTTTTGAATATTGTGTGCGATCTCATGTCATGAATAACATTGTCTGTGTAGTTTGTTTTCTGGATCGCTAGTATTTTTTATTTATATTGGTTGGTCTGATGTGGAAGGGTCTTAACAGCACCAGGGTAATTGAGTGTTCTAACATTCTAGGATCCAATGTCAAAGTCGTTCTACCAATTGCGAGGTCGTTGCTGTCAGTCCGATTTTCCAGGAATAGACAGTTAGCCCGTCACTCATACCATTATCACGCGTAAAAGACTCGCCTACACCCTCTTACGTCCCCCCAAAAGAGGTGTAAGTTGAATTTAGCAGTAGAACTGTAGATTTATTTACCGACATTAGTATTTTTTGGCATTTATTATCCCATCATTGGCGAACCAATAAATTCAGTACGCGACTACGAGAACATTTACTACAATTTAATCGTGGGGCTAAGATGGGGAATCATTGGTGCCGCAGGTTGGGGAAACAAGGGGTTTTCTCTTTCTTTCTCAAACGGGCTTGGGACCGTCTAGGGCAGAGTTTCAGTTTTCAATTTAGTTCTCTTTTATCCCCAATTTCAGAAATACACCTCTCGAATGATTGTAGGCATTCAGCCATGATGTGTGTTGGGCATTCCGGTTATCAGCGAGAATATTATAAGTATGCAACCTGTTCGATTCGAGTATTTTAAACAAGGAATCGAGCTTCTCCTTAAACTTGAGAACGTTTCGACTAGTTTGACAGGGAGAAATAATAAAGAGGATATCCCCAGCTGACAGTGAAATTTTAATAACGGACACATCAAGAAATTCACAGTTTTTGAATACGACTTTATCAAGATTTTAGAAAAAATAGAAGTTTCTGGCGAATATCCCGGTACTACCTCTCACAGCACCATTTGCCCTACCATTTCTAACGAGTTCAAAATCCTTGAATATCATGAAGCGCCATGAATTGAGGTGGGTTTCAGTAAGTAGCATGATGTCAGGCTGTTGCTTGACGATAATCAAGGAGATAGTTTTATCAATGTACACTCACATCAAGTTAACATTGATCAAGATGATACGTCCTTCCCTGGGATGTGACTTTATTACAAATTATTTCGGATCATACTCTCCTAAACGTTGAAAACTGAATTGGATTTATTCATCTTGTTTGTTTATTCTTGTCGAAACTGAATCAAGTTGTTGATAAATTTTGATAAGCAGCTCAATATTCCTACTTAAATTATTTACATTGTTGTCTGGTGATCCTCTAGCAGCGAGTGCAAATAATGCCCCGGGCTCAACACTATGGTAAGGATATCCTCGATATGATACTGGATGATCAACGGCACTGCAATTCACATAGTACAGGTTTTTTTTTGGCTCGATCTGAGCCAATTTGCACCCACCGGGGCTTTGAACACCCTTACACTTTACACATCTGTCTTCCATGGCACAATTAGTAACCAAACCACTGAATCTTTGGCACTGGTTGACCTCTCTACTCTGGAGACGCTCTCCTCTCACCACTTGGAAGTTCAAGCACCTTATTTGTTGAAGGGCACTTGGACTGCTTTTGCTAGAAATTTGGACCAAGTAAAATGGTAAATTTTTATTTTCAACAGTCGATATCTTTATTGTTAAATTTTTAACTTGAATAAATTCTATTTCTGGTGCTGCTTCTATCAGCACCCAGAGATCGACTCTGACCTCGCCGCGGTCCAGACTCTTCAACAAAAAGGTCTGGTTTTTTCCACTCTTGTGGGTTTGCATGGTGTTTAAGTTTCTAATATTCAACAAACGCATTGTCAGATATATTATAGGAATTTTTAGACTTCTTATTACCTTTGTCCTCTCCGATGTTCATTGAATCATCTTGTCTAGCTAGCGCTTCATAATAATTTGTTTCAACTTTTGTTCCACCTGCTCTGAGGACATCTTCTTGATTAGGCTGCTCTTGTAATTTCTTTGATTTGGTTTCATCGGTTGCTATTCATCTTTTCACCTTTTCTTTCTTGACGATTATTGCTCTTTTATTGTAGAGTGCCAGCTTCCTCAATAACTTTACCAAATGGATCCTTAGCATTACTTCTTCATTTTCTTTTAGGATCTTTTCTATGTTGCCAGAAGCTTTAACTACTCGTATTTCTTCAATTTTCGTTGCTGATAAAATTTTTATTCACCTTGTCCTTCGTTTTTCTCTGTTTCAAATCTCCATTTTAATAGTTTCTCGCCCGTCAATGTTAACGATGGACTTGATACTTCTATTTGATCGCTGAAGCCATCGGGGTCCTCCATCTTGTTACCTTTGCAGCGAGATTCGAGGCAATATTCGTCAACAGGAACTGCCCTTTGAATGTCTTTTTCCGCTTCTCAAAATTTTTTCGCAATAAAATGCAGATATTCAATAAATGGCTCTAATATAAGGTTTTCCATTAAGGACATAACAATAAATTTCAGTAAATCGATTGTGAGGTGTGCTATGTTACTAATGGCACAGTTATGTTGAAACCGCATATCGTTGATGTCAAATTCATCCAATTCTGGCTACAAATAATCTTCCAACAGAACACGATAGCGCTCTCCATTGACGGTAACATGACGCTCGTTTTCACACCTCCGGCGTGTAAACCGCACCAAACAGTAATTTTTTGCGAATGCAACGGTGTCTCCAGAAGCACATGTGGGTTTGTTGCTGACCAAAAATGTATATTTTTCATATTAACAAAGCCATTGAACCAGAAATTTTCATCTTCAATGCTGAAAATGATTTTTTCGATAATAGTAATTTAAAGTTTATGGGTGCGCTCATATAAAGATACGAAATTGTTATGTCCTTAATGCAAAACCCTGTACTTCGACGGTGTGATGTTGTTTCAATAAAAAAATTAAGATCTAGCTAACTTATTTGAAAATTAGTTAATTTTTAAAAACAAGTGACAGGGGCTTTTAAAAACATGTCTGTACGTTACGAATGTTAGACGTAGAATCCATAAATTATGGTCTGATGAACGCTTGTTTTACGTTTGTAAGTGTGTGGGCTTCGAATGTCTACCATAACTAGGCTTAACTCAACCGTCAATTTGTCGTTAATTCTAAAAATTTACGCTTTTCTACAAGATTTTTAAAGTACTTTGGAACACCTTTCCGTTGGAGTAAATGTTTGTTTTGAAAGTAAGGTTTAAAAACTAAGCAAATGAAATATCAAAGCCAACTTATACTTCAAATGATTTTCAGGAACTTATTCCATTCACATTGAAGTTATTGTATCAAGTACTCGGTGAAAAGTTTTGTTGAAAAGCTTGTTAGCATAAATTTCCCTTTTAATTGCATCACCACATGCCAACATCATCAGATCCTATACCTATTGCACTCGTGTACCTCTCGAGCCTGGAGCAATGAACTCGGGAGGAAAGAAATTCTCAGAGGGAAATGGCACTCAAATTGATTCGAAAAGTTTCGATTAGTTTGATTGAAAATGATATGATACAATTGCAGGAATATAATTGAAGTTTGTGTAACTGAGGAACGAGGACTATGAAGTTATTGTATTGGAATCGAGTATGACTTGTTCTATCCGATTCGACCTGTTCTTAACAGGGGGCGTGAAATTGTTCAGGAATAGCAACTGAAAGCTCTGTTAAAAGATTTAATATTCTACGTTGAAAATCCTCCGAATCCTAGAAAAACCTTTCAAAATAGTTCTTTTAGCGTCAGTTCTAGTTAATTCTTTTATATGTTAGTCGGGAAGCAGAAAATATCTTGGATTTCCGTGCAAAAATCTCTCAAATGCTGTTTCTTACCTACAAAGCTTCTTGCAAACATTCAGCGGACAACATGCAGTAAATGCTTTTAGCTTAGCACAAACAATAGAGCATCAAGAACAATGTCACGACACAAAGTTCACAATTCACTAATTCAACATCTGAATCCCTTGCAACAGGAAGACAGAGTATCAACAAACTTTGGTGTTGATTATTAGTTTCCTACCCTGGAGACAAACTTAATGAAAGTATCCTGCGCTTCCGAGTATGGCTTTAGTATTTCAGATTCGTTTTCAATTCCAACCGGGAGGATGTTCATGAAGGATTAAGAGCTTAATAGTGAGACTTGATTTTCATTTAATATTGGCACATTTGGTGAATATAGAAGCTTTCGAGCGAAGGAAAAATAACACTTCCATGTTATTCAATCAGAGATCTTTAATTTTCTTTTAAAAAACTACCATGGGCTTTTCCCAGATATTTATTGTTTTACGAACCTGTTCCATTGAAAACTGATCTAATTTACAATCCAAAAACACTTCAGTTTAGTCGTGAAGTGCTGGAAAACTGTTTATGCTGAAAATCTCACGTCAGCATATTTTTTTTAACAGTGGACAGTGGAATCAGATTGGATACTGAGCTTCTTTAGAAAGAACCAGTGATACACTTATTCATTTTATCTTTTTCATATCCTCTTTCATCATATTCCGAAAGGATATGCATTGGTACCATAACCACACTCACAACACAAATATTCAAATTAATTATTATTTCTTTTTGTCAGTAATATTATTATTAACAATGATCAATACACATGATCTAACTATTGGATTGTAGGATAGCATACACATATAACCAGTTAGAGGTTATGTGACGTTAGTAACTAAAAAGAAGAACAAAAAAGAAGAAGAAGAAGCTCTTTTCGTATTAATTTCGAAATTTTCCAACAATTTTACTCCTCTATCAAATTTTGCAACTTCCCAGTCAGCAACTAAAGGCTGCTGGTGTAAGAGAAGCTATTTAATGTTCAAAATCTTAAAGCTTTTTAAATAAAAAAAAAACAAAGAAAAAAAAACAACATAAATTCAATTTAATCAGGATCGCAAAACATGACTTCTCAGATTCTCCAAACCTCAACAGTGTATTTCCTAAGTAGCTTCTTAAATATTGGAAAGACTTTAACCTTTTTTAACTCAGTTGATAATGAGTTATCTACTTCCATTGATAATCTAACAGTTAGTTCGAGCAAACGACAACTTAAGATAATCATTATATCTGGTATTATAAGAATGAATGTCACAGTGCTTGATTAGCTGGACACCCGATTTCATTTCAGAATTAAGTATTCTGAAAATAAATTCAGCTTTTTCCATACATATCATCTGCCTGATACTAAATTTCTTCGTTAGTGGATAAAGGGTTATACTAGGGGTCAGTCTATCCAAGCCATGCATAGCCTTGACAATCTTATTCAGCATTCTATGAATTGAATCAATGTTCGATTCAGAAGTATGACACCAATTCATAATGCCATAAGTAATCAAAGGCAAAACATCAACATTATAAATTAAGTTTTTGAGACCAATATCTAAGTAATTTTTACACCTAAACACCCTAATCCATAAAACCAATTTCGATTTCAGACTACTAATCTGTTGAGTCTATGACAATCTATCATCTATGATAAGACCTAGGTATTTCCACGAAGCTACACGCTCAATACTTTCATTGAACATTTTAATGTCCAGCACAATATCTGCTTTGTTCAGTTGTTTAAATAGCATAAACTTGAACTTTTTAATGTTTATAGTTAACTTATTCCCTAACAACCATGCCCGTATTCCTTCAAATCGTCATTTACTTTTCGTTCTAATGCACTAGGAGAAAAATCAATGTATCTTCCGCATAGACAATATATTTGCCCTTCAAATTAGAAAAATAAATATTATAAATGTATAAAATAAATAAAGTTGGACCCAATATGGAACCCTGCGGAACGCCTATGTTGATTTTATACTTATCACTCATTTTCTGATTCAAGCAAACAGCAATTGTTCTGTCCTTCAGTTAGCTTTCAAACAATTTCAAAGGAGTGCCTCTTATTCCTAGTTCACTTAAGCATTGAAGCAGAATCGAGTGATCAACAGTGTCGAAGGCCTTCGCTAGGTCGACAAATATTGCTGCAACATATTTACCTACATCTAGCTCGTTGTTGATGAACTGTAAGGCATCAGTAATAGCAGATGTTGTGCTACCTTTCTCAATAAAGCCGTATTGGTTTACATCAAATCCCAAAGAATCTTCAATAAAGCGAGAATCTTCAATAAAGCGAATCAGACGTTTATTAATTATTTTTTCAAATACCTTACTCAACGTACTAGTTAAAATAATAGGTCTATAGTTATTAGGGTCATTTACATTGCCTGATTTGAAAACTGGCACAACTATAGCATCCTTAAAGTCTGTAGGAAAGATCCCATTAGATATGAAATTATTAAAGTCGGATACCACATGTGGAGCTATTATATCACTGACAAGTTTCAGATGTTTTGCCGAAATACCATCTCTACCAGCCGAAGAGTTCTTTAAAGAGTTAATGCATAAAACTACTTCTTTAGTATTGGTAGGCTCAAGGAATATAGACTTAGAGTTATAAGGACTTTGCTTTCTATCAAAATTTAAAAGATTGAATCTTTGGTCAAGTTCTTCCGCTAATTTTTTTTCCAACAGATCCGAAGTGGGATCCAAGTGACTCAACAGAAATATCCGAAATTTGATTCTTAATCCTATCAGAGGAGAATAATTCTTTATTTAGAATCTGCCATATTTTTCTAGAATTTCCCTCAGCAGCATTTATCTGATTGTTAAATCCTTTTTTTAGCTAATTTAATCACAAGGGTTAACCCTATTCTTTTGTACCTTGTATTTCTGGTTCAATATAGAATCATCCTGGCAATTTTTTAGTCGATTAAATAAATCATTCTTCCTCCTAATTTCCCTAAGAATATCACCAGTTAACCAATTATTACTCCTAGTTCGAATCATTCTGATGGAAGTAGCTGCTTCTTTTGCATTTTGCATTATTTTTATTATTTCAGAAATAGATATATAATCATTATAGGCCGTACATTTGCTTCTAACCAATTCAATGAATTTAATTTTATCAAAACTATAAATTTTCTTCTTAACCATAGGAGATAACAATTTTTTTAATTCCTTCCAAAGTAATAAATAAAGTGCTTTGGTCAAGTTCCGGCCAATCATTATATTTAATACTAAAAGTTGCTAACTGCCTGCTTAATGTAGAGACAACATGACCAAGGAGAGAAGCACGATTATCAGTTATTCTAGTTGGAAAATTATTCATGACTGTTGCTCCATTCATAAGTAGCATATCTAAATATTTTATGCTGCAATTGCTATTTTTATCCAAAATATCTATATTAGAGTCAGCTACAACCACCAGGTTTCCATAATTCTGTAATATACTGTCCAAATATTCAATAAGCTCATAACTATTTTCATTGGGGGCCTTATAGAAAGTACAAATATTGATAACACATCTATCGCTTTCAAGAGAAATAACTAAAGTGTTACAATAACTATCAACCAGTAGGACTTTATGCCTTATTCGTTCCTTGATGTTAATCGCAATCCCACCTCCATCAGAGTGATCTCTGCAATTATATACTGCATTATAACCATCAAGGTTATACAGATTGACTTCGTTACTACAAATCCATGTTTCGTTTAAAATTGTACCATCCAGATTCTCATGCGAACTACAAAACACCTCAAGATTTATAAACTTATTCCTTAAACTTCGAATATTAGCTTAAAATATACTTAAATTGGTGGCAATTCTCATATTTCAGATAAGTAGTTAATCTTCCTCTGGAAAGCTTTAACAGCCTTGAGGTGCTCAGGACAATCTTTATGAGAAGCTGGATGCGAAACATTCTTATTATTCACCAGCAGACAATTCGAGCATTTCGAAACCTGAGATGTACAATCTTTTGTGCTATAATGTTCCGCACAATTGGCACAAACCTCTATTTGACTTCTACATCTCAGAGCAGCATGACCGAACTTCTGACACTTATAGCATCTTCTGACCGTCAGCTCTTCACTGCAGTAGTGAGAGTTGAAGTCAATATTTATGTATGTATCTACCAGTCTCCTAAATAATCCTCCCGGAACTTCAAATATCATCGAAAATTTCTCTTTTTTTCTACTTTTCCAGCACTTAACAACTTTCAAATTACCATCAGGTATATTCGGATTAAGGGCCTTAATCTCAGCCAGGAGCTCATCACTATCAAAAGACCTTTCCAGCCCATGCACTATAAGCCTAGCGTTCAACTCCTTAATACGCTCCACATAGTACGACTCACCTAGACATTCCTGCAAAGAACCGACAAGATCCTCTGAATTGATTGAGCTCTCAGTCTTGAGAATAATACCCGCATCTGACAATTCCTTCTTATATGTGATAGGAATCTTAGCAGCTGCAGGTTCAAAAGACTTCTTAATTTGCTGCATTGTATGATCAGCAGATTGTTTAGATTTTGGACGGACTATTACTCCTCCGTTGAATTTGGGCGATCTTTTTGCCGGAGAGTTAGTCAAAGCAGCTGAATACAACACTGGCAGATACGGGCTCTTTTCTGAAATTTTCTTTTGCAAATCAATAATTCTTTAGTGTGGAATCGGAGTCGACTAATTCGGCAATTTTTTCAATAATGTCACTATTGCCTTCTTTCGCAAGTGGAACTTTGCATTTTATTGCCTTTGCCGCAGAGGCCTTATCACTGGGACAGACCCAGAACACCCATTTGGTAACATTTTTCACGGCATTATAGATTTCATCAGGCATCTGAATGCAGCTGGTATGAAACCACTTGCCACACACTCCATCACACTTCATCGCAGGATCGTTGTTCCGAACCGCTTTACCAGATGAGCCACACTTGCTGGACATTTCAAGAGTAAATAAATTTCAAGTGAAAATAAATATTATAAGGGAACGTAATCAATAATTTTTCACACACCTGTTGAGGTTATGAAAATCAAAATTCAATAAAATCTAAAATAGTATACTCAGTTTTCAATTCCTTCTATAAGATACTAGTCCACTTTCACAGAAAATCCACTTTTCACAAGAATAATTCATTTCCAACAAATTGGAGTTAACTCTTTTGGGCCGAATTGCGATTTTCCAAAATCACTAAAACATGGTCCATCGTAGAATTTCAGTTTTGGGATCGTTTACTTACTATCATGAATTTCGTTAGAGACAATAATGTTCAGTTTGGTAAGTGCTGGTTTTGTTCGCTGAGATGCAGGGTCTCGCGGCTGAAGGTTGACGACAATATGTCGGTCGGGATTTCCAAGCCTGAAGAATATATTCTAGCAATTATTAGTAAAATAAGCAGAATTTTTATGTAGTAATCGAGAAGTCCGCCTACGCAAACTGCTCGAGGAGTGTCACGAAAAGGACAATGGGAGATATACAGTATTTGCAATCGCTAAATAGTTCCCACCACTTCTACACCTTATTCCACTCGACCTCTAGCATTGAGCACTACGAGAATCCCGAGCTGTACACTATTCAGACAACCGTATGACGACCACCAACAGTAAATGCTGATCATCACCATCATCATCTATGTCTACAACAGCATCAACACCAACAACTATCACTGCCCCAAAAAAATACAGCGAATGCTGCAAGAACATCGACGAATGCAGCGAAAACGCCAAGATATATTCCGCCAGCATGAACAGAGAATTTAACTTATAGCAAAAAGGAGAAATATGAGCACCTCATCATACTTGCTCGACGCCAACCGTACTGACTTCACGTTGTTAATAATATTTACATCTTATGAATGTTTTCCTTATCAACAACAACAAAGTAATGATGATGTGGGGACTCACTCGTCATTTTGATTTCGGAGGGTGCATGAGGAGGTTAAAAAGCAATGTTTGGCAGATCAAGATCAACGCTGACGAAGAAAAGAAATATCAACGATACCTCTTATTGATATTTAGTGAAGCAAAGTATAAATTTCCTCTTTAAATTTTATTTGAGTATGATGATCGTTTATAAGAAGATTTTCCTCGACCCGAAAAGTTGTACATTTTGTTACAACTCAATTTGTTGAAAATATAGAAAGATTGCTAAAGACAATAAACCAGAGAACATTTGTTTTCTTCTAAGTAAGTTTGTAATATTTATGTTTTTCGACGAAGTTTCAGCTAACTTGAAAATTGATAAAAATTTCCTAAATCAATAATCAACCAATTTCTACTACCGTTTCCTAATTTCTTTGGGGCTAAACTAATTATTTATTAAGAAATGCTTTAACCACGTAAAAGGGTATACCTGGAAAGTCGTAAAACCTAAACAAATAGTACACTAAAATTACGAGTACTACGCAAGGCACCGAAGTAGTTCCAATATACCAATTGGAACTCAATCCATCGTTACTGCTATGGCGATGGATTCTAATGAATCATGCGACGCCGCTGACGACCACTACCAACACACCTTGCTGCTAGGTGGCTCGTCATTTCATGTTGGTTGTGACGGGTGCACATCCCACGTCAATTTTGTCGTGGGATGTCAAGGTGAATTGACAGCCACATGGCAGTGAAGTGTGTAAGTGGTGGCCGTCACTCAAGAGCGGTCGACGAATTTCAGTAATTTCGCGTGTGCGCAATAAGTTTTATGTGTGAAAGTGCCGAAAAGTAAGCAGGTCAAAAGTGATGGACGCATGGCATTCATACAAGTCAGGAAAGCGCAAGAATTGAGTTGCTTATTCTCATATTTCTGGTTGCGAAATTGTTTGTCAGACGATCAGCTTTATCATTACTATTTGATCATGGGTAGAGCAAGTTATATCAACACACATAAATGAAATTGTGAAAAAGCATCAGGCTGAGCTGAAAAAACACACCGAACAACTAAAACAATCATTAGAACGCAACCCCGTTAGCCAACAAACTAATGATCATCATAATACATCTAGTAATCATACAGAAGGATTAAATAATCACAAAGAACATAGAAATAATGTTGGAATGTCACGGTTGATTCAGAATGGACTAAAGAACCAGGCCCAATATTTAATGCAACAATGCATTAGTTAAAATAAAATGAGTAACGAAAAACTGAAATCTGTAAATTAGAAATGCAATTGTATATGGAAGCAAGCACGTTGGGACAATTGTAAAGGAAATGTGATTGAAAATAAGGAATTATAATAATTAGAGATTTTAATTGTAAAAAGGAATTTTAAATGATTCGCGTCCTAAACACTGTACTTAATTGATAAAATTTTAAGGTATATCTTCACCTGTGAGAAGGTAGAAAACTTAACTGGTCAAAAGTGCCTTCTAAATGTTGGGTGGAAATATGGGAAAAATTGACAGAAATCGGATTTTATAAAACACTGAAGGAATTTCTGATATTCACTTTAAGCTAGGGCTGTTATTGAACCATTTCAATTTGGTTTTTAATTATATTTTCAATCGGTTTCAACAAAGAATGCAAATGAGAAATCATTCTTGTCCAGCTACAAAACTTAATGAATCCAAAATTCAGAATATCTTGAGTAGACGCCAAATAATGTAAAGTAGGTGAATCCAAATCAGAGCCATAAACATATTTTATAAACAATTAAAATCACATCCCTATTAGAAATCTGTGCCCCTAGTCGGCAACTGACGCCTGGAATTTGTAAATCTCTAAAATCAATACAAGAAGTAACTAAAATTGTGCAGATAAAGAATCCTTGGCAAATTTCTAGCATGTAAAACAAACAAAAAACACACATAAAAAGTCAATAATTTTCGTTTTTAAGAGTAAACTCATTTTTGCTACTGTAATAAATACATAAAAACTGAAATGTACAATGGTGCTATGTGCCTTTAAAGAATAAATTCAGAATAAGCTTTTCGTTCAAGTTGAACTCCTTGTTGGAAGGAATTAATTTTTGTACTTTGTTTGATTATTAATACGAAATCAATGTGCTTTTTACAAAAACAATGAAATAATAGCGCGAACCTTTAAAATTCAGCGTTATAAGTTGAACCAACGAATAGAATTAGGGGAAGAAAGGTCAATTTTCCGTTTTTATCAAATTTTTTTTGTATACTTATAATTTAATGAGGCGTTGATTCGCATGTATAAAGGTTGTAACTAAATATTCTTACCTAGTAGATATTATGACTCCAGGGATGGTATACAACGCTTTTTTCATAGAAAATTAGCAAAGTATTTCCGTTCTTATTAAAATTAGTAAATCGTTCTTTCATAGTTAATCTGATGAGAACTCCCTTTCCTCGCCCTTCTTCCCAAAGTTACAAGTATTCCTTTCCTCGCCTCTTTTTTTTTCGTTATAATTAGCAAAGGATTTGATCTTTATTCAGATTTTTATTATATATATTATACACCATTTTAATATTGTTGTTATTTATTAATTTGTTAACAAATTAAAAATAGTAATTATAAAAAATAATCAAGTCACCATCAAATTCTTAGAGGCGTCAAGCAGATTATGAGGTGATTCCTTTTGTAATTACTTAAAAGAAAAAAATGAAACGGAAAAGTCTTAAAGTGTAATTGCAAAACGAATATTTAAGATTAAGTTTAAAAAAGTAAAGGGAATAAATTAAATTTAAACCTTTGTTAGAAAAAATATAATAACATGAATTGCTAAACAGTAACAACGACTTTCCTTTACAGTGGTTCCTTTCTTTCAGCGGAAAGTAGAGTGCATGGTAAGTATGCCGTCGCGAGGGTAGGGTTTGAGAAAATCCGCAGAGGTCGGTTTCGTGTGGCGCGCGGTACGCGGTACCTTTGTTGGTTTTGCCTTGTCATTAGCGTAGCTTTTGTCGGGTTTGAGTTAGCGTAGTATATTTTTCGGTACCGCGTCGGGAATTCGGGAACGCGAAGTAAAGATTAGATTTTTGTTCTTTGGCTGGTTGAATGAAGAAACACGGAGTAACGTAAAGTAGGTTTCTTCTCCGTATGATTGTGTTTTGTGACGCGTTTGGAAACGGGCATTTATTGGTGGCTGAAAATTGTAGATGAGCGTAATCCATTTGGAGACCCGCGACCGAAATCCTCTCCGATCTAGCTGGCCGACAAGCATCCACCACGAAAATGGATTACGGTGCACGGATTGGTTGACCGGTTGGTACCATCCGTTGGCACTACTCAGACTTAACGTCTAGAACCGATGAGAGGTCGGTTCCTCATTCGGACTTAGACTTAAAAGCATTACAGGATCCTGCAAGCATGATGACATGATAAGGGAAATCATTTCGTGCGAGTTCGGAATTGCACTTGGACGAGATTCCGTTATGACGCGAGAAGCAGCACGAACGAAAAAACAGATCTGGTCGACGATGGTTAGCTTGGTAATTGGCAACAGAGAGTTGCTTCGAAAACATCAGCGAGTGGAGATGGGTGGTGGGAATTTGAAGAAATATTTGAGTTTTGATTGCGAATTCCTTATTGTCGTTCCGTATTGTCAATAAATTACTTCCTAACATATTTCAACGCAAAGTGGATAATCAAATGGAAAGAAAAGAAAAATATCGGAGAGAAAATCAATTGTGTTGCGTACATGTTATTTGTATTCGGATGAAATGGGTGTTATTTTCTTCGTGAAGTGAAAGTTTTGGATTTTCCATGTGGACATGTGAATGTTACAATGAATTACTCAATTCAAATACAGTTGTTTAAAAGATGCATAATCTTGAATTGAACCGCGCACTTATAGTTTATGAGATATAAAACCCCTAACCAATTTGTGAGTTAATGAAGGGTTTTCCAATAAGAGGTGTTATTTTGATATTATAAGATAAATGCCATTTTTAGGGTTTTGTAAAATAATTTTACAAAACCCTTCTAAAATTGCGTCTTGTCTGTCCGTCTGTCCGTCCATCCGTCCGTTCGTCCGTGTGTCACAGCAGTTTTTCTCGGGAACTACTTAAGCTAGAAACATCAAATTTTGTTTAAAGGTGTAAAGTGGTGCTCTCTTCAAAGTTCGACTACAAAAAATTTTTATAGGGTATTTAAGGGGGGTCTCCCCATATAGGGGAGTGACCCCTGAAAAAAAATTTAATTTAAGGTAGCCGATATGGGTATCAAATGAAAGGTCTTGATGAGAACTTTTCAAAACAAGTTTGGTAAAGTTTGCTTCGAGGGGCGCACAGGGAGGGGGAATACACGAAAAATTTGTGTCCCCCCCCCCCTCGTGATTGGACACCTGTGACCCGAAAAATCTGGAAAAAATCATGAAAATAGGCCTTGATGAGTGCAACAACAACAAATACGTGAGAAGCCGCAATTCACTCAACTTTGTTAGTTATAGTATGATTTACGGATTTTATGTTTTCTTAAATAAAATCTTAACGGTACCCTTAATAAATTCAGTACACAGATGACAATGTATAAGATGGATCTATCCTGAAAGTTTCATAATGATTGAATCATACTTAGCGATGTTATAGCGATATTTGTAATCGAATTCATTTTCGCCTTCACAAAATACTCCAACTGAAAATAGAAAAAGACAGCTTCCTTTTAATTTTGTGTATTATTTTTATTCTCGAAATCGATTTTTGACCGTAATCGTTCGGTCTTCTTCAGCGATTAATTTATTTTTACTCACATTCCTGCTTATATACTAGCTATGTTTAAGGAAATTTAATCTAGATCATTAAAAAGTAATTAGGGAAATTTGCTTAAGCTAATAAAAGGTAGGAAAGGTAATTTACAAAAGGAGTAGTTATAAAAATATTATTTTTACATGATTCAGAGAAGATATTATTATTTAATTAATTTAAATAGCCATGATCTGCAGTTTCCGTCATCCTGATTCATTAACTTTTTCCTTTCCCGTGTAATTGCCAGGCTTTCCATCACATCCAATTCACGTGTATCTCTAGCTTCCTTGATGACTACAGCGTCCTCCATTGTTATCTCGTGTCCCTTCAAGATAATATGTTCCGCTACCGCTGACTTGAAATTCGAAGTTCTTTCTTTCTTTCTTGCTGCTGCTGCTTCGCCTAGATGCTCCTTGATTCGCGTGCCGATGAGCCTCTTCGTTTGACCTATGTACACTTCTTCACAAGTGGGACATTCGATGCGATAGATACCAGATTTCTCGTGTGGTTCGCGCTTGTCTTTCGTTGATCCGAGAACGTTTTTGAGCTGGTTCTTGCTGCTTGATTCAATTAACCGTACAGAATTGAGCTGATTTATTCGCCGCTTGATCCGATTGCTGATGCCTTCGTGATAAGTTAGAGCCTTCCAGTACGTTCTTTCGGTATTCGCATTTGATAATGTTGATCGCCCCTGACGCTGTCTATTAGTCTGGATCTTCTGTGCCATTCTCCTAATCGTCGAGCCCTTGAAGCCGTTTAGTTTAGCTGTCTCAACAATGTACCTCATCTCCTTTTCCTTAGCTTCCTTGCTTAGCGGCAAATCGAGCATCCTGTGGATCATGGCTCTGTACGGAGAAACCTTGATTTGCTGCGAATGATTTGATGTATTTGGAATCGTTCTTTGTGTGTGAGTTGCTTTCCGGTATACATCGAAAGTTATATTTGTCTGAGTCCTCCTTACTACTATATCTAGGAACGATAGTTTACCGTCTTTCTCTTCCTCCATCGTGAATACTATATTTTTGTGGGCTCCATTCAGGTCAGCAAGGACCTTCTCCACGTCACTCCTTTTCACATATGCAAACACATCGTCCACATATCGGACCCAATGTTTTGGTAACTGGCCTTTCTCCTGCAGTCCGTCTTCTAGTTTCGTCATAAATATCTCGCTGAAAAATGGTAATTAAATAATAATATCTTCTCTGAATCATGTAAAAATAATATTTTTATAACTACCCCTTTTGTAAATTACCTTTCCTACCTTTTATTAGCTTAAGCAAATTTCCCTAATTACTTTTTAATGATCTAGATTAAATTTCCTTAAACATAGCTAGTATATAAGCAGGAATGTGAGTAAAAATAAATTAATCGCTGAAGAAGACCGAACGATTACGGTCGAAAATCGATTTCGAGAATAAAAATAATACACAAAATTAAAAGGAAGCTGTCTTTTTCTATTTTCAGGTGTTATAGCGGTTTGAATTTGCCTGTATTACTATGGAACAATATGCGCTGCATGTATTACTATGGCAACATATGGCTATGGAACAACATGTCCTTTTTACGGACTCAGACACTACAGTTTTGCTAGGATTTGCATGAAAATTTCAGGAATGATAGGTATCATGAATATCTTTGAGAACAAAATAGTGGCTGTTTTAAATGCGAAGGTTGAATAATTTTGAGTTAGTTTTTCCCAACTTCAACGTTTAAAGTGCATGCTTTGAACACTTGATTCAATTTAATGAATGACTGAAGATGAGTACCCGGAATTAATAACCATAAGTGAAATAAGTCAAAGAGGCGGGAGAGAGCTCCTAGCAAAAGGGCTTTGTAACCATTCTAGGATTCGAAAAATTGGCCATTAATCGATGATAACAGTCCAGGAGAGTGGCCCCTGAAAAAAAAAAATCATCAAATATAGCCAATATGAATATGAAATGAAATTTTTCATGGGAGCTTTTCAAAACAGTTCTTAAACTGTCAGTTTTTGCTTGCACAGGGGGGAAATACATGAAAAATGTGTTTCCTCCCTCGCGAATGGACATCTGAAATAATTATCAAGGGAGATATTTATGAGTATAACTATAACAAAGACCTCAGAAGTCGAAATTCGTTCAACTTTGTTAATAATAGTATGATCTTCGAATTTCATATTTTCTCCAATAAAATTGTCTTTGACATGTTTCTTGATTTTATTCCATCTGGTGACTGTTTTTTGTAAATTGAATACAAAATCCTTCTGACATGAGCGTAGTTCTGTTTACCCAACTTGTTTAATATAAATGATCGGATGTTAATATTAACAAGTTGGGTAGACAGACCTATGCTCATATCAGAAGGGTTTTGTACTCAACTTACAAAATGCAGTAACCAGCCACGAATAAAATCAAGAAACATGTCAAAGACGATTTTATTGGAGAAAATGTGAAATTCCAGGATCATACTATTATTAACAAAGTTGAAAGAATTTTGACTTCTGAGGTTTTTTGTTTTAGTTATACCCATAGATATCTCCTTGATAATTTTTCCAGATTTTTTAGAAACACATTTTTCATGTTTTTACTGACCCCCCCATTGGCCCCACTGAAGCAAAAACTGTCAGTTTAAGAACTGTTTTGAAAAGCTCTCATAGAGAACTTTCAGTTGATATTCATGTCGGCTACCTTTCATGAATTTTTTTTCAGGGCCCACTCCTCTGCACTGTAATCATCGATTCATGGCCTATTTTTTCGAATCCTAGAATGGCTACAAAGCCCTTTTGCTAGGAGCTCTCTCCTGCCTCTTCGACTTGTTTCAATTGTATGTACCCGTTTTCATGATACCTATGATTCCTGAAATTTTCATGCAAATCCTAGCAAAGCTGTAGTGTCTAAATCGATAAAAAGCGCATATGGCTCCATAGCCATATGTTTCCATAGTAATACAGGGCATATTGTTCCATAGTACTACGGGAAAATTCAAATCGCTATAACTTCGTTAAATACTATTGGATCTTTATGAAACTTTCAGAAAAGATTTATCTTGCAGAAAGTAATCTGTTTGTTCAATTTCATTGAATTTAAGGGTACCGTTTAGATTTTATTCAAGAAAACATAAAATCGATAAATCATACTATTACTAACAAAGTTGAGCGAATTTCGACTTCTCATGTATTTGTTGTTGTTGTACTCATAAAGGCCTACATTCATGATTTTTTTCAGAATTTTCGGATGGAAGGTTTCCAATCGCGAGGGGGGGGTACGCGAAAAGTTCGTACATTTCCCCTTCCCCTGCCCCCCTCGGTACTCATAAGGCAATTTTAAGACTTGTTTTGAAAAGATCTTATTTGGACCTTTCCAATGACACCCCACTCGACTACCAATGGTGAAATTTTTTTTTTGAGGGGTCACCTGCCTATATGGGGAGACCCCCCTTAAACCCCTTTGAAAAATTTTTCCACCATTGAACTTTCAAGGGGTCACCACTTCTGACCTTTCCACAAATTTTCATGCCTGTAGCCTCTATAGTTTCGGAGAAAAAGTGCTGTGACATACAGACGGACGGACGGACGGACGGACGGACGGACGGACGGACGGACGGACAGACGGACAGACGGACACAGGTCGTGATTGCAATAGGGTTTTGTATTTTAGTACAAAACCCTAAAAACTAACATCAGGCAAATGACCCCCACGACCACGCTTACAGGTCTCCTTTTCATGAATTTTTCCATAGCCTAATCGCAAAGTGGCTGCATTATGTCCTCGATAGCCTCACGAATTCCATCTTTGAGGTCTTATTTGACGTTCGGCTGTTGACGTAGACCTTCTCCTTCACGTGGCTCCAATGGAAGAAGTTGCAAGGTGTTAAATCATAAGATCTCAGTGGGCACTTGTGATCACCTCTTCGAGAGATAACACGGTCCGGAAACTTTTCCCGTAAAAGATCAATGGTTTCGTTGCTTGTGTGGTACGTAGCGCCGCCTTGTTAAAAGTAAACGTTGTCCAGAGCAATACCATCCAATTCCGGCCATAAAAAATCATTAATCATCTCTTGATAGCGCAATCCATTCATCGTAACTGTTGCTTTAGCCTCATTTTCGAAAAAGTAAGGTCCAATGACTCCACATAAAGACCCCCAAACAGTCACACATTGAGGATAGAGAGACTTTTCAACAATAACTCTTGGGGTTTCCGAACCCCAGATACGACAATTTGGCTTGTTGACGTAGCCACCACGGTGGAAATGGGCCTCATCACTCAAGATGATTTTTCAATGGAATTCCGGAACATTTTCATGCATTTCAAGGACCCAATCAGCAAAGACACGACGTTGTTGATGATCAACCGGCTTGAGTTCTTGTGTTAACTGGATTTTATAAGCCTTAAGATCCAAATCATTATGCAAAATACGATGTAATGAAGTTTGTGGAATGTCTCATTCCAAGGAACGACGTGGAATGAACAAACCTGGGTTTTCTTCTACACTTTCGGCTACAGCAGCAATATTCTCGGTTGTTCTTGAGTGAACTGCACGGGTTTTATTCTCCACATCACTAAGTTGTCCCAACAGCTCGGATTTTTCCACCAATTTCTGTATTGCGGTCTGACAAGGTGCTTCACGACGACCCAAAAATGTTCGAGTTTTATGAAATGTCTCTGCACAAGAACTCAAGCCGGTCGATCATCAACAACGTCGTGTCTTTGCTGATTGGGTCCTTGAAATGCATGAAAATGATCCGGAATTCCATCGAAAAATCATCTTGAGTGATGAGGCCCATTTTTACCGCGGCCAAATTGTCGTATCTGGGGCTCGGGAAACCCAAGAGTTATTGTTGAAAAGTCTCTCGATCCTAATCAGGTGACTGTTTGGTGTGGCTGATGATCCGGCGGGGTCATTGGACCTTACTTTTTCGAAAATGAGGCTGGAGCAACAGTTACAGTGAATGAATTGCGCTATCGAGAGATGATAAATGATTTTTCATGGCCGGAATCGGATGGTATTGATCTGGACAACGTTTACTTTTAACAAGTACGAAACCATTGATCTTTTACGGGAAAATTTTCCGAACCGTGTTATCTCTCGAAGAGGTGATCACAATTGGCAACCGAGATCTTGTGATTTAACACCTTGCGACTTCTTCCTTTGGGGCCACATGAAAGAAAAGGTCTATGCCAACAGCACAGCGTCGATTCAAGACCTCAAAGATGGCATTCGTGAGGCTATCGAGAGCATAGGGCAGCAACTTTGCGAATTGGTTATGGAAAATTTCATGAAAAGGATATGGTCCTGCAAGAGTGTCGTGGTAATCATTTGCCTGATGTTATTTTCCACTATTAACGGCTTACTTTTTTCTTTATAGTGAAACAAACATCAGATCATTTATACTAAAAAATGGCATTTATCTTTTAATATCGAATAACACCTCTTATTGGAAAGCCTTGTATATCCACGCATATTGACTGCAATATGAGAGGGAAACATGTGAAAATGTATACCCTGACATTTTTTTGTATAAAAATAAAGAGTACAAACAGTGGAATACATTCAATATTTTCATATAAGTATGTTCCCCTTTGGAAGTGCCCAGTAGATTTCAAAAACGACCATGGTGAAATATTTATATATTATATTGGTAAATAATATAAATGTGTCAGTGGTAGATTTTACCGTTGAGTGTACCAAATTCTGACCACTTGGTTGCCGTGTGATCGACTTTTTTAAGAAATCCACATTATCCGCTGTCGTCTCCTTTTTTATAAAAACACCTTCCTGCTGTAGCTCATAGAGAGTCTAGTTATCATCAAGAATAAGTTGTGTAGACAGACACACGATCAAGTCAGAAGGGTTTTGTACCCAACCTCTCCGAAATACGGTCACCAACAATAAATAAAGTCAAGAAACATGTCAAAGAGTTGTGCACGTTCAACGGAAAATTCATTTTTTCTCCATTTTCAACGGTCGGCATGTTGTTCCAAACTTACAGAAATCACTCAAATCATGAATTCCAAAAAAGTATGCATTGTTATAAATCATATCTGGAAATTTTAAGTGGATCAAATCAAAATTGCAGTGTCTGAACTGATGGGAAGTCCAGAAAATACCAAAATCATGTGTTATTGTTGTTGTAATTGGAGAAATTTCAAATGGCTATAGCTTCCATGTATATCATTTGATTTTCTTCAAAATTACAAAGCTTTTTTTTTTTTTTTTTTGTGGTAGGGAGGTGAAGGCATTTATGCCCGCCGAGTCTGGCAGTGTGGGACTCCCATGGAGGATACCTTTGGACTACCCACTAAACACCTCCCCTGTCAATCTGAGAACCTAGCCTGGAACCGTTTGACACATTACTTCGGGCCAGGTCTCGTTTTGTTACGCCGTGGGGCGCCTTCAAGCTGGGGAGTCCCTTTCCTAGCGGGAGGGGAGGGGGGAAGAGGAATTGCCAGAAGAGCGATCCCCCAGCCCCAGCGCCTCCGGCTGCTGTGAGTCCCTTTTATATTTTAGGACTGCCCGAGCATAATGTGCCACCTGGTTCCATTTGTCAACCGATTCGAGCATCACCGCAACTATATTATCCGGGGTGAGCTCTCCCGTCTCCCTGTAGAGTTCCCTTCGCAGCCTGGCCCATTTCGTACACGCAAAAAATGTGTGACAGGCATTGTCCTCCTCTCCTGGGCAAAACCGACAATCGGGAGACCGTGACTTGCCGATCTTGTGCAGGTAAGACTGAAAACACCCGTGCCCGCTCAAAAGCTGGGTCAGATAGAAGTCAGTCTCACCATGCTTTCGATTTAGCCACGGTCTCACATCCGGGATGAGGCGCGCAGTCCACCTTCCCTTCGTGCAATTCCTCCAAGACTGCTGCCAATCGTTGAGCGAGCGTTGTCTCTCCTCGCGGACAACCATCTCCCTCGCATCCTCGTTTCGGCGCAGGTAAATAGCGCGGCGCTCTCTAGCAAGGAGGGCGACAGGTATCACGCCTGCAATCACTCTCACCGCCGAGTCGGAGACTGTTGGATACGAAGATGCAATTCTCAGTGCTCCTCTTCTCTGTACCTGTGCCAATCGTTTTCGGTATACCTCCTTGCTGAGAGCGTCGCCCCATACCTCTGCTCCGTACAGTAGCACTGACCCTACAGCACTCATCAAGAGGCGTCTTCTTGATGGGCTGGGTCCCCCTACGTTGGCCATAAGTCGACTCAGGGCCGATATTCCCGAAGCAGCCTTCTCAGCCGTTGCCCTGATTTGCTCAGAGAAACTCATCTTCGAGTCGATCAGTAGCCCCAGGTACTTCACCGCTGGCTTCGATTTGATCTGTATATCTCCAATACTGATCATCCTTACTCTAGGGATTCTCTTTTTTGTCAAGATGACCACTTCGGTTTTCTCCAGTGCTAGACTGAGCCCGCGAGCAGTCATCCAGTCCCTCACTCGGCGCATTAGCATACCTAGCCTAAGTTGCGCTTGTTCAACGGTGCGTCCGGCGACCAGAGCCGCAACATCATCCGCATAGCCGACCAAGCGCGACTCATCTGGCATCTCAAGTCTCAGTAGCCCGTCGTAAGACACGTTCCACAGGTCCGGACCAAGGATAGATCTCTGGGCAACACCCGATGTAATTTCCATCCTTCGTTGGCCCTGTGTCGTGTCGTAGAGCAGGCTTCGGTCCTTTAGGTAGTTCCTCAAAAGCCGCATTAGATATTCTGGAACTTGAAAAGAGTTTTCCAGCGTATCCAGAATATCCACCCATCTAGCGGAGTTGAAGGCATTCCTGACGTCGAGTGTCACCAACAGGACGATCCGTCGCTTGGTGCGACTATATGCCTCTGCCTTTTGGACCGCGTTCACCACCTCTGCAATCGCATCAATGGTAGAACGTCCTGCTCTAAAGCCGTACTGCCGAGGAGATAGGTCCCCAGCAGCACGAATCGCGTCAGTGAGTCTTCCCTTGATGAGTTTCTCTAGCACTTTCCCAGCCGTGTCTAGCATGCATAACGGGCGGTATGCAGACGGCGATTCGGGATTTCCCTTCCCCTTGCTGACCAGCACGTGCCTCGCCACCTTCCATCGTACCGGGAAAACCCCGTCCCGTAGGCAAGCGTTGAATGTGCTGAGCAGCAAGTCAGGACAATGGTGATAGACGAACTGCAACACCTCAGCTGGAACACCATCTGGACCTGGAGCCTTCCTTGCCTTCAGGGAGAGGACTGCCTCCTCCAGTTCCAGCTGTGTGAAGAGTGGGCACTCGACTGCTGTTTCACCATGGACAGCGTCAACACGGACGGGATGGGCGGGGAAGAGTCCCCGCACTATCGCGTCCATCTTTTCCGCGTCATGTATACAAGGCTTCCGTAGGGCACCAAGTTTCCCCATGACCAGCTTGTAGCCAAGGCCCCACGGATCCCTATTTACATCGTCCACGAGGTCTTGCCAGCATCGGGCCTTGCTCTTGTTAATAAGCCTGCGAAGATATTTCCTGCCGGACCTGTATGCTGCTAGCCTAGTGTCTGCCTCCTCCCGTGTTCGCGCCCGCTGGGCCTCTCGCCGAAGTTTGTGACACTCGCTTCTTTGTTTGGCGATCTCGTTTGACCACCAGTATACTGGAGGCTTACCATGTCGGGGTCTCCGGCGGGCCATGGAAGACTCGCAAGCAGCTATGATGGTACTCATAGTTGAGTTCACCAAGTCCTTGGCTGTAGGCCCTCCACTCCCTGGTGGAGCTCCCAGCAACGGTGCGCCTGCCGTAAGCGCGTCAGTGAACTTCTCGACGTCCATCCTCGCAGTCCTCCATCCGAGGATTGAAGTTTGGGCATATGCACGCAGAGTGGCACCGTCGTGAACCTCAACATCCATATACTGGTGATCACTAGCCGAGTAGTCCTCTAGTACTCGCCAGTTGTGTACTCTAGGTACCAGGGACTCCGAAGCGAGTGTCACATCGGGTATGGTTCCTACGCAACCCCAGCGGCGGAAAGTAGGGGTGTTACCAGTATTTAGGACAAAAAGCGCTGTTCTGGCCGCCATGTCCAATATTTGCTTTCCCCTTGGGTCGGATTGTGGCATACCCCATTCGATGGCTCTAGCGTTGAAGTCACCCCCGACCAGCATGTGGCCCTCTGTGTTCGAGACAGCGTCCTCCAGGGCATCGAGTTTGGTTCGAAAGGATCGCATTGCCTCGTTAGGCGTCAGATAAACACTGAAATATGTTATCCCTGAACACCGCACCCACACAAAACCATCCCCGCGTCCATGGCCCTGCACCTGAAGGCGGGCGCTGTCTCGAACCCAGATGGCCGAGGTACCAGTTTTGTCAGGGTACCACGCTTGCGAGTCCTTGTTATGATGTTGCTCGCTCAGCAACAGGAGGTCAGCTTTCTTATCCCTCGCAAACTGCTCAAGTAGGTCCTGGGCGTTTGTGCTTCGGTGCAAATTGACCTGCAGGATACGGATCATTTGAGTATCGATTTGGCTTTAGTTAGGGCCTCCTTGAAAACCCGGCATCTCCCTGTCCCCGGCTCATGTTTGAGGTCGCCGGGTGCTAGCTTAGCGTCCTTGCAAAGAATGCATTTTGCCTCGTTCGTGCACTCCTTCCTTTTGTGCCCCGTTTCACCACATTTGTAGCACAGAGATCTCCTGTCGGGTCCCCTACAGCCATACGCGGTGTGTCCGTATTCGAGGCATCTGAAGCAGCGGATAGGGATCGCTCTTCTCCGTATCCTGCAGATCACCCAACCTATCTTAATTTTGCCCTTCGCCAGGATTTGCTGGGCGTCCTTAACAGCTAGTTCGACAATAGCCATGCGTTGCCCCCTTGTGTTTTCACTCGTCAATCTTGCCTTGACTTCACTTAAGCTGGGGAACTCCCTCCTAATGGCATCCTCTACTTCAGCTTTGTCCGTGACGCAGTCGAGGTCCCTGATTTCCAGGGTGGCCATTGGTTCGAGCGAGGCAACCGTTGCCGCATCTCCAAGAACCTTTTGAACCGCGTCACGGAATGCATCTTTGTTTGTGGCCTCTGGCCCGAATTCCACCAGCAAGCCACCGGTCCGGGTTGGTCGAACTGCTTTGATGGCAGTTTTGGTGTCGTCTGGCTTGACCGCTCCTTTAATTTCACGGAGGACATCTGCGTAGGTTCGGCCCTTAGTGGGTTTAATAAGCAGTGCCTCTCGCAAGGGTTTGTGCCGCGGTTTGCTTTTTGTTTTCTGCGGTATAGCGGGGGGCTCCTTGTTCTCTTCGTGGTTGAGCTCTTTGTCTTTTTTTTCTAGGAGTAGCTTTTTGGCCGCTTTTTTCGCTGCCTTGTTTCGCATCACATGAAACTCCTCGCCTGGAGTGTCAACTTCGTTTATGGTCTCATCCTTCCTCCTTTTCTCACAGTCGCCTTCAATTGGGCTACCGGCCATTCTTTTGCTGCTGCTAGGACCCACTGATGCCTCGAGGGAGAGCGTGTCTTTTTGGTGCTTCTCGGCTGCAAGCCACCTCCGCCTGTAGTGCGTTATGCGGCCAAAAAGCTCCTCCAGTTCAAGAATGCCATTCTTGACACTCTTGCCTATGTTTTTCTGCACTTCGCAGGCAGCCCTCAGTTGTTTGAAGATATTTCCCGCTTTCCGAGTAAGCCGCTCCTCTTCGGCGCGGTCAAGGGCGATTGTGTTATTTGGCGCCACCTCTTGGGAGAGGCCCCCGTTTCCTAGCCCTTTTGCTTCTATCGCTTGGATCGCGTTTGAAGTGGCGTCGGCCAACGGCAAAACTTCTCCCTCCCCCAGTCTTACACTGGCCTCCGTTGGTGTCGCAACTTGATCCGGATTGTGTACGTCTTGCACTGGGCGCTCCGGGGTGCGCATAGTCCTTCTACTGCGCCCAAAGGCTGCAATGATGCCAGGTTGCACAACGCACTCTGCCTTCTTTCGTTCGTTAGTCCGTCTGTGGTCTGTCTCCGATGATTTAACCTGTGGTGTTGACTTTAACAGTGTTTCTGGGGTTTACTGCCTCCCCCGCAATCGGTGACTTGTTTTATCGGTGTTCTTGCCAACAGCGGTTTTTGCCTGAAAGGGTTCTCCGTGCTAGCGTCCTGTTTGCTTGTGGTTTCATTTGTTTGCTCCATTTTATTGGGTCCCCCCTCGGAGCCGCTATCTCCGTTCGTGTGTGTAGTCGCCTTTTTGGTCCCATGGTTATCTTTGAAGAGCAGGGAGGCCATGCGAGGGTTGGTACAAGCCCTTATGGGGACAAGTGCTCAGAGCCAGACCAGCGATAATCGGGAGTCCGTCTCAACCGAACCTACACCACCAACCCAATGGTGCGAACTTCGAACGTACTCCGAGGCCTGCCAAGGTTTTACCGGGACGGAGACGGTATGATGATTACAAAGCTTAAGGATCTTTTGTAGGACTACTTAAATATTGAATTTCGTTGAGTTTAAGCGTACCTATACGATTTTACGGGGGAAAATGTTGAATTCGAGGATTATACTATTATCAACAAAGTCGAGCCATTTTTGACTTTCGTGTATTTCCCCTTCGTGTGCGCCCCCCTGAAGCAAAAAATGTCAGTTTAAGACCTGTTTTGAAAAGTTCTCATTAAGATCTTTCATTTGATACCAATATTAACTACCTTTGATGAAATTTTTTTCGGGGCCACTCCCCTATATGGGGAGACCCCCTTAAACAACTCATAAAATTTTGTTTGCGATTGAACTTCCAAAAGAGCACCACTTTACATGTAAAGTTTGGTGTTTCTAGCTTTAGTACTTTGCGAGAAAAACTGCTGTGACAGACAGGTCGCGATTTTAGTAGGGCTTTGTAAAACTATTCAAAACCCTTAAAAGGAAAAAATAAATACCAAAAAATTTGCGTGTATCACCAGTGACTGAATCAAATCGAAATTGTTAACGTGTCATTATGTTGCTAAGCTTGTTAAGTAAAAGTTTTTTGTCCATACCTAACGGATCAAAGTCTTAGTAAAACTTTTTAGACGACAAATGCAGCATTATCAAAAGATTCACAAAAGAAACGGCTTATCAATCGATACAGAGGCATCACTCTTACCCCTAAAATAAATAAGTGCTAACGGATGTTTCAAGGGTTTTGTACTGAAATACAAGACCCTATTAAAATCAGTACCTGTGCCCGTCAGTCCGTCCGTCCATCTGTATGTGACAGCAGTTTTTCTCATAACCTATTGAAGCTACAGCCATGAAACTTTGTGGAAAGGTCAAAAATTATGGCTTCTAGAAAGTTTTGTGGTGCAAAGATTTCCAATGGTTTTAAAGGTGTCCCCTCATACGAGTATTTAATTATTTATTTATTCATGAACCAAACAAGGTACAACATATTTACATTGCATTATAGTTCCATTTTATTTTCTTAACAATTACAATTGGGGGGAAACGGGCTAAGGAATTCCAGGACAGAGGATATTTAAGGATTCAAGGTTTTAAGTAAGTTTGTTTTAAAAGTGGCCTTCGAAATGCCTGGTTACAGCAATTCTTCACGTTGTTAAAGATTCTGCAGCATTTGTTAATAGGCTCACTATCTGCATAGACAGTTCGATGATGGGTTACTTTGAGAAAAGGAGTATGCCTAGTTTGTCTTGTTGCATTATTAAAATTAAACTTCGTGGAGAGTGATTCGATCTGAATCCCTTCTTCGATATTTAAAAAGGCGAAGCAGCAAGATGAGATTTGTCTTCTTAATGACAGAGAAGTCATGTTTAGTTGTTAAAGCCTTTGCGAGTATTCTGGTAAGGTTGAGAATTGACTGTGATCGTAAAGATCCCTTAAGGCAAATAGTACAAACTGCTTCTGGATATACTCAAGTCTATTTGAGTGTATTTCAAAGAAAGGGTCCCAGACCATGCTCGCATATTCTAAGATTGGGCGAACAAGGGCCGTGTACAAAGATTTTGTTACCCATATATTCTTGAACTCTTTCGCACGTCTTTTCATGAAGCCTAGCTGCTTATTAGCCTTCGCTCAAATTTTATCATAATGTAAATTAAAACGCAGCTTGTGATCCAAGATGACACCAAGATCATTAACTCAACTCTTGCCAGTTTGACATTATTAAGGAAGTAGGTATTGCTAACGAAGTTTTTTTTTGCGAGAAAAACTTTTGACCTGACATTTGCTTGCGTTGAGTTTAAGTTTATTAATCTCACACCATTGTTGAAGGCAAAAAAGTTTAGTTTGAAGAAAGCTCGCTTCAGTTTGTGAGCCAATAGCGTGGTAAATTTTTAGGTCATCAGCATACAATAGGTGTGGTATACCCGTCAGTTCTTTTGACAGATCAGATATGAACATGTTAAACAGAAGAGGTCCGAGGTGACTACCTTGTGGCACACCCGATGACGCTACAATTTTCTTTGAATAGTAACCTTGAAATTTTACAGTTTGAGTGCGATGAGAAAGGTAGGGTATAAGCCAATTCAGAAGAGACCCAGAGATCCCAAAGTTTTGTATTTTGTTATTAAAATGGAGTGATTCACTTGATCAAAAGCCTTACTAAAATCAGTATATACTGCATCAACCTGCTGGACTTTTTCCATGGCAATAAGAGCATCGGAAACCATGATTATGAAATTAGTGGCAGTTGAGCGACCATTACGGAAACCATGTTGCTGGTCGTTAAGAAATGGATCAACAATGGTGGTGAGCCTATCATGTATCATTTTATCAAATAGTTTTGGTATAGTGGATAGTAGTGCGATGCCTCTGTAATTCTCCACTGATTTTTTGTCTCCACTTTTGTGGATGGGTGTAAGGTTGGATAATTTCCACCCAGTCGGAAAGATACCTGATGAGAGAGATTTATTAAAAATTATGTGCAGTGGTTTGGATACCTGTGTTAGACACTGAAATTAAAAAGATGGAGCAATATGGTCTGGATCAGGGCCTTTATTCAGGTCCAGATCGTTAATGGCTTTATGGATTTCTTCTAAAGTAAGAGTTATTTCTGCAATACCACCATTATGAGGTATTTGCGTCTGATGATGTACCGGTGAGCTAGCAGGCAGAAAAACTTTCTCGAAGTATTCAGCAAACATATCACAAATTGTTTTACAATCAGAGGAAGTAGTTTCTCCCTTAGTCATTGTTGCTGGATACCCAGACGATTTTCTTTTAGTATTTACAAAATCATAGAATTTCTTAGGGTCACGCATTATATTTTCTCTTGTTATATTAACGTAAAGATCGTATGCCTCTCGAGACTTTTGAGAAAATATAGAGGAGTGACCCTCAAAAAAATGTATTTCATCAATGGTGGTCAAGTCGGGTGTCATATGAAAGGTCTCAATGAGATTTTTACAAAACAGGCCTTAAAACTACTTTACCAGTATCGAGGGAGGCAGGAGAAGGGGAAATGCACGAAATTCAGGCGTACCCCCATGCGATTGAAAATCCCCCATTCGAAAAATCAAAAAAAAATCATGAATGTAACATTTTATGAGCACTATAAAAACAAATGCGTGGGAAGTCAAAGCTCACTCAACATTGTTAGTAATAGTATGATTTATGAATTTCACACTTTCTTGAATAAAATCGTAAGGGCAGAGTTATGGGAGTTTAAATTTTCTTGTATCACAACAGCACCTACACATGGCTATAGGACAATAAGCACTTCCAAACAACTCAGACACTACGGATTTGCTAAGATTTGCATGAAAGTTTAGGAATTATATTCATGAACGGGTGACATCTGTGATCGTAAAACAAAATGGCGGTCGTTTTAAGTGAGAATATTGCATAAAATTGAGTTATTTTGCGCGAATTTCGACATTTAAGATGCATGCTATTAACACTTGATTGAATCTTTTGATGAAAAGCTGAATATGAGCAGCTAGATATAATCGGTGAAAAAATTATAAACGTATATCCAATAACAAATAACTTAATAGTTGAAATTCGTTCGGCTTTATTAATAATAGTTGTATGATGATTGTTAATAATAGTTGTATGTAGGCACGACACTTTTGATTGTATTTTCCCGGAATATAAAATAGAACAAAAAGACATTTAAGATTCGGGTTAATCAATGATTAAAGCAATATTGCTACAAAATGTAAGCCAGCTAGAATGGAGTATCCCTTGTTTGATTTTTAATGTAAAAATGTATTTGTTGTGCATGTAATTAAAGTTTTTCTTCAATTAATTCATTCTATACTCGTACGCCTGCATATCGCATGTCAAAAACAAAACCCTTCAGACACGAGCGTAATTCTGCCTACCTAACTTGTTTATGAATTTTATATTGTACTGAATGCTAAAGATATATTCGTTTTTGAAATCACAGTTTGTTTGAGCAGAAGGGATAATGTTATTACTCACCAGTGTCACATTTTTTATTCTTTCGATTGTTGAGTTTGCTATAATTCAATAATATAAAAAAAAATCATTTTCTACCGTCTAGAGCATAAAACAGAATTTGTAATTTTCCATGGTCCAACATAATAAGACAACACTGTCAGACTTGACAAAAGTTCTATACGGTGCAAAGTCAAAGTCAAAAGCGCTTTATTTAATTCTAATCGTTATAAATTTTAAAATAATATAAAGGAAATTCCAAACAATGACAATAAAAAACTTAATGGTCCAAATGGCTCTTTAAATTTATACGTGATCATTAACACATTTAATCAAAAAAAAAAACTAAAGCAAATTCAATTAATTAAGATTTATACATATTTTTAGAATTCAATTGAAAAAGGAGAAAAAACCAACCATCACTATCCTAAAATTATTTATAATTTAAACACAACAGTGAAACTTTGATCCTACACCTAATATGTTGTAACTTACTTCTAATAAAATGCAATCAAAAACTTTATCTTATACTTAAAAAAAATCTATAACAATGTTCCTAACCTAAGCGTTTAATCTTATCTCTAACGTAAAATAATAAACATGACATATACCTAACCTATACCTAATTTTAAACACAAATAAACAAAGCAATAATGAGCTGAAGCTCAAAAAACTAAATAACGAAAAACACCAAAACTGGAAATAAACACAAATAATTTAGACATTGTCATTCAGCCACCAATACCTGGATTAAGCCGTCTCAAGTCGATCAGCTTCAACGAATCTAGCAAATGAGTATCTCCATTGAAATTGTTGGTCTCGTGAACTCAAATTCGGAGGATATTTTATCTTCTTATCGGTAGCCCGTCGATATATGGGATATATGACTGGGACGCCGTCAGAATCAAAAACATATCGATTCATATCCAAATACACGAATGCTTCTGGAGGAATGAAACCAGTAGCGAGGCAAGTCGCTATGTGCCCGTCTGTAGGGTGAAACGGCTGTGAAATCCAAGGGTTTTCACTCACAGTCACAGATCTTGCGATATGATTCCGAAGAAGTTTCAATATGAAAATATCGACCCTCGTCACTTCAGCAGTTTGATAAATTCTTCTATTCGATATATAATGTTTCCAATCCGCCTCAGGCTTTCTGCACAAACCAGTACATGCACGAAGACATTTCCTTTCTAAAACTCTTAGTTTTTTCATAGTACTAGCACTCTGGTTGTGTCAGATCTGACATCTATATGTCAAAACTGGTCTAACCAGGGTCTTGTAACAGATAATTTTGACCTTTTGATCAATGTATTTGGAATAAAAGAGTTTCCGTAGAGCCATGACTACTTTAAGTGCCTTACTGAGCACGATTTTCACATGCTCAGTATAGTACAGATACTCATCGAGATAAACACCGAGGTATCGAACACAGGATTTATGTGGAACCCGTTCTAGACTACCCCCGCCAGCCATGATGTGGAAATCTTTCCAGTTACGTTTCAAGTCTTGACTGACCCCCTGCAGCGTTGTCCGAAACAAGATTATTTCGCACTTCTGCGCATTGATTTTCATTCGCCAATTGTCAGTGGACAGCTGTACATCATTGAATATGTTTTGGAGATTTCTCTAAACTATTGTAGCTTTTCTGTCTGCCCTATAGATGATCTGATAATCAGCAAACGCTACCAATGATCGCGTTGGCGAGATCTTAAAATCAAAGCCGTTCAATAGCTTGCGAATGAAGATTGAGAAGAGCAGAGGCGCAGTAACTGTTCCCTGCTGTAGACCATTCAAGACCTTGAGCTCGCGTATTGTTGTCAGATTTCCATCAGTTACAACAAACGATTTTCCGTATAACATATTACACATCATGGCGACAAGGTGTCTGGGGAACTTGTCCAGAAGGAGTTTAAAAACTAGTCCATCTAACCACACCGTATCGAAGGCTTTCTCCATATCAATGAGACATGCTCCAACACATTGTCTATCATTTAGTTTCCAACAGATGTCTGAGGTTATTTTCGTTATTGCATGTATGGTCGGATGCCTGGCATGAAAACCAAATTGGCAATTCGGCATCAACTCACATTCCTCAATGTGGGCGTTTAATGCTCTGTTGAATATCACTTCAAACACCTTGCTGATGTTAGGCAGCAAGCTGATTGAGCGATAGCTTTTGGGGCATGAAGATTCTTTTCCTTTCTTCAAGATCGGAAATACCTTAGCCTTATTCCACTCAATTGGGAAATATGAATTGCTCAACATGTTATTGAACAATATGCAATAATTCCTAACAGCAACCTCAGGCAAATGTCGGAGAACTACATTTGGAATACCATCAGTACCACTTGAGTTTTTGTTGTTTATTCTGCGAAATATGAAACACAAGTCTTCATAGCTGACAAAATAATCAATAAGATTCAAGCTCGGTATGAGGTCAGATGTTAATGTTTCATTGAAATGAAGAATTGATTGGCCGTTCAGGCTTGATTTGAAGTCGGAAACTTTTGCTTTAACGATCTCTGAAAATATTTCATTCCCTCTCTCTGGGTTTGGTAGATGAACCAATTCAAAATGTGTTCCAATCAGGGCAAGTTTATCCAATCCTTCACAAATGATCCTGTTTCCATTTCTATCCGGAGTCGTACCATCAGTTTCGATACCAGCCCTATCGAGAAGATTTATCTCATCACTAGTGACTTCAAGATTCGATACCTTTCGCAAACACGCCGTCTGGGTCCTGTGGGCTGATACCCCTCAATTTTTTGCCCATTGATTGCTGACCTCACTCCTGAAGTATGACCGGATTAAGTTCCGGACATTCTTCAGGTGTGATTTCAACAAAGCCAACGAGGGATAGTTGTAGTCCAAAAATCGTCGATAAATATTGTTGACGCATGTGAGAAGAAGGCTTTCCAATCTTTTCAACTTTGCGATGGTTGGTGTTTCATAACCTTACATATTGTTTCGAAGTTGAATCTTTTCCAACGTCAGCTTCTCTAACTTCGACAAATAGACATCTATTTCATCGTTAGTTCAATTCCTGTTATTAGGATCCATTGAGCAAGAGGTGCCACCATCAGAGGGGGGACATTGCTTCTGATACTCCCGATTAAACTTCTTTTGAAACTTTCCCCAGTCTGTTTTTTTGAAATTCAACCGATGATTTTCGTGTTGAACTGGAATAAGGAAGACATCATCCCTTTGATGATTGATTCCCATTACGATTGCGTTATGGTCGCTATCGTAAGGAAGCACCTGCAGTTTCCGTTGAGGACTATTAAAGCTGAATTCAAGTCTTGCGTCAGCAATGCAGAGGTCCAAATATGAATTTGTCCTAGGGTATGTTGGGAACTCCGACCCATGTAGATTACACCTGTATTCAATTTGGTTCTCTGTTATCTACGATTTCAGGAATACACCCCTTGGAATATTGGTGGCGTTCAACCATGATGAATGCTTGGCGTTAAGGTTAGCTGCCAATAACCGAACCATATCTCTTCCACGCTGCCCAAAAACGTTAATTGGGGAAACTTTCTCATTTACCTTATTAATTTTATTGAGAAAACCAGCAGACACGCCGGTTGGCCTCTTCTCCTTTTCCTTATCTTTTAATTTTAAATAATGAATGAAATTTTTACTACTATCAATATTACCTATGCTAGCGCTGCTCTCCATCTCGATGTCCAGTTCTTCGTTCATTGCAGACAGCACCGCATAATAATTGGCGCTGTCGTTTGCTCCTCCTGCACTCAGGATATTTTCAGCATCATGGATTGATGGCTTGCTCGTATCTTGCGATTTTGTTTTATATGTTTGAGTCTCCTGTGTTGGTACTGCTTTCTCGTTGGTCGTGTTTGTTGTTTCCTTTTTTTCATTCTTCTTAGTTAATATCGGTTCTTCTTTGCCGGACGTATTCTGTGGCTGCACTTCTGGTTTGCTCCCATTTAATAACGTCCGGACCATATCTTCCAAACTCTGTAAACGGAGTTTCAACTCGTCGTTTTGTTTCGTAACCCTTGCGTTTTCCCTGGTTACTTTTTCATAATCTTCGCTTGAAAGCGTAATACGTTTGCCATGCTCACAGTTGTCTTGTTCATTTTTCCGCTTTATGATTTTATCATTTGTAATTTTCGAAATGCCTGGCTCTGGGTCCCCCAGCGGTGGGAAGCCGTCGGGCTTCTCCGTCCCCCCGGTGAAAAAACTTTTCTTTTTTTTGAAATCCAGATACTCGATAAATTGTTCGAATAGTTCGACGATGTAATGTTTTTTTCTAAAATTAATTTCTTATTGAAGTTTTTTTTTAATTATTTTAAATTTTTTAATTTATAAAAATTCTTGACAGGAGCGATTTAAAAACACGTCTACACGCAACGAGTGCTAGACGTAAAGTTTTCTATACGGTGGAATCCCATAATAGAATTCGCTTTGATGCAAATTCTATCGTCGCGTTGCATCATGTGAAAACTCTGCATGTATAAAAAGCAAACATTATTAATAAAATTGATCTACCGTCTGTCATCACTCGAGGGATTAATTTCTAGTTCAAACATTGGCGATCATCACAGGGCACCTCGAAAAACCAGAATGTCCGACATAATAGTGAAACACCAACATTTTTTTCGTGGTTGAGTGCAATTGCAAATGCAATTTACACGTGCAATTTCTTTGTTCATGAGCTACTGAACAACTCCATTATCAACCCGAGAACCCGGCCTGGAACCGTTTCACACATTACTTCATGCCAGGTCTCGTTTTGTAACGCCTCGAGGCGCCTTCAAGCTGCAAGATCCCTCACCTAGCAGTAGGAGAGTGGGAAAGAAGAATTGCCAGACAAGCTCCCTTAGTTCCGACATTCCCGGCTGCTGTAAGTCACTTTTGTCTTTTAGGGCTGCAATAATCTTATGTGTTACATGATTCCATTTGACAAACGATCCAAGCATCGCCATAACTAAACTATCTGCGGTAAGCTCTGACGCCTCCCTAGAGAGGCCCTATTACAGACTGTTGTATTTTTTGTACCCAAAAAACGTGTGGATGGCACCGTCTTCCTCTTCTGGACAAAACCGAACATCACTGGATTGTGACTTACTAATCATAGATATTTTCAGTTTTATGTGGCTTCAAATACCCATGTCCGCTCAAAAGCTGGGTCAGAGAGAAGTCAATCTCTCCATGCCTACGACTTAGCCACAGCCTCACATCCGGGATGAGGCGCGCTGTCTACCTGCCCTTTGTGCAATCTACCCAGGCTGCCAATCGTTGAGTGAGCGCTGTCTCCCAGGGCACCTCTCCTCTCTACCTGTGCCAAGTGTTTTCGGTACTGAGAGAGTCGGCTCATATTCTTGCTCCATACAGTAGCACTGACCTTACGGCACTCGGCAACAGGCATCTTCTTGGTGGGTCGGGCTTCCCTAAGTAGGCCATAAGTAGAATCAGAGCCGATACGCCTGCGGTAGCCTTCTCAGCACTGATTTGCTCAGTGAAACTCATCTTTGAGTTGATCAGTAGCCTCAGGTACTTAACCGCTGACTTTAATTCGAATAGTATGTCTCCTATACTGATCGTCATTACTCTAGGGATTCTCCTTTTTGTCTAAAAGATCACTTCAGTTTTTCTTAGTGCTAAACTAAACCCGCGAGCAGTCATCCAGTCTCTCACTAGGCGCATTAGCATACCTAACCTAAGTTGCGCTTCTTTAACGGTACCTAGCGACTAGGGCTGCAATATCATCCTTACAGCTGGTCAAACGTGACTCATCTGGCATCTCCACTCTCCCTAACCCACCGTATGGTACGTCCCACAAGTCTGGACCAAGGATAGATCCCTGGTCGAACCCAATGTAACTTTCATCCTTCGTTGGCCCTGTGTTGTGTCATGAAGCAGGCTTTGGCCCTTCAGGTAGCTCCTCAGAACTAGCATCAGATATTCTGGAACTTGAAGAGGGGGTATTCAGCGTATCCAGAATATCCGCCCATCTAGTGGAGTTGAAGGCATTCCTAACGTCGAGCAACACCAACCATCATGGTGTTGGCGATGTGCGTCTGCCATTTATACCACGCTCACCAACTCTGCAATTGCTTCAATGGTGGAGTGTCTTGTTCTAAAGCCGTACTGCCGAGAAGAAAGGTCGCCAGCAGCATGAATTGCGTCAATGAGTCCTCCTTTGATGAGCTTCCCAGCACTTTCCCAGCCGTGTTAAGCATATATAACAGGCGGTATGTAGACGGATTTTCCTTCCCATTGCTGCTCCGTAGGCAAGTGTTGAATGTTCTCAACAGCAAGCCAGGAGAATGGTGATAGACCAGTTGACACACTTCAGCTGGAATACCATTTGGGCCTGGATATGGATAGTTTGTTCCTTAGTTGTGGCGAAAAAACTTCTTTTTCTAAAATGAAAAATAATTTTTCCATTTAAAAATCCATATAATATTTATTCAGTTAATGATTAATTATAATGTCGATTAATCAGAAATTTAGAGTTAACTTTAATATTTTAAATAGTTGTACAACCGTCTTATATAATCACTTGAAAAGAACTAACAAAAATTCATTCAATGTGTCAAAAAGTTTTTTACTTAGGTTGCTCTTTTATCGGAATTTTACAAAGTGTAAAGATTTAAGTACTTTCGAAAAATCAAAATTCAAAAAGAATTGAATTAAAAATTGAATTTGGTTATCGATTTATCGATAGTGCCCTCAGACCGGGGAACCAAACGCCTCCCCAGGGTTGCGGATAGGGGAAGACCTTTCTCGAAAGGTTCGCTGCGAATAACCAATAAGCAGCCGCGGACAATGGTCGGCAGTGAAGGGAGAGTCTCAGGACAAATACCTGAGTGTCAATGATCTTCACTGTGGCATGACGAAATATATGGCGTCATCAATTATCCATATATCCTGGCAGTAGGTAAAATGCTATGGGAACGGAAACCCAGACAGAAAACCAAATCATGCAGGTCCACAAGGGGAACCAAATTACGGTGCAGGGGGTCGGATCCCCAGTACCGGCGGCAGAGGGCAGTGAGCGAGCAGGCTCCCGGCCGTCGTCATCCAGCGACTGCAATGTTATAGAAGTGGTGAACTTGGCTTCTGTAACAGATATAACTACAAGCAAACAGGACACTAGCACGGAGAACCCTTTCAGGCAAAAACTGCTGCTGGCAAGAACACCGATAAAACAAGTCACTGATTGTGGGGGGAGGCAGCAAACCCCAGAAACACTGTTAAAGTCAACACCACAGGTTAAATCATCGGAGACAGACCACAGACGGACTAACGAACGAAAGAAGACAGAGTGCGTTGTGCAACCTGGCATCATTGCGGCCTTCGGGCGCAGTAGAAGGACTATGCGCACCCGGGAGCGTCCAGTGCAAGACGTACACAATCCGGATCAAGCTGCGACACCAACAGAGGCCAGTGTAAGACTGGGGGAGGGAGAAGGTTTGCCGTTGGCCAACGCCACTTCAAACGCGACCCAAGCGATAGAAGCAAAAGGGCTAGGAAACGGGGGCCTCTCCCAAGAGGTGGCGCCAAATAACACAATCGTCCTTGACCGCGCCGAAGAGGAGCGGCTTACTCGAAAAGCGGGGACTATCGTCAAACAACTGAGGGCTGCCTACGAAGTGCAGAAAAACATAGGCAAGAGTGTCAAGAATAGCATTCTTGAACTGGAGGAGCTTTTTGACCGCATAACGCACTACAGGCGGAGGTGGCTTGCAACCGAAAAGGCATCAGTGGGTCCTAGCAGCAGCAAAAGAATGGCTGGTAGCCCAATTGAAGGCGACCGTGAGAAAAGGAGGAAGGACGAGACCATAAACGAAGTTGACACTCCAGGCGAGGAGTTTCATGTGGTGCGAAACAAGGCAGCTAAAAAAGCGGCCAAAAAGCTACTCCTAGAAAAAACAGACAAAGAGCTCAACCACGAAAAGAACAAAGAACCCCCCCCATATACCGCAGAAAACAAAAAGCGAACCGCGGCGCAAACCCTTGCGAGAGGCACTGCTTATTAAACCCACTAAGGGCGGAACCTACGCAGATGTCCTCCGTGAAATTAAAGGAGCGGTCAAGCCAGACGACACCAAAACTGCCATCAAAGCAGTTCGACCAACCCGGACCGGTGGCCTGCTGGTGGAATTCGGGCCAGAGGCCACAAACAAAGATGCATTCCGTGACGCGGTTCAAAAGGTTCTTGGAGATGCGGCAACGGTTGCCTCGCTCGAACCAATGGCCACCCTGGAAATCAGGGACCTCGACTGCGTCACGGACAAAGCTGAAGTAGAGGATGCCATCAGGAGGGAGTTCCCCAGCTTAAGTGAAGTCCAGGCAAGATTGACACGTGAAAACACAAGGGGGCAACGCATGGCTATTGTCGAACTAGCTGATAAAGACGCCCAGCAAATCCTGGCGAAGGGCAAAATTAAGATAGGTTGGGTGATCTGCAGGAAACGGAGAAGAGCGATCCCTATCTACTGCTTCAGATGCTTCGAATACGGACACACCGCGTATGGCTGTAGGGGACCCGACAGGAGATCTCTGTGCTACAAATGTGGTGAAACGGGGCACAAAAGGAAGGAGTGCACGAACGAGGCAAAATGCATTCTTTGCAAGGATGCTAAGCTAGCACCCGGCGACCTCAAACATGAGCCGGGGACACGGAGATGCTGGGTTTTCAAGGAGGCCATTACTAAAGCCAAATCGATACTCAAATGATCCGTATCCTGCAGGTCAATTTGCACCGAAGCACAAACGCCCAGGACCTACTTGAGTAGTTTGCGAGGGATAAGAAAGCTGACTTGCTGTTGCTGAGCGAGCAACATCATAACAAGGACTCGCAAGCGTGGTACCCTGACGAATCTGGTACCTCGGCCATCTGGGTTCGAGACAGCGCCCGCCTTCAGGTGCACGGCCATGGACGCGGGGATGGTTTTGTGTGGGTGCGTATTCAGGGATAACATATTTCAGTGTTTATCTGACGCCTAACGAGGCAATGCGATCTTTTCGAACCAAAGTCGATGCCCTGGAGGACGCTGTCTCGAACACAGAGGGCCACATGCTGGTCGGGGGAGACTTCAACGCTAGAGCCATTGAATGGGGTATGCCGCAATCCGACCCAAGGGGAAAGCAAATCTTGAACATGGCGGCCAGAACAGCGCTTTTTGTCCTAAATACTGGTAACACCCCTACTTTCCGCCGATGGGGTTGCGTAGGAACCATACCCGATGTGACACTCGCTTCGGAGTCCCTGGTACCTAGAGTACACAACTGGCGAGTACTAGAGGACTACTTGGCTAGTGATTACCAGTATATAGCGGTTGAGATTCACGCCGGTGCCACTCTGCGTGCATATGCCCAAACTTCAATCCTCGGATGGAGGACTGGGAGGATGGACGTTGAGAGGTTCGCTGACGCGCTTACGGCAGGCGCACCGTTGCTAGGAGCTCCGCCAGGGAGTGGAGGGCCCACAGCCAAGGACTTGGTGAGCTCAACTATGAGTACCATCATAGCTGCTTGCGAGTCTTCCATGCATCATCGGAGACCCCGACACGGTAAGCCTCCAGTATACTGGTGGTCAAACAAGATCGCCGAACAAAGAAGCGAGTGTCACCCGCTCGGCGAGAGGCCGAGCGGGCGCGAACATGGGAGGAGGCAGACACTAGGCTAGCAGCATACAGGTCCGGCAGGAAATATCTTCGCAGGCTTATTAACAAGAGCAAGGCCCGATGCTGGCAAGACCTCGTGGATGATGTAAATAGGGATCCGTGGGGCCTTGGCTACAAGCTGGTCATGGGGAAACTTGGTGCCCTACGGAAGCCTTGTATACATGACGCGGAAAAGATAGACGCGATAGTGCGGGGACTCTTCCCCGCGGTCGAGTGCCCACTCTTCACACAGTTGGAACTGGAAGAGGCAGTCCTCTCCCTGAAAGCGAGGAAGGCTCCAGGTCCAGATGGTGTTCCAGCTGAGGTGTCGCGGCTCGTCCATCACCATTGTCCTGACTTGCTGCTCAGCACATTCAACGCTTGCCTACGGGACGGGGTTTTCCCGGTACGATTGAAGGTGGCGAAGCTCGTGCTGATCAGCAAGGGGAAGGGAAATCCCGAATCGCCGTCTGCATACCGCCCGTTATGCATGCTAGACACGGCTGGGAAAGTGCTAGAGAAACTCATCAAGGGAAGACTCACTGACGCGATTCGTGCTGCTGGGGACCTATCTCCTCGGCAGTACGGCTTTAGAGCAGAACGTTCTACCATTGATGCGATTGCAGAGGTGGTGAACGCGGTCCAAAAGGCAGAGGCATGTAGTCGCACCAAGCGACGGATCGTCCTGTTGGTGACACTCGACGTCAGGAATGCCTTCAACTCCGCTAGATGGGTGGATATTCTGGATACGCTGGAAAACTGTTTTCAAGTTCCAGAATATCCAATGCGGCTTTTCAGGAACTACCTAAAAGACCGAAGCCTGCTCTACGACACGACACAGGGCCAGCGAAGGATGGAAATTACATCGGGTGTTGCCCAGGGATCTATCCTTGGTCCGGACCTGTGGAACGTGTTTTACGACGGGCTATTGAGACTTGAGATGCCAGATGAGTCGCGCTTGGTCGGCTATGCCGATGATGTTGCGGCTCTGGTCGCCGGACGCACCGTTGAACAAGCGCAACTTAGGCTAGGTATGCTAATGCGCCGAGTGAGGGACTGGATGACTGCTCGCGGGCTCAGTTTAGCACTGGAGAAAACCGAAGTGGTCATCTTGACAAAAAAGAGAATCCCTAGAGTAAGGATGATCAGTATTGGAGATATACAGGTCGAATCGAAGCCAGCGGTGAAGTACCTGGGGCTACTGATCGACTCGAAGATGAGTTTCTCTGAGCAAATCAGGGCAACGGCTGAGAAGGCTGCTTCGGGAATATCGGCCCTGAGTCGACTTATGGCCAACGTAGGGGGACCCAGCCCATCAAGAAGACGCCTCTTGATGAGTGCTATAGGGTCAGTGCTACTGTACGGAGCAGAGGTATGAGGCGACGCTCTCAGCAAGGAGGTATACCGAAAACGATTGGCACAGGTACAGAGAAGAGGAGCACTGAGAATTGCATCTTCGTATCCAACAGTCTCCGACTCGGCGGTGAGAGTGATTGCAGGCGTGATACCTGTCGCCCTCCTTGCTAGAGAGCGCCGCGCTATCTACCTGCGCCGAAACGAGGATGCGAGGGAGATGGTTGTCCGCGAGGAGAGACAACGCTCGCTCAACGATTGGCAGCAGTCTTGGGGGAATTGCACGAAGGGAAGGTGGACTGCGCGCCTCATCCCGGATGTGAGACCGTGGCTAAATCGAAGGCATGGTGAGACTGACTTCTATCTGAACCAGCTTTTGAGCGGGCACGGGTGTTTTCAGTCTTACCTGCACAAGATCGGTAAGTCACGGTCTCCCGATTGTCGGTTTTGCCCAGGAGAGGAGGACAATGCCTGTCACACATTTTTTGCGTGTACCAAATGGGCCAGGCTGCGAAGGGAACTTTACAGGGAGATGGGAGAGCTCACCCCGGATAATATAGTTGCGGTGATGCGCGAATCGGTTGGCAAATGGAACCAGGTGGCACATTATGCTCGGGCAGTCCTAAAAGATAAAAAGGACTCGCAGCAGCCGGAGGTGCTGGGGCTGGGAGATCGCTCTTCTGGCATTTCCTCTTCCCTCCTCCCCTCCCGCTAGGAAAGGGACTCCCCAGCTTGAAGGCGCCCCACGGCGTAACAAAACGAGACCTGGCCCGAAGTAATGTGTCAAACGGTTCCAGGCTAGGTTCTCAGATTGACAGGGGAGGTGTTTAGTGGGTAGTCCAAGGGTATCCTCCATGGGAGTCCCACACAGCCAGATTCGGCGGGCGTAAATGCCTTCACCTCCCTACCACAAAAAATAAAATGTGCGTCTGCCATTTATACCACGCTCACTAACTCTGCTATTGCTTCAATGGTGGAGCGTCTTGTTCTAAAGCCGTACTGCCGAGAAGAAAGGTCCCCAGCAACATGAATTGCGTCAGTGAATCCTCCTTTGATGAGCTTGCCAGCACTTTCGCAGCCGTGTCTAGCATACATAACAGGCGGTATGTAGACGGATTTTCCTTCCCATTGCTGCTCCGTAGGCAAGTGTTGAATGTTCTCAACAGCAAGCCAGGAGAATGGTGATAGACCAGTTGACACACTTCAGCTGGAATACCATTTGGGCCTGGATATGGATAGTTTGTTCCTTAGTTGTGGCGAAAAAACTTCTTTTTCTAAAATGAAAAATAATTTTTCCATTTAAAAATCCATATAATATTTATTCAGTTAATGATTAATTATAATGTCGATTAATCAGAAATTTAAAGTTAACTTTAATATTTTAAATAGTTGTACAACCGTCTTATATAATCTTTTGAAAAGAACTAACAAAAATTCATTCAATGTGTCAAAAAGTTTTTTACTTAGGTTGCTCTTTTATCGGAATTTTAAAAAGTGTAAAGATTTAAATAGTTTCGAAAAATCAAAATTCAAAAAGAATTGAATTAAAAATTGAATTAAAATTGAATTAAAAAAAAAATAATTAAAAAAGACATAATAATGGAATCGCCACATGGAGCCTTCCTTGCGTACAGTGAAAGGACTCCCTCTTCCAGTTCTGGCTGTGTGAAGAGTGCTGTTTCATTGTGGACAGCGTCGACATGCTATCCATGTTAGTTTGGGGAGGGTACCCGCATTCATCTTTCATCTTCCGCTTCATGTATGAAAGACAATTGTCGGGCACTAAGCTTCTGCATAACTAGCTTGAAGCGAACGTCCCACGAATCCTTGAAGTTTATGCTGCTATCTGGTTGCATGCCTCGTCACGGTTCTGTGCTCGTTAAGCCTCTTTTTCTCTTTTCGCTTTTCAGCGATATGAGGCAACCACCAGCACACTAAGGGTCAGCCATGCCGGTGTTTTCGACGGGGGTTTGTAGCACTGCAAACAGTTGTTGTGATGCTCAGAATTGAGATCACCAGCCTTCTGCTGCCATTTCTTCTATCCCCTGCGAAGTATCTGCTGTGAACAAGACGTCTATCTTTCCGATGTTCTACCCAATTGTAGAATATCGAGAGTAAGCACGTTGGAACACAACATCGCTTATCTCTAGCAGAATGCACTGATGATTACTGGCTGAGTAGTTCTCTTATACTCTCCAATAATTTTACTTCCGTACTAAGGACTCCGAGGTGAATGTTACGTCCGGTACGGTGCCTTCATAGACAATACGTTAAAACATTGGCATTTTTCCTGTATTTAGTATGACGAGTGGCATCCTGACCACCATATCTAAGATTCGTTTTCCCCGCAGGTATGTGAAAGGCATTCACAATTCGATTGCTTTAGCATTGGAGACTCCCCAACGAATACGTTGCCATCTGCGTTCGAGACAGCACCGTTCGAGACAGAACCTCGTTCGAGACAGCACCCATTAAGCTTTGCTTCGAAAGAAGATATCGGTTCGTTTGGCGTTTGGTACACACTAAACAAAATGGTTCTTGAGCACCAAACCCACACACAACCATCCCTTCGCCTAGAAATCACTGTTCCGAATCCATGATGTATTGTAAAATTGGTAACGTGGTATTGCTCCCTCAGTAGCAAGACATTAGCTTTCATATCCCGCGTTAACTTCTCAAGCTGGTTTCAGATCGCTGGGCTGCTGCGTAAGTTTAACTACAGGATATGGTTCATCAAAGTCCTGATTTTGTATTGGCTAGAGCATCCTGGAAAATCCAAATTTTTCATAACGTAGGGAACTTCTATTGGGTCCTTTCCATACTTGTGTGGTGTTAACGTAGCCAGGCATTTGATGTATTGAAGAGAGAGGTACTATTCTTCGCCATATCCTTTGGGTGACCCAGCTTATTCTTCATCTTCTTCGTTGCACTACAGCGCCTCTCAGGCCTTTGCTTCCTGCAAAAAACGCCGCCAACTGTTTCGGTCTATTGACCGTGTCCTCCAACTTCGAAACCCGAGCAACGATGAGCTGTCTTCGTTGATCGAGCCAGACAATCGATTCCTCGGTTTCCCCACTAGTCTCCTGCCCTCAGTTCTAAGAATACCTTTTTGGGTATCCGTTGTCCTTCCATACGATTCATGTGTCCAGCCCATTACAACTTCCGTAGTCTGACAATCTTTGAGACCTCAGGCTCGTCAAAAATTTCATACGGCACATGGATGTATCGAATGCGCCATTGGTCCTCGTCTAGCTCCGATTATTCGGCTCAGGACTCGTTACTCAAAGATGTTCAATACAGGGTTATCCATTTCGTGGTAGGAAAGTATAACCCTGTCATTTGACATCTGTCAGAATTAAATGTCATCCAAAGCGTGTTTTTTTCATCAAAGGTTTGCCGTTTAGAAATATGGATCGTTTAACAGTCAAAGAACGCGTTAAAATTATTAAATTTTATTATAAAAATGGTGATTCTGCTGTTTCAACATTTAGGGCTTTACGAGCCGATTACGGTCGACATAATCGACCTACACAGCAAACAATTTCGAACACAGTGAGAAAATTTGAAAAGACTGGATCGGTTATTGATATTGCAAGGCCTGTGCATCATCGCAATATGCGTTCTGCTGAAAATATCGCTGTCGTTGCTCAAAGTATGGAGGAAGACCCGAATTTGTCGATTCCTCGACGTGCTC